>CM067167.1:66405293-66547793 GCA_034093135.1 Erigeron breviscapus
TATTCACTTCTAATAAATGGTAGGAACTCATAGGTTAGTTTTAACGGGTTTATGTTCGATTCTCCGTGGGAAGTCCTTACAAATCTATTCTAAGGTGCCAGGAGGCAGGGAAAACAAAGGAAGAGTCGACAGGGGCTAACTATATACTGATTGGCTTACCTGCTATTATGGCATACTCATTTGGCCCATGGACAGCATAAATAGTACAAAAATAGCTTTCACTTCTGTTTTGTACGTAGAGGGTTGAAATGTCGCCATAATAAGTCTTACTGCTAAGTGCCAGGCTACTTGGGACATTTTTCCTGTCAAAGTAATTCTTAGTTATATCACATGACTCTTTTTGAACATTTTCCCTGTCAAATCTCCCAAGATGCTAAAACTTGCATTTAACTAATATACCATTAATTAGTAAAGGGTTACAAACGGCTTGTGTAGAAGATGCTAGAGTCGTAACCAAAACATATATAAACAAAATCATATCAGGCATTTTGTAACTTATCAGCCCCATTCATTTAATTACAATAATAAAACAGGTAGGATACAAGATTACAAGCATCTTTATTTAACTCTAGTGGTATGTGTGATATACATCAATCATATAGTTATATACTTATATAAGCTTAAGTCTTATGATTATTAAATTTGTAAATTGTGTGATTTATGTGTGAATGTGTAATTAATTAATATATTTTTCATATAATAATAATAAAATAAACGTTAACCCTTTATGAACGAAATCCAGTTATAAATATTTGTTCGTTTAGCTTAAGTTCATAAGAGAATAACGTAGCATAAAAATTGTGTTTCACATGCCTTTTTTAGTCTTTCATATCTATCTCTAATTATTATTATCCTATTTATACGTTGCTACTAATTTGTATTGTACTAGAATTACAAATCGATTTCATTCTTACTATACGGATATAAATCTCTATACATTGGGATTTGGCATAAGTTAATATCATTCTAACTACCTTCGTAAAATTCAATTTGTTGGTCTGGTATGTTTAAGAATTCATGCTGATACATTATTATATTAATACTTTTTGTTTTTAACTAATAATTTATATTCAATCTTATAATGTGTATGATGACTATTTAGGTACCGCTAGACTGGTTTGATCCTATATCTATCTAGCTTTCATGCTTCTTCGAATTGATATAGATTTCACAAATAATGACAATGCTTTTTTTTTACTTCTTTGTTTTTATAATTGTGTGTTGAAAACGAATTGTACATATGTTTCTAACGATAATTATTACGAGCATATGAACCAAAAATAATTACGTATTTTTGGTTTGTTAAAGAATTGATAAGGTTTATATTTGAATATGAAAGAGAATAGTAAACAAATGTATAGAATTAGATATAGATTTAGATAACATAACAAACAACTAAAAGAAAACTTTATATAATGTGTATTTTAACCAAGCTTTATAATCTGAATTGCATGGGGGCTTAGGCATAAGACAAAGTGGACGACCGTACAAGGTCCAATTTTTCAAGGGGCCCAAATTTTTAAATTTTATATATACATATATGTAAAAATTATATTTGATATAACGTGATTAGGTGGTTAAGATGTTAGGTATAAACATATTTTGACTTTTAGGTCCCCAGGTAGAATTCGTTGTTCTTAGCTTGGGGGTCTTTCTCCAAGCTCGTTTTAGACCCAAAATCTCTTAAAGCCGGCCCTGCTGAATTGAAATATTAAACACTTGCTAAGTTTAAGAATAATTTATTAATGCTACAAATTTCATATTAGTAGATATTAGTTATAATTAATAAAGTGTATATACTAAGTGCTATTATTTATATTTAAATCATTTATAAATCTATCCGTACATCGTACGGGTATAAGACTAGTAACTAATACATAACTCATATATGATGTACATGTTCTACCTTACGATTTTCAAATCTAGAACAATTTAAAACCATTGATCAATAAGTTTGACTTTAAGACATTTGTCGATTTTGAAACCAACGATTAGAAAAAGTAAAAAAAAAAAAAAAAAAAAAAAAAAAAAAAAAAAAAAAAAAAAAAAAAAAAAAAAAAAAAAAAAAAAAAAAAAAAAAAAAAAAAAAAAAAAAAAAAAAAAAAAAAAAAAAAAAAAAAAAAAAAAAAAAAAAAAAAAAAAAAAAAAAAAAAAAAAAAAAAAAAAAAAAAAAAAAAAAAAAAAAAAAAAAAAAAAAAAAAAAAAAAAAAAAAAAAAAAAAAAAAAAAAAAAAAAAAAAAAAAAAAAAAAAAAAAAAAAAAAAAAAAAAAAAAAAAAAAAAAAAAAAAAAAAAAAAAAAAAAAAAAAAAAAAAAAAAAAAAAAAAAAAAAAAAAAAAAAAAAAAAAAAAAAAAAAAAAAAAAAAAAAAAAAAAAAAAAAAAAAAAAAAAAAAAAAAAAAAAAAAAAAAAAAAAAAAAAAAAAAAAAAAAAAAAAAAAAAAAAAAAAAAAAAAAAAAAAAAAAAAAAAAAAAAAAAAAAAAAAAAAAAAAAAAAAAAAAAAAAAAAAAAAAAAAAAAAAAAAAAAAAAAAAAAAAAAAAAAAAAAAAAAAAAAAAAAAAAAAAAAAAAAAAAAAAAAAAAAAAAAAAAAAAAAAAAAAAAAAAAAAAAAAAAAAAAAAAAAAAAAAAAAAAAAAAAAAAAAAAAAAAAAAAAAAAAAAAAAAAAAAAAAAAAAAAAAAAAAAAAAAAAAAAAAAAAAAAAAAAAAAAAAAAAAAAAAAAAAAAAAAAAAAAAAAAAAAAAAAAAAAAAAAAAAAAAAAAAAAAAAAAAAAAAAAAAAAAAAAAAAAAAAAAAAAAAAAAAAAAAAAAAAAAAAAAAAAAAAAAAAAAAAAAAAAAAAAAAAAAAAAAAAAAAAAAAAAAAAAAAAAAAAAAAAAAAAAAAAAAAAAAAAAAAAAAAAAAAAAAAAAAAAAAAAAAAAAAAAAAAAAAAAAAAAAAAAAAAAAAAAAAAAAAAAAAAAAAAAAAAAAAAAAAAAAAAAAAAAAAAAAAAAAAAAAAAAAAAAAAAAAAAAAAAAAAAAAAAAAAAAAAAAAAAAAAAAAAAAAAAAAAAAAAAAAAAAAAAAAAAAAAAAAAAAAAAAAAAAAAAAAAAAAAAAAAAAAAAAAAAAAAAAAAAAAAAAAAAAAAAAAAAAAAAAAAAAAAAAAAAAAAAAAAAAAAAAAAAAAAAAAAAAAAAAAAAAAAAAAAAAAAAAAAAAAAAAAAAAAAAAAAAAAAAAAAAAAAAAAAAAAAAAAAAAAAAAAAAAAAAAAAAAAAAAAAAAAAAAAAAAAAAAAAAAAAAAAAAAAAAAAAAAAAAAAAAAAAAAAAAAAAAAAAAAAAAAAAAAAAAAAAAAAAAAAAAAAAAAAAAAAAAAAAAAAAAAAAAAAAAAAAAAAAAAAAAAAAAAAAAAAAAAAAAAAAAAAAAAAAAAAAAAAAAAAAAAAAAAAAAAAAAAAAAAAAAAAAAAAAAAAAAAAAAAAAAAAAAAAAAAAAAAAAAAAAAAAAAAAAAAAAAAAAAAAAAAAAAAAAAAAAAAAAAAAAAAAAAAAAAAAAAAAAAAAAAAAAAAAAAAAAAAAAAAAAAAAAAAAAAAAAAAAAAAAAAAAAAAAAAAAAAAAAAAAAAAAAAAAAAAAAAAAAAAAAAAAAAAAAAAAAAAAAAAAAAAAAAAAAAAAAAAAAAAAAAAAAAAAAAAAAAAAAAAAAAAAAAAAAAAAAAAAAAAAAAAAAAAAAAAAAAAAAAAAAAAAAAAAAAAAAAAAAAAAAAAAAAAAAAAAAAAAAAAAAAAAAAAAAAAAAAAAAAAAAAAAAAAAAAAAAAAAAAAAAAAAAAAAAAAAAAAAAAAAAAAAAAAAAAAAAAAAAAAAAAAAAAAAAAAAAAAAAAAAAAAAAAAAAAAAAAAAAAAAAAAAAAAAAAAAAAAAAAAAAAAAAAAAAAAAAAAAAAAAAAAAAAAAAAAAAAAAAAAAAAAAAAAAAAAAAAAAAAAAAAAAAAAAAAAAAAAAAAAAAAAAAAAAAAAAAAAAAAAAAAAAAAAAAAAAAAAAAAAAAAAAAAAAAAAAAAAAAAAAAAAAAAAAAAAAAAAAAAAAAAAAAAAAAAAAAAAAAAAAAAAAAAATTATCGTGAAGAATAAAAAAAAAAAAAAAAAAAAAAAAAAAAAAAAAAAAAAAAAAAAAAAAAAAAAAAAATGGGCTAAATGGGTAAATGTAGTCAAATTAAAAGGAAAAAGTATTTGGGTTGTTTCAGTAGATAATAATGACAGCTGGGGATGGAAAACCATGATAGAAATTAGAGACATGATTAAAGATCATGTTAGATATGTGATTGGTAATGGAATGAGTGTCTCTCTTTGGTATGATAAATGGTGTGAGGAGGGTCCACTTTCTAATTTTATCTCAAGGAGAACAATCTATGAAGCTAGACTGGAGGATGAAATGAAAGTTACTGATATATACTATGAAGGAAGGTGGAACTGGCCAACTGAGTGGAGAGAAAGATTTCCTTGTCTTAGGAATATTAATATACCTAATTGGCAGAGTAACAAGGAAGACAGAGTGCAGTGGAGGAATAAAGAAAATCAGTTTTTGGAGTTTAGTACAAAACAAGCTTGGGTGGATTTAAGGGATAATAGGCCAAATGTTATATGGTTTAATCAGATGATTCCTAGGCATGCATTCATTTTATGGTTGGTTGTACAAGGCAGATTGATGACACAGGATAGAATGGAGAAGTGGCAGCATGATGGTGTTCTTCATTGTGCTTTCTGTAAAGGAGAAGCTGACAGCCATGAACATCTCTTTTTTCAATGCTCTTATACCATGAAAATCTGGGATGATGTGAAAGGGAATGACACATTTACTGGCTAATGGGGCAAACATAAAGGAACTGGTTGATTGCAGTTAAGAAGGGCCAAAATAACATCATAATGGTTGTGAATAAACTTGTTTTGGCTGCAACTGTGTATTATATATGGCAGGAAAAAAACTTGAGAATTTTCAGAAAGGAGGAGAGGAATGGGGATGTTATATGCAGGCTAATAAAGGATAATGTGAGGCACAAGTTGTTAGCATTAAAAGTGAAGAAAACAAGGAATGTTCTGAGTGAGGCAGAAAGATGGCACCTATGTTGGAGGAATAATGCTTTGGTTTCTAGCTAAAGTCTTAGTTGGATGATTGTTGCAGAAGATTATGTTGAATTTTTGCTGGATTTGGATTAGTGTATGCGAATGGGAATAGAGAGCGGTGTAAGATGACGCTTCTTGGATTCTAACACTAATCTAGGGGGATCTATATGGGGAGCAATTCTCTGCTGATATTGTATATAGGATTGAGTATTTTCTCAATTGTTGCTGTTTGATATGGAGATGTTTCATAGAATTAGAATTGGAAAGTGTATAGTACAAGGATATGTCCTGTGTACTCATATTTGATTTGTAAATTTCTTTGTTAATACAATTCACCTTTAAATTAAACAATACCTCTAGTTATATATATTACATTGGAAATTGGAGGTCCGCTTGTCTACAGTAACATTTTGAGGTTTTTGTTTTTACCACCAACCTTTAGCTTCATTTACACTTCCCCCCCTCCCATTTCTCTACAATGTTTTTTCAGCTTTTTATGCTTTTAGGTTTTTGCCACCAATCTTTGTTTCACTTTACATATTGCTCCCTAAAATTTTCATTACACTTCATTAAGCAAAAGGTACAGCTTTCACTGCATAAACATTTACATACAAAATACACATACATCTTCTTTAAACACCTCCGACACTCCAGCAGTAAAGACAACAGGAACAACCACCGGCCTCCTTCCCCTCCTTCTTCCGCCGTGAGCACCGACGTTGCCATCATCGATCATTACCAACTAAAAAATGAATATGTCAACACAACTTTATATATCTAGAAGATAGAGTTAATTGCTCACCTTTAGCATCAAATATCGACTTCAGATTCACAGCTACTGTAATCTTCGGTGAGTTTCCGGCAAACCACTTCAAAGACATCTATATCCACATAAATATTTCAAAGACATCTATTGATCTATATATATAGAAATATATATAATATACCGAATAGACAGCGAAATAGCCCATCTTTATATATCGAAAACGCAAAGATATAACACATCTTTAGTGTTTAGATTATAATAAAAGCAATGGTTTAAAGATCATACTTAAGCTATGAGCATGATGAAATCGCTAATGGTAAAAAAGGAGCCCTGAATGTGAGCAGTGGCGAATCCAGGATTTTTACTTACGTAGGTCCTTAACTTTGACTTGACGACTTAGTTAAGGTATGGAGAAAAAAGAAATGGGTCGGAGCAACCAATCGGGTCACAAACGCATACGTATAACATGAATTTCATGTAGGAGCGGTTTTACTATTGTTAATAATGCATTAGCATAAATATAATCAATAACATGTGAAAACTACTTAAACTAATCTTGTTAACATGATCTTCGTCCTATGGCTTTTAAAAGCCTTACACAATAACATAAATTGGGCCGTCAAAACACCAAAAAAAAGTTAAATTTGTTATTACTCCTGAGAATTTAGTAATAAATAAAATTTTGAACGATACAAATTCCAAACTATGTTTGAAAATATTTTGTGATTTATACATATTTTATAATTTCTCTTTACTTTTCATGAAACCAACAAATGTCCAGAAATCGCTAAAGTGATTTGCACTTAGCTTGAACACAGCACACGTATTTTGTATGTATGAAAAACATAACTTAGATAGAAA
The DNA here is from genome assembly GCA_034093135.1 of Erigeron breviscapus. NCBI lineage: Eukaryota > Viridiplantae > Streptophyta > Magnoliopsida > Asterales > Asteraceae > Erigeron > Erigeron breviscapus. The sequence continues at coordinate 66,412,007 of CM067167.1, forward strand.
TTTTACTTAAATTGATAATGAAATATATAATATGTGCATTGTCTTGAATTTGTTTATATGCCTTAAAATTTGAATACGTATATTTGTAAAAAGTTTAGAAGTCTAGGGGATAAAAAGTAATCTATGAAAACACATAGATTTTATTTAGAAGAATTTATAGAGTCTAGGGGTTAATTTAAAAATTAATACTTCCTCCGTCCCATGAAAAGTGTCTTATTTTGAATATTCCAAGTCAATGTTTATAAACTTTGACCTTAAATATATTTTTTTGCACTATATAAAACTTGATGAAAGTTATACCAATGAAAACACCTCTCAAACCACAATCAATTCATATAACTTTCATCAAGCATTATCTAACACAAAGAAAATTATTTAAGCTCAAAATTTGAAATATTAGACTTTGAAAATTCAAAGCATGACACTTTTAATGGGACGGATGGAGTATAACACAAAACAAAGCATTAAATGTCATCTTCTTCCTGCAATTGTTTCTTTTATACAGTCGACCGACTGGTCGGAATTTTTTCTTCCGTTTCCTCACCGAGACAGAATGTTATTCCATATACAAGAAATCAAGAATAGGATGTTAAGATAGGTCCTAACCAAAATTATAGGTAGGTCCTAGAAAAAATTATCAAATAGTCTTTAAATTTTTTCGAAACTAAGGTAGGTCTATGGTGGATCCGCCCCTGAATGTGAGGGCTGTTCTTAATTTCTTATAAAAGACTGATAAGAAATACACAAACAAGAATAATGATGGTTGTCCGCGAGTCGAATAGATGCAACAAGTAATGTTATAAATTGAGGACAAAAAAAGGCGGTGTACTGTTGAGAGAAAAAGAAAAGAAACAACTTTATGACTCATTTCTTCATCTTGATATTGACAACCCAATTGTCAGATATATTATGCATAGTGTATGTATAGTATATCACAATATGTATCTACACGTGTATAGCTCATTGTTTCTAGAGTTAATTACATTTTTCGTCCCTATGGTTTGTACCAGATTTCACAGACCATCCCTTAGTACGCGAAATTACATGTATCGTCCCTGAGTTTGGAATTCTGTTAACAAGTTTGGTCCAGCCCACTGACAGACGTTAAGTTGGTGTCATGTGACTTGCATGCTAAGGGTATAATTGTCATTTCACTTATCATCAATACCAACACCACCGTAAACTCCCCCCACATGTCACACCAAACACACTCAACCTAAGTAATATGACAAGACGGTTCAGACCGAAGTCTAACCTAAATAATATGACAAGACGGTTCAGACCGAAGTCTAACCTAAATAATATGACAAGACGGTTCAGACCGAAGTCTAACCTAAATAATATGACAAGACGGTTCAGACCGAAGTCTAACCTAAATAATATGACAAGACGGTTCAGACCGAAGTCTAACCTAAATATATATAGACAAGACGGTTCAGACCGAAGTCTAACCTAAATATATGACAAGACGGTTCAGACCGAAGTCTAACCTAAATAATATGACAAGACGGTTCAGACCGAAGTCTAACCTAAATATATGACAAGACGGTTCAGACCGAAGTCTAACCTAAATATATGACAAGACGGTTCAGACCGAAGTCTAACCTAAATATATATAGACAAGACGGTTCAGACCGAAGTCTAACCTAAATATATATAGACAAGACGGTTCAGACCGAAGTCTAACCTAAATATATGACAAGACGGTTCAGACCGAAGTCTAACCTAAATAATATGACAAGACGGTTCAGACCGAAGTCTAACCTAAATAATATGACAAGACGGTTCAGACCGAAGTCTAACCTAAATATATATAGACAAGACGGTTCAGACCGAAGTCTAACCTAAATAATATGACAAGACGGTTCAGACCGAAGTCTAACCTAAATAATATGACAAGACGGTTCAGACCGAAGTCTAACCTAAATATATGACAAGACGGTTCAGACCGAAGTCTAACCTAAATAATATGACAAGACGGTTCAGACCGAAGTCTAACCTAAATATATATAGACAAGACGGTTCAGACCGAAGTCTAACCTAAATCATATGACAAGACGGTTCAGACCGAAGTCTAACCTAAATAATATGACAAGACGGTTCAGACCGAAGTCTAACCTAAATATATATAGACAAGACGGTTCAGACCGAAGTCTAACCTAAATATATATAGACAAGACGGTTCAGACCGAAGTCTAACCTAAATAATATGACAAGACGGTTCAGACCGAAGTCTAACCTAAATATATGACAAGACGGTTCAGACCGAAGTCTAACCTAAATAATATGACAAGACGGTTCAGACCGAAGTCTAACCTAAATCATATGACAAGACGGTTCAGACCGAAGTCTAACCTAAATAATATGACAAGACGGTTCAGACCGAAGTCTAACCTAAATAATATGACAAGACGGTTCAGACCGAAGTCTAACCTAAATATATGACAAGACGGTTCAGACCGAAGTCTAACCTAAATATATATAGACAAGACGGTTCAGACCGAAGTCTAACCTAAATCATATGACAAGACGGTTCAGACCGAAGTCTAACCTAAATATATATAGACAAGACGGTTCAGACCGAAGTCTAACCTAAATATATATAGACAAGACGGTTCAGACCGAAGTCTAACCTAAATATATGACAAGACGGTTCAGACCGAAGTCTAACCTAAATATATGACAAGACGGTTCAGACCGAAGTCTAACCTAAATAATATGACAAGACGGTTCAGACCGAAGTCTAACCTAAATATATGACAAGACGGTTCAGACCGAAGTCTAACCTAAATATATGACAAGACGGTTCAGACCGAAGTCTAACCTAAATCATATGACAAGACGGTTCAGACCGAAGTCTAACCTAAATAATATGACAAGACGGTTCAGACCGAAGTCTAACCTAAATAATATGACAAGACGGTTCAGACCGAAGTCTAACCTAAATAATATGACAAGACGGTTCAGACCGAAGTCTAACCTAAATCATATGACAAGACGGTTCAGACCGAAGTCTAACCTAAATAATATGACAAGACGGTTCAGACCGAAGTCTAACCTAAATATATGACAAGACGGTTCAGACCGAAGTCTAACCTAAATAATATGACAAGACGGTTCAGACCGAAGTCTAACCTAAATATATATGACAAGACGGTTCAGACCGAAGTCTAACCTAAATAATATGACAAGACGGTTCAGACCGAAGTCTAACCTAAATAATATGACAAGACGGTTCAGACCGAAGTCTAACCTAAATAATATGACAAGACGGTTCAGACCGAAGTCTAACCTAAATAATATGACAAGACGGTTCAGACCGAAGTCTAACCTAAATAATATGACAAGACGGTTCAGACCGAAGTCTAACCTAAATAATATGACAAGACGGTTCAGACCGAAGTCTAACCTAAATATATATAGACAAGACGGTTCAGACCGAAGTCTAACCTAAATAATATGACAAGACGGTTCAGACCGAAGTCTAACCTAAATATATGACAAGACGGTTCAGACCGAAGTCTAACCTAAATATATATAGCCAAGACGGTTCAGACCGAAGTCTAACCTAAATCATATGACAAGACGGTTCAGACCGAAGTCTAACCTAAATAATATGACAAGACGGTTCAGACCGAAGTCTAACCTAAATATATATAGACAAGACGGTTCAGACCGAAGTCTAACCTAAATCATATGACAAGACGGTTCAGACCGAAGTCTAACCTAAATAATATGACAAGACGGTTCAGACCGAAGTCTAACCTAAATATATATAGACAAGACGGTTCAGACCGAAGTCTAACCTAAATCATATGACAAGACGGTTCAGACCGAAGTCTAACCTAAATAATATGACAAGACGGTTCAGACCGAAGTCTAACCTAAATATATATAGACAAGACGGTTCAGACCGAAGTCTAACCTAAATCATATGACAAGACGGTTCAGACCGAAGTCTAACCTAAATAATATGACAAGACGGTTCAGACCGAAGTCTAACCTAAATATATATAGACAAGACGGTTCAGACCGAAGTCTAACCTAAATCATATGACAAGACGGTTCAGACCGAAGTCTAACCTAAATAATACTACATGAGGGGGATCATTTTAATTCGTCAAAACACAAGAAACAGTTTAGTCAGCCGACAACATGGCAAGTCAAGACATATAGATCAATTTTCATAAGACATGTATACACATTTTTAGACAGCCGTCTCATGGCAAATATAAGACAAATGATTTCATTTACCAAATCTCATGGCGTAGACAAAGACAAATCATTTACAAAGTAGTCGTGTATACAGTACATGCTTTCAGGCCCAAAGTAAAGGAAAAAGGGCGCCATAAACTCACCTTAGCAGTCTACGAGCTAAAGAATGAGTAGTCCGAGAATATGAGCAGTCTAGTCTCCACGTCTATCCAAAACCTAGGATAAGAGTACCAATGGTGAGGATCAAATCTCACGACGACAAGTATCCTACGTACCACTACTTAGCTATCAATCCTAGAATGCCTTTACCGAGAATGTGATTCAATATTTAATATTATTTGACTCAAGTTCGTCTTTTATTACTAAATTTGAATGAAAAGTCAAAAGTTCCAGCCAGTTACCACTGCGCCGCAGTGAGCCAGAACTATGCTCACTGCGCCGCAGTGGGCTAAATGAACAAAAGGGCCGAGAATTGACACTGCGCCGCAGTGAGCCATTGCCAAGCTCACTGCGCCGCAGTGAGCTAAAAATGCACAACCAGCCCTAGCCACTGCGCCGCAGTGGGGCTAAGCCCATGCCACTGCGCCGCAGTGGCCTCATTCTGCAGCCAGCACCAGCAGGTGCAAATATGCAGAGAAGCCCAAATCGTTTTTCGACTAAGTTCTTTTCATTAAAACAAGTTTCAACAAGTGCAATAGACCTGGAAACATACCATTTCGCCAACCATTTCGCCATTTCAATCATTTTGATATCAAAACCAAATTCTAAGCCAAAGTATCCATTTAACACCAAAACCCTAATTTCAAATCTAATTTAAAGGCTTCCCATTTCCATAATCAAAACTGAAAACAACCCTTAATTGAATTTAAACCAAATCAAAGTTTGAGAAAGTTACTTACCAAATGGTGTTCTTGAGAAATAAGAAGAAATATGAAGATGATGATTTTGATCCTTGCCAAAACCCTAATTATTATTGGAAAATGATTAATTTGCTTTGATTCCCCTTTGATTTCTCCTTGCCAGAAATGATTTAGAGCATAAAAATGAATTTTGTGTGTGTGTGTGTGTGTGTGTGTGTGTTTAGTCAGGAGATAGATTAGAAAACGGGGTGTGCGTGTGTGTGTGTGTGTGTGTGTGCGTGTGTGTGTGTGTGAGTGTGTGTGTGTGTGTGGTGTGTGTGTGTTTAGTGGGGTACCGTTTGGTAACTAGTAGTGTGTGGTGGTGTGTGTTTGTGTGTGTGTGTGTGTGTTGTGTGTGTGTGTGTGGTGTGTTGGGTCGACAGGCAAAGAAAGAAAGAAAAGGAGGGAAGTGTTTGGTTGTTTGATTGTTGTTTAATTCTCAGCCACAAACAAAGGGGCCGGCCTATGTGGCTCCTTTTCGGTCATTTAAATACCCCAAATTTGGAAAAATGCTTACGATTTAATACCGTTTGACCAAAAGTTTAAAATGTAAAATAAAGGTATTTTTCCTCGTCTCATTTTAGTTAAGACAAGTCAATAAAATTTAATTAAACTAAACTTTAGAAATATTAAGTTTAGACAGTCTATTTATTTTGTACAAGACATAACCTTTAAATATTAATTTAAAGTTATTTTTAAAGACTCGGCATTCGTCTAGATAGCTAATAGTCTACGTCATCAAGATACGTCTAATTTTGACTAAGTCAAAAGTCCAAAAGTCTAATAAGTTCCACGTCAAATGACTGTCTAATTGAGATTAGGACTAACCCGATGTTAATTAATTACGAGTTGTCACAGCATCCCCGACTTCTAAGGATTTCGTCCCGAAATCAAGTCTTGCTCAGTAAAAAGATGAGGATAGTTATTCCTCATAAAGTCTTCACGTTCCCAAGTCAAGTCGGGACCATGTTTTGAGTTCCAACGAACTTTGACCAATTTGATACGACTGCGTCTAAGTTGTTTGAGCTGTTGGTCTAAAATTTCAACAGGTTCTTCAACGAATTGAAGAGAGTCAGTCACTTGCAGCTCTTCGACAGGTACGACTAAAGTCTCATCAGTCAGACATTTCTTAAGATTCGAAATGTGAAATGTGTGATGAACATGGTGTGTAGGTTTGGTGTGTGTTTTGTGTGTGTGTGTGTGTGTGGTGTGTTGGGTCGACAGGCAAAGAAAGAAAGAAAAGGAGGGAAGTGTTTGGTTGTTTGATTGTTGTTTAATTCTCAGCCACAAACAAAGGGGCCGGCCTATGTGGCTCCTTTTCGGTCATTTAAATACCCCAAATTTGGAAAAATGCTTACGATTTAATACCGTTTGACCAAAAGTTTAAAATGTAAAATAAAGGTATTTTTCCTCGTCTCATTTTAGTTAAGACAAGTCAATAAAATTTAATTAAACTAAACTTTAGAAATATTAAGTTTAGACAGTCTATTTATTTTGTACAAGACATAACCTTTAAATATTAATTTAAAGTTATTTTTAAAGACTCGGCATTCGTCTAGATAGCTAATAGTCTACGTCATCAAGATACGTCTAATTTTGACTAAGTCAAAAGTCCAAAAGTCTAATAAGTTCCACGTCAAATGACTGTCTAATTGAGATTAGGACTAACCCGATGTTAATTAATTACGAGTTGTCACAGCATCCCCGACTTCTAAGGATTTCGTCCCGAAATCAAGTCTTGCTCAGTAAAAAGATGAGGATAGTTATTCCTCATAAAGTCTTCACGTTCCCAAGTCAAGTCGGGACCATGTTTTGAGTTCCAACGAACTTTGACCAATTTGATACGACTGCGTCTAAGTTGTTTGAGCTGTTGGTCTAAAATTTCAACAGGTTCTTCAACGAATTGAAGAGAGTCAGTCACTTGCAGCTCTTCGACAGGTACGACTAAAGTCTCATCAGTCAGACATTTCTTAAGATTCGAAATGTGAAATGTGTGATGAACATGTTCTAGCTCCTTAGGTAAATCGAGCTTGTAAGCCACGGAACCAATTCTTTGAACAATTTCGAATGGTCCGATATAACGAGGACTAAGTTTCCCTCGTACGCCAAAACGTGCAGTGCCCTTCCAAGGCGACACTTTCAACATGACTTTGTCTCCCACTTGAAACTCAAGTGGTTTCCGTCTACGGTCGGCATAGCTCTTTTGACGATCTTGAGCCGCCTTCAGCCGTGCCCTAATTTCGACAATTTGATCAGTAGTCTTCTGAACTAGTCCATATTTAAACAAACGACGTTCTCCAGCATCAAGCCAACAGACAGGAGATCTACACTTTCGTCCATATAAAGCCTCATAAGGCGCGCATTTGATGCTAGTGTGATAGCTGTTGTTATATGAAAATTCAGCTAACGGCAAAAAGGTATCCCAACTACCTTTGAAGTCAATGACACATGCCCGAAGCATGTCTTCTAAAGTCTGGATGGTACGTTCACTTTGTCCGTCAGTCTGTGGATGGTAAGCCGTACTCAGGTGCAATTGAGTGCCTAGGGCGTCTTGAAAATATCGCCATGATTGTGAAGTGAAACGACCATCACGGTCAGAGATAATAGACAAAGGAACGCCATGAAGAGATACAATCCTTTCAATGTATATTTGAGACAATTTCCTTATCTTCCAGTTCTCCCGAATTGGAATGAAATGAGCAGACTTCGTCAATCGATCGACAATGACCCAAATAGTATCGTATCCTTTCAGGGTTCGAGGTAACTTCGTAATGAAGTCCATAGTAATCTGTTCCCATTTCCAGTCAGGAATTTGGGGTTGTTGGAGCAGCCCAGAAGGCTTTTGGTGCTCCGCCTTGACCATCGAACAATTTCGAAATGTGAAATGTGTGATGAACATGTTCTAGCTCCTTAGGTAAATCGAGCTTGTAAGCCACGGAACCAATTCTTTGAACAATTTCGAAATGTGAAATGTGTGATGAACATGTTCTAGCTCCTTAGGTAAATCGAGCTTGTAAGCCACGGAACCAATTCTTTGAACAATTTCGAAATGTGAAATGTGTGATGAACATGTTCTAGCTCCTTAGGTAAATCGAGCTTGTAAGCCACGGAACCAATTCTTTGAACAATTTCGAAATGTGAAATGTGTGATGAACATGTTCTAGCTCCTTAGGTAAATCGAGCTTGTAAGCCACGGAACCAATTCTTTGAACAATTTCGAATGGTCCGATATAACGAGGACTAAGTTTCCCTCGTACGCCAAAACGGTTCTTCAACGAATTGAAGAGAGTCAGTCACTTGCAGCTCTTCGACAGTACGACTAAAGTCTCATCAGTCAGACATTTCTTAAGATTCGAAATGTGAAATGTGTGATGAACATGTTCTAGCTCCTTAGGTAAATCGAGCTTGTAAGCCACGGAACCAATTCTTTGAACAATTTCGAAATGTGAAATGTGTGATGAACATGTTCTAGCTCCTTAGGTAAATCGAGCTTGTAAGCCACGGAACCAATTCTTTGAACAATTTCGAAATGTGAAATGTGTGATGAACATGTTCTAGCTCCTTAGGTAAATCGAGCTTGTAAGCCACGGAACCAATTCTTTGAACAATTTCGAAATGTGAAATGTGTGATGAACATGTTCTAGCTCCTTAGGTAAATCGAGCTTGTAAGCCACGGAACCAATTCTTTGAACAATTTCGAAATGTGAAATGTGTGATGAACATGTTCTAGCTCCTTAGGTAAATCGAGCTTGTAAGCCACGGAACCAATTCTTTGAACAATTTCGAAATGTGAAATGTGTGATGAACATGTTCTAGCTCCTTAGGTAAATCGAGCTTGTAAGCCACGGAACCAATTCTTTGAACAATTTCGAATGGTCCGATATAACGAGGACTAAGTTTCCCTCGTACGCCAAAACGTGCAGTGCCCTTCCAAGGCGACACTTTCAACATGACTTTGTCTCCCACTTGAAACTCAAGTGGTTTCCGTCTACGGTCGGCATAGCTCTTTTGACGATCTTGAGCCGCCTTCAGCCGTGCCCTAATTTCGACAATTTGATCAGTAGTCTTCTGAGTTAATAAGGTCAAAGGTTGAGCAACCTTAGAGAAATTCTCAATAAATCTCCGGTAATATCCAGCCAGCCCAAGAAATTGACGGATTTCTGTCGGAGTCTTAGGGGCTTCCCACTTCTTTATCGCCTCTATCTTAGATGGATCTACGTGGATCCCATCCCTGTTCACTACATGACCCAAGAAGTGTACTTCCCTAATCCAGAATTCACATTTTGAGAATTTCGCGTACAACTTCTGATCCTTGAGCAGTTGCAGAATGGTTCTCAGATGACCTTCATGTTCGTCTTTATTCCTTGAGTATATCAGTATGTCGTCAATAAATACAATGACAAACTTGTCAAGATACGGTCGACATACTCGATTCATTAAGTCCATAAACACAGCAGGTGCATTGGTTAAGCCAAATGGCATAACCAAAAACTCATAATGTCCGTAACGAGTTCTGAAAGCTGTTTTAGGAATGTCTGTCTCTCTGACTCTGAGTTGATGATACCCAGACCTGAGATCGATCTTGGAAAAGTGTGATGCACCTTCCAGTTGGTCAAATAAGTCGTCAATACGAGGCAAAGGGTACCTGTTCTTGACAGTCAACTTGTTCAATTCTCTATAATCTATACACATGCGCATAGAGCCGTCCTTCTTTTTGACAAATAGAATCGGAGCTCCCCAAGGTGATGAACTTGGGCGAATTAGTCCTTTAGCTAACAACTCTTGAAGTTGTTCGGATAATTCTTGCATTTCTGACGGCGCAAGACGATAGGGTGCCTTGGCCACGGGTGCAGCTCCAGGGACTAATTCTATTCCAAACTCAACTGGTCTGTGAGGTGGAAGTCCCGTCAAATCTTCAGGAAATACTTCTGGAAAATCTTTAACTACAGGGATGTCTTGAATGTCTTTACCCTTCGGCTTCCTTTCAACAACCAGTGCCAAGAAGGCAGGGTATTCTTTTTGTAAATATTTATTCGCCTTTATCGCCGATACTAAAATCAATTCCTTTCCTGACTTGTCTCCTTGCACTACTAGGGTTTCGTCATTCTGAAGGGGTATCCTAACAATCTTCTCGTAACACATTATTTCAGCTCTAACCTTAGATAACCAGTCCATTCCAACAATTACATCAAAACTACTTAGTTCTATGGGAATAAGATTTATTTTAAAGGTTTCGCCAGATAGTGTCAAATTGCAATCTACTAAATGATCTCTAGCGATATACTTTTGACCGTTTGCATATTCGACAATATAAGTGTCTTTCATGGGGATAGCCACTATACCGAATCGGGACTTAAATTCTAAGGATATAAAGCTTTTATCAGCACCAGAGTCGAATAACACAAAAACATAATGATTATTGAGTATGAATGTACCTATCACAACGTTGGGATCACGTCGTGCATCAGCAGCATCCAAAGCAAAAACTCGGCCTCTACCTCGTCCATCTTGATTCCTTGCTTGGTTATTCCCCGCATGGTTCCTTACTGGAACTATTGCATTGTTGTTCGGGTTCAGATTGAGTCTTGGACATGCAGGTCGCAGATGGGTTTCGCTCCCACATTCGTAGCATTGAGCCTGTGTCTTGCCCTTACAATACTTTTCCAGATGTCCCGCCCTTTTACAACGGCGACAAGTAGGACAATTTCCTCTGTGATGGAGATTACACCTATTACACTTAGGATCTGCGCCAGTGTACCTCGTGACGTCCTGAGTAACTACCGCAAAGTTTCTGGCAGTCTTAAACCTCTTGCCATTTCCACCGCCACCATATCCACTACCTGAGGCATGATCACTCCTTCTCTTGACCACTTCAGTTCCAACAGAAGAACCAGTGGTTCTTTTCAAGTCTATCACCATCCGGTTGGTTGCACTAACTGCCGCTTGAAGAGTCGTAGGATTAAAAGCGGCTACCAATCTTCGGACATCAGGTGACAAGCCATAACAGTACCTCTCGATCAATTTCTCCTCCGTATCTACCATACGAGGAACTAGTCTTGTCAGCTCATGAAAACGAGTAGTGTATTTCTCGTTGTCTAGCCCGACCATAGTATGATTCCAAAATTCGCCTTCCATTCTCTGTACTTCCTCCCTAGGACAGTATTTCTCCATCAACATACTTTTAAAATCAAACCAAGGTATCCGATTAGCTTGGTCTCGACCTCGGGTCCTAACCTGTTCGTTCCACCATGATAGAGCGTGCTTTTGAAGTTGAGTGGAAGCATATTCCACTTTGTGCTCTTCGGCACAACGACTAATATGAAGCACCGCCTCTATGCTTTCTAGCCAGTTGATTAGACCTACCGGACCCTCTGTACCATGAAATTCTTTTGGTTTACAATAGGTAAAGGTCTTGTAGTCACCCACTCGAAGTTGAGCTCGAGGAACAACTTGCTCAGCAGTAGGTTCAACATTGTTACTATTATCAGTATGATGATTATTATTTGCGTTCATGCTTGCCGTGATCTGAGCAACTAAAGTAGGCATGGCGGCCAACAGTTGCTGCGTCACAAATGCTGCCATATTATTATCCCCGCCAGTATTTGGGGTAGGTCCAGGACCAGTGTTCACCTGGACAGGAGCAGTTTCTGGTTCTTGCTGGATTACAGGTTCTTCCTGTTCAGCTTCATTATTCAAAGGAGTGGATCGAGTAACTCTCTTTGGTGCAGTTTTCTTGACTGGAGCCTTTTTCTGAACCTTGCTTTTCGTCTTAGGAGCCATAAGTCTAAGATATGAACAAAAATGTCATTTAGAGATTTCCTTGATAGGTTAAATAGAAAGTATCTTTGCAAGACAGATGACAGTACAATGCAAGTCACAAATTGCTGACTTGTATGAATTCATGTACTAGACAAGACAAGAAAATATGAAAAATCATATTTCTAGAGCTAAGAATAAGCAGTTGACATAGTCTGAACAAGTAAGTAAGCCAAAAGACAATCGTATTTCATTGATGTTCAAAATTTTACATAGTCAGGTATGTACAGTCCAAAAACATGTGGGAAACTTCATCCACAACGATAGACTACTTAGTCGGAGCAATACGATTTATAGACACGTGGGAAATACATCCACCAAAAGATTACAACTCAAAGTACAGAAGTACGAGTTGTTATAAGTTCTAGGCTTACAATACAGAAAGACCTATTACAAAATTACATCTTGCAAATAACCACGACTAGCAAAGCTACCACCAAAACCACCACAACCGACAGTATCCAGATCAACCTCCCAATAGTTTCCTTCCCTTCTCTAGCAACAGTCAATGCCTCCTCCGCCTGATGATAAGCTCCAGACAACGCCTGAGCTTGATTCTCTAATTTCTCCCTTGTACAGATGAGGGAATTGTTCATCCTTGACAATTGTCGGCGATAATATTCCGACCTATCAGCTGCAGATGCAACTGGCATAACAACACTTGGGTTGTAGACAGGCGCTCTGGAGGGACCCGCAGCATACGGATCTCCCTGAAGGAAAGAAAGTCCAAGTCCACCGTTGACCTGAACTGGTGCAGAAGGACCAGGAGCATAGGGGTCTCTAGGAGCATAAGACAAATGAGCTCCCTCGGTAGTACTCCTCTGATATGGAGATACCGGTGTTACAGATGATTGAACATGGATAGACACATGTTCGCCTCCAGATTCACTGGAAGATGAAACAAGGTTGATAGGGCGTGATTCATTGCCCGATTCCTCCATTGGTTCCTCTTCATAAGAGTCAGGAACATAAGGAATGGAGTTTGTTATGACAGGAACTGGAGGTGTACAAGGTACAACAGCATTTGAGCTAACTCCATCCGACATGACTAGTCTGAAAAGATAGTCAAAGAATCCATATAAGTCAAATGGATAAGGCAGTACGTCTCAAATGGATGATACAGTACGCAAATGAGTTTTAAAGAAATCTTTGTCTAGATTACACACATTTGGTTTGGGTTTCTATTACCAACATATTTGAAATGCTTATATATAGGGTCACCCGCAGCCTTCCCACCACATTTTAAATATGCTGTTAATATAATCCAAACTATCACGTATATAAACCTTATGCATACACATACGATTTGAGTTTCTATTCCTAACATACCTTCAATGTTTATATATAGGGTCACCCGCAGCCTTCCCACCACATTTTAAATATGCTGTTAATATAATCCAAACTATCACGTATATAAACCTTATGCATACACATACGATTTGAGTTTCTATTCCTAACATACCTTCAATGTTTATATATAGGGTCACCCGCAGCCTTCCCACCACATCTACAGTATGTTGTGAATATAGCTCAAACTATAACGTATATACAAAATCTAAGATATTTATTTCGAGCCTTATATTATTTTACATAATCGGGACGTAGTTGATCAAGTTAGGTCTAATTATAGACAAATAATATAACTCCTGAAATAAGTATCCTAAACCTAAATAAAATGACAAGACGGTTCAGACCGAAGTCTAACCTAAATATATGACAAGACGGTTCAGACCGAAGTCTAACCTAAATATATGACAAGACGGTTCAGACCGAAGTCTAACCTAAATATATAGACAAGACGGTTCAGACCGAAGTCTAACCTAAATATATATAGCCAAGACGGTTCAGACCGAAGTCTAACCTAAATAATATGACAAGACGGTTCAGACCGAAGTCTAACCTAAATAATATGACAAGACGGTTCAGACCGAAGTCTAACCTAAATAATATGACAAGACGGTTCAGACCGAAGTCTAACCTAAATATATGACAAGACGGTTCAGACCGAAGTCTAACCTAAATAATATGACAAGACGGTTCAGACCGAAGTCTAACCTAAATATATGACAAGACGGTTCAGACCGAAGTCTAACCTAAATATATGACAAGACGGTTCAGACCGAAGTCTAACCTAAATAATATGACAAGACGGTTCAGACCGAAGTCTAACCTAAATATATGACAAGACGGTTCAGACCGAAGTCTAACCTAAATATATGACAAGACGGTTCAGACCGAAGTCTAACCTAAATCATATGACAAGACGGTTCAGACCGAAGTCTAACCTAAATATATGACAAGACGGTTCAGACCGAAGTCTAACCTAAATATATATAGCCAAGACGGTTCAGACCGAAGTCTAACCTAAATAATATGACAAGACGGTTCAGACCGAAGTCTAACCTAAATATATGACAAGACGGTTCAGACCGAAGTCTAACCTAAATAATATGACAAGACGGTTCAGACCGAAGTCTAACCTAAATATATGACAAGACGGTTCAGACCGAAGTCTAACCTAAATAATATGACAAGACGGTTCAGACCGAAGTCTAACCTAAATATATAGACAAGACGGTTCAGACCGAAGTCTAACCTAAATAATATGACAAGACGGTTCAGACCGAAGTCTAACCTAAATAATATGACAAGACGGTTCAGACCGAAGTCTAACCTAAATATATATAGCCAAGACGGTTCAGACCGAAGTCTAACCTAAATATATGACAAGACGGTTCAGACCGAAGTCTAACCTAAATCATATGACAAGACGGTTCAGACCGAAGTCTAACCTAAATAATATGACAAGACGGTTCAGACCGAAGTCTAACCTAAATATATATAGCCAAGACGGTTCAGACCGAAGTCTAACCTAAATCATATGACAAGACGGTTCAGACCGAAGTCTAACCTAAATAATACTACATGAGGGGGATCATTTTAATTTGTCAAAACACAAGAAACAGTTTAGTCAGCCGACAACATGGCAAGTCAAGACATATAGATCAATTTTCAAAACCCTAATTTCAAATCTAATTTAAAGGCTTCCCATTTCCATAATCAAAACTGAAAACAACCCTTAATTGAATTTAAACCAAATCAAAGTTTGAGAAAGTTACTTACCAAATGGTGTTCTTGAGAAATAAGAAGAAATATGAAGATGATGATTTTGATCCTTGCCAAAACCCTAATTTCAAATCTAATTTAAAGGCTTCCCATTTCCATAATCAAAACTGAAAACAACCCTTAATTGAATTTAAACCAAATCAAAGTTTGAGAAAGTTACTTACCAAATGGTGTTCTTGAGAAATAAGAAGAAATATGAAGATGATGATTTTGATCCTTGCCAAAACCCTAATTTCAAATCTAATTTAAAGGCTTCCCATTTCCATAATCAAAACTGAAAACAACCCTTAATTGAATTTAAACCAAATCAAAGTTTGAGAAAGTTACTTACCAAATGGTGTTCTTGAGAAATAAGAAGAAATATGAAGATGATGATTTTGATCCTTGCCAAAACCCTAATTTCAAATCTAATTTAAAGGCTTCCCATTTCCATAATCAAAACTGAAAACAACCCTTAATTGAATTTAAACCAAATCAAAGTTTGAGAAAGTTACTTACCAAATGGTGTTCTTGAGAAATAAGAAGAAATATGAAGATGATGATTTTGATCCTTGCCAAAACCCTAATTTCAAATCTAATTTAAAGGCTTCCCATTTCCATAATCAAAACTGAAAACAACCCTTAATTGAATTTAAACCAAATCAAAGTTTGAGAAAGTTACTTACCAAATGGTGTTCTTGAGAAATAAGAAGAAATATGAAGATGATGATTTTGATCCTTGCCAAAACCCTAATTTCAAATCTAATTTAAAGGCTTCCCATTTCCATAATCAAAACTGAAAACAACCCTTAATTGAATTTAAACCAAATCAAAGTTTGAGAAAGTTACTTACCAAATGGTGTTCTTGAGAAATAAGAAGAAATATGAAGATGATGATTTTGATCCTTGCCAAAACCCTAATTTCAAATCTAATTTAAAGGCTTCCCATTTCCATAATCAAAACTGAAAACAACCCTTAATTGAATTTAAATAAAATCAAAAGATTGAGTTCACTTAACAAACCCACTTCTGGGAAATTTAACAACCCACTTCTGGGAAATTTACAGTTCACTTAACAAACCCATGTCAGTTCACTTAACAAACCCACTTCTGGGAAATTTAACAAACCCACTTCTCAACACCACTTCTGAGAAATTTACAAACCCACTTCTCAACACCACTTCTGGGAAATTTACAGTTCACTTAACAAACCCATGTCAGGGAAATTTAACAAACCCACTTCTGGGAAATTTACAGTTCACTTAACAAACCCACTTCTGGGAAATTTAACAAACCCACTTCTCAACACCACTTCTGGGAAATTTACAGTTCACTTAACAAACCCACTTCTGGGAAATTTAACAACCCACTTCTGGGAAATTTACAGTTCACTTGCCAAACCCATGTCAGTTCACTTAACAAACCCACTTCTGGGAAATTTAACAAACCCACTTCTCAACACCACTTCTGGGAAATTTACAGTTCACTTAACAAACCCATGTCAGTTAACTTAACAAACCCACTTCTGGGAAATTTAACAAACCCACTTAACAAACCCACTTCTCAACACCACTTCTGGGAAATTTACAGTTCACTTAACAAACCCATGTCAGTTCACTTAACAAACCCACTTCTGGGAAATTTAACAAACCCACTTCTCAACACCACTTCTGGGAAATTTACAGTTCACTTAACAAACCCACTTCTGGGAAATTTAACAAACCCACTTCTCAACACCACTTCTGGGAAATTTACAGTTCACTTAACAAACCCATGTCAGTTCACTTAACAAACCCACTTCTGGGAAATTTAACAAACCCACTTCTCAACACCACTTCTGGGAAATTTACAGTTCACTTAACAAACCCATGTCAGTTAATATTACCACCTGATAATTACCTTGCTACTTATTCCAAAAAATTACTGGAAAGATTGTTGAAAACAAGATTGGTGAAATTAATGGGATTAAAGTTAGGGCTTTTTATCAGTGGTGGGGTATAACTGGAATTAAAATTAGTGGTGATGATTTGGTTTTTGAAGTTGGAATGGTTACTGCTAAATATCCTTCATTATCTGGGTTTTTGATTTTGGCCCCTCATTAACTGTTAATTGTGTGTGTAAACTGTAAAGTTTGTATCTTTAATTGTTAGATATTCTGGGTTGGTGTTTTATATACATAAAGAAATCCATAACTTTCATGTGGAGAAGTCTCCGGGGAGCAAATGTCGGTCTAAACTTCGATCGTCACCCAAACCATTACTTCTTTAATTCCCGATCTAAACTTCGATGTGTTGGAAAATGTTGTTTTTACTTTTCCTTTCTAGGTTTCAATAACAATTGGATCTCGTTTATTGATTACATAGTTTAAGTGGGTTTGTAGAGATAATAAAGTGGATTGAGAAATCGGTATTTGGTTGTTATTGTAAATTTTGTTTGTTCAAAAGAAGAAGAAAAAGAATACGAAGATGATGGTGGGTTTGTTTCAGGAGATCCTTACTCGAGTTTCTTACCTTCCTGGACGTTAATGGAATCGAATGGTGGTGGCTAGACGTCGGAGAAGCAGCAGCGGCGGCGGCAGGCGGCGGAGCAGCAGCAGAGCGGCGAAGCAGTGGTGGTGAGGAGATATTTGGTGTTTAGGGTTGAAGAGGAGCCTTAGGTGTTGATGGGGGTGGCTGCCGGATTCTTTTTCTGGTGGAAAAGGTGGCGGCAGAAGGTGGTGATGCTGCAGGGGGGGTGGCCGGCGGTTGGAAGAGAGGGAGAGAGGTAGGGGAAGATGAATAGTTGTTTGGGGGTTTTTATGAAGAAGAAGATTATGATGGTTATTTATATAAAGCGAACTGACCATTATACCCTCGGTGTGCCAGTCATGTGACCCCTTTTTTAACGTCCGTTTGGGTCTTGGACCAAATATGTTAACGGAGTTCGATACTTAGGGATGAAAGACGTAATTTCGTATACTCAGAGATAATCCTTGAAAGTGGGGCAAACCACAGGGACGAAAAATGTAATTAACTCTTGTTTCTATAAACCACTTGGTGGTGTGAAATTTATGTCTTTCATTATAGTTTGTTTTTAATTAGTACAATTATACATTATATAAACATCCTTTTATATGGTCTGACCTACGAGATAAGCTCTTCAAATTAATTAATAACGAGATATGTTACCGGGCGTTGCCCCGGGACATATTATGTTTGTGGACAACTTAATAAAAATAGTTATTTAAATATATTAAGATAAATTTATTTAGAAGAATGAGAAAATATGTTAAGAACATAATATGTAAAAATAATAGAAAATATATGACAATGAAATATTTTTAATATCAATAATGATATTTCGTTAACAATGAGATAATGTGTTACAAATAGGTATGCGTTGATGGGTCGAAAGATTAAAAAAACACAAACTTTTTCAAAAGAACATATAGCACGTGTCAACTAAAAAACGAAAATCAAAACTTTTGTGTGAGAGTGAATGTGGTGTTAAAATGGAATTTTTAGTGTAGAAAGTTAGGGATAAATTTTTTAGTTTAAATAAAACTTTTTTAATAAACACAAAATAAAGTGAAAAATTAGTGGCAAAAGGGTTAAAAACATTTATAAAAAAATTGCGTGTTCCGAAGTTAAAGAAAAACTGAAAGAAATGGACAAATGATAGTAGGAAAAAAATGGGTAAACAATATATCATAAATGGTGAAAACGAAAACCATTAAAACTTTATAAAAAAAACCCAGAGATTACATATTTGAGAAGTTAGAAAAAAAGATATAAAAAAAACCCAAAAATAGTCAACCTCATCTCATTAGTTTGTTTGCTCTACAATTTATACATGTTTATATGTGTGAACAACGAAGCTATGAAAGTGTAAACCGTGAAGCCTGCTTAAGAAGTTAAAAAAAAAATTGTTGAAATTGAAATGGGCAGGCCCAATAACTACAACAATGTTTAAGAAGCCGGTTAGAAGTTGTTACTGTAGTTTGCACGCGTTTCGATACATTGTTTTTAATATAGATACTTAATCTAATCATTTTTCTTATTGTATACTTTATTATATGCTGATTTTATTTTTTAGTTAAACTTTTAGCAAGTGATGATAATTTGCTGATTTTATTTTTTAGTTAAACTTTTAGCAAGTGATGATAATTTTTTTCTATAAAAGATACATGAAAATTCTAAATTTTTTTCTTATATTGTCTAAATATTTGTTTTATTAACCCCACGTAAGGTGCAGTCATAATGACGCGGGCGTTGACATAGGCGATGACGGTGATGGCGGTAGAAGTATGGTTATTAATGTAAGAATAATTGATGATAAAAGGAGTAAGTTATTCTAAAGGTTGATGGATTTGTAAATAATTTCATTAAAGTTATTATAGATATATTAAGTTGAGATATTTTAATTAATGAATAAAAAATAAGGATATTTTAGGTATATATGAACATTACAGTCAAACCTCTATAAAATAATATTTGATAAATTAAAACCTCGATAAAATTAACAATTTATCCAGGCCTAAATTAAAAAAACTATTGTAGATCAACACTCGTTAAAATAAATAACTCGTTAATAACACTATTAATTTATATAGGTTTTAGGTATCGTTTTGAGAAAGGAGATGTGAGTAATTTGCTTTATGAAGAAATATAAACACTTAGCGGAAAATTCAATTTCCGAAAAAAATCTCGCGGCAATGCGTGGGGTATTTTTCTAGTATATAATAAATTTTGATTTAATTATGCCGTACAAGTTTTGTGGAGTCATCAAAGGGTGGTTGTGGATCGGGATTAGAGTTTGGAATAAGTTGTAAAGGGTTGCCAACTTGTGCCAATAGAAGCCAATACGTTTATTGGGATGCCGTTCATTTTACCGAAGAAATGTACAAAATTATTTCTGAAGAAGCTATTCAAACTCTAATGAAGACTTTTGGCTGATGATTAATTAATTATATGTTACCAAATTAAATGATCCATCTCTCTAGCTAGCTCTGGATACGTATTTCTAGCTTTTGCTATCTATATATATATGGTATTAATTTTATTAAGTATGTAATGGGAGTATGTTTTAATAGATTATATCGAATTGTGTATTAAGTGTGTTTTAATGTGAAATAATAATAATATAACAAGTATAAGTACATTAGTTCAAGACAACATAGTATACACCTATTCGATTCGTGCCTATTAAAAAAAATTACAGTAGTTTAAAATTTCAGCAAAGCCTAAATTTTAGCAATAGACTTTTGTTAGTAGGCTTTTCTAAATGGTGATCTCAATCACTAGTTACATACAAGATACAACCTTTGGCTACTAAGTCGAAACAGTTTTTTCAACATATACCTTGGTTTCTTTAACTTTCTTTTAGTTTTCGAAAAACAAGCACACATCTATGCCCGTCAATACTAATTATTCTCAAATTAAAAAGTCATTTTTTTAAATAGATTTTATGATAATTTGATGTAATGGAATTTAACTTTTCTACATTCACTTAATATGACAAGGAAAATAACTTAAATTCCATTCTATCAAATTTTATTTTATCAAATGTGTATACATTATGGGAACCTGTGACCACATTGATCCACAAGAAGAAGACAACAAGGTCACAGATTTAAAACTTCTTAAAGACAAGTAAATAATATATATTAATTTCCGTGATATTTCGAGTCCTAGCTCGGGGTGTTACAGAAGTGTATATGTGGGTTAGGCATGGGCCTAAGGCCCCCAAAATACAAGGGCCTCCATTTTTTATATTTTGGGTTTAATGTTTTAAACAAATATGCTTCTAGCAGCATCATGCTTCTAATTTTCTCCCCTCATAATCAATTCTAGCATGTGTGTGAATGTAAATTTTTATTAAGAAAATCAATGGTAGCAGCATAGTTGTTAACTCCATTTTATATTTTGGGTTTAATGTTTTAAACTTTAGATTTTTGGGCTAAATGTCATTACTATATCAAACCTATTTAAGAAAACAAATAGGCAAATAAACCTTAAAGCTCACCTTAAACAAAGCACACTACAGAAACAAATGAAATTACAACCGCTAAAAAAAGAAATAAAGAAGACAACAATGATTTTCTCTTCGATAAACTACCTTTTTTTGTTTACTTTAATTTTTATGTTAATGAAATAGGCCTTCAAAATAATTTCGCTTAAGGCCCCGAAAAGCTTAAGTCGCCACTATATATATATATATATATTGTGTTCTATGTGTGAGGATGATGTTTCACCGGACATAAGTTATATTCAATGTGCCCTTTAGTTATCAAGATGGTACATATATAAGATCAAAATGTTCTCACCCATTTATCCTTTTTTTTATATATATTTTGATAACCAAACGGACCATATGTTCACCTACATTTTGTTTAGCTATTAAGGCAAAAAAAAAAAACTAACTAAATTTGGCAAATTTATCCATAAAAAATAGACTTTTATGTAGGCGGACATAATTTTATGCACGACTCCTCCCTAGCTAGCGACCCCTCCACGGCAATGTCGTCTCATGAACCGTGTAAGTAATCACCTTCTCAATCCAACTATATATAGACGCCCACCCCATTCCAACAACGTACTTTCACTCCAATAATGCACATCTTAACCCAACACCGTGACGACACTATTAGTCGCCGTGTTAATTGCGCTACACCAACTCTCATGGCCGCGGGGACTAAAACAAAATTTGAACCACCTCTAAACAACCCAAAAACGAGCCCCAACTATGATGACTCAATCTGTAAATCGAGTTGGTCTCATTATGCATGGGTGACGGCTGGATGCACGACCGTACTCATTTCACTAGCCAACCCCATCCTTGGATCTATTGCCTCGCGCATGTGGCTTGAACCAATCTTGGCTGGGTACATTGGGTACTTGTTTGCGGACCTTGGGTCTGGTGTGTACCATTGGGCTGTTGATAATTATGGGGACATGTCAACCCCAATATTTGGTATGCAAATTGATGCATTCGTGCGCCACCACAAATGGCCCACATTAGTTACTAAACTTGAGCTTGCGAACCTTGTACATGAGGTAGCGCGCAGTATCACATTCACCGTTCTACCAATCAATCTAATATGTCACCATCATCCAGTGGTGATGGGGTTCGTAGCGGTGGCTAGTGGGTTCATTATGTTTAGCTTGCAGATCCATGTTTGGGCTCATGTTACTAAGAACAAGCTGCCACGAATAGTGGCGGCATTACAAGATGTTGGAGTGCTAATAAATCGATCTCAACATGCTGTTCACCACCAACAACCGATTAACAACACCTATTGTATAGTGAGTGGGGTTTGGAACAGGGTTTTGGACGAGCACAAGGTATTTGCGGCTCTTGAAATGGTGGTGTTCAACACCCTAGGTGTGCGGCCACGATCTTGGGATGAATTAAACTCGGATTTTGTGGAGGAGGTGGATGACATTTCTCCGGCCACTTAACTTCGATATTACAATGAAATTACTTCTGCTTGTTTTCTTAAGAGATTTTCATACCACTTCTGGATGTTAAGATGTGGTCTAAATTGGAGTTGGGTAGATGAAGAGGCATGCCGCTCAGCCCAAATTTGCCGTTCAAAAAAAAAAAGATGTGGTCTAAATGTCTGAAATCTGAATAACTATTGTTGTTTGTTTTTATAAAAACGTCTGAATGCGCATAATTGTATGAATAACCGTTTTTAATGTTAAATTCCCGCAAATACTTTGATCAACGCACACATTTTTTTATGACAAGATACAAAACAAAAAATAATTAATTCATATAGTAAACTAAACATTACTCGTAATTAATTAAGTATTGATCATTATTAGATTTAATTTAACGTATACTATTACTTACTTATTATTGTACAGTAAAGATTAAACATCAAAGTATAATAAAAATTACTCAACAAAACAAATTGATAAACACAATAACTTTTTACAGCTGTTATCCATTTCATTCCTTCCATATATTATGTCTTTTTTTAAGTCTTACTGTATTAGTTATAGATTATTTTCCCGCGTAATACGCGAGATAAATATATTAGCTAATTATCAGTTACAAATAAGATATTTCTAAATATGATAATAGCAATATTTTAAAAATATTTCGTATTCGAAAAAAGTTAATAGGATACGTATATTAGACCTTTATGTAGTGATGTTGTAAAGTTACATAAAGATAACTTTTGTTAAAAACTTATAATATTACTATTCAAAATTTTTTATTATTAACAATTTGTATAGTGTATTTGTTGTATATTTGTATACTAACAAAGTATATAGATAAAATAACCATGTTTATTTAGAATTGTCAAGACATATTTTATACGTATTCTACAAAATCAAATATCAAGTACTAATTTAAACTACAATATTTATTAGTGGATGATTATATAAGGTTGTTAGGTACCTAAGTTTAGGCGTGGAACACTCACATATTATTTTTTTAATCCATAAAATTCATGAGAGCCAAACATTTATTCATTAAACAAAAAATATTAAAATATTAGTATGTGAGGGGTTCCACACCTAAGCTTAGGTACGGACAACCTTATATTTTCTTTCCCCTACTTATTATATATTCCCTCCGTCCCACTAATTGTGTCGAGTTTTGAATATTCAAAGTCTATTTTTTCTAAGTTTGACCTTAAATATTTTTATTGTATTATATAATACTTGGCGAAAGTTATACCAAATGAAA
Source organism: Erigeron breviscapus (assembly GCA_034093135.1). Classification (NCBI taxonomy): domain Eukaryota; kingdom Viridiplantae; phylum Streptophyta; class Magnoliopsida; order Asterales; family Asteraceae; genus Erigeron; species Erigeron breviscapus. The sequence goes on from CM067167.1 coordinate 66,435,724, forward strand.
ACACATCTAAACCTCTATCTATTCATATAACTTTCATCAAGTATTACGCAATACAAATAAAAATATTTTTGGTCAAAGTTGTAAAGAAAGGACTTTGAAAATTAAAAAGTGAACACTATTAATGGGACGGAGGTAGTATATATTATTATATAAAGATTATACACTCTTGTTGAAAAGTTAAGAAAAAAGAGATGCAAAATGATCATCTTACCCTTAATAAATTAATTTACATCATTAGTCGCTTATCTTCTAATATATATCCAACACCCCTTTAGATCAATTCTTTTTTTCACCAATTACCACCATCGCTTGCTGGCTTGCTGCTGGCTTGCTGCTGGTCGCTGCTGGCTTGCTGCTGGTCGCTGCTGGCTTGCTGCTGGTCGCTGCTGGCTTGCTGCTGGTCGCTGCTGGCTTGCTGCTGGTCGCTGCTGGCTTGCTGCTGGTCGCGCTGGCTTGCTGCTGGCTTGCTGCTGGTTGCTGCTGGCTTGCTGCTGGTCGCTGCTGGTGCTGCTGGCTTGCTGCTGGTGCTGCTGGCTTGCTGCTGGTCGCTGCTGGCTTGCTGCTGGTCGCTGCTGGCTTGCTGCTGGTCGCTGCTGGCTTGCTGCTGGTCGCTGCTGGCTTGCTGCTGGTCGCTGCTGGCTTGCTGCTGGTCGCTGCTGGCTTGCTGCTGGTCGCTGCTGGCTTGCTGCTGGTCGCTGCTGGCTTGCTGCTGGTCGCTGCTGGCTTGCTGCTGGTCGCTGCTGGCTTGCTGCTGGTCGCTGCTGGCTTGCTGCTGGTTGCTGCTGGTCGCTGCTGGCTTGCTGCTGGTCGCTGCTGTTGCTGCTGGTTGCTGCTGGAGTTGCTGGTCGCTGCTGGCTTGCTGCTGGTCGCGCTGGCTTGCTGCTGGTCGCTGCTGGCTTGCTGCTGGTCGCTGCTGGCTTGCTGCTGGTTGCTGCTGGCTTGCTGCTGGTCGCTGCTGGCTTGCTGCGGATCGCAGCTGGCTTGCTGCTGGTTGTTGCTGGTCGCTGCTGGCTTGCTGCTGGTCGCTGCTGGCTTGCTGCTGGTCGCTGCTGGCTTGCTGCTGGTCGCTGCTGGCTTGCTGCTGGTCGCTGCTGGCTTGCTGCTGGTCGCTGCTGGCTTGCTGCTGGTGCTGCTGGCTTGCTGCTGGTGCTGCTGGCTAGTTGCTGGTTGGCTGGCTTGCTGCTGGTCGTTGTTGGCTTGCTGCTGGTCGCTGCTGGCTTGCTGCTGGTTGCTGCTGGCTTGCTGCTGGCTTGCTGCTGGTCGCTGCTGGCTTGCTGCTGGTCGTTGCTGGCTTGCTGCTGGCTTGCTGCTGGTCGCTGTTGGCTTGCTGCTGGTCGCGCTGGCTTACTGCTGGCTTGCTGCTGGTCGCGCTGGCTTGCTGCTGGCTTGCTGCTGGTCGCTGCTGGCTTGCTGCTGGTCGCGCTGGCTTGCTGCTGGCTTGCTGCTGGTCGCTGCTGGTTGCTGCTGGCTTGCTGCTGGTCGCTGCTGGTTTGCTGCTGGTCGCTGCTGGCTTGCTGCTGGTCGCTGCTGGCTTGCTGCTGGTCGCTGCTGGCTTGCTGCTGGTGCTGCTGGTCGCTGCTGGCTTGCTGCTGGTCGCTGATGGCTGTGCTGGCTTGCTGCTGGTCGCTGCTGGCTTGCTGCTGGTCGCTGCTGGCTTGCTGCTGGTCGCTGCTGGCTTGCTGCTGGTTGCTGCTGGTCGCTGCTGGCTTGCTGCTGGCTTGCTGCTGGTCGCTGTTGGCTTGCTGCTGGTCGCTGTTGGCTTGCTGCTGGTCGCTGCTGGCTTGCTGCTGGTCGCGCTGGCTTGCTGCTGGTCGCTGCTGGCTTGCTGCTGGTCGCGCTGGCTTGCTGCTGGCTTGCTGCTGGTCGCTGCTGGCTTGCTGCTGGTCGCTGCTGGCTTGCTGCTGGTCGCTGCTGGCTTGCTGCTGGTCGCTGCTGGCTTGCTGCTGGTCGCGCTGGCTTGCTGCTGGCTTGCTGCTGGTCGCTGCTGGTTGCTGCTGGCTTGCTGCTGGTCGCTGCTGGCTTGCTGCTGGTCGCTGCTGGCTTGCTGCTGGTCGCTGCTGGCTTGCTGCTGGTCGCTGCTGGCTTGCTGCTGGTCGCTGCTGGCTTGCTGCTGGTTGCTGCTGGCTTGCTGCTGGTCGCTGCTGGCTTGCTGCTGGTCGCTGCTGGCTTGCTGCTGGTCGCTGCTGGCTTGCTGCTGGTCGCGCTGGCTTGCTGCTGGCTTGCTGCTGGCTAGCTGCTGGTCGCTGCTGGCTTGCTGCTGGTCGCTGCTGGCTTGCTGCTGGCTTGTTGTTGGTCGCTGCTGGTTGCTGTTGGTCGCTGCTGGCTTGCTGCTGGCTTGCTGCTGGTCGCTGCTGGCTTGCTGCTGGTCGCTGCTGGCTTGCTGCTGGTCGCTGCTGGCTTGCTGCTGGTTTGCTGCTGGTCGCTGCTGGCTCGCTGCTGGCTTGCTGCTGGTCGCTGCTGGTTTGCTGCTGGTCGCTGCTGGCTTGCTGCTGGTCGCTGCTGGCTTGCTGCTGGTCGCTGCTGGCTTGCTGCTGGTTGCTGCTGGCTTGCTGCTGGTCGCTGCTGGCTTGCTGCTGGCTTGCTGCTGGTCGCGCTGGCTTGCTGCTGGCTTGCTGCTGGCTTGCTGCTGGCTGCTGCTGGTTGCTGCTGGCTTGCTGCTGGTTGCTGCTGGCTTGCTGCTGGTCGCTGCTGGCTAGCTGCTGGTCGCTGCTGGCTTGCTGCTGGTCTGCTGCTGGCTTGCTGCTGGTCTGCTGCTGGTCGCTGCTGGCTTGCTGCTGGTTGCTGCTGGTCGCTGCTGGCTTGCAGCTGGTCGCTGCTGGCTTCCTGCTGGTTTGCTGCTGGTCGCTGCTGGTCGCTGCTGGCTTGCTGCTGGTATTGATGTTAAACAAAATACAAGGTTGTTGCGGAATCAAGATAATAAATTAAGTTGTATCCTAACAACCTATGAGTTACAAATAAAAATATTTTTGGTCAAAGTTGTAAAGAAAGGACTTTGAAAATTAAAAAGTGAACACTATTAATGGGACGGAGGTAGTATATATTATTATATAAAGATTATACACTCTTGTTGAAAAGTTAAGAAAAAAGAGATGCAAAATGATCATCTTACCCTTAATAAATTAATTTACATCATTAGTCGCTTATCTTCTAATATATATCCAACACCCCTTTAGATCAATTCTTTTTTTCACCAATTACCACCATCGCTCGCCGCCAGCACTATCAACACTTGCCGACATCTCCGCTCGTCACTAACACCACCAGACCGTCTTCGCAGTTACCACCGTGCAATGCTAGTTTAAATAGAAAAAAACATAAAATTACAATGAGTCTGTAACATCCTAATCATTTTTCGATCTTTGACTATTAGTTGACTGTTAACTCCGTTAGTTGACCCATTAGTTGACTGTTAACTTCGTTAGTGCTTAGACGACCCATTAGTTGACCTGTTAACTTCTTAGTTTGACGACCCATTAGTTGACTGTTAACTTCGTTAGTGCTTAGACGACCCATTAGTTGACCTGTTAACTTCGTTAGTTTGACGACCCATTAGTTGACTGTTAACTTCGTTAGTCTTGACGACCCATTAGTTGACTGTTAACTTCGTTAGTCTTGACGACCCATTAGTTGACTGTTAACTTCGTTAGTCTTGACGACCCATTAGTTGACCTGTTAACTTCGTTAGTCTTGACGACCCATTAGTTGACCTGTTAACTTCGTTAGTCTTGACGACCCATTAGTTGACTGTTAACTTCGTTAGTGCTTAGACGACCCATTAGTTGACTGTTAACTTCGTTAGTCTTAGACGACCCATTAGTTGACCTGTTAACTTCGTTAGTCTTGACGACCCATTAGTTGACTGTTAACTTCGTTAGTCTTGACGACCCATTAGTTGACTGTTAACTTCGTTAGTCTTGACGACCCATTAGTTGACTGTTAACTTCGTTAGTCTTGACGACCCATTAGTTGACTGTTAACTTCGTTAGTCTTGACGACCCATTAGTTGACTGTTAACTTCGTTAGTCTTGACGACCCATTAGTTGACTGTTAACTTCGTTAGTGCTTAGACGACCCATTAGTTGACTGTTAACTTCTTAGTCTTAGACGACCCATTAGTTGACTGTTAACTTCGTTAGTCTTGAGACCCATTAGTTGACTGTTAACTTCGTTAGTCTTGACGACCCATTAGTTGACTGTTAACTTCGTTAGTCTTGAGACCCATTAGTTGACCTGTTAACTTCGTTAGTCTTGACGACCCATTAGTTGACTGTTAACTTCGTTAGTCTTGACGACCCATTAGTTGACTGTTAACTTCGTTAGTCTTGACGACCCATTAGTTGACTGTTAACTTCGTTAGTCTTGACGACCCATTAGTTGACTGTTAACTTCGTTAGTGCTTAGACGACCCATTAGTTGACTGTTAACTTCGTTAGTGCTTAAGACCCATTAGTTGACTGTTAACTTCGTTAGTGCTTAGAGATCAGTGTGATTTAGTTGGTCAGCGGGAGTAGACTAGTTGCTTCCAATGGCACGGCCTCGAAGTTTGAGATTAGCTGGGTGACTAGGTCCAGTCACTACAAGTTGCGTAACAGCTTTCTCCTGGATTTGGTTATGCCTATCCTTAACGACACTGATGGACCCCGATAGGACTACCCATCAAGTCGGGTGCAAGGTCCCTTAAAGGCCTTAAGGCCGCCTTTGCACACATTTGTAGTTGTATTCATTGTGTCATCCACCTTTAGTTGTAATAAAAAGGGGCATAACCTATTGTTGAATAAAGTTGTTGAAGTTGATTAAGTTGCTAGATGGAATACGTAGATAAAGTTGAATATTGTTGATTAAGTCGATAGGCACACGTAGGATTGTTAATCATTCTTATGGGTATTCGATTGCTATATATTGTTGTTGTTGTTACATGCTCGACTGCGTATGATTCTTTATTAAGTTGTTTTAAATTGGCAATCATTTATATTAACCTGTGGTATATCTTACTCGGCTTTATAGCTGACACTTGTTCTTTTGTTGAAAATGTTGTGCCACCTCAGGTTGATGCTTAGTTGAGATGCAGAGTAGAGTGAGGATGGGTAGAAGATACAGCTGAAGACTTTTACCTAGATTGCCTCATTTATTCAGACTCATTTATTATATCTCGTTGACTGTTATCGTTATTTGACTTATTATGGGTTTCATTTTATTTTGGTTGGATTCGACGAGTAACACCGTCATTTAAGTTGAACATTTATATTTTGGAAATATAATAATTGATGGAAACTTCCGCAATACTCTGTGTTTTTAAGAAAAATTTTGAAATCCATATTTTTATAAAGTTCGGTGTTACATAGTGTGCATTATGTTCTGTAAAAATATATATTTTATAAATCATGTACATTAACTAATGTACAATCGATTTACAACCTCAGATCGTCTTCTACATCAAATCCTAATGATCAAACACCTTCTGTCTCGTTTTCTTTGCCGATTAATCACAGCCGCTGCCACTTTTCAATCACCACCACGACTTGCCACTTCTGTCGCTAAATCCGATCAGAATAATGAAGAGGGAGGGGCGATTGGGGGTGGGGTCAATTCTGGATCGAAATTATATGCTAAGTCAATCGATTTTAGGGTTATTAATAACAAAACCCTTATTGAAAACCTTAACTTTAAAGATGATGAAGTTCAGCCGCCGCTGCTACTGTTCTGATCGCTTCTGGCATGATTTCCGATCAACATGAAGAGGGGGGAGCGATTGGGGGTGGGGAGGCTTCTGGTTCAAGCTCAAAGTCACAATCAATCGATTCTAGGGTTTTTGTGCAGGAAACCCCTACAGAAAACCCTAACCGGGCTGCCACCACTGAATCACCTCCACTAGCAGCCAATGAACCTTCAAACACTCAATTAATTGATGGGGCTACTGCGAATTTGATAGGGGAAGGGCTGAATTTGATTAATAAAACCCAGGTTGAAGCAATGGATACTTTTTTGGCCGGAAAATTTGATCAAAACCCTATTTCGGGTCGCGTCACCGTTCAACCACCACTGGTAACCACTGGATCGGTGGCTGGCACCAGGGAGGTCCACTTGATGCTTTTGAGGTCCCGGATACTCCTGTTCAAAACCAGGTCTTTGAAGATAGTGAACAAATTGAAGATATATTTGCCATCCTTAAGGATGGAATGGAAATGCTTAATGATAGTGACAAACGGCTCTCTAAAGATCAAGTGGCCGAATTGAATAGGATTTTAGTTGAACATTTGGCTAAAATCACTAATGTTGAGGGTGGTGGTGGTGGTGGTGGTGGTGCAGTTTGTGGTGGTGGTTTGTAGGAGGGAGAGGGTGAGGGAAGTGGTGGTTGGGTCATAGTGGAGGATGGAGAAGTTGTGGTGGTTGATAGTGATGGTGGCTAAAAGTGGTGGTGGTGAGTGGTGGTGGTGGTGGTGGTGGTGGTGGTGGTGGTGGTGGTGGTGGTGGTGGTGGTGGTGGTGGTGGTGGTGGTGGTGGTGGTGGTGGTGGTGGTGGTGGTGGTGGTGGTGGTGGTGGTGGTGGTGGTGGTGGTGGTGGTGGTGGTGGTGGTGGTGGTGGTGGTGGTGGTGGTGGTGGTGGTGGTGGTGGTGGTGGTGGTGGTGGTGGTGGTGGTGGTGGTGGTGGTGGTGGTGGTGGTGGTGGTGGTGGTGGTGGTGGTGGTGGTGGTGGTGGTGGTGGTGGTGGTGGTGGTGGTGGTGGTGGTGGTGGTGGTGGTGGTGGTGGTGGTGGTGGTGGTGGTGGTGGTGGTGGTGGTGGTGGTGGTGGTGGTGGTGGTGGTGGTGGTGGTGGTGGTGGTGGTGGTGGTGGTGGTGGTGGTGGTGGTGGTGGTGGTGGTGGTGGTGGTGGTGGTGGTGGTGGTGGTGGTGGTGGTGGTGGTGGTGGTGGTGGTGGTGGTGGTGGTGGTGGTGGTGGTGGTGGTGGTGGTGGTGGTGGTGGTGGTGGTGGTGGTGGTGGTGGTGGTGGTGGTGGTGGTGGTGGTGGTGGTGGTGGTGGTGGTGGTGGTGGTGGTGGTGGTGGTGGTGGTGGTGGTGGTGGTGGTGGTGGTGGTGGTGGTGGTGGTGGTGGTGGTGGTGGTGGTGGTGGTGGTGGTGGTGGTGGTGGTGGTGGTGGTGGTGGTGGTGGTGGTGGTGGTGGTGGTGGTGGTGGTGGTGGTGGTGGTGGTGGTGGTGGTGGTGGTGGTGGTGGTGGTGGTGGTGGTGGTGGTGGTGGTGGTGGTGGTGGTGGTGGTGGTGGTGGTGGTGGTGGTGGTGGTGGTGGTGGTGGTGGTGGTGGTGGTGGTGGTGGTGGTGGTGGTGGTGGTGGTGGTGGTGGTGGTGGTGGTGGTGGTGGTGGTGGTGGTGGTGGTGGTGGTGGTGGTGGTGGTGGTGGTGGTGGTGGTGGTGGTGGTGGTGGTGGTGGTGGTGGTGGTGGTGGTGGTGGTGGTGGTGGTGGTGGTGGTGGTGGTGGTGGTGGTGGTGGTGGTGGTGGTGGTGGTGGTGGTGGTGGTGGTGGTGGTGGTGGTGGTGGTGGTGGTGGTGGTGGTGGTGGTGGTGGTGGTGGTGGTGGTGGTGGTGGTGGTGGTGGTGGTGGTGGTGGTGGTGGTGGTGGTGGTGGTGGTGGTGGTGGTGGTGGTGGTGGTGGTGGTGGTGGTGGTGGTGGTGGTGGTGGTGGTGGTGGTGGTGGTGGTGGTGGTGGTGGTGGTGGTGGTGGTGGTGGTGGTGGTGGTGGTGGTGGTGGTGGTGGTGGTGGTGGTGGTGGTGGTGGTGGTGGTGGTGGTGGTGGTGGTGGTGGTGGTGGTGGTGGTGGTGGTGGTGGTGGTGGTGGTGGTGGTGGTGGTGGTGGTGGTGGTGGTGGTGGTGGTGGTGGTGGTGGTGGTGGTGGTGGTGGTGGTGGTGGTGGTGGTGGTGGTGGTGGTAGTGTAGGTCATGGAAGTGGTGGTGAGTGGTGGATGGTGGTGGTGGTGGTGATTGGTTGCTGGAGTGAAGTATGAAGTTGTTTGTGGAATTGAAGGTGGTGGTGGTGGTGGCATGTTTGGTTCTGGTGGTGGTATTTCTGGTGTAGGTGTTGGTATTTCTGGTGAAGGTGTTGGTATTTCTGGTAGAATTTCTTCTTCTTGTACATCTTCACCCAGAAAATTCATATTAATATCAAACCCTTCAGACATTGGGGAGTCAACATCATCCCATTCTTGAGTAATCCCAACTGTCTGTTCACCAGACTGTTCACCAGTCTCTACATTCTCTTGTTCACCAACATCAACATTCAAGTCCAGTGGAGCCTCTTGCTCACCAGAAGCATGTTCAACAGACTGAACATCTTCAACAATTTCTTCAACAACCTGGGCAACATTTTCAGCTTGTTCATCAATTTCTTGCCCAACAACCTCTTCAGATTCAATGATAGGTGACCCATCCAGATTCATAACATCACCTGGATGTCTTTCTGGATTCACCTGGATTCCAGCTCTCATCAGACGCCTATTAGTTCTAGGTCGTCTGGAAGGTTCAACAACTTCTTGACCTTGACCTTCTGGAGCAACTTGTCTTATGGGCTGTACAGCCTCTATTATCTGTACATCATCACCAGATGGTCCTTCAATATCTTGAACTCGATCTGGACCCATTTCAGCTTCTTCCCTTTGGAAGCAAAGCATGGACTGAGGAATATCTACCTCATCCACTGAAGACCTAAGGTTGACTAGGTCCCTCATATACTCACTCATAGAAAAGTGAGTGGTATCCATATCATACTGGTCGCCAAGTGCATTCTGAAACATAAGAGAAAGGAATCGAATATAAGGCACAAATGGTTTTCTTCCCTTTGGAAGCAAAGCATGGACTGAGGAATATCTACCTCATCCACTGAAGACCTAAGGTTGACTAGGTCCCTCATATACTCACTCATAGAAAAGTGAGTGGTATCCATATCATACTGGTCGCCAAGTGCATTCTGAAACATAAGAGAAAGGAATCGAATATAAGGCACAAATGGTTTTCTTCCCTTTACTCTTAGGCGCTCTACCAGGTCATCAAAAAGGATTTGGGCAAAATCCACTCTAAGCCCAAACCACAAGCAATAGGCAATCTGGAGGTGGGTATGATTGATCTGGTCTAACCCTCCAGAACTGCCTCCTAAACACTCAACAATGTGTGTGAAGAAATATCTCCATGAGTCTGTCAGCTTGCTCATGTAGATAGTCCCCTTTCTGGATAGCTGCCCATGCTCATCCAGTATATCTGTATGCCCCATTAACCTGCACACTTCCCTTGTGTTGATACCAGTGGGAAGTTCGATAGGCAACTCATTCTGTTCATGATAGTTTAACTGGAGAACAGACCTGAGAAGATTAGCAGAGAAACCAAGGGATCTGGTACCTCCCTTGAGAGTATATTTGATCGATGAAGTATCATCGTCATATTGAGCGGAGTACCAGAATTCACATAGGTACTCGTGATACATCCTACCAGGATTTAATGTTAATGCACCATATAATGGGCAAGAAAGAAAGAAAGAATTTAATCTCCCAATGAAGAAAGAAAGAAAGAAAGAAAGAAAGAAAGAAAGAAAGAAAGAAAGAAAGAAAGAAAGAAAGAAAGAAAGAAAGAAAGAAAGAAAGAAAGAAAGAAAGAAAGAAAGAAAGAAAGAAAGAAAGAAAGAAAGAAAGAAAGAAAGAAAGAAAGAAAGAAAGAAAGAAAGAAAGAAAGAAAGAAAGAAAGAAAGAAAGAAAGAAAGAAAGAAAGAAAGAAAGAAAGAAAGAAAGAAAGAAAGAAAGAAAGAAAGAAAGAAAGAAAGAAAGAAAGAAAGAAAGAAAGAAAGAAAGAAAGAAAGAAAGAAAGAAAGAATAGATGAAAAGTGAAATTGAATATGTATAGGTTATGATGAAGATTTGACGAAAGAATTTAATGGAATGGAGTAAATATGAGAGATAAATATGATTGGAAATTGAATGAAGAGAGAAATAAATGAAGGAATTTGAAAGATTTGGGAGTAATGTTCGAAGTAAATGCTATTGAAATTGAAAGTGGGTATATATAGGAGAAACAATGTGGAACTCAAACGTCTTGATTTGAAATTATCAAATTAAATTTTTGATCGGGTTTGAGATCCGCATTAATTACATCACATCACACATAAATGCATGACGGTTTACAGCCCACAAAACAGTAACAACTTGTACTTTTTGTTTTCCCAAGGTAAAAAGACCATCATTGCGTTGAAAAATTTACATGCCACGTAGGATCAAAATATCTTCAAAAAGGTTTGCTTACGTGGCACACACAAAGACCAAGTATTTAGAAAATATTATGACATATTTCAGTGCATCTGGAGGTTGACTGGACCTACCAGTATCACTGGTGGATTAGTCCAGTGAACATGTACTGATGGTACACTGGAGGGACACTCCAGTAAAGTACCAGTGAAAACCAATTTTTGAAAGACTGGTAACCTCAAACTTGCACGTCAACTAATACAGACAAATGAGAGGGACATATTTACAAGAAGACATAAGTCAACTCAAACACGCACTTCAACCTGTCCAGTTACCAGTGAGAGGGACATATTTCAGTGCATCTGGAGGTTGACTGGACCTACCAGTATCACTGGTGGATTAGTCCAGTGAACATGTACTGATGGTACACTGGAGGGACACTCCAGTAAAGTACCAGTGAAAACCAATTTTTGAAAGACTGGTAACCTCAAACTTGCACGTCAACTAATACAGACAAATGAGAGGGACATATTTACAAGAAGACATAAGTCAACTCAAACACGCACTTCAACCTGTCCAGTTACCAGTGAGAGGGACATATTTACAAGAAGACATAAGTCAACTCAAACACGCACTTCAACCTGTCCAGTTACCAGTGAGAGGGACATATTTACAAGAAGACATAAGTCAACTCAAACACGCACTTCAACCTGTCCAGTTACCAGTGAGAGGGACATATTTACAAGGCACCAGTAACATTTTCTGAAGAATTTGTCCAGTGAGAAAATAAATTCCCCCTGAACTTAAAACATTTTAATAGAAAATATTTTTCAAGTCTTCCCTGGAATGTTGTTCCAGAAATCTAATAATGCAAAGATAGTACACAAAGGCGTTCAATATCTGAGCAGTCACCAGATTTAAGGATTTAACATTCCCAACTCACCAACAAGATATTCAAAAGTTTTGACATCCAGTGGTTTAGTAAAAATGTCAGCGAGTTGTTTGTCAGTGGGAATAAAATGGAGTTCAATGTTGTTTTTCATAATATGATCACGAATGAAATGATACCTTAGATCAATGTGCTTCGTTCTGGAGTGCATGACTGGATTGTTTGAGATAGCTATGGCACTGGTATTATCACAAAAGATTGGAGTCTTTGAATATTTAATACCATAATCAAGCAACTGGTTCTTCATCCAGAGTATCTGAGCACAACAACTGGCTGCAGACACGTATTCAGCTTCAGCAGTGGACAATGAAACTGAAGTTTGCTTCTTACTGGTCCAGCTGACCAGTTTGCCACCTAGGAAATGACATCCACCAGTTGTGGATTTCCTATCTATCTTACAACCTGCATGATCTGAATCTGAATAACCCATTAGATCCATGCCTGAGCCTTTGGGATACCAAAGACCTAGACTGGGGACACCTTTAAGGTACTTCAGTATGCGCTTTACAGCAAGCATATGAGATTCCTTTGGATTAGACTGATATCTGGCACATAAACATGTTGAAAACATAATATCTGGTCTACTGGCAGTTAAATACATTAGTGAACCAACCATGCCTCTATAGACAGTGGTGTTCACTGGTTTGCCATCTGGATCAGAATCCAGTGTCAGTGGTGCAGAAATTGGAGTTGGTTTAGATGGTGAAGAGTTCATATCATATTTCTTTAAAAGATCTCTAACATATTTCTCCTGATTAATAAAAATGCCATCTTTGTTTTGTTTAATCTGGAGTCCAAGAAAATATGTTAATTCACCCATCAGACTCATTTCATATTCAGTGGACATGATTTTTGAAAATTTCTTGCACATATTTTCATCAGTAGACCCAAAAATGATATCATCAACATAAATTTGTACCATTAACAGATTACCTTTCTCATGAAGAATGAACAAGGTATTGTCAATTGCACCTCGTTTAAAACCATTTTTCAACAAATGTTTAGTCAGAGTATCATACCAGGCACGTGGGGCTTGTCTGAGGCCATATAGCGCTTTGTCCAGACGATATACCCAATGTGGATGCTTTTCATCAACGAAACCTGGAGGTTGTCTGACGTAAACTTCTTCTTCAAGCTTTCCATTCAAGAAAGCACTCTTTACATCCATCTGGTAGACCTTGAACTGATGATTAGCAGCGAATGCTAAGAATATTCTGATCGCTTCAAGTCTAGCCACTGGAGCAAATGATTCATCAAAGTCGACATCTGACTGGCAGTAGCCTTGTGCTACCAGTCTGGCCTTGTTTCTGATTACGTGGCCATCTTCATCTACTTTGTTTCTGAAGACCCATCTTGTTCCAATTGGTTCTTTCTTTCCAACTGGGAAAGGAACCAGATACCAGACCTTGTTCCTTTCAAACTGGTGAAGCTCTTCTTGCATAGCAGTCACCCAGCTTGGATCTTCCAGAGCCTCATCAATCTTCTTTGGTTCCATCAAAGAAAGAAAACTTACGTATAAGCATTGATTACTGGAGGCTCTTCTGGTCTGAACTCCACGACTGGAGTCACCTATGATCTGATCAATAGGGTGAGCTTTTGTCCATCTGGAGTATTGACCAGGATTGTTGCTGACAACAATATCAGTGCAAGAATTCAGTTGAGTCTCCTCTGGAGTTGCTTCTGGAGGAGGATCTTGCCAGATTACTTCAGTATCTTCATCTGAGTCATTTAAATCACGATTTGCATCATGAAATTCTTCGTTTGAAGGCATTTCCTGGAGTACTGGTTCAGTTTGAAAATCTTCATAAGAAGACATTTCTGGTCTATTCTCAACTGACACTGATACTGGGGGAGTAGTACGCACATCTGAACCAATATTAATTTCAGTGGGTAGTTTGAAAATAATAGAGGGATAGAATGGAGTACTACTGGAGAGTTTCTTTTTCTGAACAGGTTCCAGATCAGGATGACTGGAAACTTTGTCTGGTGAATCTTCATTTTTGTCGTTTATTGGATCAGATTCACAAAAGACAATTGGAGTTTCTGGGGGAGTGTCAAGGGCTGGCTTCTTGTTGATTGCAACATTTGATTCATCAAATGTGACATGAATTGACTCATGGACCTTCTCCAGTCTCTTGTTGTAGACTCTGAAGGCCTTGCGAATGGCTGAATAGCCTAAGAAATACCCTTCATCAGCTTTGGCATCAAATTTGCCTAGCTGACTGGAGTCGTTCAGGATGTAAACTGGACATCCAAAAACGTGAAAATAACCAATGTATGGTTTTCTATTTCTTAAGACTTCATAGGCTGTCTTTTTGTGTCTTTTGATGTACACTGATCGATTCTGGGTGTGGCAAGCAGTTGCAATTGCTTCCGCCCAGAAACTGGTAGACAGACCAGATTCAGCAAGCATACTCCTGGCAGCTTCTATCAGCGTTCGATTTTTCCTTTCCACCACTCCATTTTGTTCTGGAGATCGGGCTGATGAGAAATTCTGGGAGATGCCAGTGTCAGTACAGAATGACTCCAGAGTTGCATTCTGGAATTCTGTTCCATTGTCACTTCTTAACTGACACACTTTTCGACTGTACTTGAGCTCAATTTGCTTGATAAGACTGATGATTTCAGCAGCAGCTTCACCTTTAGACCTTAGAAAGATCACCCAACAATATCTGGAGAATTCATCTACGATCACCAGGGTGTATCTTTTACCAGCACGAGTCTGAACATTCACTGGACCAAAGAGGTCCATATGAAGCATGTGAAGTGGTTCAGTAATGCTGAAATTCTGTCTGGTCTTGAAACTGGCACGTTTTTGCTTACCCATCTCACATCCTGGACATGGCCTTTCCTTTTTGAAGGAAACTGAAGGTATCCCATCTGCAAGTTGTTTTCTGGACAACTTGTTAATGTTTTTGAAATTTAAATGGGATAACCTTTTATGCCATAACCAGTTTGTGTCTTCATCGGCTTGAGTATAGAAACATTGCTCTGAAGGAGAGCTTTCCATATCCATCACGTACACATTCCCTTTTCTGGGAGCAATCAACACTACCTTCCAGTCCTTGTTGAATACGATTCCCTGAGCAACATTGAATAAGACTTGATAGCCATCGTCACACAGTTGGCTTACACTGATCAAGTTATATTTCAAACCATTCACAAATGCAACACGTGTAAACTTGACTTGTCCATTGTTCAGAACACCATATCCCTCAGTCTTTCCACAACCATCATTTCCAAAAGTGATGGAGGGTCCATCAGAAATGGTGAACTCCTCCAGTAGGGTCTTACATCCGGTCATAGTCCTGCCAGCTGCACTGTCAAGATACCAGATAAGCTTCTTTCGATCGCCCTACACATACACCAGATATTGATTAGTTAGATTTGGGAACCCATCGACTGATGGGTTCACTGGATCCTCCCTTATGGATCCCTGGGGCAATCTGGTCTAGTTCACTTTCTTCAACAGTAGTTTTTGTTGAGAACACTACTGGAGTTGATAGTTTAGAAACCTTTTTCTTTTTCTCAACTGGAGAAATAAATTTGTCTTTCTTTGCAAAAGGTTTAGTATTTTGTCTAGGGCCAAATGAAGTACCCTCAATAAAGTTTAGTATTTTGTCTAGGGCCAAATGAAGTACCCTCAATAAAGTTTAATCTTGCATTAAAACTTTGTGATTGACGAGTCAGAATTTGAATCTGGCTCTCTATCCTGGACAAAACATTATCTTCAGATGATACCTGAGCCTTTCCAGTTGTAGGCTTAGGTAGGGGATTGTTTTGAGGCAAAGGTCTATTCTGCTTAACCTTTTTAACTGGACCAGTCATCTGGACAGCTCCAGTCTTAACCTCTGGGCAAAGAACTTGGACAGTATTGGCCTTGGGAGTTACAGGCTCATCATAAACAGTGGTGGGCCTGAATCCCTCTGGTAATCGATCGATTACTGGTATTAATGATGCTATATGAGTATTTCCATCTAAGTATGCACGTTTTTGAGTTGGAAATTGTTTTACACTAGCATCATATGGCTTTTTGGTTTCTAGCCATGACTTTATTACCAGTTTTTCTTTCTCTAAAATGATTTCAAGATCTTGTTTTTCTTGAATCAATTGTTCAGTTACCAGAACCTGGGCTTGAAATGCCAGTTCAATGTCTTGAAGTTCTTTTAATTTTGATTTTAAAGCATTTATTTCAGAAGAATCTGTTTCTAGACCATTTACACAATCAGATCTAACAGTTTCTACAAAAATCAAATCAGAATTTAAAGCTTCAGCTATGTCCAGTTTTAGTTCTTGGTCAGTTGCATTATCATAATCACTAACCTTTTTGATAACAATGTCCACCCATCGTCCAGATGTGACATCTTCCTTCACCAGGTGCTCTTCGTCTGCCAGAGCCATGTAACAGCAATCTCTTTCTTCTTCTTCATCAACAGATGAGTCATCAGAAGGCACCCACTTCTCTTCAGTCGTTGCAATCATGCACTTATTATTGGTTTCAATTTGTTGTGCCATGAGAGCAATTTGGGCCTTAAGCTTTTTATATTTCATTTTATAGCTATCATCAGGCTTATTATTAGAAGAGAATGGACCAGGCTTGGATGCAAACTGGTTGGACCTGCACTCTTTCATGAAATGACCCTTTTTGCCACACTTAAAGCATGTCAAATTGGTCTTGTCAGTGGAAGAACTGGATGCAAATTGTCCAGATGGCCTATTTGCTCTTGCTTTGAAACGGTTAAACGTTTTAGCAATCATTGCAATAAGGTCGTCGTCTTCAGTTTCATCACAACAGTCTGGAGAGACTTGACTGGATTCTCCAGAATCCATGAGTTCAGACACCATCTTCTTCATAGAAAATACATTCTCAGAAGATATCAGTGCTGTACCTTGTGGTTCAGTATGACTAACCACATTAGGACTACTGGAGGCATGGTTATAGGCATCTTGTTCTGCCACCACTCTCTGAGCTTGATTTTCTTCAGTGTACCTGAAAGCTCCATAAAGAGTTGAGAGAGTGTGTGTGTGCAGAGTTTTTCCTTGTCGTAAGACTAGGATCATGTGAGACCATTTGGTGGGTAGAATGTCACAAAATTTCTCCAGAAGTATATCCTTGTCCTTCTCAACCCCAAGACCTCTCAATTGGTTTATGATACTCATAAATCTGGTGTAAGTACCAGTGAGAGACTCGTTAGGTTGAGCAAAAAATGACTCATACCTCTTGTTTAAGGAGACCTTTCTGGTGACAATGGTGTCATCTCCTCCTTCATGTTGGTTTAAAAGTTCATCCCACATGGTTTTAGCACTAGGAAAAAGAACTAGTGTGGGAATTAGGGTTTCTGGAACGGCCCCGAGGATCATGTTTTTGAGAAGGGTGTCTAGATTCACCAATCTCTTCTCCTCTTCTGACCAATGTTCCTCCCTCTTTTCCCTTCCTCTTCTAGATCCAGAAGGATCAAGAAGGGGATTGAGAGGTGATGTTGGTATATATGGACCTTCATTTAAAATTTTCATCATATTCCTCTCAATACCAGTGACATGCAACACCATCCTAGCCTTCCACGTACCAAATTCATCACTGTTCCCACTGAATTTAGGAACAGGATTATTTGAGTAGTGCACATGCACGTGTGGAGAAGCAGGAGTAGGAGGAGGAGGTGGATTAGTGTTATTAACAATTGGTGGTTCATTTTGATCATTGATATTTGCATTAGGATCGGGACCAAGACTAAAACCTTGTGTATTTTCTTGGTTAGCCATCAAGAAACAGATCTAGGCAATGTTTAGCCTTCTGCTCTGATACCAAATGTGAGTCCCTTAAGTTCGATGGTTAAACCAGGAAAGTGTAAATACAACAAGTCTAATAATCACTAGAAAAGGACTAGTATTACTTAAATATAAATGCAAGTATATAAATAAAGTAATACATGACTTAAAGCAATAAACAAATAAAGTGGAACATTATGTATTGTTTCATGGGTATTTTATTTATTGATGTATAAACAAAATACAAGGTTGTTGCGGAATCAAGATAATACAATTAAGTATATATCCTAACAACCTATGAGTTACAAATGATCTATATTTGTCAAATAACTCTTTAGGATCGAGATAGTTAAAGTTGTGAAGTATCCCTGTTTAAGATCGAGAGTATTTGGACAAATTCACTTCAATGCAAAATGAATGCTTAAAAGTATTTATGTCAAGGAAATGACTTCTTATTTATAGGCAACAAAATTCACCAGTGAACTTTGTGCCGTCCAAATGTGGTTGCATACATTTAATGATCTGACAAGAACATTAAATGTATTGGATAAGGAATAAGGATAAAGTCACATCAAGTGCAAGTGTATCCTTTTATCCAACCACCCTAACACACGTATACTTTGGTAAAGAACAAGTGGATTGTTCTTTGGAAAGTGTGTTAAAGGAAAAGTCAATCCTTGATATCAGGGTATTTGCGAAATGGGTAGATTTGCATGGTTAGGCTGATTTGTATTGTTGTGATTACGCTTATACATGCTGAATTATAGTTGATATTAATGTTGTCTTTTTGTTGTAAAGTTGTTTTCGTTGAAATGCTAAGTTGTTGAGTTGGTTTGGCCTTTACACTAGTTCACTAGACTTGTATAGGTTGCCATGTTGACACTGTGCACGATTAGGGGCCCTAAACTTAAAGTTGAAATAAAGGTTGCTAAAGTTAATATCGTTGTTAAAACTCGAGTATAAATCTAAGTTGAAAGTGGTAAGCTTATCCCATACTGGAACCGCGTAGGAACCAGTGTGATTTAGTTGGTCAGCGGGAGTAGACTAGTTGCTTCCAATGGCACGGCCTCGAAGTTTGAGATTAGCTGGGTGACTAGGTCCAGTCACTACAAGTTGCGTAACAGCTTTCTCCTGGATTTGGTTATGCCTATCCTTAACGACACTGATGGACCCCGATAGGACTACCCATCAAGTCGGGTGCAAGGTCCCTTAAAGGCCTTAAGGCCGCCTTTGCACACATTTGTAGTTGTATTCATTGTGTCATCCACCTTTAGTTGTAATAAAAAGGGGCATAACCTATTGTTGAATAAAGTTGTTGAAGTTGTTTTCGTTGAAATGCTAAGTTGTTGAGTTGGTTTGGCCTTTACACTAGTTCACTAGACTTGTATAGGTTGCCATGTTGACACTGTGCACGATTAGGGGCCCTAAACTTAAAGTTGAAATAAAGGTTGCTAAAGTTAATATCGTTGTTAAAACTCGAGTATAAATCTAAGTTGAAAGTGGTAAGCTTATCCCATACTGGAACCGCGTAGGAACCAGTGTGATTTAGTTGGTCAGCGGGAGTAGACTAGTTGCTTCCAATGGCACGGCCTCGAAGTTTGAGATTAGCTGGGTGACTAGGTCCAGTCACTACAAGTTGCGTAACAGCTTTCTCCTGGATTTGGTTATGCCTATCCTTAACGACACTGATGGACCCCGATAGGACTACCCATCAAGTCGGGTGCAAGGTCCCTTAAAGGCCTTAAGGCCGCCTTTGCACACATTTGTAGTTGTATTCATTGTGTCATCCACCTTTAGTTGTAATAAAAAGGGGCATAACCTATTGTTGAATAAAGTTGTTGAAGTTGATTAAGTTGCTAGATGGAATACGTAGATAAAGTTGAATATTGTTGATTAAGTCGATAGGCACACGTAGGATTGTTAATCATTCTTATGGGTATTCGATTGCTATATATTGTTGTTGTTGTTACATGCTCGACTGCGTATGATTCTTTATTAAGTTGTTTTAAATTGGCAATCATTTATATTAACCTGTGGTATATCTTACTCGGCTTTATAGCTGACACTTGTTCTTTTGTTGAAAATGTTGTGCTACCTCAGGTTGATGCTTAGTTGAGATGCAGAGTAGAGTGAGGATGGGTAGAAGATACAGCTGAAGACTTTTACCTAGATTGCCTCATTTATTCAGACTCATTTATTATATCTCGTTGACTGTTATCGTTATTTGACTTATTATGGGTTTCATTTTATTTTGGTTGGATCCGACGAGTAACACCGTCATTTAAGTTGAACATTTATATTTTGGAAATATAATAATTGATGGAAACTTCCGCAATACTCTGTGTTTTTAAGAAAAATTTTGAAATCCATATTTTTATAAAGTTCGGTGTTACAGAGTCAATGACCAAGATTTTTATCATTACCTCATTTGTCTCAAGATAATAATAATATAAATATATAATCATTATATACTTCTTTATTCGATGAAAATTTTATGTTTAACTTTTGCAGAGAATTTAAAATAAATTTGTGTATTAATTCCTTTTAGTTAAAAAAAATGGACGTACTGTAATATCGTTAATTTAGAATGTTATCTTCAAAAGTAAATATTATTTTCTCAAGTAAAATAAACACATAACACTTATTTTATAATGTATATACTAATCTAAGGATAACATATGTTTGTATTTGTAAGTAATAGCTGTAAAATTTGATTTGTATCCATATAATTTTATAAAGGCTTAAGGTTTGTAAGTGCGCATTATGTTGTAAAAATATATATTTTATAAATCATGTACATTAACTAATGTACAATCGTTATACAATCTCAGATCGTCTTCTACATCAAATCCTAATGATCAAACACCTTATGTCTCGTTTTCTTTGCCGATTAATCAACCAGCCGCCGCCACTTTTCAATCACCACCACGACCGGCCACTTCTGTCGCTAAATCCGATCAGAATAATGAAGAGGAAGGGGCGATTGGGGGTGGGGTCAATTCTGGATCGAAATTATATGCTAAGTCAATCGATTTTAGGGTTATTAATAACAAAACCCTTATTGAAAACCTTAACTTTAAAGATGATGAAGTTCAGCCGCCGCTGCTACTGTTCTGATCGCTTCTGGCATGATTTCCGATCAACATGAAGAGGGGGGAGCGATTGGGGGTGGGGAGGCTTCTGGTTCAAGCTCAAAGTCACAATCAATCGATTCTAGGGTTTTTGTGCAGGAAACCCCTACAGAAAACCCTAACCGGGCTGCCACCACTGAATCACCTCCACTAGCAGCCAATGAACCTTCAAACACTCAATTAATTGATGGGGCTGCTGCGAAATTGATAGGGGAAGGGCTGAATTTGATTAATAAACCCAGTTGAAGCAATGGATACTTTTTTGGCCGGAAAATTTGATCAAAACCCTTTTCGGGTCGCGTCACCGTTCAACCACCACTGGTAACCACTGGATCGGTGGCTGGCACCAGGGAGGTCCACTTGATGCTTTTGAGGTCCCGGATACTCCTGTTCAAAACCAGGTCTTTGAAGATAGTGAACAAATTGAAGATATATTTGCCATCCTTAAGGATGGAATGGAAATGCTTAATGATAGTGACAAACGGCTCTCTAAAGATCAAGTGGCCGAATTGAATAGGATTTTAGTTGAAAATTTGGCTAAAATCACTAATTTTGAGGGCTCGAGTTCACAGCAACGACCTATACCTCCGGATGAAATTGAAAAGCATTTTGGTGTTCAACTTGAAAATGACAAACCTTGTGATACTATTGACACATCTTCAGCATCGATCACTATTGAAAAAGTGGCTAACTCGTGGGATAAGAATGTTGTTTTGCAGGTTGATGATGAGAGGGATTTTGATGATTCGAATGGTGATGGCCAGAATTCTACTGCTGAACCATCTTTGCATGATTTACATGCAAAAGGTGGTGCTACTCATGTTCCTCCTGGTACTACTTATTTTAAGCCAGCTACAGACCATGCCCAGGACATTCCTGATGCCTCAGATGATGTTCCTAAACATGATGTTTCTCCGAATGATCTTGGTGGATATCCTGGTAGCCCCAAGACTCAGCAGCCTCGCTCTTATGCCTCTATCTTTCAGGATGCTGCAAACATTCGTAAGAAAGGTACATTAAGGTTCATTCCTCCTGTTGTTACTGATTCAGGTGTTTCTAGAGCTGTTATTCCAAGAGATCTTTTATTAAAACAAAGTGAATCTTGGGCTAACACTCTAGTTGGTCATTTCATTGGCAAACGTCCTGCTTTCCCTTTTGTGCAATTTCATGCTAATCGTTTGTGGAAAAAGTTTGGTTTGGAGGATGTGATTTTGAATGACCAGGGATTTTTTTTTTAAGTTTAAGTCTGATCAGGGTCAGTTGCATGTGTTTGAGAATGGGCCATGGTTGTTTAATGATATCCCCATTATGCTTAGGAAATGGCAGCCTGAAATCTGGTTAGACAAACCAGCTAATGACAAGGTTGCCATTTGGGTTAACATTTATGATCTCCCTGCTATTATGTGGGATTATGAGATCCTTAGCCATTTGGTCAGTTCTATTGGTATTCCGATTGCTGTTGATAGATATACTGCTGAAATGTGTGAAAATAAGAAAGGTAGGGCAGTATTTGCTAGAGTCTTGGTTGAGTTTAACACTCTGAGAGATATTCCTTTGTTTGCTGAGGCTGAGATTTTGGATTCTGTGAGAAGGTTCAGACTTGAGTATAATTGGCTACCTCCTAGGTGCATGCTCACATTGTAAGATTTTCGGGCATAATTTTGATAATTGTAGTGTGAGACCAAGGACACAAAAAGAGATGGAAGCCCGTATGGCTACTGCAGCTCCAGCATCACAGGTTGGTCCATCAGGGACTAAGGTTGGCCCATCAGGGGCCCAACAGGCTGATCCACTAGTGACTCAGGCAGAAGATGGGTTCCAGAAGCCCAAAAGAAGAAAAAGGGGGCCCAAAAAGCCTCAATCATTTGCTATCCCTAAGCCCAAAGTCATTTATGTTCCTAAGAAGACCCAGGATTCAAAGGGTAAAGCTCCAGCAGTAGCTACATCTCCCATAGCCACTACAGATCCATCAGCACCAGTTAGATTTCCTACTGCAACAGCTACAGTCCCTCAGAGACCTCTTTAGATTCATACAGATACTCCTACTAGCCCAGATACTCATTCAGGTACACAGGCTCATACAGATCATGATTCTATTCTTACCCCTCCTGGCCCTGCTGTTGAGATTCGGAACCAGTATGATGCACTTTACCAGATTACCACTGCTGAGGCTAGTACTTCCTTAGTTGAGCCTATTGTTCCTACTGAGGATGATTTTGAGGACGAGTCTGATAGCGATGAAGTGTTTTGCGGTGAAGGTGATACTGCTCAGTTCATGGGTTCATAAAGATTGACTACTAGCTTTATTTTTATTTTATTGTTTATATTGCTAGTTTGATTGTTCTTGTTGTTCTGGGCCTGTCCAGTTTACTCAATTGATTCATTTCTTGCATCACGGGTCCCCTTTATTATTTGCGGGGGGGCCGTGAGGGCATTTACTATGTAAATGTTAAGTCAACTGGCATTCAGCCATGTTGCCTGTGCTTTCTTGTGATTACTACTAATTGTAACCAGGGGTGACGGCCTTTTACCGGAAAAAATACATTAATTAATAATTATTCAATTGAGTCATTAGTCGTTGGTTACTATTTTTTAAAAACAAAATTAAAAAGACCTACATTAAAAAATATTTATATAAAACTTATACAAAATGCATATTTTTGAAAAGTATGCGTACATTACATGACTTTAACCTAAATTATATTTAGTAATTTGTGATTATTATTAGTAGTAAATATTTAGAAGTAATTAATAATGTAAATATGGTTAGTGATGTCAGCAAAACAATCTAAATGTTAAAATTTAAAATTGTTTTCCATCCAAGGGTTAAGGTTTTTTTAAAAACTATTTTAAGATGTTCTTTTATACTTATTGTTAGATTGTAAAGTATTATTCAGTAGTCCTTCCATCTTTTTCATTATTCTGATATATCCTCTTCCTCCATCTCACTTCCTGTACAAGCATATTTTGTTGTTCAACAAATCCCCACAAATAAATTGTAAGCGATAACAACGTCATAAAGGAATGAATGAAAACACACATCGATTATTGGCTATTCAACAATAACAGTGACCGGAAAGTGAAACACCACAGGCAACGGTGACCAGAAAACACCACCGGCTGCGACCTCTGACACACCAACAGTCGTCGGTGATTTTGGATTTTGGTAACAATTGCTATATGCAAATGATGGTTAAATTTTGAAGGGTTTTTTTTGGAAATTGAGTTTCAGATGTTTCTAAGAGGTTAGACACACTACTACAAAAAAAAGCCTAATAGAGACCTGTTGTTAGGGTCATAGAGACCAGTTTTACAACTGGTCTCTATAGCTACTAGTCTGTCACATAGAGACCGGTTAATAACCGGTCTCTATACTTACTATAGAGACCAGATATACATAATAACGGTCTTTATTCTATTTTTTTTTAAAATAATTAATATTTCAATTGATCTTCATTTCACAGATAATTTCAATTTTAAACCAATCTTCATCAAACCCAAACAATACAGCTAAAATTCATGTACCAATTCATACTATGTATATAAAACTAAGATAAAAATAAACTAAATAATGTGAAAAAGTCATACTCCTAAAGAACCAATAAGCAGAAGATCCAACAATGATATATACAAGATAATAGGATATGACATATAATAAATGTCAAAAAATATCATACATTTTAATGAATTGAAAAAAATAATAAAAATAATAACATTGACAACTTGTTCCATCTTTTTTGAAGCAGAATGGTTGCCATTGATAACTTCAAAAGTTCCTACAAATTAAAGCCAAAAGAAATAAAAATAAAATTATATGATGTATATATGCCATAATAAAATTTTCAAAAAGTATAGGTCAAACAAACCTTTTTTTTCTTCTTATTTTGGGTAGCCATCCACCAAAAACAAAGAGATGCAAGGTAACTTTGAATTCGTCAGATCTAAAGTTGATAGAACATGTAAATAGTGAATAATCACAATCTTAAAGGTAGTCATATAATAAATAATAAAATATGTAATGAAAAAAAAAAATTCTTAAGATAATACCAAAATCCTAGATCTTAGATCTTGCCAAAACTCCAATAACTATTCCAGATCTCGTTTGAAAACCCAAGCTAGATTCACAATATGTAGAGAGTAAAAAGAGATGATGAAAACTTGATGGTTTGGTGAAGATCTGGAATAGGAGGTAAAGAAGGTGGAATATGATTTGTATATAGAGGTTAGAGGAGGTGGTTGCTGAGAGTTGATTTCTACATAGAGATAGAGGAAAAATAGATCTTGAACATTAGATAGAGAAAATAATAGTGTGTTTAATTTTTATATAAGAAATAATAATCTATTCATAGGGAATACAAATACATAGAGACCTGTTAGTTATAAAAAACAGGTCTGTAAAGTTTAACCGGTCTCTATTCTTTAGCTAACCGGTCTCTATTCCTTTGTTAACCGATCTCTATAATTGGGTCAAATAGACACCAGTTGTTTAAGTTTAAAGACCACATTTTTAAAGAACAACAGGTCTTTATTCTTTTAACCGGTCTCTATTTTCTTAAATTTGTAGTAGTGACAACCTCTTACAAAAACCAGAGAATTTCAGATGTAGATGTCTGAGCGTAAAATGAAAAACAAACGGTCTGGGTCTTGAAACCTCTGACCGAAGTAGATGTAAGAGGTTATTAAGAGGAAATTTTGAAAAACAAACGAGGCCTTACTAATTGATATCAGTCTCAATGTCTCATAAGATTTGGATGCATAAATATGATAGCAACATATATATACGTCGTCCTTGGGTGTGGATATATGTAAAGTGATAGTTGTCAATTGCATGTTATAAAGAAATCGATTTGTAAATATAAACTATCTGAATCACTAAATAAATATTATTAAAGATTTGGTATATTTATAATTAAGTAATCTACCATAGCCAATATATAGATTTGAATTGAAAAACGTTAGAGTGAACCAACATATGTTATAACTTTAGTATGTCGTGGTTTTATAATACAGACCCATAAAATGTTGGAAATATGTACAATACTGAAACCAAATACAATTGATTTAAGAAGAAATCAGGAAACCAAAGAAGAACAAAGCCCACGAACATTACCTACACAAAAACAAATAAATAAAAACGTCAGTATAGGAACTGGGCTTGTGTTTGACACAATTCGCCATCTGTTCCTAGCTAGGGTACACAGGTTTAAAGCAGCGTACTACCGGACGTTGAACACTTTTGCCTGAAAGATGGACGGAATACCAGATGGATGTTGATTCAGAGAATGAAAATTGCAGTGTGTTCGTATACGTGTGTGTTTTTGTTCGCGTGTCTCTCCAAAAACCAAAGTTGGTCTTAACAAAGAGAAGTTGAAATTGGTCAATATCATTAAAATGATTTAATGACAATTTGTGATATACATAAAAAACGATGTAGGCAGAAATAAGGGATAATATAATTGAACTTGTTGATTCACAAGAATGTCAAGAACAATTCTTCAAATTATCGTTGATTCACAATAAATTCTGATAATCTTGCGATTTCACACACACTAACACACCCTTGTGGTATAGAGAAGAAAAACAAAATTCGTATATTGATCAAAAACTAATTACTAACAAAACTTAAACTCTGAGGAATTATAACAATGAAACTGAAATAGTTAATAAGTTAAAGAGTGATCATGACAATAATATCATTATTCACCTCCCTAATTATTCAAAAGCCCTTCAAATGTTATTATGAAAAAGAAATCCGGATAACCCCGCATCATTATTTCCCTCTTGAAAAAAACTCATCCTCGATCGAGTTAGGTTGATAACTCGAATCTTAATTACAACCACTCGAATCAAAAGAATAATTATCACGGGTCATATTCAAAAGTATCATGACTTGCTTTGAAAATGACCTTCCGTTGCCACATGAGAAGCACCAAATTCTTCAACAAATGAGAAGATTGGTTTGTGGGTTATGTGTAGATTACGGTAAGAACGAACATTATAGATGGTAAGATGGATGATGGCGATTCATAAAGGTGTGGATGGATGAAAATAAGGTTTTGTTGAAAGAAGATTGTGTGTGAGATATGTGATAGTATGAATATCAAAATTATGAAGTGTGTCTAGCTCCCCTTTTTGTTGCTCGACGCTCCCTCGTTAAATCCCTCAAAATGAAAATACAAAATGGGCTGCTGGTCTCTTTCTTTTGTTTCTTCGGGCCCACAAAAGTAATATATATGAAAGGGTGTTGGGCTCCTGTTGGCTCGGTTCTTCCTTTCAGCCGCCCAACTAAAAAGTAGAAGAGGGCCGAAGAGGACATAGTAAGCTATACTATCTTATAATAATTATCACATTCTCTTTTTATCATTTTACCCTTAATAAATTAATTTACATCATCCATCCCTTATCTTCTAAAATATCTCCACTACCCCTTTACATCAGTTACATTAATTCAACTACTTACACCACCAACAACAGTTCGTCACCACCACGACCGCCGTCACCACCACCAGTCTTTGTCACCACCGAACCATCGCCGCATCGCGCGGGTACAATGCTAGTATACTAATATACTAATATGTGATCTGATGTGGTGTGATGCTATTGGCTGGTCAAAGTCAGAACCCAAAAGAAATAAGTTGTGTTAGTTGATTAGTTTCCACTCTCCACTCTCCAGCAGGAAGCCATGAACACATTTAAAAAATGGATGATCGAGTGTGGTGCTTCCTTTTTGAACTTTTATTTTTCACACCGGTCACCACCACGACCGCCGTCACCACCACGACCGCCGTCACCACCACGCCGCCGTCACCACCACGCCGCCGTCACCACCACGCCGCCGTCACCACCACGCCGCCGTCACCACCACGCCGCCGTCACCACCACGCCGCCGTCACCACCACGCCGCCGTCACCACCACGCCGCCGTCACCACCACGCCGCCGTCACCACCACGCCGCCGTCACCACCACGCCGCCGTCACCACCACGCCGCCGTCACCACCACGCCGCCGTCACCACCACGCCGCCGTCACCACCACGCCGCCGTCACCACCACGCCGCCGTCACCACCACGCCGCCGTCACCACCACGCCGCCGTCACCACCACGCCGCCGTCACCACCACGCCGCCGTCACCACCACGCCGCCGTCACCACCACGCCGCCGTCACCACCACGCCGCCGTCACCACCACGCCGCCGTCACCACCACGCCGCCGTCACCACCACGCCGCCGTCACCACCACGCCGCCGTCACCACCACGCCGCCGTCACCACCACGCCGCCGTCACCACCACGCCGCCGTCACCACCACGCCGCCGTCACCACCACGCCGCCGTCACCACCACGCCGCCGTCACCACCACGCCGCCGTCACCACCACGCCGCCGTCACCACCACGCCGCCGTCACCACCACGCCGCCGTCACCACCACGCCGCCGTCACCACCACGCCGCCGTCACCACCACGCCGCCGTCACCACCACGCCGCCGTCACCACCACGCCGCCGTCACCACCACGCCGCCGTCACCACCACGCCGCCGTCACCACCACGCCGCCGTCACCACCACGCCGCCGTCACCACCACGACCGCCGTCATCACAACCTTACACCACCAACAACAGTTCGTCACCACCACGACCGCCGTCACCACCACCAGTCTTTGTCACCACCGAACCATCGCCGCATCGCGCGGGTACAATGCTAGTATACTAATATACTAATATGTGATCTGATGTGGTGTGATGCTATTGGCTGGTCAAAGTCAGAACCCAAAAGAAATAAGTTGTGTTTTTTTTTTTAAGTTTCACAACTCTCCACTCTCCAGCAGGAAGCCATGAACACATTTAAAAAATGGATGGCCCTTTTTGACTTATTTTGAGCTATTATTTTTCCTAATATTTTGTTCACATTTCATTTTCTTCATAAAAAAAATAATCAAACAAATATATATATATATATATATATATATATATATATAATGAATCCGTACAAATATAAAAACTAGTAATAAATAAATAAAAAGAAGTCATTATTGAAAAAAGTTTAACTATTATCTTTTAATCTTTTTTAATGATATATAATATATAACTATAACTATGTCAATTAATTAAGTTTTTTTGAAATACATACTTACACAAGAAAAGAAAAAGAGACCCGTCATACAGTTCATACTCCACACAAGTTGTTACGAGTACGACAAGACTCATATATGTTATGTACCATCAACATTCAATTTCATTTAAATTTAATATAACAACATTTCAATATCATTTTAATTTAATATATCTACCACGCCTATCGACCAAACCGTTCAAAAAAAATCCCGCATCTACTCACCTTGCCACATCATATTCATATTGCACCACACCACAAAACACCTCGTATATATATAATTTAGATTTAGATTAGATTAGACGACATGCGGCCTTCAATAGAGACTATAACACAGCAAAAACTAACTAGACAATCTAGATTGATGAACACAAAACCGAGCTTATTATCTACTATCGATGATGAAAGACTTAAATCGACTTGGACTCACCGTGCATGGGTGGCCATTGGATGCACCAATGTACTAGTTTCTCTAGCCAACTCCATTGTTGGCTCAATAAATTCATCATCAACCACATTATGGGTTGAATCCGTATTGGCCGGCTTAGTAGGATACTTGATTATGCGGACCTTGGGACTGGGGCATATCATTGGGCTATCGACAATTATGGTGACACATCAACTCCAATATTCGGGTCACAAATTACCGAGTTTCAAGGCCACCATAAGTTTCCCTTATTCATCACTAAACGTGAGTTTGCCAACAATCTATACTTGTTAGCATTATGCATTACGTTTACGGTAATGCCTATAAATATTCTATGGTATGACCGACCCGTGGTGATGGGGTTCGTGGGAGTGGCTAATGGGTGCGTTATGTCTAGCCAGAAGTTCCATGCATGGGCTCATGAGACCAAAACCAAGCTGCCACCAATGGTTGTGACGTTACAAGACGCTGGAGTGATCTTACCACGATCAAAGCATGCTGCTCATCATAAACAATCGTTTAACAACAACTACTGTGTCGTGAGTGGGATTTGAAATAGGGTTTTGGATGATTATAAGGTGTTTGAGGCTCTTGAAAACTTGGTATTCTTCATGCTTGGGGTACGGCCACGCTCATGGATTGATCGATGAACCAAACTCTGAATGGATTGAAGATTGGGAACCTTCTGATCATCAATTAGCTTCATGATGATGTTTTTCATGAATCGTAAGATCACTCGTTCGTTGCCATTATCTACTTGTATATATATTATGTGAATGTGAATATATATAACTGTTGTATATGCTTTGTAAGTTTGTATTAATATAGTAGTGTAAAAAATTCATTGCCATTATTTCCATGTATAGATCAATGCTTGTACAATATATATGAATTGCTATATATAATGCGTTGATTACATGCGCGTACAGCGTACTATACCTTTAGCAGATTGCTAGCTAATTATTAATGTATAAAATGACGAGTAAAAAACCAAGATGATCGATTTTAATTTGGTCCAATCGGCAATCGTATCATCAGTTCCTTATAGCTTCTTGGTTGTGGGTTTAAACGTGGTTTAAAGTTCTAGCTCTTCTTGGTTGTGAGAGGCAAATATGCCCCTTTTGGGGGGAAAAAATAAAAAAATAAAAAAAATCGTCCTTCAAGACAATGAGTTGAAACCATATTCATTGCAAGTAAAAAAATTACTCATTTTTTGTGCGATATAATACAGCAATATAATAGCTAGCTAGCATGATATATGTCGAACCAATAATATGTTATTTAACCTGAATTTGTGAAACAATAAGTTGCAAGATTTTAATTACCAAACCTATGATCATTTCACCAAGTAACATAGAGTGTATATATATACAGGGATTATGGCACCAAAGTGTAAGAAACTATGCCAAATTGTTTATGTTATGTAGTGTACTATACATTTGTCTATTATATGTAAGAAACTTGTATAATTGGTCAAAAGCATGTAACCGATTACCGGTTTCAAAGTTATCCGGTTACCATTCACACTTTTTGTTTAAAATAATATGACGTGGCGTTGACTGAATATATTATTCATTTATATATTCAGTTTACATTATATATACATACATATAGATATAAACAAACACTATTACGATAAAAAAATCACACCCCCCAAAAAACCCTTTGTCTTCTTCGATGATCTACCCGATGCGTATGATCTGAAACCCATTATTCAAGAATTAAAATAAGTCTTTGCTATATTCAGGTAATTTCTCATCTATTTCATCATTTGATCAATTTTGTAAATAGAAATTTAGGGTTTTTTTTAGGGTTTCAATTTTTTCTTTTTTTAATCGAATATTTAATTATTTCAGTAGTTAAATATGATATTTAGTTATTTATTTGTATTTTCTTGTCTTTTTTCATAGAAATGCGTCGAGAGTTTACGATTCACTTGCATTATGATGGGGTTTTTTGTTCCATCCATTACGATATGAACATGGCCAGATGAAGGATCTTAGAATGTCACCAATACCATATGCCGACTTTGTGCAAATTATTGAGCAACATGCTGGTGGTCCTTTCACTGGGATGTACTATGTTTTAAATGATACGTTTGATACATTGATGCCTATAGCAAACCAGAAGACGGTTTTTTTGAGATTGGTCACCCATATGAGGCAGTGACTATGTATTTGGATTATCTTTCGTGGGATATGTAATATTCTAAAAATAGTGGCTAAACAAATACATAAATCTATATATATATATAAGTTCTATGATGGTAGTGGAAAAATTAGCGCATTCTTGACGCTTTATCGATGTGTACTTAATAGGGTTAATTAGGGTACTTAATAGGGTTAATTACTTTAGTAGGGTATATTTGTGGTTTTGTTTATTGCATGATGTATTTATTAATTAGGGTACTTAATAGGTTAATTATACTTAATAGGTTAATTGTACTTAATAGGGTTAATTAGGGTACTTAATAGGGTTAATTAGGGTACTTAATAGGGTTAATTAGGTACTTAATAGGGTTAATTAGGGTACTTAATAGGGTTAATTAGGGTACTTAATAGGGTTAATTGGTACTTATAGGGTAATTAGCGCTTTGACGCTTTATCGATGTGTACTTAATAGGGTTAATTAGGGTACTTAATAGGGTTAATTACTTTAGTAGGGTATATTTGTGGTTTTGTTTATTGCATGATGTATTTTGCATTCATATTTCACTTATGATTCTATGTAAAAGTACAAAACCATATTTGTTTCTTAGTGAATTATTTTTTTGCAATTGATCTTATATTGTGTTATTGAATTGAAGTTAATGAGGTTGATTAAGCTCTAAATAAGTTATAGACCGGCTGAATTCATTTAACTAATCATTTACTTATTATCATCACCCTTATTAATTAAATTTTGTGCTAAAGTCGAAGGGTCTGTTGAAGACTTTGGCTTCCTACCTCAATATAGAGTTCCATTCAATAATGGACTAATTAATCATTCCATCGGTTCAAGTCTCAGAGTCTTTTTAGTATCCTTCTTCTCATGTTCATATCTCCTCTGCCATAACTCTCCTCTTCCAAATCGCATCTTCTACTTCTCTTATTCATCTTACATTCTTTTTTTTGTTTTTGTTTTAGATAGAATGCATTTTAATATGGGATATTGGGGTTTCCATTTTTTATTTGTTGTATATGCAGAAATGTATGAGAGCACTTTTGATACTTGAAAGCATAAAGACATGGAGAAAACTATTCATTTGATCAGTTAAAACCCATTGGTATGTTTGGATTGTTTTTTATACTTTTGGTTTAGGTTTTTATTTTGGGATGAAATCATGTAGTCATGTAGATTGATTCTGTGATGACAACAAGACAAGAAAGAAATATAGGGGTGGCCGGAAATAGGACAGCATAGCTGTCGAGTACATATCTTTAAGTTAGCCTACTACCTACGATGTTTAATCAGAATGTTATCAGTCCCTGCATCTTAGAACCTGTTAAATAAATTTACACAATGACCCGTTTAAAAAAATAGCTATGACAATCATACATAACAGCATAGCTGTCGAGTACATATCTTTAAGTTAGCCTACTACCTACGATGTTTAATCAGAATGTGATCAGTCCTTGCATCTTAGAACCTGTTAAATAAATTTACACAATGACCCGTTTAAAAAAATAGCTATGACAATCATACATAACAGCATAGCTGTCGAGTACGCGTTATATATCTTTAAGTTAGCCTACTACCTACGATGTTTAATCAGAATGTGATCAGTCCCTGCATCTTAGAACCTGTTAAATAAATTTACACAATGACCCGTTTAAAAAAATAGCTATGACAATCATACATAACAGCATAGCTGTCGAGTACATATCTTTAAGTTAGCCTACTACCTACGATGTTTAATCAGAATGTGATCAGTCCCTGCATCTTAGAACCTGTTAAATAAATTTACACAATGACCCGTTTAAAAAAATAGCTATGACAATCATACATAACAGCATAGCTGTCGAGTACATATCTTTAAGTTAGCCTACTACCTACGATGTTTAATCAGAATGTCATACCTCCTTGCATCTTAGAACCTGTTAAATAAATTTACACAATGACCCGTTTAAAAAAATAGCTATGACAATCATACATAACAGCATAGCTGTCGAGTACGCGTTATATATCTTTAAGTTAGCCTACTACCTACGATGTTTAATCAGAATGTGATCATCCTTGCATCTTAGAACCTGTTAAATAAATTTACACAATGACCCGTTTAAAAAAATAGCTATGACAATCATACATAACAGCATAGCTGTCGAGTACATATCTTTAAGTTAGCCTACTACCTACGATGTTTAATCAGAATGTGATCAGTCCCTGCATCTTAGAACACATCAAAACAAATACAATGACCCGTTTAAAAAAATAGCTATGACAATCATACATAACAGCATAGCTGTCGAGTACATATCTTTAAGTTAGCCTACTACCTACGATGTTTAATCAGAATGTGATCAGTCCCTGCATCTTAGAACCTGTTAAATAAATTTACACAATGACCCGTTTAAAAAAATAGCTATGACAATCATACATAACAGCATAGCTGTCGAGTACATATCTTTAAGTTAGCCTACTACCTACGATGTTTAATCAGAATGTGATCAGTCCCTGCATCTTAGAACCTGTTAAATAAATTTACACAATGACCCGTTTAAAAAAATAGCTATGACAATCATACATAACAGCATAGCTGTCGAGTACATATCTTTAAGTTAGCCTACTACCTACGATGTTTAATCAGAATGTGATCAGTCCCTGCATCTTAGAACCTGTTAAATAAATTTACACAATGACCCGTTTAAAAAAATAGCTATGACAATCATACATAACAGCATAGCTGTCGAGTACATATCTTTAAGTTAGCCTACTACCTACGATGTTTAATCAGAATGTGATCAGTCCTTGCATCTTAGAACCTGTTAAATAAATTTACACAATGACCCGTTTAAAAAAATAGCTATGACAATCATACATAACAGCATAGCTGTCGAGTACGCGTTATATATCTTTAAGTTAGCCTACTACCTACGATGTTTAATCAGAATGTGATCATCCTTGCATCTTAGAACCTGTTAAATAAATTTACACAATGACCCGTTTAAAAAAATAGCTATGACAATCATACATAACAGCATAGCTGTCGAGTACATATCTTTAAGTTAGCCTACTACCTACGATGTTTAATCAGAATGTGATCAGTCCCTGCATCTTAGAACACATCAAAACAAATACAATGACCCGTTTAGAAAAAGAATAATTGCTACAAGCCTACAATCATACGTAGGAGACTAAGAGCATTAGTGTCGAGTGCACGTTACATACGTTAAAACACCGCCTTCTTATTGGCGCTTTGGTATTACGTGGGCTACATACTTATGCAAACTTTGTTTGCGCCGTACATATTACAAGCATTTGCATTTGCATACTTTATACAAAATTCTCATTCACAACCTCTTTGTGTAACTTCATTTCATAAATTTTGATTAGATTTTTTGCACATGTCTGCCCTGGCCGACTAACTTTCTGTTGTTACAGGAAGGCTTTCGACATCCAGATAGGATCTGGTAGAAGCTTTAACGGAAACGTCCGATGGCAATACCCTATCATGCAACAAGGAACTAACCTGCATGACCCATCACCCATGTACGAATAAAATACTGCCAATCTTCCGCTTCCGTCATTTTAGTTAAGAGTTGACTTCTGTACGATGCAAGTAAAGGTAAAAAATATGTGGTTCAGTCCATAGACGACTTGACTCCTTACTGTTCGAGTTCAGATTTATCTTTTTTCTATCAGCTAAACCCATTAAAAATCAACTTTGGCAACTTTTACTCCATGAGATCCATTTGACCCTCTCCTTTATTAACCATTTTTCTACTTTACAAAAATACACTATATACATATATAAAGTACGAAATATCTATTTATATTATAACAGATACAAATTATGTGTAGATTGTTGTGATTAGAGTGAATATACTCGAGTTCTATCTATTTTTATGATGCTGTTAAAATAGTCAATGCATTAGTTATGAATACAAAATCAGTTTTAGTACAAGAATAATCAAACTTATTTACATAGTTAAACCTTGGTACACCACCTGAACAAGAAAGTATGCAGTTTCCTAACCCAGCCATGACTTTTTCTCCACTTTAAAGGACTGAATAAGAGGTCAAGTGTATAGATTAGAGGAGATGGACATATTTACCAAACCCCTGTTGGTCCTCCTACTCATAAACCTCAGAACTGATCGAGCAAGAGAGTCTCCCCGCCCTGATGCAATTTGTATTTGTGTGTTTTTTAGAATAAGCAGAACTACTAATTTGGAATTTCTACTGAAGACGGGCATTCCGTAACGTTAGATGAGTACGCTAAGTGTGATGATCTCGGAAGCGATGAAAACAATGATGATATGAAAGGCAATGGTTGGGTTTTTTTAGTGTATTTTCCGATATTTAGATTATTTATAGTTGTTTACCTTTTGACTATTTGTCGTTTTTTTGTTGCTGATTTGGTTTAGGAGAAGATGTTGATGCAAAAGGAAATAGTGGACAGCGCCACAAGGAGAATACAATGTTAAATGATGGGAAAAAGGTTTGATATTTGCTTCGACTATATGTCTTTTTGTAGTATATAGGTGTATTATGAAATATTTAGTGAAGTTGTATATCTATAAAGTAAATATCTCATTTTACTCTCTCCGGGTTACTCAGTGTTCGTGGAGCTCACAGATCTGCCTTACTGGTCAATGAAATTGGCTTGGGTGATCATCCCAGAAATATCATTTTAGTTGGTAAACGAAGTACAACTGATTTAAAATAATAATAATAATAATAATAATAATAATAATAATAATAATAATAATAATAATAATAATAATAATAATAATAATAATAATAATAATAACTAATAATAATAATAATAATAATAATAATAATAATAATAATAATAATAATAATAATAATAATAATAATAATAATAATAATAATAATAATAATAATAATAATAATAATAATAATAATAATAATAATAATAATAATAATAATAATAATAATAATAATAATAATAATAATAATAATAATAATAATAATAATAATAATAATAATAATAATAATAATAATAATAATAATAATAATAATAATAATAATAATAATAATAATAATAATAATAATAATAATAATAATAATAATAATAATAATAATAATAATAATAATAATAATAATAATAATAATAATAATAATAATAATAATAATAATAATAATAATAATAATAATAATAATAATAATAATAATAATAATAATAATAATAATAATAATAATAATAATAATAATAATAATAATAATAATAATAATAATAATAATAATAATAATAATAATAATAATAATAATAATAATAATAATAATAATAATAATAATAATAATAATAATAATAATAATAATAATAATAATAATAATAATAATAATAATAATAATAATAATAATAATAATAATAATAATAATAATAATAATAATAATAATAATAATAATAATAATAATAATAATAATAATAATAATAATAATAATAATAATAATAATAATAATAATAATAATAATAATAATAATAATAATAATAATAATAATAATAATAATAATAATAATAATAATAATAATAATAATAATAATAATAATAATAATAATAATAATAATAATAATAATAATAATAATAATAATAATAATAATAATAATAATAATAATAATAATAATAATAATAATAATAATAATAATAATAATAATAATAATAATAATAATAATAATAATAATAATAATAATAATAATAATAATAATAATAATAATAATAATAATAATAATAATAATAATAATAATAATAATAATAATAATAATAATAATAATAATAATAATAATAATAATAATAATAATAATAATAATAATAATAATAATAATAATAATAATAATAATAATAATAATAATAATAATAATAATAATAATAATAATAATAATAATAATAATAATAATAATAATAATAATAATAATAATAATAATAATAATAATAATAATAATAATAATAATAATAATAATAATAATAATAATAATAATAATAATAATAATAATAATAATAATAATAATAATAATAATAATAATAATAATAATAATAATAATAATAATAATAATAATAATAATAATAATAATAATAATAATAATAATAATAATAATAATAATAATAATAATAATAATAATAATAATAATAATAATAATAATAATAATAATAATAATAATAATAATAATAATAATAATAATAATAATAATAATAATAATAATAATAATAATAATAATAATAATAATAATAATAATAATAATAATAATAATAATAATAATAATAATAATAATAATAATAATAATAATAATAATAATAATAATAATAATAATAATAATAATAATAATAATAATAATAATAATAATAATAATAATAATAATAATAATAATAATAATAATAATAATAATAATAATAATAATAATAATAATAATAATAATAATAATAATAATAATAATAATAATAATAATAATAATAATAATAATAATAATAATATCAAATAATTAATATATAAAGTGACTATATATATAAATTTAACATCCAAAAATGTATAAATGTAAATAATAATAATAATAATAATAATAATAATAATAATAATAATAATAATAATAATAATAATAATAATAATAATAATAATAATAATGACCAGTAAAAGTACAATATGCTATTAAATTAAGTCCTTAGTAAGCCCCATCTTCGACACGTGTCCTACGAAGACATTAGGAGGAAGACCTTTGGTCATTGGATCCGCTAGCATATCATTTGTACTTATGTACTCAATACAAAGAACATTTTCCTCAACTCGTTCGCGTACAAACAGATACTTTGTATCGAGATACAGACCAGCGCCAGTCGAACTGTTACTGTTGATTGCAAAAGTTTCTTCAAGTTTTGATTTAACAGTGTCCACATTCGTACATATAACGTTTGACAGAAAAACATTTCAAGCCGTGCATCGCACGGGGCTTCACTCTATATTGAGTAAAAAACAATTCATTTACTTATGTTTTTAAAACTGTATACTTCTATATAATAAAAGTATGTATCGCCTTTATTATCAAAAATGATTTCATCAACATAAAATCTTGGTAGTATGTATCTAATGGATCATTATCATCAAAAATGATTTCATCAAGCATAAAATCTTGGTAGTATGTATCTAATGGATCATTATCATCAAAAATGATTTCATCAAGCATAAAATCTTGGTAGTATGTATCTAATGGATCATTATCATCAAAAATGATTTCATCAACATAAAATCTTGGTAGTATGTATCTAATGGATCATTATCTATGAGCATTTAATAAGTCCGGCCGGGATAATACTCATTTTGTTTTAAACCGAAATCATAGCCAATAAGTACAGTCGTAGAGAAGAACATCAACTCAGGACCCCCACTAGTCAAACTATGACTCAAATCTAAAACTAATAAGCAATGATCAATTGACTAAGACAAATTTTGTTATATAACGTCTTTACACTATTATGAGCTCAAAGTGTAACTAATAGACAAACAAAATCTGAATAAGGAGGAAAATTTTCATTAACATAATAATAATAATAATGACCAGTAAAAGTACAATATGCTATTAAATTAAGTCCTTAGTAAGCCCCATCTTCGACACGTGTCCTACGAAGACATTAGGAGGAAGACCTTTGGTCATTGGATCCGCTAGCATATCATTTGTACTTATGTACTCAATACAAAGAACATTTTCCTCAACTCGTTCGCGTACAAACAGATACTTTGTATCGAGATACAGACCAGCGCCAGTCGAACTGTTACTGTTCGAGCAAAAGTTTCTTCAAGTTTTGATTTAACAGTGTCCACATTCGTACATATAACGTTTGACAGAAAAACATTTCAAGCCGTGCATCGCACGGGGCTTCACTCTATATTGAGTAAAAAACAATTCATTTACTTATGTTTTTAAAACTGTATACTTCTATATAATAAAAGTATGTATCGCCTTTATTATCAAAAATGATTTCATCAACATAAAATCTTGGTAGTATGTATCTAATGGATCATTATCATCAAAAATGATTTCATCAACATAAAATCTTGGTAGTATGTATCTAATGGATCATTATCATCAAAAATGATTTCATATCAATTCCATATCAAATGAAACAGAAATATTGTGTACTATATATGAATCATATTTATGTATGCTTTCTTCCTGCATTAGTAATTTATTCATTTATTAACAACTGCTTATTAGCACTATGAACATGCAAACGTACGAAACAACCCGTGAAGCCCGGCCGTGCAACGCACGGGCCTTCACTCTAGTTAATATAGTAGTTCATCTAAACACATTACCAAATCCAAATCCACACTACATATATAGAGTTCTATGTTAAGGTTAATGATAATAAATCAACAATAAATAGTTAACGTAAGTTCTTC
This sequence comes from Erigeron breviscapus, assembly GCA_034093135.1. Taxonomy (NCBI): domain Eukaryota; kingdom Viridiplantae; phylum Streptophyta; class Magnoliopsida; order Asterales; family Asteraceae; genus Erigeron; species Erigeron breviscapus. The sequence goes on from CM067167.1 coordinate 66,474,866, forward strand.
AAGTAAAAGAAATAAAATGATACGATTGAATGTCTCAATCTAGTTAAACTATTTTAATGTAGATTTTGTTTGAGAATCTTGGTGGAGTATCTCGGCTTGTGAAGTTTTAGACGCTTATTCAGGTACGGATATTCTAGTTCTTATTAGGATTTTTCGGTACAATTTTTCCTTTCAAAACTTTATTTGTTATATATATAATAGTATGAATATTTTATTATTAAAATTTATTTGTTATATATATATATATATATAATTATATTGAAACTGTCATTTGAATTCCTTTAATTCTTTCAGCATTCCTTAGTATGTTTTATTCGAAATATTTGTTCGTATTCTGCTAAAAATATTTCTTCACAAAATTTTGTTTATTAATTATGTCAATATCTATATAATCTTTGAAATATTTTTTGTTTGTCAGCCTTTGTATAAAATTATTTATAATTGTGTCAAAACCATCTCTTGAAACTCAATTTGATAATAGTCCCGAAAGAGTTACGTTTTGGTGTTACATTTGATGCGGTGATTCGTACAAGTGTTTTCCCAAATTTGTACACTCAAATATGTCCCTCGATTATTGGCTCCGAAAAAGTAATACAGTCGCATATTATGAGTCATGATGGCTCCATTATATATTTGTGAGAATTAGGTGATGGAGATGTGGTTTTAAGTTTATATTTAAAATATCTCAAAATATATATAATTATTGTTTAATTGTCCGAAAATTAATTTTGTCATATGGAAACATATTTGATATATTTAAGTATATAATTTGGTCAAAACGGTTTCTTAAGATATGCATATAAGAGAGTACCTATCCATGGAGGTCCCATGGGCGCGTTATTGTGACACGGATGACGTGGCACTGCCCGTAGCAGTGTATTTGATTAATCTACGGCGTCTCCTTTATGACCACCGGGTGGTTAGTGGTTATATTATATTCAGATAGGGGGCGAATGGATCGATCCTAGGCATTAGTTGGTAAGTTTGACGGTGGACGTTTATCGTAGTGTCATACGAGACGTTTGGCACCATTAGTGAATGATTAGTGGAGTAGCTACCCTATGAATTCACTAGGACCCTTCAGATAAGTTATAAGTTTTGGCTCTTGTGTGCATTATTTTATGGAATTGGATTTGTTAAGTATAGTATATTTTGATTTGTTAATTATAAGATTGTTAAGTATAAGACTTGTTAAGTATAAGATTATATCTATTTGTATTTTGATTCAAAAATAAGTTTGTTTTGAAATAAGTTTGTCTTTGAAATACGTCGCTGCTTATCATATAATATTCCTGCTTTTGTCATATCCGTCACTGAGCTTTTTGCTCAGCCGTATTCCTTTTTCTTTCTTATACGGCAGGTTATCAGAAGGGCTTTGGGATCGAGAAAAGAGAGTAGAATGAAGTGGACTTAGCACCCCTTTGCATTAGAGTTAATTGAAGAATTAGTACTTTGAATACCTTGTCAATTTGACTTTGGTTTGACTTTTGAATAAGATTAATGCCCCTTTTGTCTGTAAGTTCCATTTGGTACGTTTTGTAAGTTAGGGGTGTTACAGGATATGTATGAGTTTCTTTCAGAAGTTGCAGTTGCTGCTTTTGATGATGAGGAAGATGATGAGGGTACTGATGATGGGGATGAATATGTAGCGAGGAGTCCGATGTGGAATCTGTTGCTTCCTTGGACCATTTAAGTGAAGGTGAGGACGAATTGAGAGAAGTAAAGAAAGGAAATGCTATAGCAAAGATTCCAACATCAAAACAATTACCAGACATTGGTGGAAATGCTAGCAAAGATACTGAAGGACCATCTGTCCAAGAAGAGCATGATGATTTCATGAAGGACCTAGGATCAGTGAATGCACCTAGGATTAATCCTCCAATTTCTGCTACCCAAGAATAAGTGAATGCAGCTTCAAAGGCCAAGTCAAAGAAGAAATCATTTCTGCCACCTAAGAGGGTACCAAGTCAAAGGGCATTGAGGCAGAAACTTAACAAAGTTGTTCCAGGACCAGGAAACAAACCAGATGATGCATTCATAGTAGAATAGGGTGTTATGCTTATGCTTAAACTTCAAATTAGCTAATTATCTTATCTTTTGGAATTTTCTTTTGGGAACACATTTGTAATTAGCTAATCATCATCTTTTGGGAACACAGTTCCAAGACAATGTATGGGATGTTATGGATTTCTTTTCACAATGTATGGGATGTTTCTTTTGACTAGTAATTCTGGCAGTTTTTTATGGATTTCTTTTCACAGTGCATAAACACATAAACACACATAATTTTGGCAGTTTTTTATGGCATAAACCTTAACCTTTCATTCATTCAATAAACATTCTGGTACAATAAAAACACATAGATCCTACACAACAAGTGCAACAATTGCAAAGGTCAGCATTGCTACAACACCTATGAGTACATAAACAACACAATCTGTCACTTTTAGTTTAGTCTTGGTAACTGCCAACTCTTCCATCACTTTCACCATGTTGACCTTTGACTCATCTTGTTCGTTTTCCATTGCAGGATTGCATACACTTGGATTTGTTGTTTGTGAGTGAAGATCAAAGACCAAATCCTTATAGTATTGACTTGGGAGTTCTTCATCAATGAAGGTAGAACCAGTACAATACCCATTTTTAGCCTGTAATATAATCAATTATTTAATTTTGATAGTATATGAACCCTAATTAAAGTTGTACAAAAATTAGGGCAAAAAAAATTACTTACTTCAGGGCATTTCACAAATCGTCTTCCAGGATTCTTCGCAGTCCATGAAGTGAAGATTTTCATCTTTAATCCACAACGACAGTTCATGTATCGACTTGTATTTAGAGAGGAAGAAGATGAAGTGGAAGTCATGGTGGTGGCGGGAGGAACTGTGGGAGGAGGAGGGAAAATTATGGTTAATACGTGGCCTTTTATTGGGGAATTATTAATAGAAAAAGGTGGAGTAACTGGTATGGCTTACATGGTTTTGACCAAAATAACAAGTTTCTTACATACAATAGACAAATGTATAGGATGACTAAGAAAAAAATATTCTACACAATATAGACAAAATGACATAGTTTCTTACACTTGCGTGCCATAATCCCATATATATATATAGGATGACTAAGAAAAAAATATTCTACATTATCATAAACGGTCATGACAATAGTGATGATTAGACGACAGCTTGATTATAACTTGTTGGAAAATATATATCCAGTATGATTTGTGCAACTATTTACAAACTCTCTATCAGTTTTGATCACACAAAAACTAATAAAACACAAATACATATTACTCCGTATGTATATACAAAAAGATCTGGTATACGTATATGAAGGCCGACAATAGCTATGTCGATCTTGGATGATTTGAACAAGGTCGGTGTTGCCAACACCGGCTATATATAATATTTTGTTAAAATTTGTTGGCAAAAATGATTTCTCATAAAAAGTGTTAAGTTTGAATATCACTATAGGTAAATATTTTGGAAATAGCTAGAGAAATAATTAAAACCCGACATGAACAAACATCCGAATAAAAAACCTTCATTGTTTGTAAAGTATTGATAGTTTCAACTAGATAATGTAGATTGTGTGTGTTATTCTCAATATAACTAAGAGATGATATGTTTTTAATTATGTAGAAATCAGATTTATCTGTCATCTAAGACGATTTTGACTTAGGTATCATTTTTTGGTTTTTTAGCATTTTTTTTATAACTACAGTAAGATAGTTATCTATTATCTAACTAAATATAAATAAATTATCTATTACTTAATTATTTTTATTTACCTATAAATATAATCTAATTACTATTTCTTTAAATAAAAAACTCAATATTTTATTATAAAAATAAGTACGTACTATTTCATCAAACTATAACTTTCATTGATAAAAAATATATAACTAAGAGAAGATATAAATGTTTATATTATGTGCAATTACTTTTATTTTCCACCTAAAATTTTGGCTTAAGTGTCATTTTTTGTTTTTTTCGCACTTTTTTTTTGAAATTTTATAGTTATCTATTATCTAACTAAATATAAATATATTGTCTATTACTTAATTAACTAATTTGTTTTTTTTAGAAGGGCATTCTAATCTACTCCTACTTCTAAATTAGACGCATGCCTGAGATGAAACCCATGACTCTCGAAAAATCCCTATCAATCCACCCCCACAAATGTGGGAAGTGGGACTCGAACCCAGGTGATCCTCCAAAGGTCAAAGACCTTATTAATGGGTCACCAACCCCATTGGTAATTAACTAATTTGCTTTTAAATAAATTAATTACTATTTTTATCAAATATAAGAACTCTATATTTTATTATAATAATACTAATTTAACCTTCATTTTATAATTATTTTTCCAGTATATCCTAAAAACATAATTATTCTTTTATCAAACTGTTAACTTTCATTGATAAAAGTTATGTCTCGTTTAGGATTAAAAATATGATTTTATAAGAAGCTTATACAACCTATGTGTTGTTTACATATTTTTGATATGAAAAATCTATGTGGTACATTTTTATATGACAAATATTAGTTAATTTATTTAATCTCATTAAATATAATGTGGATAATCATGGCTAATGTGGCTTAAGTTTTTGAGTGTCAAATAAGTTTTTTACTTTTTTGTTATTTTTTATTCTTTTTAGTATTTTGTGATATTATTTAGTCAAATCTATTATTTAAGAATTATATGATGAATAAGAACTTTAAAATTTTAAACTTGATTTTTTCTTGTTTTTATATTTTTTTTTTATAAATTTTTATATTTTTTAACATAAACTCATTCCAAAAAAAATAAAAAAATAATATAATAAAAAAAATACAATTTACACATGTGTAGATATCTACACATGTGTAGACATATGTAAGATATAAAAATTTACACATATGTAGGGATGTATTTTTTATTTTTTAATTTTTTTTTTTTTGGAATGGGTTTTCACAAAAAAAAAAAATTTAAAAATGAAAAATAAAGAAGAAAAAAATAAAAAAATACAATTTACACATGTGTAGATATCTACACATGTGTAGACATATGTAAGATATAAAAATTTACACATATGTAGGGATGTATTTTTTATTTAAACTACACATGTGTAGGTATTTATACCTTACACATGTGTAGATATCTACACATGTGTAGATATCTACACATGTGTAGATATCTACACATGTGTAGATATCTACACATGTGTAGACATGTGTAGATATCTACACATGTGTAGATATCTACACATGTGTAGATATCTACACATGTGTAGATATCTACACATGTGTAGATATCTACACATGTGTAGATATCTACACATGTGTAGATATCTACACATGTGTAGATATCTACACATGTGTAGATATCTACACATGTGTAGATATCTACACATGTGTAGATATCTACACATGTGTAGATATCTACACATGTGTAGATATCTACACATGTGTAGACATGTGTAGGTATATACTACACATGTGTAGATATTTACACATGTGTAGATATCTACACATGTGTAGACATATGTAAGATATAAAAATTTACACATATGTAGGGATGTATTTTTTATTTTTTAATTTTTTTTTTTTGGAATGGGTTTTCACAAAAGAATAATAAAATTTAAAAATGAAAAATAAAGAAGAAGAAAAATAAAAAAAACAATGAGAGACTTAAAGATTATGTAGTGCAAGTGGACAGGCGTGGTGACAGGATGATGATGGTGAGATTGGTGATCAAGGAGGAGACAATAAATGTTATTAGCGCGTACGCCCCGCAGGCAGGCCTAGGAGACGCGGAGAAGAAGAGTTTTTGGGACGCACTTGACGAGATGGTCAGGAGTTGCCCACAAGACCAAAGACTACTCCTAGGAGGGGACCTAAACGGTCATATAGGAGCGGAGGCAGATGGCTACTCGGGTGTACACGGGGGGTATGGGTTTGGCGTGAGGAATGAGGAAGGAAGCACGATCTTGGAATTTGCTACTGCACATGAATTGATTGTCGCGAACTCCTATTTCAAGAAGAGAAATGCTTACCTGATTACCTTCCAAAGTGGACGTAATAGCACACAAATTGACTATTTCATGGTGCGTAAAGGAGACTTTAGGATTTGCAAAGACTGCAAGGTCCTTCCTAGAGAGGCTTCCTTCTCTCAACATAGACCGTTGGTCATGGATATACGCTTTAGAATTAGACCAACCAAGGTCAAGAAGGTTATGAAGCCAAGAATCCTTTGGAATAACCTAAAAGGGGAAGTGGCAGAAACGTTCAGGTCATTGATTAACATGAGGGTTACGGAGGATACACATAATAGTTTGCATATGGAACCCGACCAGATGTGGACTACTTTGGCAAACACCATGAGGGAGACGGCTAGGGAGGTACTAGGGGTGTCCAAAGGGACCTTAAGGCAGCATAAAGTGCGTAGGGAGTCTTGGTGGTTTAGCGAAGAGGTCCGGACGAAGGTTGTGGCAAAACAGCGTTGCTACAAGGAGCTTATTAGGAGCCGGAGCGGGACATTCGAAGATTGGTCTTTGGCAAAAGAGAGATATTGCGAGGCTAAAAGAGATGCAAAAAGGTCCGTAGCTGAAGCAAAAGAAAGGGCGTATGCAGATCTATATAAGAAACTGGACTCCAAAGAGGGAGCAAAAGACATCTTCAAGATCGCTAAAGCCAGGGAAAGAAGACGAAGAGATCTGGGAAACACCATTTATATCAAGGATGAAAGCGGACGAAGCATTGTTAAGGAAGAGGAAATCAGGAAAAGATGGGAAGAATACTTCTCTAATCTTTTTAATGGCAGAGGTTCAACGCAAAGTGAAGGAGGAATCGACTACGGTTATGGCACGAGTCCAGCATATGAAGATGACAGCAGAATCAGCCAGGATGAGGTAAGGATAGCACTAAAGAAGATGGGAACGAAGAAAGCAGTAGGCCCTGATGAAATCCCAATTGAGGCATGGAGATGTTTGGGGGAGATGGGGGCCGCTGGTTGACAAGGCTTTTCAACAAGATTTGGACAAGTACAAAAATGCCCGAGGAATGGAGAATTAGCGAGGTTATCCCCATCTACAAGAACAAAGGAGACGCGCAGAGTTGCAGCAACTATAGAGGTATTAAACTTCTAAGTCACACCATGAAGCTATGGGAGAAAGTGATAGAGATGAGACTTAGGAGGGTCACTGATGTGTGAAATCTAGTTTTAAAAATTTATAACAAGATCTACCGTTTACTGACTACCACACACTTACGGGCAGTGTACCCGTTCGTATGTAATATAGTTAACTGGCAAGACCAGGATCGAACACAAGGACTGAATGTTGTACTAAAGGTTGTGAAAATGCAGAACAAGAGAAAGTTTGGTTTGTGACCGACTTGTCACTTTGCGTTTCCGAAAGCTATGTAATTAACAAGTAGATAAAAGTACTCAACCGGCGTCAATCGAGAGCACACTAAAATAGTTTGAGTGTAAACAAATAATTAAAAAGCCATCTATGTCGAATCCGCTATACAAAAAGTCTAGGTTGCATATAGGTTAAGCTCACGGTTCATATAAGTTGGTGATCATAATCGTGATAAGACAAGAACACATTCGGCGTGCACTCCGTTTGTAAAATCGACTCAATCACCTAATCAATCCAATTTCTTGCAACAAGTGGTACCACCAACCCTATTACAATTCCTTGAACTAACTAGTTTGTTTGACTATTTACGTAACAATTCTATCTTTGTGAAAGAAACGTGGTACCACCATCCGTTAAATCCACTTAACAAAGCAATTTCTATTAAACTTGTATCTTTACTATCATACCATGACCTAGCAAGAGTCGTTCATAGACAAACAACTAAAATAATACTTGTATTCAACTAGTACCACTATCGAAAAACGCAAATATCACCAAGTACACAAGATTAAGTATAAGAAATCACTTCATTAAGATCTTGACAAAATGTTAAGTAAGACCAACTTGAATTCAAAATATTATGCAACCATAACTAATTGTTTCACTTCATCTTCATAGATGTATAGCGATTTAGCTACTCATAATGAAAAGAACTAAATATTCAATTAGAGAAGAGAACATAGTGTACCAAATATAGAGTAGAAATCCAAATCGAGGTTACAACCGAGCTACAATAAGTAACTATAGCCAAAATAAGTCTTCAAATCTTCAAAATGATGTTGGAGGAGTGAAAACCCTTGGAAAACCCTTCAAAAACGGCTAGGAGTTAAGTATGGAGGCTCAGGTGTCCAACAACCCTTTTAGGGTAAAGTGGGGGTTTGTATTTATACCCCAGGAGAGAGAAATCTGTCAGTTCAGCGTCAGGTCGCGCCGCGAGTGGCTTTCTCGCGTCGCGAGTCGTACCAAAACTGGAGCCTTTCCAAACAGGGACTTTTGTCGCGTCGCGAGATTCCCAGATTGCGCCGCGAATGAAGTTTTGTGCTGTATCGCGCCGCGAGGCTATTTGGTCGCACCGCGAATGCTGCAGAATTTGGAAATTCAGCTTCGTTCTTCATCGTTAGTGCATATGGACCATTCTTAAGCTATTTTCTACCACTTGTGAGCGATGTACCTGCTGTAATCCTGAAAACACTAGCAAATACCATAAGGCACCACAAAACATGTATAAACGGCCATAATTCGTATACAAAATGTCCAAATAAGATGTGGAAGATATGTATAAATTGAGCCATATCAAACCTCCCCACACTTAAACCTTGCTTGCCCTCAAGCAAGTATGCACTTTAAGCCAAACTCAAGTTACCAAACAATCCAAATGTCAAAACAAAATTAGTTAAACTAGAAATTTCCGACCAAGCGGTGTTGAATACCAAAAGCAAATGCATTTAGAAACTAATGAGCAAAGTTTAAGACGAAATCAGAAAATTCGACTAATCTAGAGCAAATCCATCTTCTAGTTACAATTAGAATCCCACCTATGCTTGTGTTAACACCTCTTGAACATTTCTATCATTCCAATTGACCTTAAGCTCGTTCTTACTAAGCTTATAATCCACTAGCAAGCTTCACAATTATTATTGGCAACATAAGCAATATTCCACAATGATTACCGGTATTTTTGTCCACTAAAGCACTCACGCCCTTGGTTTTCCATAAGGTTTTCATCACGTTATACTTATGAGTCCCTCGACACAACATACTCCTATGGTCTAGAATTGCAACTCTATCCACACATTAGGTGATCATACGAAAGTGCACTTTAAGCGTCCGGCCAGCGGTTCGCTACGGATACCTAAGTATCGTTAAGAGACATACGCCAGAACTCAAGGTTGGGTTGCATATCCAGAGACCATGCTCTAAACACTAACACATACGAGAACAAAATGTTTTATAATTTAATACCCGTGAGTTTCTATGAGACCCGCATAACGAACTTTCGGACAACTCATCCCAAGTTGGAAGCTTTAGGTGAGTTAGGTAAAACGAAGTTACCCCAAGGACCTACTTATTCGAGTCTCAAAGCCCACATTAGCACTAGACTATTGAAAAATGTTTTGCGCGCGTTCCCGCATGTGCCACCCATTTGATGCCGAAGCACCCCAGACACCCCGATACAAAGACCCAACATAATGACTAGAGCCACAACCTATAACATAGGAATTAAGGACCGGACATCCGGTGTGCAAACCATATGTTAAGTTAAATTACCACAAGCATATTTAATACATTTCAAGCACTTTGTGCACACCATTTGCAAAATTCATATGGAAAACCTCAAGCGGTGCCTACCAATACATCATCTAGTGAAGCTATTATTCACATTTGATTCATCATTAAGGTACAATTAGCAATCAACCTAGATTATATTGAAGTTCGGAGCAAACCTATGACCCCTTGGAACGATGAAATGCCACAAGCACTAGAAAGGGAAAGCTAAAGGTAACTAATCTCTAGTTTTATCCTAAATTAGCAAAATTCAAGGTCCTCATTTCTCGTCTTTGCATAAAACCTATAGCCTCAAAAATTTAAAAAAAAACATAACCAAAATGCTAGTAAAGGAAAGAAACTTCAAAATTTTTCATTTTTCCAATTTACCATCCTCCTCCCCACACTTAAGTTGTACATTGTCCTCAATGGACGAATAACTAAGGCGAATAATGGGAAAAAGGGGAAAAATGCAAAATGTAGAAAGGAACAATGAAAAAACCTCCGGGTGAAAGCGTGAAATCACCATTGCAAAGTTGAAGCCAAAATTCAAGTGGGTGCTGAACTGACTGCCAGCATAAACCCGCTTGCTTATTCAAAAATTCCAAAAGCAATCTTCCAGAATTCAACTTGCAAAACCCAAAATTTTCACCTGACAATTATCATAAACAAAATACGAAGCTAGTGCATAGTCATAGTAAAGGAAATTCAAGAAACAAGCAAACACATGTCTCATCGCCTACCCGGCGGAATTACAACCACATCGAAAGTAAATAAAGTGCAATGTCTTAATAGTTTCAGAAAATAGCAAGAAAAATAGACAAGATCAGTCGTCCTCCATGTCATGGGAGGAAGGTACGCCATCTCCAGCATCAGGATCGGGTGGTCCGCCAAATATGCCCCTGTAAAAATCATAGCCAGGCCCTGAATAGCGCTCACCAGTGGTGTGCCTATATGACCCAAAGTGGGGCATATCCTGAGCGCCCCCGGTGCTACTACCGGCACCTGCTGTGTTTGAACTTGGACCTGCCTCAGTAACCACAGATCGTCGCTACACACTTTGTCGTTGGCATTTCCCCTATGGATGAAAGAGTATGTAATAAGTTTATGCAAAAGCCTAACTTTCTTGGACCGGATGTCCGACACCTTGCTCACCCCCGAGCTAAACGTAGGCTTCCCCGAAATCCTACTCCAATACTCATGAAAAGTAACCCCATCATCAAAGTGAGAGGTATCCAGAATGCTATCTTCCAAAAACGACTGAACCAAACCATCATTGAACTCGTTCTTCTCAAACATGCCACACAGATAACCAAACTCGGGTATAGTGCAATGGCGCTGCTTGCCGCCTAATCGGAAGTGGATCACCCGATCCTCACTGATATCATCGATAGGTAAGAATCCCACTCTAAGAGAGGAGTAGAATTCTAGGCACCATTCTAACTTAGCCGGTCTATTCAGCTCAAAGACCCTGCCCCACATATTGATGTCTGCAACCCAACCCGTTTCCTCATCGGTATATGTTGTCCTAAATCTGTCATCAAAGTAATTATCCAAAAGTGCATCACGAATAATCTGCCAGTCCATTGTCCGAGGAGGACACAACTCATAATCCTGGATTTCCGCCAACCTATTCAAGAACACTTGGCGTTCCGCCTTAGGAACATCCTTGAATTGCAGCCAAGGATGTGTTTGTGTTCTGAGGTGCCTAAATAGTTTGCTCGCTGGAGCAGTAGGGGGGGTGTAGCTATCGTCGACATAGTCGAATTGATAGTTGTTTGGCCACACCGATCCTTCATACTTTTGTCCAACGGGTTGTTTCTGCAAAAACATTCAAAATATGCTAAATAAGGCAAAGGAAACGAATGGAGGCATTTACGAACGGTTAGAACAGACAAATGGCAAAAACAGGCGAAATGGACAATTCTCGCGACGCGAGGCTCCCCACTCGCGCCGCGAGTCTGCCGAAATTTTTTTTTTTTTTTTTTTATTTTTTTTTTTTTCCAGTTTTTCAGAATGGGTTTTGAGTCTAATTAATAATGCTTAAGCTAATTTGAGTTAAAATGAAACAGGATGACTAAATCTTAAAAATCCCCAAATTAAGATATAAGAACCCTAATTAGGTTTTCTAAGATTCAAGCAAAATTAATCAATCCTAGGTACAATAAACAATAATACTAACTAATAGAAGTGATTAACAAGCATTAATTGAAAGAAAATCAAAGAAAATAAATAAATCCTTAATTAAATTGAATTAAAATTGAAAAGAGAAGAGAAAGAGTTGAGAATCACATACCCCTCTTGACATGATGATGAAAATGGAATGGAGAAGAAGATGAAGGCTTGAAGAGAGGAAGAAGAAGAACAAAGAACTAGTGTGTGTGTGTGTGTGTTAGATCTTGTGTGTGTGTGTGTTTTGAGAGAAAGTAAGAAGAGAGTGAGAGAGAAGATAGAGATGGCTGCGTGCGTGCTTATAAGTCCCTTTTTTTTTTAATTTTTGATTTTAATACTTAAAAGGCAAGAAGCTTACCTGGATGCGACCAATCGCGCCGCGAGTTACCGGGATCGCGCCGCGATCCTGTTAAAATTGCCTCTCGCGTCGCGAGGTGCCAAATTCGCGACGCGATAAAAACCTCTGCTCGGATTAGATAGAAAATCACCCAAAACTCGCGACGCGAGAGTCCCACTCGCGCCGTGATCTTCTGCCTTTCCTCAGATTTTTGGCTTGTTAACACACGTTTGCGCATACCGGTTCACCCAAAACCATTTCTAACCTGTAATTCTCAACAAAAACATAAAAATAGAAGGAAAAATACTGAAAACAACTAAAAAATGATACAACACACGGGTTGCCTCCCGAGAAGCGCTTTATTTATTAACGAGTCCTTAGCTTGACTCGATCAAACCTCAATTCTAAGCAAAAAGTTGGAGCTTCTCAACCACGGCTCCCTCCGCAACATCTTGTTCATGATAAAGTTTTAGCCGATGTCCGTTGACCATGAATGAGCTCCCATCCTCTCTAAACAACTCGACATATCCCGAAGGATATACATGCTTGATAACAAATGGTCCATTCCACCTAGACGTAAGCTTTGGTTGGTGGATCTTGAACTTAGAGAGAAACAACAAGACCTTATCTCCCACCTTGAAATCCTTTCTTTTGAGCTTCTTGTCGTGCCAAACTTTTGTCTTTTCTTTGTACAACAACGAATTGTCGTAAGCACCATGTCTAAGCTCATCAAGCTCATGGAGTTGAAGCATTCTCGTTTCTCCGGCTTCCACCAAGTCCATATTGCAATGCTTTAAAGCCCAATATGCCTTATGCTCAATTTCCACCGGCAAATGGCAAGTCTTCCCATAGAGAAGTCGGTATGGAGTAGTACCGATGGGAGTCTTGAAAGCGGTTCGAAACGCCCATAGGGCATCATCTAACTTCTTGGACCATGACTTAGGGTTTCCATCAACGGTCTTCTCAAGTATCCTCTTCAAAGCACGGTTGGTGTTCTCAACTTGTCCACTAGTTTGTGGGTGATAGGAAGTTGAGAAACGATGGGTAACTCCATACCTTTTCAAGACTTTCGCCAATTGATGATTGGCAAAATGAGTGCCCCGGTCGCTTATCAAAGCTCTTGGCATTCCAAAGCGGCTAAACAAAGTCTTTAAGAATTCAATCACAACCTTACCATCATTTGTTGGCAAGGCTTTCGCTTCGGCCCACTTTGAGACATAATCAACCGCAACCAAGATATAAAGGCACTTGTTGGATGGCGGAAACGGGCCCATAAAATCAATTCCCCACACATCAAAAACTTCACACACTTGAATGGATTGTTGGGGCATTTCATCTCGTTTGGTGATAGTTCCTTGCCTTTGACATGCATCACATGTCTCAACTAGGGTTTGAGCCTCTTTGAAGATTGTGGGCCAATTGAAGCCCGCATCAAACACTTTCTTTCCCGTCACCGATGCCCCATAATGCCCACCGGTAGGACCGTAGTGACATTCATCCAAAATCTTCCTAGTCTCACCACCCCAAATGCATCTTCGGATCATACCATCCGCACACACCCTAAACAAATATGGCTCCTCCCAAAAGTAATGCTTGATTTCTGAAAAGAACCTTTTCCTTTGTTGGGAGGACCATCCCTTTGGCAAAACTCCTGCACACAAATAGTTAGCGATATCGGCATACCATGGTGCCTCCTCATCCTCCACCTGCATTAAAAACTCATCGGGAAAAGAATCATTAATTTCATGCTCTTTCAACTCCTCAAGGTGAGGGTTTTCGAGCCTACTCAAATGGTCGGCGGCAACATTTTCAGCCCCACTTTTGTCCTTAATTTCGATATCAAATTCTTGCAAAAGCAAGACCCAACGAAGCAAGCGGGGTTTGGCATCTTGTTTTGAGAACAAGTACTTTAATGCCGAATGGTCGGTAAACACAATGGTTTTGTTCAACACCAAGTAAGGTCGAAACTTGTCAAAGGCATACACCACCGCCAACAACTCTTTTTCGGTCACGGTGTAGTTTTGTTGGGCGGGGTTTAGGGTTTTGCTAGCAAAATAGATTGGGCGAAAATGCTTCTCATCCCTTTGGCCAAGAACGGCCCTCAAAGCAAAATCACTAGCGTCACACATAAGTTCAAACGGTAGAGACCAATTCGGTGAAGTCATGATTGGGGCATTGGTCAATTTGTCCTTTAAAATAGAAAAAGCATTAAGACACGCATCATTAAACTCAAAAGGGACATCTTTTTCCAACAATTTAGTCATGGGTCTTGTGATTTTAGAGAAGTCTTTGATAAAACGGCGGTAAAAACCGGCATGACCTAGAAAACTTCTTACCGACTTCACATTGGTAGGTGGAGGTAATTTAGTCATGACATCAATTTTGGCTTTGTCAACCTCAAGACCCACCCTTGAAACCTTGTGACCCAACACAATGCCCTCTTTGACCATAAAATGGCATTTTTCCCAATTAAGCACCAAATGCGCTTTCTCACATCTATCAAGCATTTTATCCAAATTTGTTAAACAACTTTCAAAAGAGTCACCAAATACCGAAAAATCATCCATGAAAACTTCCATGGAGGTTTCAATCATATCTTGAAAAATGGCCAACATGCATCTTTGAAAAGTTCCCGGCGCATTACATAAACCAAAAGGCATGCGGCAATAAGCATATGTTCCGAAAGGACAAGTAAAGGTTGTTTTCTCTTGATCATTAGGATCAATGGGTATTTGGAAGTACCCGGAAAAACCATCAAGAAAACAGAAAAATTCATTACCCGCTAACCTTTCAAGCATTTGGTCCATGAAGGGTAAAGGAAAATGGTCCTTTTTGGTGGCCTCATTTAACTTGCGGTAATCTATACAAACTCTCCAACCGGTGACCGTCCGAGTTGGGACCAACTCATTATTCTCATTAGTAACAACGGTCATACCACCCTTCTTGGGTACACAATGTACCGGGCTAACCCATGGACTATCCGATATTGGAAAAATTATCCCCGCATCAAGTAATTTAACAATTTCCTTTTTCACAACATCCTTCATGTTAGGATTAAGCCTTCTTTGCCTTTGAATAACCGGTTTCACATTTTCAATTAAATTGATTTTGTGTTTGCAAAAATCGGGGCTTATCCCGGGTATATCGGATGTCTTCCATGCAAAGGCCTTTTTATGGGCCTTTAGAATGGTCATGAGTCTAGCCTTTTCCTCACCCGAAAGTGATGAGGAGATAACAACGGGGAGTAGAGATGTACCTTCCAAGAATGCATATTCTAGATGATCGGGCAATGGTTTGAGCTCTAAATCCGTAGGAGGATTATCAATGGACGTGGGTAGCTTACTACTTGGAATTACCTCAATTTCTTCAAATCCTTCATCTTCCAATGGAGCATCATCCATGCTAAGTGCCAAAATCTCTTCAATCTCCTCAACTTGGTCACTAGCGATATCTCCCTCTCCAATACTAGTCAAGCCATCATTTTCCTCACCATCAATTCCAACAAGCTCTAACGTCTCTAATTCAACCGCATCATCTATAACATCAATCTTAAAACAAGTGTCATCGGAAGAATAAGAATGTTGTAAAGCTTTTTCAATTTTAAACACAATTCGGTCCTCCCCGACACCCAAGGAAATTTCCTTGTCCTTTACCCGGATGATAGCATCCGCGGTGTATAAGAATGGTCGGCCCAAAATGAGGGGCACCTTGGTGTCCTCCTCCATTTCCAAAATGACAAAATCTACCGGAAAAACAAATTGGCCTACTTGCACTAGCAAGTTTTCGGCCACCCCCAACGGGTATTGAAAAGAATGATCCGCTAGGCGGATGCTCATTTTGGTGGGTTTCAACTTACCCAGAGAAAGCTTTCTAAAAATTGAAAAAGGCATCAAGTTGATGCTTGCTCCTAGGTCGGCCAACGCCTTATAAGATAATTTCCTACTAAAAGTACAAGTGATGAGAAAACTTCCTGGATCCGAAAGCTTAGGTGGAAGCTTATTTTGGATTACTGCCGAGCATTCCTCATTGAAAAATGTTGCCTTTGCTTCCTCAAGCTTCTTCTTATCCGTCACTAGTTCTTTGATAAACTTGGCATAATTAGGCATGCCCGAAATGAGATCAACTAACGGCACATTGATTGTCACCGTTTTAATCATGTCAAAGAACTTGTTGTATTGTTCTTGAATCTTTTCCTTCCTCAAGCGTTGAGGAAAAGGAATCTTGGGCTTGTAGGGCTTGACTTCGGGTTCCTTGATTGGTGTGGCTTTAGGAACCGAAGTAGTGACCACCGGTGGTGATTCCATCTCTACCTCTTCATCGTCTTCCTCATCAAACTGCCCAACTAAAGGAGAAGCATTATGAATACGAGAATTATCAATAGGAGGTGTAGTTACCTTCCCGGACCGTGTGGTTATGGCATTAACGGTTTCATTCCGGTGTTGGGGTCCTTTGTACTTGTCATCCCCCTTTCTCCATTGACCTTTGTCTTGATTTGGGTTTTGTTGGGTATTGCTTGGAAGAGTACCCGGTTGTCTTTGTTGATTGCCCATTCTATCGATTCTCTTTTCCAGGTTGGAAATCAAAGCTTGGTTGTTGCTATTGCTAATGTCAATCTTGTCATGCAACCCCCTAATCTTTTCATTCAAAAGCTTGGAATAGTTTTCCATTGAAGCGTTTCGCTTCTCTTGAGCTTCCTCCCTCTTGTCTTGTTTATCAAGAAACTTGGCCATCATGGCCATGAGAGGAGAGCTTTCATCTTGATTTTCCTCCTTCCTTGGAGGTGAGGGTGGTTGTTGTTGTTGAGGTGTTCCATGAGTATCGTCTTTTTGCCACCTACCTTGAAAATTACCACCACGATTGTTAGAATAAAAATTAGAAGAGTTCGAAGAGTTACCTTGGTGGCGGCCTTGGTAGTTGCCACCACGTTGGAAGAGAGATTGATAATTTCCTTGGCGTTGGTTTTGCACAAAGTTCACATCTTCTTGTACCATAGAATCACACTCATCGGGATGGTGTGGACCACCACAATGAAGACATCCCCCCGCCATGATCTTCACATCACGCTCAAGCCCACCAAAGTTGTTCTCCGCCATAGAGAACCTTTCATCCATTCGGTTTGAAAGTTTCGAAGAGTTACCTTGGTGGCGGCCTTGGTAGTTGCCACCACGTTGGAAGAGAGATTGATAATTTCCTTGGCGTTGGTTTTGCACAAAGTTCACATCTTCTTGTACCATAGAATCACACTCATCGGGATGGTGTGGACCACCACAATGAAGACATCCCCCCGCCATGATCTTCACATCACGCTCAAGCCCACCAAAGTTGTTCTCCGCCATAGAGAACCTTTCATCCATTCGGTTTGAAAGTTTCCGAATTTCAGTAACTACTTCGGATGTTTCACCATCATCCACCCGAGCTACTACCTTACGTGATCTCCTATCCCTATTCGACGGTCTAGAGACTTGAGCTTTTGCCATATCCTCAAACATCTTCCAAAGCTCACTTGAGGTCTTGTAGCTAATACTACCCTCACAAGTCATTACCATCTTCTCGTAGTTCTCCCTATTCATTCCATCCAAAAATATCCCCACAACTTCGGTGTCACTCACCCCATGCCCGGGACATTCCCACAAGAGATCCTTCATCCTTAACCAAGCTTCAACTATCGACTCATCCTCGTCTTGTCTAAAAGAACGGATAACCAGCCTAAGCTCTCTTTCCCGATTAGCCGGAAAGAATCTATCTATAAAAGCTTCTTTAACCGCCCCCCAAGTAGTCAAACTATCCGGCGCTAATCCTTTCAACCATTTGTGAGCCTCTCCCGTGAGAGACATAGGAAAAAGCGTCATCTTAACATTGTTGGCTTGGTTTTCCCCATAGTTGAATAGATTGCAAATCATCTCAAACTTGTCAAGATGCTCATGAGGGTCTCTTTTATGCCATCCATCAAAGCACAAATCCTTAACCATCTGTAAGTGGTTACCTTTTACCGCGAAAGTGTCGATTTCGGGTGCACGGATGGCTGATCGGCGAGATGTGGGTATGGTGCGAGGAAGGTCCTCGATCTTCATGTTGAAGAGATCGGGTGGATTATTTTGTTGACCGGCCATGTTGATGTCCGGTTTTGGCGATTCGGGTGGAGTTGGTGTTTTATCGGAAATGGGTTCCCCTTTTTCGGAAAAATAACCCCACTCGTTACTTCCCGACTCGTAGTAAGTCTCGTTAAGTATGTGGGTTTGGTAAGGAGTGGTGTTTATGAAAACTGGTTCGGATGATGATGGTTGTGACGTTTGTGTTTTGGTGCGCTTTTTAAGTTTTTCGGGGTTAGATGTGGCCTTGGCTAATGGTTTCCCAGAAGCTCGAGTGTTCATCCACTACCTGTAAATAATCTGCGAACACAGCACAACAAGCAAAACCTTAATAGCACCTGAGGTAAAATCAAAGCAAAACAAAAATAAACTAAAACAAGTAACTTCTCCGTGCAAGCACGAAAAAGGGTCGATTCACAGAATCTTAACCAAAAGTACTTAAAACCGAAGTCCCCGGCAGCGGCGCCAAAAACTTGATGTGTGAAATCTAGTTTTAAAAATTTATAACAAGATCTACCGTTTACTGACTACCACACACTTACGGGCAGTGTACCCGTTCGTATGTAATATAGTTAACTGGCAAGACCAGGATCGAACACAAGGACTGATGTTGTACTAAAGGTTGTGAAAATGCAGAACAAGAGAAAGTTTGGTTTGTGACCGACTTGTCACTTTGCGTTTCCAAAAGCTATGTAATTAACAAGTAGATAAAAGTACTCAACCGGCGTCAATCGAGAGCACACTAAAATAGTTTGAGTGTAAACAAATAATTAAAAAGCCATCTATGTCGAATCCGCTATACAAAAAGTCTAGGTTGCATATAGGTTAAGCTCACGGTTCATATAAGTTGGTGATCATAATCGTGATAAGACAAGAACACATTCGGCGTGCACTCCGTTTGTAAAATCGACTCAATCACCAAATCAATCCAATTTCTTGCAACAAGTGGTACCACCAACCCTATTACAATTCCTTGAACTAACTAGTTTGTTTGACTATTTACGTAACAATTCTATCTTTGTGAAAGAAATGTGGTACCACCATCCGTTAAATCCACTTAACAAAGCAATTTCTATTAAACTTGTATCTTTACTATCATACCATGACCTAGCAAGAGTCGTTCATAGACAAACGACTAAAATAATACTTGTATTCAACTAGTACCACTATCGAAAAACGCAAATATCACCAAGTACACAAGATTAAGTATAAGAAATCACTTCATTAAGATCTTGACAAAATGTTAAGTAAGACCAACTTGAATTCAAAATATTATGCAACCATAACTAATTGTTTCACTTCATCTTCATAGATGTATAGCGATTTAGCTACTCATAATGAAAAGAACTAAATATTCAATTAGAGAAGAGAACATAGTGTACCAAATATAGAGTAGAAATCCAAATCGAGGTTACAACCGAGCTACAATAAGTAACTATATCCAAAATAAGTCTTCAAATCTTCAAAATGATGTTGGAGGAGTGAAAACCCTTGGAAAACCCTTCAAAAACGGCTAGGAGTTAAGTATGGAGGCTCAGGTGTCCAACAACCCTTTTAGGGTAAAGTGGGGGTTTGTATTTATACCCCAGGAGAGAGAAATCTGTCAGTTCAGCGTCAGGTCGCGCCGCGAGTGGCTTTCTCGCTCGCGAGTCGTACCAAAACTGGAGCCTTTCCAAACAGGGACTTTTGTCGCGTCGCGAGATTCCCAGATTGCGCCGCGAATGAAGTTTTGTGCTGTATCGCGCCGCGAGGCTATTTGGTCGCGCCGCGAATGCTGCAGAATTTGGAAATTCAGCTTCGTTCTTCATCGTTAGTGCATATGGACCATTCTTAAGCTATTTTCTACCACTTGTGAGCGATGTACCTGCTGTAATCCTGAAAACACTAGCAAATACCATAAGGCACCACAAAACATGTATAAACGGCCATAATTCGTATACAAAACGTCCAAATAAGATGTGGAAGATATGTATAAATTGAGCCATATCAGTCACGAAGGTGGCTGAGAACCAATTCGGTTTTATGCCAGGGAGGTCGACGATAGAGGCCATTCACATTACCAGAAGTCTTATGGAGAAACATAGGGAAAAACAAAAATCACTACACTGCGCCTTTTAGACTTGGAAAAGGCATACGATAGTGTTCCACGAGAGCTAATTTGGAGGACTCTGCACGCGAAAGGGGTCCCTAAAAGATCCATTAGCGTTATCATGGATATGTATGATAGAGCTAACACCTGCGTTCGCACCCCTCTGGGGAATACTGGGCTTTTCCCGGTAGAAGTGGCTTGCACCAAGGATCAGCACTTAGTCCCTACCTTTTTACATTGATTTTAGACGAGTTGTCAAGCAGCTTAGGGGAGGGTTTACCGTGGTGCTTGCTTTTTGCTGATGACATTGTGCTTATCTCACAAACTGCAGAGGACCTAAATATCATATTAGAGAAATGGAGGGCAGCCCTAGAAGACAATGGCCTGCGGGTAAGCCGAGAAAAGACCGAGTACATGCGATGTGACTTCAACAAGGACGAGAACCTACTAAACGGGGGCGACGAAATCCGCATTGGGGAGCGTACTCTGCAGCCGAAAGAGTCCTTTAAATACTTGGGATCGGTGCTACATAAGTCAGGGAGGATAGATGAATACGTGGCTCATCGGATACAAATAGGATGGATGAAATGGAAAGCGGCTACAGGTGTCATGTGTGACAGGAGGATCCCTTTAAAGCTCAAAGGGAAGTTCTACAGGGTGGCTATCAGACCGGCTATACTATACGGGTCAGAATGTTGGCCGATGAAGAAAGCCCAGGCAGCTCGGATGGAGGTGGCCGAGATGAGGATGCTAAGGTGGACATGCGGGAAGACCTTGCTAGACAGGATTCCGACGGGGGTTTTTAGATCTCAACTTGAAGTGGGGACCATCATTGACAAGCTCAGGGAAGGACGCTTGAGATGGTTTGGCCATGTCAAGAGGAGAGACCGGTAAGCGCCTCTTAGGAGTGCGGAACCCATCCAGGTAGAAGGCGTGAGGAGAAGGGGGCGGCCTAACATGAGTTGGGAGGTTAGACTTGCAAACGACCTTAAGGAGCTTGGCCTGTCAGAGGCTTTGACCGTGGATAGGAATGCTTGGAGGACTGCAATTAGGGTAGA
Organism: Erigeron breviscapus; assembly: GCA_034093135.1. Classification (NCBI taxonomy): domain Eukaryota; kingdom Viridiplantae; phylum Streptophyta; class Magnoliopsida; order Asterales; family Asteraceae; genus Erigeron; species Erigeron breviscapus. Next base: position 66,496,284 of record CM067167.1, read on the forward strand.
GGGATAGTAGATTTACTTCTACTTTCGGGAAAAGATAAGCTTAGGGGTTATGCTTATAGATATGCCAGTTAAGTTTAGGTTAAGCTTTACTTAAGCTACTATAACCTACTATAGGAAACACATATAATGGACTTTATATATTCATTCCTATGTAATTGTTCTAATAGGATATTATGTCATATTCTTCATTGCCTAATATGATGTAATATGTTATGTTAAATATGTTGTATGTTTTCATGCTCTAAGCTCGGTTGTTTCAACAAAGTTGCTTTCTAGCCATGTAACAATGAAGACAGGCTGCTTTTTAGTTATGTAACAATGGCGACAGGAGAGAGCATGGGCGAAAGTCATGGATGTTCAGAATTCAGAAAATCAAACGTCAAGAGATAAGTCACCCCTTCCTTCCTCTGATATATATACCTATATATATGTAATGATACTTTACCTACATGTTATACATTCTCGGGCCGGAGGTCCCTCTCCACTTCGGTGGACCTGGAAGCAACCTCTTTACCTTTAGGTAGAGGTATGGTCTGTCTACATCATACCTCCCCATACCCCGGCTTATGTTGGGATTGGGTGCTGTTGTTGTTGTTGTATATGTGTTTATATATATGTATGTGTATATGAGGTTTAGTCGGTAATGGATGCATTTTTAGTCGAACGAAAACAAGTGAAGAGTTAGAATATATAGAAGTAACTAACGGTTCTAAATTTTGGACCCTTAACTAAAAAGTAGTCGTTATAACATCTGAAAACCCTTAATATGTTGTGCAACTCAATGATATAAAACATCAAAATACCCCCATCAAACTAAACTATAACATAACAACATTTAAGGACTTGGGTTTTTTTTTAAGCTATTACAAAGAAAGTAGAAGACATTGGCAAAGCAGGGTCGTCGCCACGAGTGGACAGCCACAAAAAAAGCAAAACTGAATGCGTAAATAATAGATTCCGATCACTTAAATAAATATCCCTTTTTTCAAATCATTTCTTATTTCTTTATTTTTAGATGTTGTCTTATAGGGAATTTCAACGCAACCCCACTTGTCAGGGATGCCATGACCATCTGGTTTAACTGTAACTTCTCTTTGATAGAAAAGTGATATATCAATAAGACGCAAAGTGTGGTAATTATCATTTATGTACATCTATATACATTGTATATTGTAAATAACATTACAGTATGTATAAATTGTTTCATTATTGATGCTACATAAACGGGCAGCAAATCTTGACCCAACAAGACATTGATTTTCAAGTGACTCCACCGAATTACTAAATCTGTGAATACTTATATAATATTTGATTTGAAAATAGTATACAAGATTTAGTAATTCAGTGGCGTCTCTTGAAAACCTATGTCTGATTGTATCAAGATTTCATGCCCGTCTCTATAGCATAAGAATGAAACAATTTAGACATACTGCAATGTTATTGAACTTCGAGTTTCCTAAAATATCGATAAACGTAATTAATGTCTAGTAAAAATGCATTTAATAGTCATTAAATCAAGTTAATTTTACCATTTAAAACTAAATCATAAATACATATTAATCTATATTAAGAAACCCATACTTCATTGAAAACACACTAACTAGTACGTCAGTGACACTAGTTAGCAAATCCAATATATACACTTATGTATGATGATTATCACACTTTGTCTCTTAATGATGAACCACTTTTCTACCAAAAAAAGTTACAGTTAAACTGGATAGCCATGGCATCCCTGGCGGCCTTACTTGGGTTGGGTTGCGCTGAAATTCCTTATAAGGCAACATTTTTTTAATAAATAAAGAAGAAAGGTAATTGAAGAAAAGGATCTTTATTTAAGTGATCGGAATTTATCACTTACGCGTTCAATTAGCTTATCTTGTTGTTGTCCACTGGTGGCGACGGCCCTGCTCTCCTGTTGTCTTCTACTTTCTTTGTAATCAATATACTTTCTTGAAATCTTTAAAAAGATACGAACCCTAATTGTTATTATGTTATAGTCTAGGTATATGTTAATGATGATATTTTGATATTTATAGAATTGAACTGCAACATATTAAGGGTTTGCAAATGTTATAACGACTAAGTTTATCTACAAATTAGTTAAAGGGTTTCATAATTTAAATCGTTACTTTCTTCTATTTCTTTTATATCTTCACTTTTTTTTTGTTCCACTAAAAATGCAACCATTACTCACACTAAATATATAATATATATATATATATCTATATATATATATATATTATATGATTTATATCTAATCTATATCTATATATATATATATAGGAATATGTTGGCTGCTCCAAAGTGTAACCTATTAGCTGCTCCAATTTGTAAAAAAACATATGCTATTTCTAAACGAAAGAATTTAACAGAATCTTTGAGAACAAGGAGATGTCAATTCATCAGTATCATATCTGATGTGAATTTCACAAATCTTGATTTGGGCCATTATATATATTATATATGTATATATATATATAGGGGAAGTGAATATAAGGTTGTCTCATACCTAAGTTTAGGTATGGAACCCCTCACATACCATTTGTTTAAATCATAAAATTCATGGGGGCCATGTGATTTAATTATTATACAACAAATATTAAAAAATTCATATGTGAGGGGTTTCATACCTAAGCTTAGGTATGGGACAACCTTATATTCACTTTTCCCATATATATATATATATATATATATTATTGGGATTATGGCACCGGAGTGTAACCAACTATGACTCAATGGTTATGTAATGTAGTGACTTTTCAAAATGGCTATCTGATGTAAGTACCTTCCATTTTTGTTCTTTTAATGTATCGGGTGACCGGTTGTACCATTAGCCGGTAATAAAATTAAGGGATTAAGGCACCTGAATGTAACCAACTATGATTGAATGGTTATGTAATGTAGTGACCTACGAAAATGTTAAATCGATGTAAGAACCTCTCTGTTTTGTTCATTCGATGTAACGGTTGACCGGTTCTAACAAATAAATAAGTTCTACAGTATTATCTATATATTTTTCTTCATATATTTTACCTATATCTATCAACGTGGAGGTGTCGTTCAAAAGACCAAGCTGCCACTATGCACCAGAAACGGCCACTCTTCGGTCACCGCCACAATTCAACAAATCCGTACACGCATCATCATCATCATCCCCTACCACCATATTAATTGATCTGAATCTGTACCAGTATAGATCTACTTCCATCTTCACTTGCGCCTTTACATTCTTATTCTAACACCAAGATCTTTACACAAATATACAACCATACATACATCTAGATCTAAGAAGATAAAACCCTAGATCTAACAAGAAAAAAGAGAAAGATGAAGAAGAAATAAAGGAAAAGAAAGAAAAGTGATATGGTGGTTATTACGACCATGATTTGAAATGGATTCTGAAAGTAACTAGATCCGGCCATTAAAAAATAAGACATCAAAAGGAAAAGGGATCTGTACAAGACGACGCTTTATGTTCCGTGGTTTTGGAACCGGTGCCATCCTATCTTCGTGGCTGACGACCATAGCTACGTACAGTGCATTTATAATTGATACAAATATTATATAATTTATTGATACAAATATTATATAATTTTTACGGCCATGATTTGAGAGGTTCTTACATCAATTTAACACTTTCGTAGGTCACTACATTACATAACCATTCGCTCATAGTTGGTTACACTCTGGTGCCTTAATCCTATTTTTTTTACGTCCAACGTGGCATTACCGGTTACAAATAGGATGTTACCCGGTAGGATACATTAAAAGAACAAAAATGGAAGATACTTACATCAGATAGCCATTTTGAAAGGTTACTACATTACATAACCATTGAGTTATAGTTGGTTACACTCCGGTGCCATAATCCCTATATATATAAACCAACTATAATGTACAATATATATATATATATATATATATAATACTTTTCTTATTATTTTGGGAACCTTCTTTTTTGACGCGGAACATTGATTTTTTACTTGATAAATTATGTAATTTAAACATCCAACTCAATTGCCTAGAAGATCATCTAGGACAACGACTTTTGCATTTAAACAACCAAAATGATGAGAACAAGTATTGCGGTCAACATATTCTCATTTCCACTATTTCATATGTAACACGACTCAAAGAGATTGACATAAATCATGACGTGGTTTCCGTTTTCATGACCTAAACCAATTTTAACAAGCTATAAAAACATGTTTGACGTTCACATCTTGATATTAAAATAATTTATTAGTGACAAAAAATCTTATTTACTAGCCAAGGTCAAGGGTAATATATGGATATATTACACTAACTCTAAGGTGGTCAATTATATAAACAATGAGAAAATCAATTAAAGAAGGATGGATGTATAATGAATTTTCACTAAATCTCACAAAACTACAAGCCCCTAAGTCTCAAAAGTGAAAAAGTCCTCGAGAAATGAAAAAATCGGTTTGTGGTTATGTGCAGATTATGGCGAGAATGAAGATTATAGATGGATGATGGTGATTTATATAGGATGTGGAGGGATGAAAATAAGGGTATGTTAGTTGAGAGAGAAGATTGTGTGTGAAATATGTGATGGTATGAATCTCAAAGTTATGACGGCTCCCTTGTTAAATCCCTCAAAATGAAAATACAAAATGGGCTGTTGGGCCCAGAAAGCAAAAAATATGAAAGGGTACTGGGCTCCTGTTGGCTTGGTTCTTCCTTCCAGCCGCCAATCAAAAAGTAGAAGAAGGCTGAAGACGAGAAGTTAATATGCATGTGATCTGATGTGGTGTGCTGCTATTGGCTGGTCTGGTCAAAGTCAGAACAAGAAATTATTTGTGTTATGTGCTTGTTGTTGATTAGTCTCCGCTCTCCAGCCGCATTGGGATTACGATATAAAGTGATTATTTGATTATTACGTTTGTAAAACGCAAATAATCTAAAAAAATGTTTGTGTGAAAAAGTGATTATTTGCTATGAAAACGCAGTTTTGGAGAAGCATGTACCTACATGCTTTTTCAAAACGCAGTTTTGAAAACGCATAATCTATTTTGAAAACGCAACCCCAAACACCCCTAAAAACAAATAATTATTTGGTTGGTGCTGTGGGCTAGCTTCTCAAGCAGAACAAGAACACAATGGATGGCTGAGAGCAGTGCTCCCTTTTTGACTTGTTTTAAGCTTTTAATTTCCAAAGTCTGGTTCAGATTTTAATTTTTTTCCAAAAAAACAATCAAATAATATTTATACAATCAACCCGTACAATATACAGATATGAAAATTAGTAATAAATAAATTACTTAGTTTATTATTTAACCTGTAGCTAATCCCATTGGATGTAAGTGTTGTATATGGTTACAACTATCTCCGTTCCCAATGTGCCTATGATGTAGCACCAGGCGGACTATTAGCTAGTGTGTATCATCTTACTCGAATAGAGTATGGCGTGAGATAAAGTTTAGTCATATTAGCTAATTATGGTCTAGTTATGGACATACGTTAACTGATATGAGAATTATATGAATTAATGCAGACTCAAAAGTCTTATTTGATCAAATTGTTAGTACTAAATAAATAAATATCGACAAATGGATGGTTGTGAGAAAAGCCTAACGAATCTACCAAAGCATTATTTAGATATGAGAAAATCGCGATAATAGCCAAATTTCGTTGCGATTGTACCAAAATAGCCAAGTTTTTTTGGATTATCACAAAATAGCCATATAAATCGCAATATTTCATGAAAATCGCATAAAGAGGCAGAAAATCGCAATATCGCGATCGCAATATCGCAACGCGAAATGGAAGAATCGCAATGTGAAGTGGATGATCGCTATGCGAAGTTGAAGATCGCAATGCGATTATGAAGATTATTGCGATTTTGATTTTTTTTTTTTTGATGTTAGCAGCTTCAAATTGTGATAAATGTTGGTTCCTTAGCAGCTGCAAGGTTAATAGCTGGCAAGACTTTCAATTGCTTTACTAGTTTGATAATCGAAGTAGCATTTGTTATACAGGTACATAAACTGTTTGGGCAATGAACTTGATATTGATGTTTATGTGGTAGCAGTGGGCTGCTAATACAATGAGTAACTTGTTACTTCATTAAGATATCTAAAAAAAAAGGTCTTTCAAAATTATAATATATATATATATATAAGTGCTATATAAATTTTAAACCATTTGAATACTTTAGTCAAACTTCACTTATAAACACACCCATACTTTCATTTTCTTCCAATGTGGGACAAACACAATACAAACATAGCTAATAATTATGTAAAATATGTGAAGCGAAGGCAGCTGGTGGAGCCAAATTCTTCCACTCTAAATGTATGTCATATTCTTTGAAGAAGTATTGTATATAATAATAATTCATATGGAGAGGTAATTGTCCATTAGGATAATATTACTTGTAGTTATTATATAACAAAACATTTTTGTGTTTTTGCCCAGCATGTCGTTACCAAGCATGTCTCTCCCTTTGCTGAATGTATAAGTGTTATAATTCAAATATCCCAAACTCATGAATCGCAATAAATTGTTATAAAAAAAATCGCAATATTGCAAGATTTTGAAAATCGCATTGCGATTTTGTGTGTTTTGTTGCGATTTTATCCATAAAAAGATAAGATTTTTATGCGATTTTATCCATAAAAAGATAAGATTTTTTCAAGATTTTCTGAACATTTAGGTACAAAAAGTACCCAGTATATGACTTGATTGAATCTGTTATAATTTCTAACATAATTAGCTAAATATATTCAACATTTCTATCCCCAATTTCTCTCCCAATTCTGTAACATCCACTATTTTTGACCCGTCCAACCTTATGTGTAATTTGACTAACCTTCGTACTTAATGATACCTTTGAGTCCATTTGGTGACTAAATGAATTATAATATGCTCGACGGGTCGGGATGACAATTTATTATGCGAAACGTGCGAGTCAATGTGTGAATAATCTAGTTAAGTGTAAACGGGTCGACCCATGGGCTACCCATGACCCATCGGCCTAGCTAATGACCAGCCCCCCCCCCTGTCTCCTCATTTCACCACACCCCCCCCCCCCCATGGGCTACCCATGACCCATCGGCCTAGCTAATGACCAGCCCCCCCCCCCTGTCTCCTCATTTCACCACACATATCTTTCTCTATCTCTTTCTCTTATCTCTCTAGCAATAAAAGCAAGAACTCCTTTCTCTCCTAAATTCTTGTATCTTTTGGTTGTTTAACTTAAATTAGAGATAGAATAATAATCATCATCAACACCTTATCATCATATCAAGAATTTGAAGTCTCAAGTGCAAGAAAATCTCATCTCTAGCTCATTTCGGGTTTTAAACCTTTAGTGGTGATTTTGGTAAGTAAACTTCGACTTATAATTATCATTTCATGTCTACAATCATATTCTAAGTCAAACCCTTGGTTTTGTGGGTCGAAATCGGGTCAAAGGCCAGTTTAGGGTTTATAAGCTTTAAATGGGTCAAGATGATTTTTAGAGGATTAATTGGTGTTTGGAATGGATTTTAAATGGTGGGTTAAGTGTATTTATGTTTGTAAACACCTATTGTTGCTGCAAAACGAGTCCCATAACTTCATAAGTCGAATTAGGGTTCTTGGGGGTGAAATTTTAGGGTTTTGGTCGAGCTAATCTACTCCTGCTGCTGCTGTTCTTGAGCTGCCTGGCAGCCGGCGTACCTTACGCCCCTCCCAGGCGTAGGTTACGCTGGTTGAGTGTAGGCTGGGCGTAGGTTACGTCCAGGTTGGGCGTAGCTTACGCTACGAATTTATCTTACGTTGAAACTTCCTGTTTACGCTGCATGTTACGCCTAAATCCATCGATTGCAGGCCACCGTAAGCTACGGTGGAACTGCCGTACCTTACGCCTGTTCATTCTTAGCTGTCGTACCTTACGCCTGTATGAACTGTATCTTACGCCCCTTCATCCATGAACAGCCGTAGCCTACGGTGGGCACCACCGTAGGTTACGGTGGTGCTGTGTTGTCTTTTTCCTTTTTGGACTTTCAGAACTCTAGACTCGTACCGGGCTTCGATCCGAACCATCACACAACTTCGTTAATGAGGTATTGAGTCTTGGAAGTCACATTAACCTTTGAAACGCTTATGAAACCCTAGCTAGATTTTGTAACCTCAAGTGATATATATATATATATATATATATATAAATACATAAATGGACATAAATTAATAAACGACTCGGGATTATATATATATATATATATATATATATATATATATATATATATATATATATATATATATATATATATATATATATATATATATATATATATATATATATATATATATATATATATATATATATATATATATATATATATATATATATATATATATATATATATATATATATATATATATATATATATATATATATATATATATATATATATATATATATATATATATATATATATATATATATATATATATATATATATATATATATATATATATATATATATATATATATATATATATATATATATATATATATATATATATATATATATATATATATATATATATATATATATATATATATATATATATATATATATATATATATATATATATATATATATATATATATATATATATATATATATATATATTGATGTGACAGTTCGTTTTCTTTATTGATTTGTTATTATTATATATATATATATATATATATATTAGGATAGACGTACATACATGGAAGTCGGTTATGCCTTCATTGGGTTTTAGATGTGGTGGGAAGGCTGCGGGTGACCCTATATATAAGCATCTGGGACTTGAAGAAAGTAGAATCCTCTGAAGTATATGTACGTATAGTTGGTTTAAATTGTGAATAGTGGTTTATGATTGATGAATGTTGATAGTTGGCTTATGTTGGATGAATGTTGATAATTGGCTTATGTTGGATGAATATTGATTGTTGGCACAGGTTCATCGTATATTGATTAATGGCACAGGTGCATCGTATATTGATTGTTGGTTTATGATTTATGCATTTACATTTGATTGTAAGCATTGCATACATCGTTGATGAGCCCTCGGCAGGGGATTGCCGACATCCTGGTGCATAGATGTATGCACCCATTTTGGATGTAGAACGTGACCCCGAGTATATAGACATATATATCTCGATGATTTTGAGATACAGCCTTGTTCATTGAGATGACAGAAGGGTATCGTTGCATAGGTGACGGAGTTCACGCATAGGATAGGCATGTTGGCTTATTCATGCATTGGCACTTACTTTGATTCATATATCATTTGTGCATTCTCATTACACATTTACTAGTCTTGTGTAATCTTGTTGTTGGACGATATTGTGTTGCTTAGAGGCTCGCTGTAAGTCATGCCTAGCCTCTATTCGTATATTGTGATTATTATCGTGGGTTCTTTACGAACCATTACTACGAACTCACCAACCTTGTGTTGACTATGCATAGTACACTTTTCAGGTAACCAAGTTATTCCAAGGCATGAAGTAGGATCGATTTTGTTAGCTTGCTGTTGAACCCGGACTTGGACTTATATGGATCAAGGATCCATTTGCTTTCTTTTGCATTGTACTTAGAATCGTTAGCCATCTATTGATGTCCTATTGTAATCTTTGATGACGACTTGTTCTTTATGTATTTTGATACTTGCTGATCGTTCTGTATGGATTCACCGAATCCTTTATTTGCATTTAGTTCATGTTCTACAGTAATCCCACCTTGTGCTATATGATTTCCGTGATATTCTGAGCCTTGGCTTGGGGTGTTACAGAATGGTGGCCCATGCGTGGTCGTAGAGAATTAGGCGGTTTGACCTAGACTACGGCTTAAGTTAAAACTCTTCATATAGCATGCATGGTTAGGAAATTCGTGTGCAATGTGAATTATGTGAATCCCCGTGCGAGTTCGTAGTTAAGACCTCTTGTGTGATAGCTTAAATTCAATGTGTTGTTTTGATATGGATACTATGTGATCAATGTGTTGTTTTGATATGGATACTATGTGATCAATGTGTTGTTTTGATATGGGTACTATGTGATCAACGTGTTGTTTTGTGACGAGTACAATGTGAACAATGTGTTATGTTGTGGCAAGTACAATGTGATGAATGTGGTAACATGAGTACAACTTGGTTGATGCGGACAATGTGTTGTTGTGTGATGGTCAAGTGCATGAGGTCAATGTGGTTGTTTGAAGTCAATGAGGTCATGTGCATATTGTTGAATTATTGTTATTGATTGGTGCTAATTGATGATTTAGAGCAAAATGAAGTTATGCCATTAACTTAGTATAATATTGTGGCAACCCTAAAGGAACCCGATCAACTCTTTTATGGTTACCCAACATTATAACAAGTTAATGACATCGTGGATTGCGCACGTGTGGCTTAGAGTATAATAAGGAATCGATATGCTCAATGGAAGTTGATTGGGTGGAGGGTTAGCCGTTGGTACACCCTGTATACATACCCGGTCAATAACTAGAGAGTATATCGAATTCGGATTATACTTTGAATCATTCGTGTTAGTTGCTTGGCTTAGTGTATAATAGGGAATCGATATGCTCAATGGAAGTTGATTGGGTGGAGGGTTAGCCGTTGGTACACCCTGTATACATATCTGGTCAATGACTAGAGAGCATATCGAATCCAGATTATACTTGAACCCTGTTGTGTTAATTGTTTGATGGTATGATGTATTGACGTGATTACTTGAGTTAACGATAAACAATTGTTGTGAACTTGGCACGAGAACATGATAGATAACGATTACTTGAGAACTTTGATATGCTGTCCTTAGTGTAGTGATATGAAACACGTATGGTATGTTGGTATGATAACACGATATATGACAGTTAATTGAGAATATTTATGTGTCGGCCTTAGTAAAAGACATTGAACATGTGTAGTGTGTCGGCGTTAAAGCACTAACTACTAATGCGGCTAACATGAGAGAAATTGTGAAGCAAACCCCCGGGTCATAAACTTTAGGACTATTACTATGATTGGATTTTGTAGCGGAATGACATGTTGTCTAGTATGATTTAATAACATATATGTTATGCATGTGTGATGCGTATGTATGTAGGGCCGTAGTGGTCAAGTTGATGTTATAAATGCTTTTGTTGTGGTTCGACTTAAACGTGTTGACAGACGGTTAGAATAGAATGTGATGAATGTGTTGATATGCACCCTTAGAGAGAGTCAATGTTGTAAGTATCCTAATCCTCATATATTATAAACGGTCGATACCTTAACACTAACGATGTTAATTGTAATCGGTGAACAATTGGGGTATGTGGCTTAATGGTATGTGAACTTAAACACGTATGAGACATTGTCAAACTTGATTGTATGCGGGATATGAGATATTTGGTGATGCATGCGTAAAATGTATTAATCAACGGAGAATTTTATGAATCGATTTAACATATTAGTTATATGGCAAAGGTATGAGAAAATATGTTGTTAAGCGTGATTTTTATGCATGATGTAACGGAAATAGATAATGCATATGTAGGTGTGTTACTCAACAAACACTTTCATGAAAGGATTGGTTTACTAGTTTGATAGTTTGGCATGTATAAAGTATTTTGTTAGGCTAAATTGTATACATGAGATAAGCGAATACGGTGATGTATGTATAAATATTTAATCAATGGACAATTATATGAATAAGAACGGTAGACATGTTTCAAATTTGAGTATGCTCAAAATGTAAATTCTTGACCTAGTTATAAAAAAAAAAAATAAAAAAAATAAAAAAAATAAAAAAATAAAAAAATAAAAAAAAAAGAAAGAATTAGTAATGATTTAAAACTTATGCATAGTTATACCCAACGTATGAGAGATTGTATGTACGGCTTGGTATTGCGAGATTAAGTTGATAGACCTACAAAATCTTACCTTCTAAATAGGTTATGTAAATAAATTGTTAGGAAATGCGGTAGAACAAATATGGTTGCCATGATATTCTAATTATTGAATATGCTTAAATTTCGTTGCCTAACTAAATTGGTGAAATAAATCGTTAGGACTTGGTAATACATGCGTAAAGGAAATGGGAGTCTTGGGAAATTGCGTGTGTAGGTTGTGTGTATAGGTTGCCATACCAGCCAAATTGCTATAATATATATATCAACATCTTGTTGCCTCACTTACTTATTGAATACCTAGTCAAGAATTGAAGATGCACGCGTAGATGTAAACGGTATAGCTGGTACGACCATTATAAACTACTTGACTAAGTTATTTCCTGTTGTTTAATGTATGATTTAGTCAGTAACATAGAGACTATAAGTGTAGTTATATTATGAAGATGAGAACCCCGTTGTATTATACGTCCCTAAGATTGAACTTTAGGAAAATGCCTGAGTTAACTAAAGTGGATTGATTAGAATAAACAAATAACAGTGGTGTTAATTGCGAAGTCAATATCGATGGCGACAACGGAACGTAACAACTCATTGTGAACTGCTTTACATCTATAAACCTTATTATGTGTGAGAAGGGACGACCTTGGTCAGGCTAACCATAGGGTTGAACAAATAAATTGAAATCTAAAAGTCTACCCAACACGTAAAAGTTTCGCAAACACGAACGTCGCAGAGATGGAGTTGAGGTGTAGATGATATTGGGTGGTGCATATAAATACGAATACGATTGGTGGAAGTTGATCTAATTGAACGCCTAACTTAATGCGCAACCGAGAGCTCATAAAGACGGGAACGACGAGTCAATTGAGTGTCGTAGTGAGAGTCACAAGTGAGATGTGAGAAGCTGGAGCCCTTATAGTGTACGATTCTCAAATCTTTTAGGCCTTAAACGGATCCCTAGACCGATGTCCACCACCCAAAGGTGGTGCCGTCAAGATTGGATGTCGTGGACACGAGCCCTGCCATTGCCAGAATGGAAGACCGGAGGTGAAAGCAGACGTTTGGCTTCAGTGATTGAGCTGCCGACCAGTGGGTGAAACATGTCACTAGTGCACTAACTATAAGTCAAATCGTCATGATAAGTGTTACTTGTTTACAACTAATTGCACTTAATGTTAGCCGCGATAATATATATATAACAATAATAATATAATAATAATATATAATAATTAGACATATAACTCGTTATGTAACCAAATACGAGTGTTTATATATGTATTATATATATATAATTATATAATATGTATATATATATATATATATATATATATATAACAATAATAAATAATAAATTCCTGGACACTGACAACAAACTCGTTTGAAGAAATGGAAGTATAACCCGGAGATCGATGAATCATGGCGAGAGGTTCTAACACTTGGTATGAAGGATGCGTGCGGCGTCACCCGGTTCTAAACAACCTAACGAGCTATAAACTAAAACTTGTTACATAATACGGCTCCTTAAATCGAATGAATTTTTGCTAATATAATAGTAAGACGTTTTTGAGTTAGATGCGATGATTCTAAACGAAAAGACAAATGAATCTTTGGTAAACATCCCTAGAGATTTCAAAAATTAAATTGCGTAACAAATTGTAACTTATGAAAGAGTTCTTTTAACAAGGGAATCAACCATGGCGTGTACGTGATGGAATGATCGGAATGGGAATGGCAAGTGAGTGGGAACCCGAGCTGTCCTATAGTACTAAACGGAGCCACGTGCTACACGTGATGAGAGCGGATAACATTAGCGATATTTGAATCTCTTGAGAGCGAGAGTCGTTGTAATTTCGAGGAACCGGTAGGAATCTTAGGTAGCAAGGTTAAGAAGCTAAGGAGCAAACGCTACACGAATTGCAGAGGTTTGGCGATGCACTAGACGCGGAAACGAGTTCACTTGGGAGCGAGAGGATCATATGAAGTCTAAATATCCACATTTGCTTAAGTGATTAGTGTTTTGTTGGATTTCGGGACGAAATCCTTTTAACGGGGGAATAATGTAACATCCACTATTTTTGACCCGTCCAACCTTATGTGTAATTTGACTAACCTTCGTACTTAATCATCATCAACACCTTATCATCATATCAAGAATTTGAAGTCTCAAGTGCAAGAAAATCTCATCTCTAGCTCATTTCGGGTTTTAAACCTTTAGTGGTGATTTTGGTAAGTAAACTTCGACTTATAATTATCATTTCATGTCTACAATCATATTCTAAGTCAAACCCTTGGTTTTGTGGGTCGAAATCGGGTCAAAGGCCAGTTTAGGGTTTATAAGCTTTAAATGGGTCAAGATGATTTTTAGAGGATTAATTGGTGTTTGGAATGGATTTTAAATGGTGGGTTAAGTGTATTTATGTTTGTAAACACCTATTGTTGCTGCAAAACGAGTCCCATAACTTCATAAGTCGAATTAGGGTTCTTGGGGGTGAAATTTTAGGGTTTTGGTCGAGCTAATCTACTCCTGCTGCTGCTGTTCTTGAGCTGCCTGGCAGCCGGCGTACCTTACGCCCCTCCCAGGCGTAGGTTACGCTGGTTGAGTGTAGGCTGGGCGTAGGTTACGTCCAGGTTGGGCGTAGCTTACGCTACGAATTTATCTTACGTTGAAACTTCCTGTTTACGCTGCATGTTACGCCTAAATCCATCGATTGCAGGCCACCGTAAGCTACGGTGGAACTGCCGTACCTTACGCCTGTTCATTCTTAGCTGTCGTACCTTACGCCTGTATGAACTGTATCTTACGCCCCTTCATCCATGAACAGCCGTAGCCTACGGTGGGCACCACCGTAGGTTACGGTGGTGCTGTGTTGTCTTTTTCCTTTTTGGACTTTCAGAACTCTAGACTCGTACCGGGCTTCGATCCGAACCATCACACAACTTCGTTAATGAGGTATTGAGTCTTGGAAGTCACATTAACCTTTGAAACGCTTATGAAACCCTAGCTAGATTTTGTAACCTCAAGTGATATATATATATATATATATATAGAAATACATAAATGGACATAAATTAATTAACGACTCGGGATTATTCTTAAACGACGTTCGTCGGGTTCAAACTTACTCTTGGCCGTATTAGTTACCGTGTCGAGACTTAGTAGTTGGTTGAGACCTTGTAATAAGCTAAAACCTAATTAGGGTTTTGGCAAGCAAAATGGAGTATGTGTATATATGTGGATATAAATATTAATGTATATGATTGATATTTAGGTGTTGGACAGGAAGTGATCATTGAACGACTGTAACGCGACTTTATATCAAACTTAACTTCTTTGCCGATCAGGTGAGTTTCGTATCTCCCTACTCGCTTGAGATTCGGGCTGAAAAGTGTAAAACTGGTGTGTTTACTTACATTGTTGATTGATTTATTGATTGGTTGACTTGATTATTGGATTGATGTGACAGTTCGTTTCGTTTGATTGATTGGGTTATGTCTCAGTTAATTATTATATATATATATATATTAGGATAGACGTACATACATGGAAGTCGGTTATGCCTTCATTGGGTTTTAGATGTGGTGGGAAGGCTGCGGGTGACCCTATATATAAGCATCTGGGACTTGAAGAAAGTAGAATCCTCTGAAGTATATGTACGTATAGTTGGTTTAAATTGTGAATAGTGGTTTATGATTGATGAATGTTGATAGTTGGCTTATGTTGGATGAATGTTGATAATTGGCTTATGTTGGATGAATATTGATTGTTGGCACAGGTTCATCGTATATTGATTGATGGCACAGGTTCATCGTATATTGATTGTTGGTTTATGATTTATGCATTTACATTTGATTGTAAGCATTGCATACATCGTTGATGAGCCCTCGGCAGGGGATTGCCGACATCCTGGTGCATAGATGTATGCACCCATTTTGGATGTAGAACGTGACCCCGAGTATATAGACATATATATCTCGATGATTTTGAGATACAGCCTTGTTCATTGAGATGACAGAAGGGTATCGTTGCATAGGTGACGGAGTTCACGCATAGGATAGGCATGTTGGCTTATTCATGCATTGGCACTTACTTTGATTCATATATCATTTGTGCATTCTCATCACACATTTACTAGTCTTGTGTAATCTTGTTGTTGGACGATATTGTGTTGCTTAGAGGCTCGCTGTAAGTCATGCCTAGCCTCTATTCGTATATTGTGATTATTATCGTGGGTTCTTTACGAACCATTACTACGAACTCACCAACCTTGTGTTGACTATGCATAGTACACTTTTCAGGTAACCAAGTTATTCCAAGGCATGAAGTAGGATCGATTTTGTTAGCTTGCTGTTGAACCCGGACTTGGACTTATATGGATCAAGGATCCATTTGCTTTCTTTTGCATTGTACTTAGAATCGTTAGCCATCTATTGATGTCCTATTGTAATCTTTGATGACGACTTGTTCTTTATGTATTTTGATACTTGCTGATCGTTCTGTATGGATTCACCGAATCCTTTATTTGCATTTAGTTCATGTTCTACAGTAATCCCACCTTGTGCTATATGATTTCCGTGATATTCTGAGCCTTGGCTTGGGGTGTTACAAATTCCAAATTAAAGATATGCTTTTTATTTACTTAACTTTGTACAACTAATTAATTTGTTATTTCGTCTAAATTGTGATTGTTTTTGGTCTAGTCTTTCTTAATGGCATCATCTAATGTCGTGACTGTTTGGGTAGATTTATGTTTTGGAGGATCATGGGAAAATGTAAATGGTTGTTTACAGTATTTACCATCACCTATGAATGTTTCACTAAAACTCTCATTTAAAAAGTTAGCTTATAAAGGGTTAGTGTTACGTGTTGCAAAAAAGTTGAATATAGAGCTTGAAAGTGGGTTTAAACTATCTTATTTGAAAGAAGGAAAAGTTTATTTGTTAAATGACAATGAAGATGTTGATCGATTCATGGCTTCTATTAGTGTTTCAACAGACAACGTTGCATTGTAATTCTTTTTTTTTAGCCTTAACTGTGCAGACTTTTCTTCATGATCATCATCATTTTTACTCCATGAACAGACATTTTAAGTTCCACCTTAACTTCAATCTTTGATAGCCATCCCCATTCTTAAACTGCAATCTAACTAATCTGCATTTCCTTAACCTAAGCTTGTGGCCTAGCTAATTTTTTCATACCACGAATATTTAACAGGAGTCCATTCGCGGTTCAACTGACAAGGAAGACGAACGGATGACTGCTTCAAGTGATTAACAAGGATCCTGGCCTCTGCTTTCTTTCTTTTTTGTAATTCTTTTTTCTTTTTGTGAAGTGCTATACACTTTCAGCAGTACCTTTTGGATATTACTATGAACCAATTAAGTTTTGTCTTTCTATATACTTTATCCAACAGACAGTCATAAAATAAGAATTTAATCTGTTTTTCTTCGTTTGGGTCTTACCATCAACGTACTTGATGCGTAAATCACGCGACAAACGACAGCGGAAGACTAATAATATTTTAATTTCTCAATATCAAGTATTATTATTTTCATTTCTTTTTATATATGTATAAAATATACAATTAATAATAATATTGAAAAAACTTATATTTTAGTTAAAACAAATATTTTAATTTTACATGTGAAACGCACGGGACTAACCTAGTTATTGATATATCTCTAACAATGATACATGACCACTATTTATAGGGCTCAAGCAATCGTAGAAACATAAATGAGATGTAGGTTATATACATATGAATAGTCACACTATAAATTATTACATTTATAACAAACAAACATTATTCACAAAGTTAACTAAATTAAATCTACAAAAATGTATTCATTTTGTTTAAACATGTAGTGATACCATTAAGCATTTACGAATATGGATTCACCGAATCCTTTATTTGCATTTAGTTCATGTTCTACAGTAATCCCACCTTGTGCTATATGATTTCCGTGATATTCTGAGCCTTGGCTTGGGGTGTTACAAATTCCAAATTAAAGATATGCTTTTTATTTACTTAACTTTGTACAACTAATTAATTTGTTATTTCGTCTAAATTGTGATTGTTTTTGGTCTAGTCTTTCTTAATGGCATCATCTAATGTCGTGACTGTTTGGGTAGATTTATGTTTTGGAGGATCATGGGAAAATGTAAATGGTTGTTTACAGTATTTACCATCACCTATGAATGTTTCACTAAAACTCTCATTTAAAAAGTTAGCTTATAAAGGGTTAGTGTTACGTGTTGCAAAAAAGTTGAATATAGAGCTTGAAAGTGGGTTTAAACTATCTTATTTGAAAGAAGGAAAAGTTTATTTGTTAAATGACAATGAAGATGTTGATCGATTCATGGCTTCTATTAGTGTTTCAACAGACAACGTTGCATTGTAATTCTTTTTTCTTTTTGTGAAGTGCTATACACTTTCAGCAGTACCTTTTGGATATTACTATGAACCAATTAAGTTTTGTCTTTCTATATACATCATGCTACATAGAGTCATAAAATGTTTACAAAAGTTGGCAAGACAAGACTAAATAGTTCATGGTAAACACAAAAGATACTTTAAATAAACCTCAAGGGCTGACAGCAAATTGAAACTAAGAGTAGCTACTCTGCATCTATAATAATGCTCCCATCCAGTTGATCAGTCTAAGCAGTCACCTGTCTTTAGGGGTGTAAATGAGTCAAACCTGTTCGCGAATTATTCGAATTCGATTCGGAAAAAGCTCGTTTCGAGCCGAGCCTAAACGAGCTCGAGTCGAATTCGAGCTTAACTATTGACTCGTTTACTAATCGAGCTCGAGCTCGAACTTCTTTAACACATCGCGAGCCGAGCTCGAGCATAAACAATAAGGTTCGATCGAGCTCGAGTCGAATCGAGCTTAACTATTGACTCGTTTACTAATCGAGCTCGAGCTCGAGCTTCGAACCAGCTTCTAAAACGAATTCGAGCTCGAGCTCGAGCTTGGCTGAGCTCGGCTCAACTCGCTTACACCCCTAATGACAGTCGACTGAGCTAGCTCGAGCTCGAGCCCGAGCTCGAACTTGTAGAGTTTTTTTGACTAACGAGTCGAGCTCGAACTTTTTTAACACATCGCGAGCCGAGCTCGAGCATAAACAATAAGGTTCGATCGAGCTCGAGCTCGAGCCCGAGCTTCTAAAACGAATTCGAGCTCGAGCTCGAGCTTGGCAGTATTTGAGCTCGGCTCGGCTCGTTTACACCCCTACTCCTTGTCTTGCGCTTCCTCTTGTTACTTGAACCGCAGACTCCTGTTATTCGTTGTATGAAAGAATTAGGCCACAAGATAAAGAAAATGAATCAACAAATCAAGCAATCCATTCATTTCATCCTAAACCACAAAATCCATAAGTTTTAAATTGATGATCAACGATGATTGAGATCATCAATAAGGCTATAGTTTATGCGATGTGAACCTACAAGATTTCCTTCTTGAAAACAATACCAGCAAACATGAGATACCCTGGCTCTAAACTAAAGAACATTAATGCAATGCTTCACGTATAAAGAAATATACTGTGGATCGGAAGGTTTGTTCAAATCTCTATCCCCACGGAATGTCTAACATACAACTGCCATTAACTTCAGACTAAACAGGTTGGTCTCACACAGAACAAGTAGGCACTTAACATTTTGTGTTTCATGTCCATATAATAAAATAAATCCCATACATAACGAATGGGTTGGCAAAAAAAAACAAGTGCTACTAGTGCATGGAAACAGCTTACTCTGACCTTGAACACTAGTAAAAGCAATGGGACTCTTGTGTGTGCGTTAGTGATAGTGATAAAAGAAACAATAGTAAAATAATCTCACATACAAAACGAATTGCCACCCATACATACCTTCGTCTTTTGGGTTGTTCAAGACCTCTACAAGTCTGTTGACAGTATCATCCACACATTTTTTAAAGGACTCAATCAACTTTGGCCCTAGTCCCTTTATGTGACGAGCCTCCTGCTGTAGACCCAGTGTAACATATGAACCACCAGATGTATCGCAACTGTTTTGGTGGCCGTTGGAGCAGATGGCAACCCCAGATAACCCAATTAGAGGAATAACCTGAGGATCTTCACCAAGTCTGTTAAGATCAAACGCCTCACTTCTAACCAAGGACCATACCACTAGTGCACCAGACCGGCTGACACTCGTCTCTTGGAGCAAGAGCTCATTGCCGAACGACTGATTAGCCTGTTGCAACAAATGTCAGATGTAAAACACCAAAGTCACCCCAAAAAAACTTGTGTGTCAACATACCTGGACGGATATCTTGTTCCTGGGATCATCACCAGTTGTGTAACACGCCACCTCTTTGAGTTGACCAATCTTCCCAGACGCATCCAGCTGTAAAAACAAGATTACAGTGGAATATAAAGATGGACTAGCACTGTCTGTGTGTGGAACTGTGAATGTATAGTACAGTACCTCCTGACGTCGACGTTCATCTCCAAGGATTTCCAAGACGAACTCTGGAGAATGCGGTAGACTAAAAGTGGTGGTTGCTAATAAGACCATTTCCCTAGGATCATCATGATACGGGGATTTGTGGATCTTTAAGGAAACCCACGACTGACAGGGGGCAGGAACATACGAGGACCGGTGAGATTGGCGGACAGGGAGGGCAATATTCAAACAGAAGTCACGAACCATCCTTTTTGAGAAGCTCATCACAATCTCCTTCTCATAATATGGATCTGTCCATGAATCAGATACTCGATTATGTGATGCAGATCAACAGTTAGTCATTCACGACTACAAAACATGATGATGAATAGAACAGAATAGAAAAGAAAGTACCTTGTAAGGGTGGACTGGGTAAAAAATCAGACTCTCCAGAATAAGAACTTCTATCACACGATCGTTCAAGGCACGCAGCCCATCGTTCGGCTCCGAATGCAAAGCCTCTACAGCACAGATCGTTGTAGAGCTTGGGGTCTAGGTAACTTTTTTCGAATTCCAAATGCTCCACCCATGTGACCTGTTCAAATCAGGATACAAGGCAACGTGTCATACATAATGTGTGTGTTTTGTGTCGTTGTTCACCGGCAATAAATTAAAGATGATGATCTAATAAAACACACCTGGGACAAACCATCTTCTCTTCCTTGTATCAAACACCCACAAGGATTACCAACGTTTAGCGAACTATCAATTGAAACGTCGGCTACCACCCAAGTCAAATGATCAATTTGTTTACAAGTTCTGAGGATAACAAAGGTCCTTCCGGGAACAATAGGTGTAGTCGCCTGCAATTGTATCTGGAGCTGGGAGCCGAATACAGCAGGGAATTAAAGAGATACAAGTATCAAAATAAGAAAACAAATTAACGAGTGGCCGGAGGGTGACATACAAGCTGCACGGAGCCATCTGGGTTACTAGACGATGATCCCGGGGACAGGAATCGAAGGCCAGTAGCTTCAGAAACTATGGATGGGAAAAGCTGTTCCCAATCATCCTGACAAGATCGAGGAAATAAAAGTGTTAAAAGATTGGATAACAAACTTAATAAATAATTTTAAAAAAGGAAGAAAGATATTGAATTAGGTACATCAATGGTGAACATCTTGGCTAGGCAGGCGTGTTCCATCTTAACCACAGCAGAAGCCCTGGATGCGTGTGTCCATGAATTTGGGTGATTTGAGCCAAGGGTACAAGGATACAAGCCAAAGATGGTCCCCTTCTTTTCGGGTGATTCGGGCCAGGGGAAAGTTTGTTGATAATGTAGTTGGTTAAGAAGGCCGTCGTTGGTCCAGAAAAGGCCATCTTTGTCAAGAGCAAGAGCGTACAACTCATGGACAGCAGAGGCAGCAACGAGGGAGTGGTCGATACATCGATCCTTTGTTATGAAACTGGTAAGGACTGGCCGTGATGGTGGACCTTCAAGCTGTACGTACGTATGCTTAATAACATCAATATATATATAATTCGGAGGAGATCGATAGATCCAGTCATGTGAATTTAACAATACTTCCATTTGCTATGCATATAGATTAAGAATTTGCAAAATTGATATTTCACTGGTCAGATTTTTTTTTTAGTTCCCATATATTGAAATTGAAGGTGGATAAAGATTTAACCTGTAGTTGTTGTGGGTGGTGCATCAAAAGAAATAGCACCTTTCAGCAGCTTACATTCAAGAGCTAGTCGGCTTGCTTGTTTTTCGCGCTGACGCTTGTACTAACATATATAGTATAAATTTCAATATATAAAACCCTCATCATCAAAATCATAAAAAAACTGACTAGTAATAGATAAAACAATTTCATATTTATATATATATATATATCAATATATATATAATTCGGAGGAGATCGATAGGTCAGTCATGTGAATTTAACAATACTTCCATTTGCTATGCATATAGATTAAGAATTTGCAAAATTGATATTTCACTGGTCAGATTTTTTTTTTAGTTCCCATATATTGAAATTGAAGGTGGATAAAGATTTAACCTGTAGTTGTTGTTGTGGTGGTGCATCAAAAGAAATAGCACCTTTCAGCAGCTTACATTCAAGAGCTAGTCGGCTTGCTTGTTTTTCGCGCTGACGCTTGTACTAACATATACTAGTATAAATTTCAATATATAAAACCCTCATCATCAAAATCATAAAAAAACTGACTAGTAATAGATAAAACAATTTCATATTTATATATATATATATATATATATATAGGGTAGGGTTAACGTGAGAACCACAAATATGGAGAGAACCGTGAGAACCACTAGTTTTCCTCCCTTTTTTCTTCTTTTTTGTGTGGTTTTTTATTTTTTTAATTTTTCTTTTTCATTTTTTGAAACTTTTTTTTGTTTTTTATTTTCTTTTAACAAAAACCCATTCCAAAAAAAAAAAAAAAAAAAAAAATTTTTTTTGTAAAAAATCATATGGGTTACGCGTTAAGAAAACGTATGTATACGGTACGGGCCAGAGGCCCTTATCCATTCTAAACTGACCGTCAAGGGACGCATATGGGAATCGTATGGATTTGATGGGCGGCGATCCAAGAGATGGTGACGGTTGTATACGGTACGGGCGTAGCCCTTAACTCTAAGGGCAAAGCCCTTAGAGATGGTTTTTTAGTGGTTCTCACGGTTCTCACCATATATGTTGGTTCTCACTTGATCCCTTCACTATATATATATATATATATATATATAGTAGACCATTATCTTGGAGATCCAATCTTCCCGTTCTAGTATTATTGATGATGCCATCGATCGATAATAATTTAGGGATTTCTTGTTTTCTCTCGGGTTACTTTACATTTTATTGTTCCACCATATGGACCTATCTACCAATAAACTAAAACAGGATTGACATGTTCTTTAAACGACACGTGGCGTAATCCTTGATCGACACGTGTCCTTTTAATTTATTTATTTTGTTAAATTAGTTTTTTTAGTTGTATATAAATTCAATTTCTTATTAGACTTAGAATTAAACTCTAACTCTTGACTTATTAATACAAAAGACATTATAACTTATTTGATTGATCGTTTTCTCATTAATAAATTGTCTTTTTTTCTTTCTCAATTCTTCAACTCCTATTACTTATATTAATTATAATAAGTTATTAACATGAAGACTTCAAAAATTTGAGTCTACGATCCGAAATCACAAGGCTATTTGTCATCATCCACTATGCTTACAAATTCCGATTTTGATGTGGTTCTATAAAATTTAAGGTAAATCCAAATTTCTAACTAAACATAACTTAGCTTCGATCATCGATTTAGTTTAACTACAATTTATTTCATACTCACGAATCATGTATGAGGCATATTCGAATTTCTTTATGATACAATTTATATAGCTATCGTACATCGTACGGGTATTAGGACTTGTATACGTATATATTGTAGGTATAAAAGGTTAGTATGTAAACATGGGGAAAGCCGGCTGCTCATGATATATTAATTTATATCAAGGTGTTTTTTGGTATATGCACTTCAATGTATCTCTAGTTTTTAATTCTATCTGTATGTTTTGTGATTTTATGAAAATAATAATTGCATATGCTAATTTTATAATTGCATATATGTCTTTTTTGTGTATTCTAAATTTCTAATATCCATACAGTGTTTACTTTGATTTGTGTCTTTACTTTGGATGATTTTATGGTACGCGTAATCTGTATGCCCGTTAATGATATCTTCTTACTCTTTACCGAAAGGCTATATTTTTCCTCCCTCAGTTGTAGTCGTCATGGTGTAAAATAATGACTATGATCATTTTTGTTTGGCTGTTTGCTACCCTTTTCAGATGTTATATATGGGGAGCAACCTGTTTCTAAAAAGGACAAATATGAGTTTGCTTTGGCAAGAGTTGTTGTCTTACCAGAGATTGGGATAAAGCGGATGATGACAAGTAGCTAACTAATTTCCGCCTTGGTTGTATTTAAAACATCTCATTGGGTCTTATGGATTCTAATATTCTTCGGTTTACAGGATCTTCCGTTAGAGACATAGAAACCATTAAAGAGCTTGCATAGAAGCTGGCTTCAATGATTATTAATGTTTGATTGTTTTAAATGTTACTAAGTAGTAGCTCCTTCATGTGGCTTTCTTTGACTTTGCATTGTTGAGTAAGTCATCAAACAACTTTCACACAGTTACGGTTTTACTTTTAAACATTTGGTCTTTGATTATTTTCATCCGTCTTTTTATACATATAGCGTTTTATTATATAATAACTTTTATCATCATTACGTCTTACGTTCATGTTACATTTAAAACATTAATATAGTTATTGTTTATGTTTTACACATCTCACGTACTAATTTTAACCAAATTTCGTTTTAACCACCTAAATTTTAACCAAGATTTGTTTTAACCCCCTCAAAATTTTTATTTTTTAACTTTTACACCACATCAAAGTTTTCGTTTTCATTTTCGTGACACTAAACTTTTAGATTATCATATTTTTATCAAACAACTTTCACACAGTTAAGGTTTTACTTTTAAACATTTGGTCTTTGATTATTTTCATCCGTCTTTTTATACATATAGCGTTTTATTATACAATAACTTTTATCATCATTACGTCTTACGTTCATGTTACATTTAAAACATTAATATAGTTATTGTTTATGTTTTACACATCTCACGTACTAATTTTAACCAAATTTCGTTTTAACCACCTAAATTTTAACCAAGATTTGTTTTAACCCCCTCAAAATTTTTATTTTTTAACTTTTACACCACATCAAAGTTTTCGTTTTCATTTTCGTGACACTAAACTTTTAGATTATCATATTTTTATCAAACAACTTTCACACAGTTAAGGTTTTACTTTTAAACATTTGGTCTTTGATTATTTTCATCCGTCTTTTTATACATATAGCGTTTTTATTATACAATAACTTTTATCATCATTACGTCTTACGTTCATGTTACATTTAAAACATTAATATAGTTATTGTATATTTTTTATACATCTTAATATTCTTTTACATTTTTTTATTGTATTGCTACATGTTTAGTTGTTTTTTTAATGATAGTTTTCATCTTTTAACTTTTATTCCACATCAAAGTTTTCATTTTCATTTTTATTCACACTAAACTTTTGGGTTCTCAGGTTTTTATCATACAACTTCCACACAATTATGGTTTTACTTTAAAAAAAGATTTGGTTTTTGATTATTTTCTTTCGTTTTATATATATATATATTTTTTTATATATATATAACGTTTTTAATATATAATAACTTTCATCATGGTTACGTCTTACATTCATGAAACATTTAAAGCATTAATATAGTTATTGTTTGTGTTTTTATACAACTTATTATTCTTTTACAATATTTTTATTGTTATTGCTAGATGGTTAGTTGTCATTTTTAAAGTTTGGGTTCGAATATTTGACATAAATTTGCCAAAACTTTATTGTGTAAAAAACGTACTCCGCGGCAACGCGCGGGGTCAATAACTAGTTTATCATATAGTTTCAACTTTACCAATATTAATTTAAATTTTAAATAAAAGAGATTTTAGTACATTTATTTATGTTTTAAAATGGTTAATTTGTAAGTAATAACTAGTATTTTCAACCCGCGCTTTGCGGCGGATCAGCCAAGTCACATTTTCGTTTAAACATCTAAAATATGAACTTATAATAAACATGGTCCAATACATATAGTCATTGGAATTAAAAGGAAAACATAAATTGGTCAACATGGCATTTACGTTTTTTACACAACAAAATTTTGGATACATATAAGATGATGTCACTAACAAAGATTAATTCAGGATCGTTGCCATACACACAAAATAACTACAAGAAAAATAAATAAAGCAAATATGGATGCAAAAAAACTTGTCATTATAAATAAGAAACATGTAGAAAATATATAGTAGTATCAATGTAATACAAACACATTTATGTCAAATCTTCAAGCGCAAATGAAAAAAAAAGCAACAAAACATATAGCAATAATAAAAAGTGATGTATAACAACGATAAGAATAATAAGAAGTATAAAAACGTAGAACAAAAACAATAACCGTATTAATTCAAATAATGGCACTCTGACGATGGTGATGTAATATGATGTCTTGCTATAAATGTTACATGAACGTAAGACGTAACAATGTTGAAAACTTATATATATAACAAAAACAGAGAAAATAAACCAAATGTTAAAAAAAAAGGCGAGGGTAAGAATCGTAAAGTTGGAGAAGCAAACAAACCAAAGGAAAATCCTATGGGGTAAAAGTGTAAATGTTTGAAAGTTGTTTGGTAGAAATAGTAGAACCCAAAAATTTGATGCCAAAAATGAAAGAGAAACTTTTGGTGGGGTAAAAATAAAAAACCAAAAACTTTGAGGGTAAAAGTGAAAAAAGAAAATTTACTATTGAATGAATAGTAAATATGTGAGAGGTCTCAAAGTTGCTAATTAATATATATATAATTTACTAGATTATTGTCCCGCGTAATACGCGAGTAAATATATATTTATATTTATATATATAAAAAATAACCAAAAGTGCAAAGACATCGTCTTTGCCCAAGCTTCCTCCCAAATTCAGTAACGTTGCTTACAATTTTCTTAAGTAATTATTAACAAATTTAAATGTTCAATTTCAATTTATTAACATTTGTTCTTTTCACTTGATAATTTCACAAATACTTACTGTGTTGCTCATTAAGTCTTACTGATTGAACAAATTATCTAATGCTTAAAGTTATTGTACATCCATGCCACCACAAATATCTCGATTTCATTCTGATTTCCATGACATATCATCAATAATATCACACATGAAACATTCTTTAGACCATGCCAAAGCATACAACCTTTTAAACCGAGTTACGAGATTGCCACCGTCAAGCCAATATTCATTCCAGAATCTTGTCTTATTTTCATTCCCAAGTCTTCTTAATAACATCTTAAGGGGGTTAGCAATGGAGTGTGCATCAGAGAATGAGAAACATATATTTGCCCAAATATTATTACCATTTGTTTTACACGGGAACGCAGACTCAAAACCATGGATCACATTGATGATTTAACCCTAATGGCATCCAGATTTTGAACCACGTGTCATATCCATTTGTACATCAATGCTAAATTAAGAACATCCAGACTAAATTGACCTATATATTTTAAATGAAACATATCCTAAAAATTCAAATAAAATATGACACTGTGATAGGTGTTTTTTATAAAGATGACATTTTTACATGCTTTGTTTTTTTTTATATGTGTAATGACACTTAGTAACAAAATTTCAAAAAGAAAAATATAATGCAAATACTTTTAAAATCCGCGTAATACGCGAGATAAACATATTATCAGCCCTCATTTGTACAAAATAACCAAAAGTGCAAAGACATCGTCTTTGCCCAAGCTTCCTCCCAAATTCAGTAACGTTGCTTACAATTTTCTTAAGTAATTATTAACAAATTTAAATGTTCAATTTCACTTAATAACATTTGCTCTTTTGATCTTAGATAATTTCACAAATACTTACTGTGTTGCTCATTAAGTCTTACTGATTGAACAAATTATCTAATGCTTAAAGTTATTGTACATCCATGCCACCACAAATATCTCGATTTCATTCTGATTTCCATGACATATCATCAATAATATCACACATGAAACATTCTTTAGACCATGCCAAAGCATACAACCTTTTAAACCGAGTTACGAGATTGCCACCATCAAGCCAATATTCATTCCAGAATCTTGTCTTATTTTCATTCCAAGTCTTCTTAATAACATCTTAAGGGGGTTAGCAATGGAGTGTGCATCAGAGAATGAGAAACATATATTTGCCCAAATATTATTACCATTTGTTTTACACGGGAACGCAGACTCAAAACCATGGATCACATTGATGATTTAACCCTAATGGCATCCAGATTTTGAACCACGTGTCATATCCATTTGTACATCAATGTTAAATTAAGAACATCCAGACTAAATTGACCTATATATTTTAAATGAAACATATCCTAAAAATTCAAATAAAATATGACACTGTGATAGGTGTTTTTTATAAAGATGACATTTTTACATGCTTTGTTTTTTTTTATATGTGTAATGACACTTAGTAACAAAATTTCAAAAAGAAAAATATAATGCAAATACTTTTAAAATCCGCGTAATACGCGAGATAAACATATTATCAGCCCTCATTTGTACAAAATATCATATATAATATAATATAATTAGCTATATAAACCATAATAGTGTATATATATATATATATATATATATATATATATATATATATATATATATATATATATATATATATATATATATATATATATATATATATATATATATATATATATATATATATATATATATATATATATATATATATATATATATATATATATATATATATATATATATATATATATATATATATATATATATATATATATATATATATATATATATATATATATATATATATATATATAATAAAAATAATACACAATTGTATATATATATATACATATCTATTGGATGACAATTTTATCATTTTTTTTTAAATACATTTAAAATGTATTTGTGTGAAAAAGTATTAAGGGTGTATTATGTTATAGTTAAAAAAAATTGAAAATACGGTAGTATATTTAAAATATATATATTCATTGATTTTAAGTCTTTATAAATTATATTACAAAAATTAGATTTTATTGGTAAACGTCTACAAATAAATAAATTAGTTTAGACTCTAAACTAAAAAGTATCAGATATGAAGGTAAAATAGTTGCATTCTATAAAAAAATATGTATTAATAAAATAAAAATAAAGTATTACATCAAAAAAAAAAGTAAAACTAATATAACAATTTTGCAAACAGGATAAAAATTCATGGTTAAAACGAAAATTTGTAAAACATAATAGATTCAAAATAAATAAATCATCTAGTCTAGTAAAATAAATATGATATGAATATTGTAAATCCTAAACAAATACATAAAATCCACATAGAAGATATACGGTATTAATAAATTAAAATAATTAGGAAAATAAAAATATTTACCAATAAACTACAACAGGATTGAGATATCTTGAAACGACACGTGCGTAATCCTTGATCGATACGTGTCCTTTTAATTTATTTATTTTATGAATTTAGCTTTTTTTTATTGTATATAAATTCAATTTCCTTTAGACTTAAAATTAAACTCTAACTCTTGACTTATTAATACAAAAGACATTATAACCTTATTTGATTAATTGTTTTCTCATTAATAAATTGTCTCTTTTTCTTTCTCAATTCTCAACTCTATTACGTATATAACTTATGATAATAAGTTAATAACATGAAGACTTCAAAAATTGGAGTTTACGATCCAAAATCACAAGGATATATGTCGTCATCCACTATGCTTAGAAGTTCCGATTTTGATGTGATTCTAAAAATTCAAAGTAAATCAAAAACTCTAACTAAACATATAACATTACTGTTTATTATAATTTAGCTTCGATAATCGGTTTACTAACCCCACGAACCAGCTGCTACTTTTATTATTCTTATATAATTTGAACCCTACAAATAAGATCACAACACACGAAATCATTGAAAACCCCATCAACCAGCTGCTAATTTTATTGTTCTTAGCAACCATGGTTAAAAAAATAACATTATTTTTTTTGCAAGACATCAATGAGAACTCAGTTAATTATATAATCAAAGTTAACATATTGCTTTCTCTAAAAGATTTGTATAAATGAAACTCTCATCATTAATATAATTTAGCATTCAGTATTTATTTTTGAATATCTCAATTCCTTTTTATGTATATTTTTACTATAAGATGTTGTCGATGTTCTTGAGGTTATAAATTATATTTATTTATTATTATTAATTATTTATGTTATACATGATAAAAGATGACTATTATATTTATTTACATATTATGATTTAAAAAGGGGTTTTTTTATAATCATATAAAGTGAAAGTACTAATATAGTTATTCTAAATGGATGAAATAATTAAATTTGATTTAATGGTTATAAATCAAAGTTGAAATTTATCTAAAGGTTCCTATTTGTTTAGGAATAAATTTAAGACCTTGTTATATATATATAGTAGATGTAGTATAATAAAGTTATTAATATTAGTATATTAAATCAAATTAAGTATTATATATATATATATATAGAGAGATCAAATGAGAAGGTGTCTTAAGGAGAGAAGGGAGAGAGGGTCCTATGAACCAATCAAAACGTGACATGTGGCTTTTAAAAAAAAACCGCGGTGGCATTTTTGTTAATAAATCAAACTTTTGTGAAGCTTGGTCAGTCTGGGTTCTGGGTCAGCTTGGTCAGCCTGGGTTCTGGGTTAGCTTGGTCAGCCTGGGTTCTGGGTCAGCTTGGTCAGCCTGGGTTCTAGGTCAGCTTGGGTTCTACATTTGTGTAGATTGTGTCAAACTGACCCAACCCAAGCTAACCAAGCTGACCCAACCCCAAGCTAACCAAGCTGACCCAACCTGACCCAACCCCAAGCTGAACCCAACCCAACCCCAAGCTGACCCCAAACTGACCCAAAACCCATAATCTACATTTGTGCAGCAGATTGTGTCAAGCTGAGCCAACCTGACCCAACCTGACCCAGACCCCAAGCTGACCCAACCCAGAACCCAAGCTGACCCAAAACCCATAATCTACATTTGTGTAGATTAATCTACATTTGTGTAGATTGTGTCAAGCTGACCCAACCCAAGCTAACCAAGCTGACCCAACCTGACCCAGACCCCAAGCTGACCCAACCCAACCCCAAGCTGACCCAAGCTGACCCAACCCCAAGCTGACCCAACCCCAAGCTAACCAACCTGACCCAACCCCAAGCTAACCAAGCTGAAACCCAAGCTGACCCAACCCCAAGCTAACCAAGCTGACCAACCAAGCTGACCCAACCCCAAGCTGACCAAGCTGACCCAACCCCAAGCTAACCAACTGACCCAACCCCAAGCTAACCAAGCTGACCCAACCAAGCTGACCAAGCTGATCAGAACCCAAGCTGACCCAGAACCAAGCTGACCCAGAACCCAGGCTGACCAAGCTTCAGAAAAGTTTGATTTATTTACCAAAATGCCACCGCGCATTTTTTTCCATTTTGACACATGTCGCGTTCTAATTGGCTCATAGGACCTTCTCTCCCTTCTCTCCTTAAGACACCTTCTTCCAGGATCTCTACCCTATATATATATATATATATATATATATATATTGTATATGATAATTATATGTATAATAAAAGCTTCCATAATTAAACAATATGAATTTTGAAAAAAATAAATAGTTTGATTAATTTATCATAAAAAAATATGAATAAGGACAAAGCTAGGCAAAATAACATATTGTCAAAAGTAGAAGCACAGGATATCGATTCACATATCATATTTTATTACTATTATGTAGATATTATATGTATAATAAAAGCTTCCATAATTAAACAATATGAATTTTGAAAAAAATAAATAGTTTGATTAATTTATCATAAAAAAATATGAATAAGGACAAAGCTAGGCAAAATAACATATTGTCAAAAGTAGAAGCACAGGATATCGATTCACATATCATATTTTATTACTATTTGTAGATTTTATGATAATAAAAGCTTCCATAATTAAACAATATGAATTTTGAAAAAAATAAATAGTTTGATTAATTTATCATAAAAAATATGAATAAGGACAAAGTTAGGCAAATAGAAGTAGAAGCATATCGATTCACATATCATATTTTATTACTATTATCTTTTTAGGATATATTAGAAGTCAAGTACGATAACATATTTTATAATTTTCTTATTTTAATTTAATTAATTAAAGTAAATGGAAGCACAAGATATCGATACATATCATATTGAGCCTACGAGGACGCCGGGGGGGATATAGTGAAGGAAGACGAGAAATATGTGATAATTATTTAGAGTTAATTACAATTTTCGTCCCTGTCGTGGTACCCAGCTTGCAGGTTTCGTCCCTACCTTTCAAAAAATACAGTTTTAGTCCAAAAAACTTTGCTCCGTCAACACTTTTAGTCCAAATGACTAACGGACGTTAAAATACCCCTCACGTGACCTGCACATGATGGGTATTTTGGTCTTTTCATTATTATAGGACCAAAAGTGTAATTAGTTCTAAACCTTTTGTGTGTTTATTTAATACACTTTTGTGTGGTTCCCAACACATTTTCCCCACGTGATGGGCAGATTCTTTTCATCAAAGAAATCATCATCAGATACATCAAGCCCTGAAGGATCCAATAGTCCAACTTCCAATTCTAATTCCCCAATTAGATCTGATCATCATTTTAAAAAGAAACAACAACAGCAACAACAACATCCCCAAAATCTTCAACTTCAACTCCAACTTCAAAAACCCAAATCAAAAAAGATGTTACAGCAGCAACCCAAGTTCAGATTGAATCTTTGAGTGATAAGGCGGCTTCTTCTTGGGCTAATAATGTTGGTACTAGTACCATCACTAAACTCCGGCCACCATCATACATCACACTGCTAAACTCCGAACACCACCACCATCACTAAACTCCGAACATCATAACATCTCCCAGAAGCTGGATCGAAGTTATCATGTCATCTATAAACACAAGAGATTTAAATATAAAGAGAAAATATAATTACCAGAAGCAGCTCCAGCAAATGGCAGCGGCCGGAGCACCAAATCTACCACCAGCAGCCGGAGCAGCACCAAACCCACCAACTGCCGGAGCAACACCAAACCACCACCGGCGGCTGCCACTTCACCACCACCCGCCGTCGCAACCTACCTCCAACATCCCCTGTTCCACGTACTTCTTCTTCGCCGCAACCCGTAGAAGTGGTAATAAAGAGGCTTTGCTTTAATCGAGTTTTTGTAGGTGTGGAAATAAAATACAAATGAGATACAGGTATTGAAGGAAAAAGGGGATGGATGGTTACTTGTGCATTTGAGGTTTGGCTAATGGTAGATATAGATATACCAGATCCATTGTTTCTTTTGTTTGTTAAACCGAGATATATATGTGTGTATTATTTTGCACTATGTATGTTAAAGTTTTGTCAAACTCCAGTATGGATGTGTATATATATATATATATATAGATCGTATATACATATGTGAGTGTGTGTGTGAGTATGATAAAAGAGGTTAGGGAATAATAGATTTGTTGAGATTTGAGGATGAATTTTTTGTTGTTATTGTTTGATGATGATGATAAGAAATATATGAATATTTTGTTTGAGATGATCAATTTTTTTTTCAGATCTGAGGATTTTTTTTCCAATGAAGAATGTAAAAAGTTTAGAACTAATTACACTTTTGGTCCTATAATAATGAAAAGACCAAAATACCCATCATGTGTCTTGCACATGACCTCACATTTAACGTCCGTTAGTCATTTGGACTAAAAGTGTTGACGGAGCAAAGTTTTTTGGACTAAAACTGTAATTTTTGAAAGGTAGGGACGAAACCTGCAAGCTGGGTACCACGACAGGGACGAAAATTGTAATTATTATTAAAGGTATATATATAAGAAGGATATATTTTGACAAATATTATAAAGTATAAGTATTAGTATTGTCATTGATTAAAGATATCTCCATAAATTGGAATATTTCGGTCCTAACAATTTTAATTTATAGAGGTTTTATTGTATTGTGGTACACTGAAGCTAGCAAACGTATGACATTTAGAGGAGGTGTAGCAATGGTTTATTATTTTCTTTTTTAAAAAAAGTTGTTAGTCATATGAGAATAGAGTTTGTTATATTTATTGGTAAAATTGGTATTATACGTGATTAATTTTGATCAACGAAAAAAATCGTATTCATATCCTACCAATAATTTTATAAATGAGAATAAAGTTTGTTATATTTAACTTCATACCAAAATTTACAAAGATATAATTAACATAAATATATATATATATATATATAATATATATATATATATATATTAGTTATTATTTTTGATTCTTGATTAAAATTATTGGGTAAAAAGTGTAAATTTGTGATGGAAAACCAAAAAGTGTAAATTAAATTTAAAGGGGTATAATATATATATATTAGTTACTATTTTTGATTTCTTGATTAAAATTATTGGGTAAAAAGTGTAAATTTGTGATGGAAAACCAAAAAGTGTAAATTAAATTTAAAGGGGTATTTTTTGTATAATCATAAAAAGTATAAGTATTAATATTGTCATTTAAGAAAGATGAAATAATTAAATTTGATCTAATGGCTCTAAATCAAAGATGAAATTCATCCAAGGGTTCTTGTTTGTTTAGGAATGAATTTAGCACCTTGTTATATATATATTGGTAGATAAAAATACTATACGTATATAAAAATAGAAATAGTAAATCTGAAAAGTATATATAACCATTTTCTCGTAGTTATCTAGCATTTATAGGGGTGTACCTGAACATTAGCCTTCTTGTTGACAGGATAGTGTACATGAGAGTCAATTTCGTAATCTATTAGTTTCATGTAAATGAATTTGTTCCAAACGATGAATTCTTAGAGCCTTACCATCGAGTCAACATTTAACCATCAATGAGTTCATCATGGACGGATTGATGCTTGTTGAATTTCACCGCCTATTACACAAATATACACCAGAGAGGGGATTCAGTCATATAAAATCCGATTTCGATTTGTTTTTTGTGCCAAATTAACTCAACAAAAAAAAGTTTTATAGTTCTTGACGCACTTATCTTGTGCTATACTTTCATCAACAATGTTACAAAACCAAAGGAATTTGATCGTAACTGTGATTCAAAAGACCATCAAAATAGGGAATATTGTGAAGTTACTAGCATTAATGTACACGTGCAATGCGGCGGTGATGGCCGCGACGGCGGTCTGGTGGTGTTGGCGACGCGTGGTGATGGCGGCAACTATTTGTGGTGGTGTTGATGTTAAGTGGTGTAGGTTGATGTAAATATAACTGATAGTGGTGGAAATAGTTTGGAAGATAGAAAGATAGTCGCGCAATGCGGCAATGATGTGTTGGTGGTAGAGACCGGTGACTTTAGAAGATAGAAGGATAGTTGCTCAATGCGACAACGATGTGTTGGTGGCAGAGACCGGTGGTGATGGTGGTGAGTCGTGATGATGGCGGCAACGAGTGGTGGTGATAATTGATATGCTAGAAAAAACACTCTCGACTTTTCATGTTTCAAATCTGCTTCTTCAGCAGCAATATCGAGAATGTGGTTTTAATACATATTATGAGCTTAAATCTGCTCTTCTTCTTGCTGAACAAAATAATGAGCTTTTGTTGAAAAACCATCGGTCGCGTCCTACTAGCTCTAATCCACTCCCTAAAATGAATGCATCATATATGAGAGGGTGTCGTGGACGTGGTAACTACCACATTGATAATGATTATAATGGCCGTAAAGATGGTCATACTAATGATTGGCGATGTGATGGTGAAAGCTCTAAAGTCAAGGATTTTCTCAATGATGATTCAATTCCAAAGGAGAATCTTGATCAATTCCATTGAGCATGACCCAAATATGGGAGTTAACTTTGATGTTTCTGATTTCTCCAATGACATTGAAGAGGAAGAATTGGTTTATGCTAAAGATGAAATTCTAAGAATTAGGTTTAAAAAAAAAAAGTGTTTCGAGTTTCTACTTCATAATAAATGGTGTATGGTGTCTAGTTTATTTTGTTTTCTAGTTTCGGAGGTTTTTGTGCGTCATTAATAAAGTACGTTTATTAGTTAACTGTAATAGTTTTCTTCTTTTTCAATCGATAATAAGTTCGAATTTTTTTATATATAATATAGTTGCCTCAAATCAAAGACACTAATAACTAAAGATATAATATCTTAGATATTTTAAGTTTGTATACTAAATTTTTTCCGGATGAGTCAATTATACGTAGAAATCGTGGACGGAAGGATACAAATCCACGGAAAAAGAAAGAACAAAACAATATGATTGGCAAAACCATGGAAAAGATTAATATTGTGCCAAAAGAAGTGGATAACATCCCAAAAGAAAATGATAATTCCACTGTTGATGTGGATGGATTTTCGGAAACCCATGTACCTAATGATGAGATCTCAATCAATTATGTACAAAATGGTACATCACGGGATAGAAATAAAACACGTGTTGATGAAATTTTTGCATATGTTATAGCAAGTGATGTGCTAAATGATGAAATCACTGTTCCCAAATCTATCAAAGAATGTCGACAAAGTAAAGATTGGAAAAATGGAAAGAAGCTATTTAAGCAGAGCTAGATTCACTTGAAAAACGTCAAGTGTTTGGCTCCATGGTTTTAACCCCACCAAATGTTAAGCCGGTTGGCTATAAGTGGGTATTTGTGATAAAAAGAAATGAGAAATATGAAATTGTCAGATATAAAGCAAGACTTGTTGTAACACCCGTCGTTTAAAAACTTGGATTTTTCAAAACTTTGCCAAACGGCGTTTAAAATAAGCGGAAAGGATCACTTTCAAAATCTGCCCCATCCGTAACGGATGGTACCTTTAAATTTTGGTGTTACTACTAGCATCATCAAAACAATAAAAGTAAATCCAAGCTTTGGCACCAACATAAATGCCACATTATTACAAGTCTTTAATCATAAATGAAATAGCCAAACATGAGGCTAAAGGAAATCTAAGCGTTTAATGTCTTTGCTAAGCTTCTTTATTCGTCTACCCAAGTCTCACCAAGCTAATCCTCGCCTAGCTCAAACTTGATTATCCTGGAGGCACAACATTTTCAAAGAACAAGTGTTAGCTAATAAAATTAGCTAAGTAAGATAACATAACTTGAAAACGTTTGCCAATTCATATATTAACAAAATCTGCATTTTAAGTTAATATCACACACATACATAACATCGTAAGATACACATTAGGTTCATCATGTCCTAAAGTGTGCCTATACTTTCTTTCTTCATCTTTCTTTCTTTATTTCTTTGCCAAGACGTAGGCTAAGTGACTTATGCCACTCACATAGGGATGTGGGGTTGTGTGTAGGCGGTCATAGACCATACATGGAGTCCTCACACCCGACATGATGGGTAAACCATAAGGTGGTCCATCGGCGTCGTTAAGGAATGACAAAGTCAATCCAACTGAATAAACCGTTTATGCCTTTACGCATTGGTGGTTAGTTACTTCACCCGGAATACTCAAACGTAACTATGCCACAAGGAGCAACTCAAGTGACCACGTACGCACCAGCCCCGAAGAGCTAGCACGGGTTAAGCTTAACACAAGACTTTACATAATGCTCGAGACTTTAATCGTTTAATTAGTTTAGGCTACACTTTCACCTAAGCTAATCACATATCATCGTTTACTTTAGGGACCTTAACGTGCACGTGAACATGGCAATCCTAATCAAAGGACTAGTGACTAGGTGATCAAGCCACACATGCAATCACACATATCATAACATTTCATCATTTCATGGTCACATAATTTAAACATCTCATCATTTCATGTGTACTTACTTACCTCATACCTTTGCAACCTGCATAAGCATGTTATACATCATAAATGGTAAGTAATATATCCCTTTGCAACCTCCCATAGTCACCCATGAACATAAAATGTACATACATATTCAATTGGAAGGTTTAACTTATGAAAACGAGATTTGTTGTACCAACAGGTGACAAAAGATGTTAACTTACCTCGGTACAGCTTACCAACAAGTTAAAAGTATCTTATAGTGCTTGCTAAGTGCTCCCGACAACCTAGAATGAGTATAAGATCGAAATATAAGCTAAACGAAATGTTTTGTGAAAACTGGACAAGAGGTGCGTCGCACCTCCCACATGGTGCGTCGCACAAAATCATCAGGGAATTCTAAACATATGCAGGTGCGCCGCACCTACCCCTTTGGTGCGCCGCATAAATTGATCAGAAATTCTGAACATATGAATGTGCGCCGCACCTACCCTTGGTGCGTCGCATATCGGGCTTTTGGCTGAAAACCATTTTTCCAAATTGGCCTGTGGTGCGTCGCACCACCCTCCTGGTGCGTCGCACCTGGAGTGTCGACCAGAAACCCTTAACTTGTTCTTTGATCAAACGAATTCCATACGAACCCATACCCCAAATCCAACCTGGGGACTTAAAATTAATCCTTCTAATTGCACTTCCATCAACTTAAACCATCATATTAATCCCTTAATCCTTTACATCATAAATCAATCTTTAAAACACCCGAATAACATGAATTCAATAAACGTTTGATCAAATAACCCAACCCAAACCCTATGGCCTGGATCGAAATCACTACTAAGACATACATGATCAGATTTAAGAGTGAGATCAGCCATAATACCTGTAGGTGACTTTGAGGATTCGAAATCTTAATCAAACTTGATCGAAACGACACGAAACGATTGATTCTTGGAGAAAACTTGTCTTGAGAGGGAGGGGATCTGTTCCTAGGGCTTAATCACGAAAATTTGCAGCTGTTGGGGTCTTACTAGACCTTAAACCCCTGACCATAAGTTTCCTTTAGTGCCCATAGGCCCCTCGACTTCCTAAACTTTACTTTCGTAGCTTAATTAACTTACCGGGAGACTTAACAATCTAACAAGCACTTAACTTTCATACTTTACTTTAAATTACTTTCATTTAATTCACTTTACTTCATTTCATATTAAACACATAAGCATTTAATCACATAATCCCTTATAAGGCACATAAACATAATAGACCTAACGTTAACTAACGGAAAGTCAAATAGTCAAACATAAAACGTTTGGGATGTTACACTTGTGGCACAAGTATTTTCTCAAATGTCGGGTGTTGATTATGAAGAAACATATTCACCCGTTGTAGATGCTTCTACACTAAGATTCTTAATTGGTCTTGCAAATATGGAAAAACTCCAAATGCGCCTCATGGATGTTGTTACGACATATTTATATGGATCACTTGATAGTGATATTTACATGAAAGTTCCTGAAGGACTAAAGATGCCTGAGGCATGTCAATCAAAACCCCGTGAGATGTTTTCTATAAAATTACAACGATCTTTATATGGATTAAAACAATCAGGACGAATGTGGTATAATCGCCTGAGTGAATATCTTCTGAAAGAAGGATACAAAACTAATCCTATTAGTCCTTGTGTTTTTATTAAAAGATCGAAAGGGGGTTTTGCAATTGTTGCAGTATATGTTGATGATTTAAACATTATTGGAACTCCAGAAGAGATTGAAAATGCAGCAAAGTTGTCGAAAAATGAATTTGAAATGAAAGACCTTGGCATAACCAAATTTTGTCTTGGATTGCAAATTGAGCATTTTCAGAATGGAATTTTTTTCCATCAATCAAACTATGTAGAGAAAATGTTGACAAAATTTAATATGGACAAAGCTCATCCATTAACATCGCCAATGGTGGTTAGATCACTTAATCGGGAAGATGATCCATTTCGTTCCAAAGAAAGTGATGAAGAAGTTCTCGGTTCAGAAATACCGTATCTAAGCGCAATTGGAGCTTTGATGTATCTTGCTAATAATACACGTCCGGATATTTCATTTTCTGTAAATGTATTAGCAAGACATAGTTCGATGCTAACACAAAGACACTGGAATGGAATCAAGCATATATTTCATTATCTCTTTGGCACACGTGATATGGGATTATTTTATCAGAAGAATTCAAAGTCAAAGTTGGCCGGATATGCTGATGCTGGATAGTTGTCAGACCCACACAAAGCAAAGTCACAAACAGGTTATGTTTTCACATATATGGTGACACATCAATTTCATGGAGATCGACCAAGCAAACACTTATAGCTACATCATCAAACCATGCTGAACTTATTGCACTTTATGAAGCCGGTCAAGAATGTGTATGGTTAAGGTTAATGATTCAAAATATTCAAGAAGAATGCGGACTCCAGTCAATCAAGGATATTCCAACTGTTTTGTATGAAGATAATGCTGCATGTATTGCTCAAATCAAAGAAGGATATATTAAAGGAGATAAAACAAAGCACATTTCACCAAAGTTTTTCTCAACACATGATCTTCAAAAGGATGGCGTGATTGATATTTGTCAAATTAGATCAAGGGAGAACTTGGCGGACTTGTTCACAAAATCTTTAGCACCAAAAGTTTTTGAGCAACTTACATACAAGATTGGAATGCGACGACTGAAGAATATATGTTGAATTGAGGGGGAGTATTATACGCGCTGCACTCTTTTTCCCTTCTCGAGTTTTTATCCCACTGGGTTTTTCTTGGTAAGGTTTTTAATGAGGCAGCAAACATCACTTTGCGTATAATATAGTGTGAATATCTAAGGGGGAGTATTATAATATTAAATATATGGATATTCACTTCCATATTTATGTAATTGTATTCTAGAATGTTCTCTTAAGTCCTATAAATATCAGGCTATATTGTAACCCTAGGTATCCCTCATTAATATAATCTCATTCTCTCCCTACTATTCTCTCTCAATCTTATAATAGTTCATTCTTTTTCTTAACATCATGCTTTAATTCACCAAATGTCATGATCAAATAGTTATGAAAAATTTTAAGAGGATTATGTAAGAAGATTTATCATTTCCCGTTAAATAAAGCTACTAGTACTACATTTTGAAAACTTTAGAAGCCAAGGGAGCTCAAAAGCAAATCCATTTCCATTCACCACAACAAAGTAAAAAAAGACAAAAATATAATCCACCCAATTATTGTGGTCTTCTTCACAATATATATCTAAACATAATAATTACTATCGCAAAAACAAACAAGGGTTTAAGAAATTCACTCATTATCTGCGATACCCACATGGGGTTTTCATTTACAGACAACAAAACCCTATAAAAACCCTAATAATAATATCAAAAAGCTTATCAAGACGGCTGCTTTATCACTCACCAGGAAACTTGGCCTTAAACGGCAGTCGTTTCAGTTTCAAGAAACAACTGTAATGGCTTTCACTACACCTACTAATAGTTTCAAGAAACCCCCTTCTTGTTACTGGTTTAGTCATTCTTGCCCCCGGGTTTCCTCTGCTTCTGCTACTAACAGGTCTTTATGGAGCTCATCGAATTCTACTAAACCCCTTTATAGGTTTATGTCTTTTTTTCTTTCTTTTTTTAATGTTTTTGTTGATTTTTGTGATGTTGTAAGGTATGTTATGTGTTTAAATTTTGTGGGTATATGGTTATATTTAGCTGTATTGTTGGTGAATGTAGTAATGTTTATTTGTTGTTACAAGAATTAGTTTTTATGTTGGTCGTGGGTTGGGTCGGTGGGGACTGATAACTGGTCGGTTATCCTTTTGAGCTGTGGAGTGTGATTTTTGCTGCTAGTGTAGAATTTTTAGGCCTGAAATTTGTGGTTTCGCAATTGATAAGACTATATATTTGCAATACCTTTTGTTAAAATGTGTCAGTAGACGGTGAATCTAGCTGAAGAATTGAGCTGCACAACCATGTAATCTTGTATGTTGTTTTATTTCGGTGTAGTTTGTGAGTGTCACCAGGGTTCCGTGTGCTTTTGAACTAGGGGTTGAATGTTGTAGCCCCAAGATTAGTTACATTGTTTAGCTAAAAGAGATCATTGTTATGTGAATTTCTTTAAAACTTATTTTCTATAATCAGTTAATGCTCAAACAAAATCTTGTTTGTAGAAGGAAAATCAGCAAGTTTTTGGATATTAATTTAAAGAGGACATCAATACACTATCTTCTGTAAGCGTGTTTTATTGTTGTCTAGATTGAAGTTCACATTAGCACTTTCATAACGCACATCCAAACACCAAGGTTGATAGGATAAATGTAAACTTAACAATCTATATGTTGCTTTGGTGTTTTAGGTATTATATCGTGCGATCAAGATTTATAACCACTGTTTTGTGGAAGTTTTTTTGCATTTTGCTTATGCATGTTTTGGTTTCCGATCTATGTTTCAGGTGGCAAGTTCAAATTCCCCATAGTACCAAAGGCCGTTTTTGCAATGCTGCCATGGTTTTTAGACAATTTGGATTTAACTCATGGTCAAATATGAGTACCATGTCTTTTGATGAAAGTCAAAGATATGTAAATATGACACATTATCAATCATGTGCTGACTTTAGGCTTCTTGTGGATTCAAACAGAGGTGATTCATATGCACGAATGGTGCCACGTGGCACTAAAGATGGAGTCCCTGGAAATACATGCATTACTCCGTTTAGGAAACAAGACCCACCAACGCCAACATGGAATCAAGCAACACGAGAGTTAAAAGTTATGAAGGAAGAAATGTCTAAGAAAGTGAGCCTTGCAGTCCCTAATGTTCAGTATGCAGGAACTATCATAACCGAGTCTCATAAACACGAGACTGAAGCCAAGGGTGAGTATGCGAAGTTCCAAAGTGAACCCTCTAGTCAGTCATCTAATGGAAATTTTCCGAGTCAAAAACGGTTGGAGCCAAAACAAAAGTTTTCAGAAGATACAGTTGTGAATGGTGTCCACGGAAAGGACTTGCAATTTAAGAGTCGGTTAGTGGGAAGACGCGAGAAAAGCTCTATAGATACCGGTAGCGATCTTAGTGAAACATATAACCTACCTATGTATTTTAACCACCAAAAGGACTTAGAATCAAAGAGTCAATTAGTGGGACATCCTGAAAAAAAAATTGTGGATAATGTTGATGATTTCAATGAAACATACATTGTACCAATAGATTCTAAGTGCGCAACTAATTTACAGAATAGGCTTAAGAGCATTTATGACAAAGTTCTTGTAGTTGATAACATCTCCATAGCCAAAGAAGTAGTTGAAAAACTCACGACTCAGTACCGCCATCTAGTCC
Organism: Erigeron breviscapus; assembly: GCA_034093135.1. Taxonomy (NCBI): domain Eukaryota; kingdom Viridiplantae; phylum Streptophyta; class Magnoliopsida; order Asterales; family Asteraceae; genus Erigeron; species Erigeron breviscapus. Next base: position 66,539,491 of record CM067167.1, read on the forward strand.
ATGCTTGTGATACCGAGGTATGGATAATTTTTCAGTTGAAACACTAATGTTTTATCTTCTTACCTGTGTTCTTATTGGAGTTGACAAAATGGGTGGGTTGGCTATTATGTCAAGTGAGTTCAGGTCGACACGTACAGTTTTTAGTTATTATATCAAATGGCTATTATGTTTTATGGATTATTAAACTTTAAAAGAAATTTATGTTTATACTATTGTGAAGGTAAATAATTTCTTTGAGTAATTTGACTCAAGAGGTTGAAAAGATTGTGAATAACACTTAAGGCCACTTCCAACTATTAAATCCATTTGACTTTTAGGTAAGCTACAAACAAATAAACCAAAATGTGCCCATTTTCAGGTATGTGGGTAGACATTGTCACCTCTCGTATGTTCTTCCGCAGTTTGATGTTCTTTACATACTTTTGCTTCAAATCTCAGGTGGCTGCGATTGATGTTAAACAAGAAACTCCAGTTAATCATGGAGAAGTTATATGCTTCAGCATTTACTCTGGGCACGAAGCGGATTTTGGAAATGGGAAATCTTGTATTTGGGTTGATGTTTTAGATGGTGGTGGCAAGCGTATATTGGATATATTCTCACCTTTCTTCGAAAACCCCATGATTAAAAAGGTTATAGACCTGTTAGTAGCTTTTTCTTTTTTCGTAAGTTAGGAAATTTTGATACGGTAATTTCTTACCGTTCACTAATAATTGGAATGGGTCGTAGGGGTCAAATGAGCTTACCGTCCAAAGTCTATTAATAATGCATACAACATCTCAAGTCTTTTTATTCAAAGATTTTAGCTATCGTTGAATAATCTAGTTTTTGTTATCAGAATTAACACATTTTTTATTTCTAAAAGTATTACAGTAAAGGATAAACAAAATCTCTCCGTACCCGCCTTTGAAAGGATTGGGTATTGTTAATGTTACTGTATATACAAAATTTGCTCGCAGGTGAAACCAGCCTGATCCGGTCCCGCATTTAGACGTACAAAAACAATCCATAACCTGTTACCTGCCCTGCCCATAGTTAATAAGGAAAATGTTACCTGACCCACAATGGTTTATATTTTATTTTTTTTGTAGGTTTGGCATAACTATAGTTTTGATAACCATGTTATAGAGAATTACGGGCTGAAACTTTCTGGTTTTCATGCTGATACAATGCACATGGCTCGATTATGGGATTCTTCAAGACGTATGTCAGGTGGATATTCTCTAGAAGCGCTTACCAGTGATGTAAAAGGAATCATGTCAGGAGCTGATTTAGGTCCCAATGAAGAGTTAATTGGGAAAGTATCAATGAAAACTATTTTTGGGAGAAAAAAACTTAAAAAAGATGGTTCAGAGGGAAAGGTGGTCATTATTCCTCCTGTTGAAGAGCTTCAAAGGTTCGAACGAGAACCATGGGTTTGCTACTCGGCTTTGGATTCAATAAGCACTCTCAAGCTTTATGAAAGATTAAAAAGCAAATTATCGAATAGAGAATGGAAGTTCAATGGAGTTACAAAAGGAACACTGTTCGACTTTTATGAACAATATTGGCGCCCGTTTGGTGAGCTTTTGGTAAAAATGGAAACCAATGGGATGTTTGTTGATCGGGCGTATCTTAAGGAGATTGAGAAGGTCGCTAAAGTTGAACAAAAGATAGCTGCTGACAGATTCCGTAACTGGGCATCAAAATTGTGTCCAGATGCTAAATTCATGAATGTGGGAAGTGATACACAGTTACGACAGCTCTTTTTTGGTGGCATTATCAATAGGTATAAAACTCAAAAGAAACTAGTAATATCGAATTTTAAAATTTTACAATAATTTTTGTTGAGCTTTTGTGTACACTAAAAGTGGCTAAAATGGATGGGTTGTAAGTGGGTGGGATAACAAGTCAAAGTGGATAGTTTTTGGTATGGGTCAAAGCTTGTCAGGTTTGTTGCCTCCAAACGCTTATAAATAGTTGGTTTCTATCCACTTTCTAATCTCAAGGACGTGGGTGTTAACTTTCATGAATTAAGCGTAATTCTTTTCTATAATATCTTGTGGTACAGCAAAGATCCTAGTCAATCCTGGCCATTGGAGAAAGAGTTCAAAGTTCCTAATGTTGATAACATTATCGAAGAAGGCAAGAAAACTGCCACTAAGTTCCGTAAAATTAAACTAAGTACGATTTGTTCTGGTCTAGAAACTGAAACATACACTGCATCGGGGTGGCCTTCCGTTAGTGGAGCTGTTTTAAAGACCCTTGCTGGGAAGATATCAATGGATTATGATATTATAGATGAAAAGATAGAGGAAAATGATGATGATCTGGACGGTGCTGAGCTGGTAGATAAGAAGCCGGAAACTTACACGAACAATCCAGACGCTGCTTATGGAACTGCTTATGCTGCCTTTGGAGGGGGGTATGCAGGACAGGAGGCATGCTATGCCATTGCTGCTTTATGTGAAGTTTGCTCTATAGACTCTCTGATATCTAACTTCATCCTCCCTTTACAGGTTATACTCCTTTGGGGTTTTTATTATTGTGTGTTGGTACTACATGTGGGTTTGGTAATATGTCAAAACAGGTCAATTTTTACTTTTTAGTATGTGTCGAAATGGATGGGTGAGTCTCGGTTGACTCTCAAAAACCTTCCGTCTTATCTGTATGATAGCAAGGTGTAATTTATGATTATAAAAGCAATATCATTTCCATAATAACCTGAATCTTCGAATTAAAACAAATTAAGAGGTGTGCATTAAAAATGGACTTTAGGCATTGTTTTCCCAAATCAATAGACTATTGGTTGAAGATATTCATGAGTTTGTTGGTTTTGTTCCCAACAGGGCAGCCATATATCTGGCAGAAATGGGCGTATTCATTGTTCACTAAATATCAACACAGAAACAGGGCGTTTGTCAGCCAGGAGACCAAATCTGCAGGTTTGCATTAATCTTTAACTTAAGTTGCTTCTAATGTGATTAAAGTTGGGAGTAGTCAGTAAGTCGGGCAATTCAACACATGGGCTGATGGTTATATCCATATTTTTATTTCAGAACCAGCCTGCTTTAGAAAAGGACAGATACAAGATCCGTCAGGCATTTATAGCAACACCGGGAAACTCTCTTATTGTTGCTGATTATGGGCAGGTAAATGGTAAACCACTGTTTTCTTTTTGCTATCACAGTGGGACCCATGGAGACTAATTGATGCATCTTTTATACTCGAGTAGTTGGAGCTGCGGATTCTTGCACACCTAGCCAACTGTAAGAGCATGCTGGATGCTTTCGAAGCTGGTGGAGATTTCCATTCAAGAACTGCAATGAACATGTATCCTTACATCCGCGAGGCAATTGACAGAGAAGAGGTTCTTCTTGAGTGGCATCCTCAACCTGGTCAAGAAACTCCCCCCGTTCCTCTCCTAAAGGTAAGGAAAACTTTAATTTGAAAGTGTTTGAAAGCGAGTTTTGAAACTAGTTAGTGATACTTGTATCGCTGAAAGTTTATAAGTTTAAAATTTTGAATATTTATCTTCGTCTATCATTATTATCTTTTTGTAATTTGTGGTAATTAAAGTTAAAAAATATCATATAAAATTGCAACGATCATGTCCAGTTTTGCTGCAGCTGGTAGAAAGCTGATTAGCCAAAGTTATTAACGATCCTTATAATTGAGTTTTTTATTTAAACACTAACAACTAATTATTACCACTTGAAGTTGCGGTAACCAAATATTCAGTTTCATATTGCACACCCAAAGTCATATTTCTCCTAAATTTGCCTTTAATATTTGCCACTCTCTTTTACTGCTTTAATGATTATATTACTATTTATCTTCTTAGGATAAGTATGCTTCCGAAAGAAGAAAAGCAAAGATGCTTAATTTTTCTATTGCATATGGGAAAACCCCGGTTGGGCTTGCACGTGATTGGAAGGTAACATCTCAGTTACCTAAACAAAACTGGTTTAGTATTGTGATGGATTCTAGCATGGTAGTTATTGCCTTGATTACAGGTTTCAGTAAATGAAGCTAGAGAAACAGTTGCTCGGTGGTATGCAGGTAGAGAAGAAGTTCTTAGGTGGCAAGAAGCACGTAAAAAGGAAGCTCGTACAATTGGATGTGTATATACATTGCTAGGACGTGCACGTACTTTCCCATCCACAAAAAGTGCTGGTGCATCTCATAGAGGTCACATTGAACGTGCTGCCATCAATACTCCCGTCCAGGTCTTCTTTCTTAGCATCCAATACAAGTCATTAGCCTCTTCCTAAAAAGAACTAAAATATAAAACAATGAATAATAAATAAGTTCTGATCAAACTATTATGAGCAGGGTAGTGCTGCTGATGTTGCTATGTGTGCCATGTTAGAAATATCTAAGAATGCTCGGCTCAAAGATCTAGGGTGGAAGCTGCTTTTACAGGTTACCATTTAAATCTACTTCTGTTTATTTGATTCTTTACTAGCTGCACTATAATTGGTTATTATAGGATATAGTAAAATACTAATGTCCCAAATTGTGAATAAGCATATCATTAATATTGTCACGTATAGCATGTTTTATCAAAATATTAATAATATGTGATTATGCTTATGCATATGCAATACCGTATCACATAACTAGTTACGACCACGCATTCAGACATCCAAATAGTACAGTATGTTAATCTATCTTCCAAAATGACATTTTGAATGCAGGTTCATGATGAAGTAATTTTGGAAGGGCCAACAGAGTCAGCAGACGTTGCGAAAGCAATAGTTGTGGAATGCATGTCAAAACCCTTTGATGGCAAGAATATTCTTAAAGTTGGCCTATCGGTTGATGCGAAATTTGCTGAAAGTTGGTACGCTGCCAAGTAGAAATTGAATAGCATGGTTCCGAACCCTACACTGCACATTTGACATCTGTCGGCTGCTTGTTAAAGTTTTGGACTCCACTTAATATTCTGAATTTCTCTGTGATGACAAATTGACCTGTCAAGAAGATTTGCGGTTTTAACCAATGACTGGTCTCTTTGGAACTTGATTGGCAATTTTGCTGCTTGTAGAATAGTTTTGGTTTTGCAAAGATCCGTGTATTGTATATATAGCTTTTGGAATCTAGGTGAGTATGTAACTCGAGTGCCAAGTGTACAAAAGATGTTAAAAGCAGTTTTTCTATGGCATCCATGGTTTTGTTTCAATCTCTTTCCCTCTTATGATTCTGATATTTATTTCTTTTACTATGAGTGGGATCGGCATATGTTAAATTGATAATTTGGTACCAATATTGTTGTTCGGTATTAGCAACATTTTAGGCCCATTTATTCATATTGATAGGAATGTCTGTTTATGGTTTATCTCAAATGGGTGAACGTGTTCAATCAAATGATTTAACTAAAACCAAAAAGACGTTTTACCTTTAGGTATGCAATTACAGTATCAATATACAAGTGTGCATGAACTTTTAATATTGTATGCAAGATCCAATTGACCAAAACAAAGTCATATACTGAACAGATAATGTGTCATGTTTCTCATATAGTCATACTACACTAAAAGCACACATAAAACCAATCCATTACTGTTGTGTTCAAAAAAGAAACTATGGTGACTATAAACCTCAAGTCTTTTATACAAATCTGTATCAGATACACTCATACACCTGGGAGCGGGGAAGAAAAAGGAAAAGATATTACAAGGGATTGTATTTGTCACGTGCTGGTGTATTTGGAGTTCCCGTAATGAGAAGAGGTTCGAGAATGGCAAGATTTCGATCGAGAAGATTTTTCAAGATATCAAATCTATCGGATTTTTATGGTATAGAAATAGGAAGAGAAGTTCTGTAACTTGGGAAGAATGGTCAAATTTTGATTCGTTGTAACCATTCATGCATACTTATACCAATCCACTAGTTTGTGGATTTGGTCTTCTGTGAATAAAGTAAAATTTCAAAAAAAGACACACTCATACACCTATTATATTGAATGATTGATCACGTAAAATAAGCAATGATCAAACAGACTCGCTATTTGTCTAGCTGTTGTAGATTAATATCCCAGGATGATGCTAGCTGTGATAAAAGTTGGTCAGGCATCAAACCTTCCCAGTTCTCAGGAGGGTCAATGGTTGATGAAGCTTCATTTAAATTTACCAAAATCTCCTTTTTCACTTTCATAGGGATGTCCACAACATCTGCTCCATTCTCTACAATCGTATCTAGCAACTGTTAACATAAAGAAATGAAGAAAAGGAAATGTAATTAGCAAGTCAATATCAAGCAAACTAGTTTCCAGCCGTATGCTCACCACATTATTTTATGAGCAACTTGATAGCTAAATGTTAAATAACATGACTGCCTCTCTCTGTGTGTGTGTGTGTGTGTGTTTTGGAAATAGTGTTTGGAAACACATTATGTGACCCATACATAATAAGATTTTTTCTAACAGTACCATCAATAATAAGATAATCAGAAAAAGATCCGATTAGCCAAACAGTAAAAACTAGCAATTGCAGCTTCAAGCAGAAGTAATCAGTTCCAAAACACAACTACATGTTCGAAAATAGATCTTATACCTGTTGAATCCAAGATAAACCGATGTCGAACAAGTTTGGTTCTAGAAGAAACTGTGCAACTGCATGCAAAACTTCACTTGCTACTTCACTCGAGAGCCGGTCAATCAAAGGTCCTGTTTTATCCATTAGCTTCACAAGCAAAAGATCATCCCCACTAGACAAAACTTCACCAAACGCCATATCCATGTCGCCCATATCAACTCCATCCATTGCATTTCTCCAAGCACTCAAAACTGGGTCTCGATTTTGCACAAGGTTTTCATTTCCTGACACTTCTGCTTTCTTTTTAGGTGCAACCCCTCTAATTGCTTCTAAAGTGGCTTCATCTTTTGATGCTTGCCAAACACTTCTTGCTGATGGACCCTCTCCAACCCTAACCGGCCCGACCCGTTTAGGTGATCTATTTGTAGCTCTTATTGAGCCCATTTGAGAGTTTGAACCATGTGTATGATAACCCCAAGAAGAACCCCTTCCCATGTAAGACATTCCATTATCATTTCTCCCTAATCTTGTATTAGGATAGTCAGAAAATCCATTGTACTTTGATGATCTGATTGAAGAATCTTCAAAGCCATTCATATAAGAACTGCTCCTAAAAGCACTCATTGATGATGATATATTACATGCCATCTCTTCAACAACTCTCTCTAGACCCCATACTCTGTTCTCCAGAGTTACCATACCATCACGAGATCCGCCCTTAAAATCCTGCAAAATATATAGAGTGCATTTTCACATATGGGTAACATTTCTGATGCAGAACAAATTTAACTGGGAGACCATACATGGAACTTGGAAAATATGACAAACACCCATATTCAAATGTTTGGGGCGCTTTTGTCAACATTCATCAATTACAGGCTATCAGGTGTCTAGATAGGCGTTTGGAAAGTGTGTGTGATCTTAATTCTCAAATTAAACATAATCAGACCCCTAAAGATTCATATAATCAGGAACAGCATCTATTTATCCAAACACTAAGAATCGACTGCTACAACTTGTAGTTAAACTGTAGCATTTTAGTCAATATTTGGATTTAATTTTTTTTAGCCGAAGCGGACAAGATTGGCCCTTTATATGGGTATAATAAAAAATTTGAAATTATACCTGCAACAATTTCATGAGATGCGCCTGCTTTCTCTCCATATGTAGCAATTGCCTCTGAATGCCGAACAAAATTTCATTATTATCAGATTCTCGGCGTCTAGAAAAAGGACCAATGCCATCTCCTCCCTTTTCCAAACTATGGGCTTGCAGGTTGATCTGTGCATCTGGCTGGTAGCTCTCTTTTGAACTTGACTTTTCCCCCTCATCATTCTCATTATTGACCTCCTGCGACTCATTATTTTGAAAATAACTGGACAACCGACGATTAACAACAACTTCAACTTCACCTGAAACCCTTCTCTCAAGTCTCTGAAAGAATTCAGGGTTCAGCTCCTTATCACTTAAAGTTGGAGCCTTTTTTTTCGTTCCCATTGTTTTTTCAGGTACATTTTGATCACTATTTTGACCATCCTTCACTGGGGTCTCTATTTGTTTATCATCTGATTTTGGAAGGATCTTTTTTGACAACTTTTGGGTAAAAGGAATTACCCTTGTTAGAATATTTTTTGACAATTTAGCTGGCTCAGAATCCTGATGAGGACTGGATGTTTTTTGATCTTCATGACCTTCTGCAATAAACTTCCACAGTAGAAGCGCCTCCGTTATACTATCTCTCACTGGTTTGATCTGCAGAAGTCCACAAAAGTATTAGCTTATAGATA
>CM067167.1:66552793-66730528 GCA_034093135.1 Erigeron breviscapus
AGATGTTTAAATTAGTGAATAAAGAAAAGGGGTAATATGGTCATTTCAAAGTCTTAATTACTTAAAGGGGGATGGGTAGTTTGCTTTATAGAGTAGTATAGATATAGATGATGTATCTTAATAATTAACATACAATAAGATACATACAATTCCTCTGTTCGTTTCTTTATTATTGTGGTATCAGAGCAACACTATCTAACCCTAATTCGGCTGAGCCACACATCACCGACATTTTTTCCCTCCATCTGACATACAAGTGTCAACCCCAAATAGTTAGTTATCATGGCCATGATAGCTGCTTTCTCTACAGTTGAGAAGACCTCTTACAACTCCCATAAATTTGGAATTTTTTTTTGAAACGGTCGTTTTTCAACGGTGTTTTGTCAAACAAGTTTTCGAAAAAAAAATTGTGAAACCAGGTAAACCGGTAATGCCACTACCGGTTTTGAATTTTTGGCTCGAACCCGGTATTAGCATTATCGGTTTCAGAAAAAGCAAAATGATGCCGGTATTAGCATTACCGGTTTCAGAGTGCGTACAGACGATGTGACAAGGGCAGGTACGACAGTTGACTGGCTACAGTGGTACATTGCACGTAATTTGAAACAGGTATTGCCAAAACCGGTTTCGAATCGACTATATATATATAATTCGGGTTTTCCTTGCATTTGTATCAAATTAGTTATCAAATAACTTAACAACCAACATCAGTATATATTTTTAAAACAAAACTTATGGCTTCTTCATCGTCATGTGACCCATCATCACCTCCTACGGTAACATTTCATGCATTGAAAGCACAATGTAAAGAGGATATAGACGACGGTTATGAACTTTACCACAAAATTAATGATTGTAAGCTTCTTATGGAACAAAGGAAGCTCGAACATAAGAAGAAAATAAAAGAATAAGGAAAATTGGCAGCGGAATCATTATAAGTGAAGAAATGCATAACGAATATATTGAGTCTACATTACCAAGCATCGATGAAATAACTTCTGAACTTGAAAAACTGTTAAAGTTGATTGATAAAAAGATCGACTATGCGACATATTATAAATTGCTAGCTGGAGACGGTTTCCGTTCCACCTGTTTGCTAAACAAGACCGATAAGCATACAGTCTCTATATGTCCTCTTTGCGTGTCGTGACACGTGGGGCAATCCGTGGCATTCCTTCCCACACCCAATACTGCAGCAACAACAAAGGCCCATCAACACCCTTTCTTGTAGGCATACTCCCCTTAGACAGGTTTCTATACAAACACGCAAGAGCTGCTGAACCCCAGCTCTTTCGACCTTCTTTGCTCAGGTCTCCTAGGTTCCTCAACAAATTCAAACTAACATCATAGGTGTTAGGATCAGGAAAAAGCTCTGAACCAATAATAGCTAGAATAATCCTTCTAGCCATGAATAGGCACATCTGATCATCTTCCTCGTCGAACCTGATAAATTCAATGCGCCTAGCTAAGGCGTGAAATTTTATCCGACCGTTTTTCAAGTTATCAAATTTACTGCATCTGTAGGAAAAAACCCCAGATATTCCATACACAGATTGTTCCAGTAATCAACATTTTGGGTTTCTGAAACCCACTCACCAGTCACCGGTGGTCCATCTATGGGTAAACCCCATATCACCTGCACATCTTGCAAGGTCACAGTTGCTTCACCAATAGGAAAGTGAAACGTGTTGGTTTCTGGACGCCATCTCTACACCAACGCGTTGATCAAAGAATGATCAAGTTTGTGAACCACCGCCTTGAAGAGTTGGAAAAACCCAGCATTCTTGAGATGCTGAAGGACTTTGTCAGGCACACCAGCCTTCATTACTCCAGCCAGCCCTCCATCACCTTTTCTACATCTTGGCACTGTCACTTCACGTTCATGGGAAATGTTGTATGAGCGATGCACATCTGGAGCGTGTAACCACAACAACTCTGGGTTTCTTGGTACACAGCTAACATTAAGAGAGGCCATTTTTGATTTTGAAAACACTGGTTTTGTTGATGATAAATGAGTGAGAAATTGCTTATTGCTTATGAAAATATATGTTTGCGTGAGATGCTATAGAAAACATGCATGTGTATATATACTACTATCTGCGTAAATTGAATAATGATGCATGGTTCAGTTTTGTCGCGACATGCGAAACTGGTATTGGGAAAACCGGCTTCGCAGTGAGTTGTCCCATCAATGTCACCTCCCCCTGCATGCTCACTGTTCTCTGCAAAAGGCTGTATGTAATTCTGAAACCGGTAATGCTAATACCGGCTTCATTTTGCTTTTTCTGAAACGGTAATGCTAATACCGGGTTCGAGCCAAAAATTCGAAACCGGTATTAGCATTACCGGTTTACCTTGTTTCACAATTTTTTTTTCCCGAAAACTTGTTTAACAAAACACCCTTGAAATACGACCGTTTCAAAAAAAAAATTCCATAAATTTGCTTTCACCCTAACAACTATGGGTTCTGGAAAACTATGATTCATCATTTCTTTGTCACAAACAACGTTGATGGCACGATACCTTGTTCGTTGGCTGTGATAGAACAGTCTACTTCACCAGACAAAGATGCACCAAAAACATCTGAATTATGCGATTTGGATATCCAATGATGCTCATGTTCGTATGTTGATTATCTCTACCATCTCATAAGCTTCGTTCATCCATGTTCAAGGTACTACTTCTCGAGAATTATGGTTGACTCTAGAATGTCTTATGCACCACATACTTCATCTAGGGAATACACTCTAAAGGCCCAACTGTTAAAGCAAGGGTAATGAAACCCCTTCTGCTTATCTTGATCGAGCACAGGAATATTCTGATGCCCTGGCTAATATTGGGGAAGCATTCAAAGAAAAAGACCTTGTCATGCTAGTTATTTCTGGTCTTCGTGAAGAGTATAATGGATTTAAATCCAATATTCTTGGAAGACAAAATCCAACAGCTTTTTCAGAACTCAAAGGGCTGCTTTCGGATTATGATTACATGATGAAACAGTCTGTTGCACCTGTTATTGCTTCACCCCAAGCCTTTGCAACTTCGGCTACGGGAACTCAGCCAGTCACTAGCCCTATACAACCTGATACATTGCAGGCATTGACTCAACTTGCTTCCAGATTGGGTTTCGATTACAACCCTCCACCCCACGGTCAGAGGTCTTTTTTACCTCCTATAATCAAAACAATTGTGGTCGTGGAAAACCCAATTATAATAATCCGGCTTATGGGGGTAACAAAAATCAATTTAGCTGGGCAACTACTCAGAATATGGTTTATGGAACTTGTAATAGGTGTGGTATTGGTCACACTCCTCCTGATTGCCCGAACCGTGTCAGGTCTCGCTCATCAACCTTCTGCCAACCATGCTGATTATCGTTCTCAGGCCTCTTCTTGGCTTCCCGACACTGGATCTAACAGTCATGTAGCACCAGATCTATCTGCTCTTGGCACTCCTGAGCCGTACTATGGTGAGGAGTCTCTTCATGTTGGCAAGGGTAGGGTTTACCCATTTTACATATTGGTTCAACACGTTTTTATTCGCCTAACAAACCTTTTTCATTAAATGACATCCTTCATGTTCCTCAAATCAAGCGAAACTTACTCTCTGTTCAAAAATTTTGTCGTGATAATCATGTCTTCTTTGAATTTCACGATTCCTTTTTTGTTGTGAATGACAAGTTTACACGCACTACCCTCCTCACGGGTCCAAGTGAACATGGTCTCTACACCATCCGCCTTCCTTCATTTCAATTGGTCTCCAGAGTTGCTTTTACTGTCGCTCGTGCTCCTGTTACAACATGGCATCAACGACTTGGACATCCTCATCCACAACTTTTACATTCCATGCTTTTTAAATATTGTCTTCCTGTTTCTGAAAAATGTTCGAATGACTCTTGTAATGCTTGTCATATAGGGAAATCATCGAAACTTTCATTGTCATCTTCTAACTTTCAAAGTTATGGAATTTTGGATTTAGTATTTTGTGATGTTTGGGGACCGGCTCCTATTTTGTCTAGTGATGGTCATAAGTATTTTTTACTTTGTGTTGATCATTTTTCCCGCTATATGTGGTTTATTACCATTGACACAAAAATCGGACGTGTTTCCCATTTTTAAACAATTTGTTGCCATGGTTGAACGACAGTTTAATACTAAACTTAAATCCGTTCAAACGGATTGGGGAGGTGAGTTCAGGAATCTCCCTAGTTTTTTCTCTCCTCTCGGCATTATTCACCGTCGTTCTTGTCCCATACTAGTGAGCAGAATGGAATCGTTGAGCGCCGTCATAGGCATGTCGTTGAAACAGGTCTAACTTTACTTGCTCAATCGGGTGTACCCTATCGTTTCTGGCACTTTGCCTTTGAAACGGCAGTCTATCTTATAAACCGAATGCCATCTCGTAATGTGTCTGGAAAATCCCCTTTTGAGTATATATTTCATCGTCCACCTAATTTTACCTTTTTAAAGGTTTTTGGATGTCAATGTTATCCTCACATTCGTCCGTATAATCATCATAAGATGGAGTTTCGTTCTCTCCCTTGTATATTTCTTGGGTACAGTCCCATTCATCATGGTTATCGGTGTCTTGACATGACTACCGATCGCCTTTATATTGCCCGCCATGTTCGTTTCAGCGAACGATCTTCTCCTTTCTTACTAGTTTCTGCTTCCCATCCCTCCCGTTTTGCGCCTGATCCATATGTCACCAGCTACCCTACACCTATTATCACTACACCAACTGCAACTATACTTACTTCCCCCACTACACCTACACCTATTTCTGCTCACCCTAATCTATCCACTCAAACTGATATACCTAACCGTAACCAAACACAAACCGCACCTACTCAACCTGTCCCTTCACGTGCTGAATCACAAACTACACCTATTCAGGTTGTCCCTTCATATACTCAAACACAAATCGAGCCCATATCCTGAACACAAAGTGTCACCACACCATCACTGCACACCCATACCGTACCTAATCCTACAACTCGTACCAGACCTGCTAATCTTCGCCCAAACCCGAAACAACGGGTTCCATATGATCCTACCGCTCATCTCTCTCACACTTCCACTGATATTGAACCTGCTACCTTTGATATTGCAAACAAATCTCCTCAGTGGTGTACTGCTATGGCTGAAGAATATGCAGCCTTGATACGTAATGGTACGTGGACTCTTGTTCCTCCCGTGCCTAATGCAAATGTGGTTGATTGTAAATGGGTATACAAACTTAAAAGGGATCAAACAGGTGCTATTACACGTCACAAAGCACGTCTAGTGGCGAAAGGATTTAAACAACAGCTGGGGGTGGATTATCATGAGACTTTTAGTCCAGTAGTGAAATCAACTACTATCCGTACAGTTTTGTCTATTGCTGTGACACAACGCTGGACACTTAGACAATTAGATGTTCAAAATGCGTTTTTACATGGTGACCTGACCGAGACAGTTTATTTGCGCCAACCACAAGGCTTTGTTGATCCTCAGAGACCGGATCATGTTTGTTTACTTCATAAGTCCTTATATGGATTAAAGCAAGCTCCTCGTGCATGGTACACTCGGCTTACTCGGGTGTTACACTCTCTTGGGTTTATAGGATCTAAAACGGATCCATCACTTTTCGTTTATTGTTCCGGGGATACTCTCATGTATATGTTAGTCTACGTCGATGACATCCTTCTTACAGGAAACAATCCACATGTCATTGATCAAGTAATTCACAGCTTGGGTCACACTTTTGCTATTCAAGATTTGGGCTCTCTATCCTATTTTTTGGGTGTTGAAGTTGTTAAAAGGGGGTCTGATATGGTTCTTTCTCAGCGGAAATACATTTTGGAGTTACTTCATCGGGCTGGTTTATCTCAGGCTAAACCGGTCACATCACCCATCACTACTGATGCAAATTTGGCTCTTGGCGACAGTCCTTTATTTGATAATCCGGTGCGTTATCGTCAACTTGTTGGTGCTCTACAGTATGTCACTCTTTCTCGCCCGGACATTACATTTGCTGTTAATAAAGTTTGCCAGTTTATGCATTCTCCTACTGAGAATCATTGGTCTGCTGTCAAACGGATACTTCGCTATCTTCATGGTACGTCGAATTATGGCCTTTTGATCCAACAGGCTTCTGGTACAACACTTCATGCTTACACCGATGTTCATAATTCATCTCTGTATGCCTTCTCGGATGCAGATTGGGCTGGTTGTCTTGATGACCGTCGGTCCACCGGGGGATATGCTATATATCTTGGGTCTAACCTTATCTCTTGGTCAGCTACATAAAATCATATCATAAAATATTTGTAGGTAACTTGATATTGTATTTGAATGTTCAGTTGCAAACACAATATAACCATTAGCAAACCTCAATGGGTTAATATAGGAAGTGGTGACTTTGACCCATTTACTTATAAGTTAAGGGTTTAGTATCCCGGAGTGTAAATAACTTTGCAACTTTTTCTATTGTATGTAAGTATCAAAAATTTTGTACAGTATATGTAAGTATCTCGCTAAATTGAACACTTAATGTAAAATTTTTACGTTGACCAATCAAAAACTTCTACGTGGACAGCTCATATGGTTGCCACGTATACATTTTTACATTAAACGTTCAATTTAGCGAGATACTTACATATATTGTTCAAACTTTTTGATGCATACACACAATAGAAAAAGTTGCAAAGTTACTTACACTCCAGGATAATTAACCCTTAAATTAATCGATAACAAAACTCAGCTAATAGGGAAAAAGGTAAAATAGGCCAAACGGGTTGAGACTCGTCCAGTTTTCAATGCATACAGCCTTTCATATCACTTTGAGCAAAGATTTGGATTGCAATAGTATTGTTTGTAATAATTTAGGTTATTTAAAATTGAAGGACAGATAAAAAGTTTTGGGTCAACCCGGGCCGTTTTAATCCCTACAAAAGAAACAAAAAGTTTTGACCCGTTACTCAACCCAACTAAAAAAGCATTAGTTATAGCCTCCCTTCAGCAATAATCAACAATAATATCTCATGCCTTCCCTGCTATTATTAGTTTAATCGTCTAAAATCATACTTGTCCATAAGCTAATGATACTCTTCATCATTTTGTTAAACAAATTAAAGTAGGTTTCTTTAAAAGGTGGCTTTATTACTGTAAATTCAAAAGTACACCACCTGTATACAAGATCACCATGACCCGCAGCATAAGACATGACTACCCTACAGGTTGTAAAAGTAACCAAAGGTTCAGGCCCGACCCACAGAACTACAACAGCTGACAAGCATTCCCACATGACAGGCTACTAACTCACTAAGTAGTAAGTACATACAACGCAATCTTATGTGCTCCCAAAAGAGACCATATGTGCAAACGAATGTGTACCCAAAACACAGACCTGTAATAACTTACGAAAATCAAAAGCACGTACAGAAACATTAAAAATTCAGTCAGGCCAACGATTACCATTTACCAGAACTCATCACCTAATGTCATCGACAGTAGTATTCAGCAATTACAAACAGCAGACCCATGGGCCATGGGCCTGCCCAGCACCAGCCATTGATTCCACCTGAAGTCACAATTTCTTTTCCACTTAGAATTCCACTCAAAGCTTCTTACTTGAATCTCTTGGATAGGTATGTATCGATTCATTTGTTCAACTCTTGCGCTATTAGAAATGACTTTTGTTGCAAATGAGATTTAGAGTTGGTGTAGGCTGCATTCCTGGGTTAGGAACAACATTATGATAGTGGAGGGTGGTTTCCCTTATGGTAATGGTGAATTTCCCTGTGAGCTGAGTGGTGCAACTGCTTGTGGTGGTAATCATAAGTAGAGGTGGCTATTTGAGCCCATCCATTTTACTAGCCAGTTTGGATATGGATTAATGTTCAAAGAATCAACTTTAAAAAGTAGTAAAGATGAAATGGGTCAAATGGGTTGAAAGTCATGCAGACTCCAGAGTGTCATTCAAGTGTTTTTACCCAAACTTGATTTCTTCAAACATTTCCGATATTGTACTATATGATAATCAATTTTTTCGATCCGATCTGCTTCGACCCATTACCCAACCCGCCTTCAATACCTCTACTCCCAAGGCAATGCTAAAGCAAACTTTGAAGTGTTCGAAGTAGTAGAAACATGGATTAATCTCTAGTTAAAAGTTTTACCTGTCTTCATATAAGCTTAATACTACACTAGTTACAAAATTTGGTTAGATGACAATATGACATGACAACTAGTGAATAATAAAAGGCTAAAACATATTCAGATAATGTGATGGAAAGCTTACAAAACCAACATCAAATAATTAACAAACCAATTACATTCTCATTTCTGTACCCAAAACTTACATTCCCAGTTAATTAACATACATATGGTTCAAAGTCAAATCAATAACAATGGAAGCCAAATCTCAGAAAAATACAATTATAATTCATTTTTTTAAATCTAATCTAACAAGAAACAAGAACTTAAAAACAACAATTTTTCAGAACTAGATCAGATCACACCTTTCGGACGGAGTAGCTTAAAATAAATTCCTTGATTTCATCGTTTGCTGCCCTATCAACTGCTGTTCTTCCATCTGCATCTTTGACATCATATTTGGCTCCAGCTTTCAACAACTCCTCTATTTTGGGTTTGTCACCTTCCCCGGAAGCCATCATTAACAAAATATCAACGGGGTGAATGTTTTGGCATAAAAGAGCTTCCATTTTATCATATGTGCCCTCAACAGCAAGCATACCCATATAATTGAAGTACTGCATAAATTTTAGTAAAGAATAATCATATTAAACATCTTTGGATTTTCTTGAATCCTTGAAGCTAATCGAGGATCAAAGAGTCATCAAGAAAAGAAAGAGAGGGTAATATAGCCGGGTTGGGTAACGGGCAACAATGTTATTTTAGTACATGTCAAAATAGGTCAGGTTGGGTTGACCAAAAATATTTTTCCCCAAGATTTGTAAACTTTTTTTGTATATAAACCTGTTTCTTCTAAGCTAACTTTTTTCTATGTTTGCCCCGTAACAGATAAACCATAAAACCAATTCAACCCATTAATAAGTAAATAAGTCGAAGTTGCCATCTGCCCATCTCTAAAGACTAGTTAATGTCTTAATGATATTCATCTTACACATATTCTCAGTCAAATGCTAGAATTCGTTACAAAGATCCTGGTATATAGTGATCATTATCTATGGTTATGACGCATTACACTGATCAATTATTCTACAAACACTAATCAAACAGCAGAAACCAAATAAATATTGGAACATATCAAAATTGAGACAAAAGGTAGTATAAAAAATTCCCAAGTTATTGAATTTCCCTCAAAAATTTTCTTGGATTGCAAAATTTCTCATTCCCCAAGGGCAATATGCAGAAGACAACGTTCAGACTAATTTACGACCGATTAAAGAGAGTGTCCACATATATGGAAAACATGACCATATTTGCAAAGTACCCAACTCTGGAACCAACCAAGTAAAACTTGGGTCTCCACTAATGATTCCCAAAACCCCCGGCCACTTTAACACAATACCCAAATCCTAATTCACAAGAAAGTTCACAACTTGATTCCTTAACATACTCAAATAGTAGTAAGGGACATGCATCATAAAACCGGAGGTCATCAGTTCAAATCCTTCCTATGTCCTTTCAACAACAATGTTACAAAATTTACATTCTCTCATGTTGTCCTAAGATATCCATTAACATACACTATATTCACCACCCAACAACCATAAATCCCAAAAAAGGTTCAAACTTTAACTACATAAACAAAAAACCAAAAAAAGGGTAATTAATAATTAGCATAATCTAATACCTGTTCAACATCATCACGGTCAAAATCATCTCTAGATTGACTACCATAAATACCAGCACCTTCAGCATCAACACCATTTTTACCAAACTTAAACCAACATGTAATTCCTTTTGACCTGCAACTTCTTGGCCCAACAATTCTTGAAGTGGGTCTGCAAAATCCAAGCTTTTTATTCTGACCCAGAAACCCAGAATTCAATTTACAAACTGGGCTTGTAAATCTTGTGTTTGAATTTAATACTAAAATATTAGTACTACTACATGATGATAATATTGTTGCCATTGTTGTTTTTTCAAGAAAGTTTCTTATCACTACAGAGTGAGTGGCATGTATATATCCTGTTAATATTATTCTTTGATTTGATGATAATATATTGTCCAAGAATGTGTATCTATATATTATATGTATGGATTATAATCACCAAATCAGAGTGGCGCAGCGGAAGCGTGGTGGGCCCATAACCCACAGGTCCCAGGATCGAAACCTGGCTCTGATATATTAGAGTGGCTTCCGTACTTTTTTTTCTTCCACATTCTTTTTGATAATTTTACAAACTGGACCCCTAGTGTTTTGTATTTTCCCATTATATATCCCTGTACTTTCCGAAAAAAATATTACATTTTGGGTCTTTGAATATTTTGTATTGTTTAGCATAGAGAAATTATCACAAATCGTCCCTGTGGTTTGCTCGATTCGCATTTTTGTCCCTGTACTTTTTTTTATCATTAGGTATCCCTGTACTTTTCATTTTCATTGTCAGAAGTCCCTAACCCTAACGTCTGTTAATTTACCTCCGTCAAGCCCCTCACATGCAATGCACATAAGGGTACATTAGTCTTTTCCACCAGATTCCTCTAAATCTATCTATATGTTTTTGACTCTGTTGTATATATTTGAAACCACCACCACGACCACCACACACATATCTAAAACACCAATGTACAAAAACACAAAAATCACACCATCAAATCTAAAACACCAAAATTTTACAAAAACACAATTAAATTCCTATAAAAATCAAATCGAAATCAACCATTAAGTATCTTTTCCCTAATTCATTTTTACTTTTACTTTTATATTTTACAGCCATTTCTCATACTTTATACTTTTCTCTTATTTGATGTTTACAGCTTTACTTTTTCTTCTCCAACATCACCTAGCCTCCATTTTCTATAGAAAAATTATCCAGAGAAGTTCCAAAATAATGAAGTAGAAGATACAATTCCATTGAAAATTCTAGAATTTCTTTTCTCCTTTTCGTTGGAAACTAGAAACCTCCATTCGTCTCCTCTATATAATAATAGAACAGCGTTCAATCAAAATCACCATCATCTCTTTGTTGTTTTATTTTAAGCCTTATGTTGGAGATAAAGACAAACAAGATTGAGTTGTAGGTTAAGGTAATTTTGTATACTCTTTAATTTGTATATTAATTGTTACTCAGATACATATATAGAAAGTGGCGGTGGTGGTAGTTGTGGAGGAAGGTAGTTGTTTAGTTGGGTTTTCATTTTAAGAGTTTATAAAAATAATGGGGTTCATCAAAAATCTTGTATTTTGATCTTGCAGATGTTGTAATGGAAGATACAAATATGTGATGGGTTTTCATTTTTGATATAGATATATATATATAATGGACATTGTAATATGAAGTCAACGGATAATTAGAAGTGCTGCCGGAATCGGAAAAAAGAGGAAGTCGGTTGATAGTAAATCATCGAAAACTGGGGATGTGGTATGTGGTCAATTCCATATAGCAAAAATAATTAAATAAATAATAAAATAAATTAAAGAATCTTTTATCACAAATGGTCCCTGTGATTATGAAGGTGACAAAAATACCCTCACGTGATATGCACGTGAGGGGTTTTACGGAGTTTTTTTGACGGATGTTAGTGGCAGGGACGTCTGACAATGAAAATGAAAAGTACAGGGACACCTAATGATAAAAAAAAAAGCACAGGGACGAAAATGCGAATCGAGCAAACCACAGGGACGATTTGTGATAATTTCTCTTTAGCATAAGTTGTTTATATTAGCTCTTGCATCTTAGATCTGGATTGTCTTCCAGCTAGTGTCAAATATTAATTGATATTGTAAACTGAATTTTTCTGAATCCGTCATTCTTCACTTATGTTTTCTTATGACGACGAAACGCATTAACCTTTGATTAAAACATTGGATTCGTTGATGTCATCTATCGAATGAGAGTCGTGGTTATGGTAATGCAGACCCTTTCAAGTCTTAACAATCTGCAAGTTGCAAAGAACATTACATCATATGGTCTTTTTTTTCTTTTTGTCAAAGTAATTAACTTTTCCATTGAGGCTTGTATTATCTAAACTAGATGTATTTAATCCAGAAAATAAAAAATCTCCTGTCCTTGCTTAAAGGTTTTTATAAATAGAAATATGCATAAAACAATTGAAGAGCAATTGTAAAATATATTTTCTAGCAATATACTTACATATATACATATACATAATACATACCCCATACATGTGTATATATTGGACAAGGTACACCACCAATTTTTAGCGATACACTACCAAATATGCTTTATTGAGTTGTACAGTACAACACTATAAAGCATATTTAGTGGTGTATTGCCAAAACTTGGTGGTGTACAAATCGCTTTCCATTGGACAATAAGAGGTCTTAAAAATGTAGTAAGGAGTATATGTTAGTGGAACCACATGTTGAGAGATGGTCCAAAATTTAATGTTCATTGCATTGCATACCCATGATGAAAACATTGACACATCACCACACAATCTGCTTCACAAAAACAAGATCTTCCTTTGCACAAAGATATAAATCATAAGGCAAAGATTTCAAGTTCTTATACATTTGACATTCATCAGTATTAAAAAAAAAAAAAAAAAACAACTTAAAATGTCCAGTTCTACCAAATCACAATCTTCCTCTTCTTTATACATCCCAGAAATAATGTCTGCAAAACCTCCTGTTGAGATTGGGACAAAAGGAACTATCGCATCACTTATAATGAAAGAGATAGAGTACTTAAACGTACTCGATGGGCACTCTCGTAACCATAGTTTAGAACTACCAGAAACGGCTCAAAAACGCACAAATGGTAGTAGAAGAAAGAACAAGTTCATACCAAAGCATTTGTTCAGCCATTGAAGCAGATAACATCAATGGACCTAAAATGATTTCAGGGTTAAAAGTTACAAGAACCAGAAAAGAGTCCTAACTTAGGCATTGGTTTCTGAAAGCTTTGAGAAATGAAGCTTCTTGAGTCGATTCGTAATTGGGTCAGGCATTTTGCACTTTATATCAACAACTTCAGCTATGTAAGAACCCTTTCGCCTATTAGGATTTCGGCTAGCTTTTCTTGTTTTGTGAGCTGCCGTCTTTTTGTTTGTATTGGTGATGTTGTTCGAGCTTGCTACATTTGCTTGTATTGTTTCTTTGAGACTTGTACTAACTGCGGGACTTGGAGATGCATCTTTGACTCTGCATAATTCCCTTGACATTAGGGCGCTAATTGTACCAGTGGTTCCTATTTTGATGGATCCACCGCCACCCTTGATATCTTCAAGTGTCTGAACCATGTTTGTTTAATAATCTTGGTATCGATAGTAATGTTTGTTTTCACGATTATTGAATGCAATGGTCTTGTTTCATAAATCGCAGCGTCTATGCTATGGTACAACCCTACAAATCAAAAAGTGAAATAATAAGCACATGGCACGTCAAGAGACCACAATTTAGTGAGCCAGATGGTAGCTAAAACTAGAAAGTGTTGCAAAAGCAATTATTCCTTAGTTAAGTGGTATGCAAAACTGATTATAAGTAAGCTTGTTTATGGCAAAGTAATCAGATTTGGAAAGGAATGTAAGGAGTTGCCACAAGAAAGTTATCTATCAAGAATAAATGTAAAACTAGCCAACCACTCCTAGCTTTAATCAACTAGCATTCTTGAAATTGCAATAAGCCAATAACCACTTTAAGAAATGCACATCCGAGCAAAAGTTTAGCTTACAACTTAGGGCTTCCGCTTATTAAGGCTCGTTATGTAATAAACAAAATGAAACCATATTATTAGCATCTACATATACGAGTGTATCTGAGACTAGGAACCTTAAGTCTTAACTTGAAAACTTTTCATAAACAATAATAATCTCCCAGTTTCATAAACAATAATAATCTCCCAGCTTATTAGCATCAACATATACGAGTGTATGTGAGACTAGGAACCTAAATTTCTGATCACAATGGATCTCCAAAGTCAGATTAAAACATCATTTGGCAACAAATTATATAGAATATAACCAAAGCAAACTGACTAAAACAGACACAAGCCCGGCTTAGATGCTGAACTAGATTCATTTCACGTTCACCGACACAATGAACTAAAAGTCTTTAATGAAAACATTTCACATGGAAAAAGAACTGAAAATGTAGCTCATAAACAATAATAATCTCCCAGCTTATTAGCATCTACATATACGAGTGTATCTGAGACTAGGAACCTTAAGTCTTAACTTGAAAACTTTTCATAAACAATAATAATCTCCCAGTTATTAGCATCTACATATACGAGTGTATCTGAGACTAGGAACCTTAAGTCTTAACTTGAAAACTTTTCATAAACAATAATAATCTCCCAGTTATTAGCATCTACATATACGAGTGTATCTGAGACTAGGAACCTTAAGTCTTAACTTGAAAACTTTTCATAAACAATAATAATCTCCCATTTATTAGCATCTACATATACGAGTGTATCTGAGACTAGGAACCTTAAGTCTTAACTTGAAAACTTTTCATAAACAATAATAATCTCCCAGTTTCATAAACAATAATAATCTCCCAGCTTATTAGCATCAACATATACGAGTGTATCTGAGACTAGGAACCTTAAGTCTTAACTTGAAAACTTTTCATAAACAATAATAATCTCCCATTTATTAGCATCTACATATACGAGTGTATCTGAGACTAGGAACCTTAAGTCTTAACTTGAAAACTTTTCATAAACAATAATAATCTCCCAGTTTCATAAACAATAATAATCTCCCAGCTTATTAGCATCAACATATACGAGTGTATGTGAGACTAGGAACCTAAAGTCTTAACTTGAAAACTTTTCATAAACAATAATAATCTCCCAGTTATTAGCATCTACATATACGAGTGTATCTGAGACTAGGAACCTTAAGTCTTAACTTGAAAACTTTTCATAAACAATAATAATCTCCCAGTTATTAGCATCTACATATACGAGTGTATCTGAGACTAGGAACCTTAAGTCTTAACTTGAAAACTTTTCATAAACAATAATAATCTCCCAGTTATTAGCATCTACATATACGAGTGTATCTGAGACTAGGAACCTTAAGTCTTAACTTGAAAACTTTTCATAAACAATAATAATCTCCCAGTTATTAGCATCTACATATACGAGTGTATCTGAGACTAGGAACCTTAAGTCTTAACTTGAAAACTTTTCATAAACAATAATAATCTCCCATTTATTAGCATCTACATATACGAGTGTATCTGAGACTAGGAACCTTAAGTCTTAACTTGAAAACTTTTCATAAACAATAATAATCTCCCAGTTTCATAAACAATAATAATCTCCCAGCTTATTAGCATCAACATATACGAGTGTATGTGAGACTAGGAACCTAAAGTCTTAACTTGAAAACTTTTCATAAACAATAATAATCTCCCAGTTATTAGCATCTACATATACGAGTGTATCTGAGACTAGGAACCTTAAGTCTTAACTTGAAAACTTTTCATAAACAATAATAATCTCCCAGTTATTAGCATCTACATATACGAGTGTATCTGAGACTAGGAACCTTAAGTCTTAACTTGAAAACTTTTCATAAACAATAATAATCTCCCAGCTTATTAGCATCAACATATACGAGTGTATGTGAGACTAGGAACCTAAATTTCTGATCACAATGGATCTCCAAAGTCAGATTAAAACATCATTTGGCAACAAATTATATAGAATATAACCAAAGCAAACTGACTAAAACAGACACAAGCCCGGCTTAGATGCTGAACTAGATTCATTTCACGTTCACCGACACAATGAACTAAAAGTCTTTAATGAAAACATTTCACATGGAAAAAGAACTGAAAATGTAGCTCATAAACAATATAATCAACACGCAAATAACAGGGTATTAAAACTTCAAGAGCATTCCATTGCATTCAGTAGTAGTACATGAAAACAATAAAGAAAAAAACATGAAGTTCAAGCGATACCAAGAAACTGCAAGAAAGGACATTGAACGAGCATTCGGGGTGCTTCAAGGTCGATGGTCGATCCTTAAAATCCCTTCACGACCATACAATATCCAAAAACTAAAACGAATCATGTACACTTGTGTAATTTTACACAGCATGTTCACAGGGGACAACAATCACGCACTATGTGAACTTGAAGAAGATTATCTGGCTGATCCAACTAATCTCCCGCAACGTTCATGGAATAAAAGGGTTGCAACACAACACGTATGGACGCAGAATTACGCGATAAAAGAGTGCACCATCGACTTCGCAAGGCTCTAGTCGAACACATTTGGAACCTCCCGGCAAACTACCGTCAACGTTAATGTAATTTCTTTTAATAACGTAATGTTTTTTTTAATTATATGTAATGTTTTTTATAATTATATGTAATGTTTTTTTAGTGTAAGTTTTTTTAATTAATGTATATTTTTTTAATTAATGTAATTTTTTCCGATGTAATATTTTTTTAATAAATATAATGTTGTTTATTTGTTAATGAATTGTTTTTTATAAAAATGTGATTTATATTTGTATGTTTTATTTAGTTGAAAATAATAAAATATTGAGGAAGAAGTAAGGAAGAAGTGAAGAAGAGGTATTGTTGGCAAGAGTGTGTCATGAAATTGAGATGTAAGAAATATGTGATGTGGCGACGAGGAAGAGGTGAGGAAGTGTTCACTGTTGGGAAGGGCCTAAAGATCAAATTCCGATAAGAAATGCGTATTTGAGTTGGAATTAATGGATCAAAGGGCCTTTTTAAATTTTTGAATAACATGTTGTTTTTGGTCTAGTGCGATAGTATTGGTTTAGTCTTCGAACTGTCAGAAGAGAATAAGAGATGGTTAGAAAACGCTCACAACAATATACTGGTTTACGAAGTATACATCTGAGTAAAATCAGTTGTCAATAAGAACACCTCATTTGTCAAACAAAATTGATGTTGTTAACAGATACAAACATTATATATTTTACTTTTTCATACATGTTATACATGTTATGCAATATCCAACCTGTGTTTCTCATGTATAAATTTTTTCTAACGACAATAATTTTATTGAAACAAACATCTTTGGCAAGATGGCGAAGATAATAGAAGATTACTACATCAGATAATTAGGACTAACATGTCATAGAGGCCACGAAATATCACTTATAATTTGATGAGAAACACGTTGTACTTGTACATTTACAACATATTTATATTATATATTCATGTGTGAACTTCTTTTCGCATGTACAAGTAACATATATGCTTTTGTTTATATCTAACGATGTCACTAATAATCTGGATAACGAAAATGTCATTCGAATTTTCTGATAAATCCACATTTTGTTGCTTTTTAATATAGAAATATTGACCAAAGATGATTTTTTAAGTTTTAAACATTTTACTATCTTCTTTATTTTCCATTGCCTTATCTATACTTAATACACGAGAGAAAGTATCCGCGCATTACGGCGGTGAGATGGTGGAGGTGATAAGTCATAGAGAGGTCATAGGAGTTGATATGTCATAGAGTATGATAGTCAAATGCCTTAATCGGATTTAAAAATTCGTCGAAAGTATATCGAATGACATCTCTAATGAAAGAGCATGAAATTTTAAAAACACCCATATAATTTTTATAATTTATCGATGTACGGTTTTTGAGATAAAAGATTTTGAATGAATTGGAGGAATAAATGATTTATGGAGGAGAGAAAAAAAAATAATTGGTTGAGATTTAAGGAGAGAGAAGGGTATTATAGTTATTTTAGGTAAATATAAAATAGATAGGTGGCATTTTAAAAAAGTAAATGTTGAAACTTAAAATTTAGACAAGGGTTATTTGCTTTATAATATAGTATAGATATAGATAAAATGGAATGATGTTTCGATAAATATAAGCTAGTTTCAATTTTTAATTTTTAATTAACATAATTTTTTTAATTAATGTAATGTTTTTTTAATTATATGTAATGTTTTTTTAATTATATGTAATGATTTGTTAATTAATGAATTGTTTTTTATAAAAATGTGATTTATATTTGTATGTTTTATTTAGTTGAAAATAATAAAATATTGAGGAAGAAGTAAGGAAGAAGTGAAGAAGAGGTATTGTTGGCAAGAGTGTGTCATGAAATTGAGATGTAAGAAATATGTGATGTGGCGACGAGGAAGAGGTGAGGAAGTGTTCACTGTTGGGAAGGGCCTAAAGATCAAATTCCGATAAGAAATGCGTATTTGAGTTGGAATTAATGGATCAAAGGGCCTTTTTAAATTTTTGAATAACATGTTGTTTTTGGTCTAGTGCGATAGTATTGGTTTAGTCTTCGAACTGTCAGAAGAGAATAAGAGATGGTTAGAAAACGCTCACAACAATATACTGGTTTACGAAGTATACATCTGAGTAAAATCAGTTGTCAATAAGAACACCTCATTTGTCAAACAAAATTGATGTTGTTAACAGATACAAACATTATATATTTTACTTTTTCATACATGTTATACATGTTATGCAATATCCAACCTGTGTTTCTCATGTATAAATTTTTTCTAACGACAATAATTTTATTGAAACAAACATCTTTGGCAAGATGGCGAAGATAATAGAAGATTACTACATCAGATAATTAGGACTAACATGTCATAGAGGCCACGAAATATCACTTATAATTTGATGAGAAACACGTTGTACTTGTACATTTACAACATATTTATATTATATATTCATGTGTGAACTTCTTTTCGCATGTACAAGTAACATATATGCTTTTGTTTATATCTAACGATGTCACTAATAATCTGGATAACGAAAATGTCATTCGAATTTTCTGATAAATCCACATTTTGTTGCTTTTTAATATAGAAATATTGACCAAAGATGATTTTTTAAGTTTTAAACATTTTACTATCTTCTTTATTTTCCATTGCCTTATCTATACTTAATACACGAGAGAAAGTATCCGCGCATTACGGCGGTGAGATGGTGGAGGTGATAAGTCATAGAGAGGTCATAGGAGTTGATATGTCATAGAGTATGATAGTCAAATGCCTTAATCGGATTTAAAAATTCGTCGAAAGTATATCGAATGACATCTCTAATGAAAGAGCATGAAATTTTAAAAACACCCATATAATTTTTATAATTTATCGATGTACGGTTTTTGAGATAAAAATATTTTGAGATTTAAGGAGAGAGAAGGGTATTATAGTTATTTTAGGTAAATATAAAATAGATAGGGAAATTTTAAGAACACCCATATAATTTTTATAATTTATCGATGTACGGTTTTTGAGATAAAAGATTTTGAATGAATTGGAGGAATAAATGATTTATGGAGGAGAGAAAAAAAAATAATTGGTTGAGATTTAAGGAGAGAGAAGGGTATTATAGTTATTTTAGGTAAATATAAAATAGATAGGTGGCATTTTAAAAAAGTAAATGTTGAAACTTAAAATTTAGACAAGGGTTATTTGCTTTATAATATAGTATAGATATAGATAAAATGGAATGATGTTTCGATAAATATAAGCTAGTTTCAATTTTTAATTTTTAATTAACAAACTATATTTGAGATATTTGAAAAAATATATATAGTAAGAGGACCAGAAAACAATAACCCCATTTACTGGATACAGAGTGGAGAGCCCACTAGAATTAAAAAGCCCAAAGTAAATAACCGAAAGGCTGCATTATTATATTTTAACCACATATATTAACTTTATTAAACTCATATTAGTTTGATCATTTTATTCATAAAAATATTTTTTTCCCATCAGAAATTGATTAATATACTACATCTGTAATACATTACTGACTTCTAAAGGGTGTGTATAATTTATGATTAAGGTAGACTAATCAATAACTTATGTTAGGTTTTTTACTTTCTATTCGCAACTAAGGTTAGTTTGATTTATCCGGGCTATGCTTCCATAATGACTCTAGAAATGTTAAGAATTCTATATTTTTTTTTTTTTTTAAAACAACGTATTAGTTGGTTAGTGGTTCGAACCTTAGCAGTGACATCCAAACGGGCGGTATGCTAGAGGTTGAAACCCGAAAACACTCCTGGAGACCAAGGATGCGATAACATAGTCCGCACACTTCTGAAGAGGTAAATGCCCGAAACATTGGGGAATTAAGATTTTTAAATTGATCTTTTTGTTTAACTTAAAGGGATGAAATATTGAAATATGTATTAGTTCGTGATTAATTTCATAGTGAAAACTTGAAATGGTAAAAATTCATATTTTATTGTTTATAAGTTATTATACATTATATGTATTAGGTTAAAAGTGTTTAGATAGTGTGCTTATTTAAAATACATATACAAAGGAAAATGGTAGATGGAGTGCCCTGCCTGCTTTGATTTTTCCTAATATATATACATATCCACCAAGAGACAAACACATAATATTATTACAAGTGGCTTTAAGTGCCCAACAAGTTTAACTTTTTCGATCTTCACCAAAGTTTCTATTATATTCATAAACAAATATGCATACATCATGCATAGTGTCCATAATACCAAAGGGCTTTTTATTGACACCATTTTTTGTCTATTGACACCCTTTAGAAGGGGCAAATTTTTGGAGCAGAATGGACGAAATTTGCCCCATCTGACTTGACATTTTTTACCATACTATTGTCAGCTTTACGTCACTTCAAATCAACATGTCAGGGCAGAAGGGGCAAATTTGTCCCATCTGACCCCACACTTTTTCCCGTACCCCTATTACCTTTATGTCACTTTTATCCGACAATGTCAGGGCAGAAGGGGCGAAATTTGCCCCATCTGACCCCACACTTTTTCCCATACCCCTATTACCTTTATGTCACTTTTATCCGACAATATCAGGGCAGAAGGGGCGAAAGACATTCGCCCCTTTTACTCTTTCCTTTTTCCTGCCCTATTTATAAATGAACGAGCGACCGTTTGTTTCCATTTATAGTAAATGTTCCGAAGCTTTATTATTTCCATATCAGGTATTTATTTGTTAACTATTCATAACTATATAAAATGTTGATTAAATTATATGCATACATACGTAAGTAATGTTGTATATTTTAGATGGATATTTCTGACGGTAACAACTCAAACGAAAGTGGTAATCTTGACTACCACACCAAAGACCACGATCACGTATCTCTTCGTTTTTTGTGCCTAGAAATAGGCACATGCCCCACCACCGCTTCCGTTGGACATACCTGAGCATTCTCAGCATGTCCAACACATTGATATTTCTACTCCTTCGTTTTCCTTCCTCACTTCTGGTTCTATTTCGTTTTCTGCTGAGCAGACAACTGATGAGGAAGTCCTTAATTTGCCTCCTCCAGTTGGTCCAGTAGTATCTGTTGCAGGTCTAGTGACACCTTTCCCTCCGTCACTGGACAGTCAATTTGTCTCCTTTCAAGCCGATATCCGAAACTTTCTTATCAGGGTGGAGGATATTCAAAAGGCAATTGACAAAAATACTAAATCCTTCTCCAGATTCAATAAAGATACACTTACAAATCAAAAGGTTGTTGGTCTGGGGATTAACAAGTTCACTGCCAATGAGGACTTAGTGTTTCAGAAGCTCAATGAGTTGGTCAGAAGCTACAACACATTATCAGCTTCATTAAAAGAAGCTTTTGACCTCACTCAGACGAAAGTCTCCACCTCTATCTCCAACTTGCCGAGTACTACTGTTCGATCATCAGAGGTTGATCTGAAGGAGATAGAGAAGCAGGTTAAGGAAATATTGAATAAACCTGGCCTTAATGTCGTTGAGCTTGGGCAACAGATGGCCACTTCAGTTGGTCAGAAGATTGATGATACACAGGCTGCCAGAGAAGATGAATTGGTTAAAAAGGTAATGTTTGAGATTGCCAAGATACCCCCTCCTCAGGTTGATCTGGCCCCATTAACTATTGAGATCAACCAGTTGAGGGGTGCTATAAATACTCTGAACACCCAGGTATCCTCTCAAAGAACTTCGATTGACAAACTGGTCACTGAAATGGAGAACTTGAAAAAGAAGGAAGAAGCTGCACCGTCTGGTCTCTCTCCAGATACTGCCAAAGTGTTAGATGATTTGAAGACTAGTCAAGATCAGGTTGCTGGAAATGTTTTGACCCAGTCGAGAGAGACCAACCATCTCTGGAGATCCTTCAGAATGGTTTGCGCAATTTTCAAAGAGTGCAAGGACATGCAATCGTGGCAGCCTCTTGACCGGTTGTCCACCAGTAATTCTGACTGGGAGGCAATTCGTGCAGGTCTAGATGCTGCCAGGGGGGAAGAGCTGTCCTTGCACCCAGATTGACAGGTGCAGGTGCAAGACAATTGGTGGAAAGGCAAGTGGTTGTTGCTGGTGCTGGTACTAATGCCAGTCCGCAAGTTATTGAAAAGTTTGAAGAAGATGTGGTCGATGGGGGGAATAAGGATAAAGGAAAGGAAATAATGGTGACCACTGATACACAAACAAAAGCAACTGGTACTGATGCCAATGTGCTAGAAACTAGCAATGTTGATAAGCTTCCTCCAGTCTCTGAAAGTGAAAGCAAAAGACTTGCAAGAATTGGTGAAGGCATAAAAGAAAAGAAGAAACAAAAACAAGTTAACCAATTGGTTGCTAGAGGACAACTGGAGAGATTGAAGATACTTGATGCTAGTGATGCAAACCTTTTGGGCATCCAACTTGATCAGTATCTGAAGATCAAGAATGATGTTAGGATAGTGGGCATGCTGAATGAAATGCTTGACATTGAACTAGATAAACACTATCCTGATGATGAAGCTGAATATGATGCCAAGAACATAAATGTGTTAGTGAAAAAGGCCAGAGAGATAAGGGCCAGTGGAATTCAAAGGAGAATAGAAAATGTCAAGAAAGTGGTCAGAAGAGTACTTAATCCACCTAATTCCAAAGGGAAGATGAAACCACTGCCAAGAGATGCAGATTTAAGGACTTGGGTGCAAGCAAATGAGCCCACAACTGAAGACATTCGAGCTGCTGTGCAAAAACTGAGCACTGGACAGATTCAACTGGCAAATGAGTATGAAGCCAGGGCATTCTTAAGTGATCTGATGCAGCGTCGATATAATCCAGGCAAGATCATTGATGTCAAAGTATCGATTAGGCCTGGAACACAACACTTTACAGTTGGGGTTCAGTACTTCAATGGACCAATGCTCCTAACTGAAAATCCAGACATTCACCATTATGGCCATTCTGAGCATGTGGAGATACTAAATTTGTTGGAGGCCAGGCAACTGAAAAGCAAGGTTGAAAGGGGTTTGATTCATGTACTTCAGAATCTCATCAAATTCAAAGAGATTGTTGAAGAAAAACTGAACATGGATAATGAAGACAATCAACACATCTCTTCAGTTGCCAAGCGAAGGAAAACTGGCGAAGGGCCATCTATATAAGTTTTCCTTCTAGTTATCATCTTGTAATTTTATTTACATTCTTGTAACTTGTATAAATTTCTTTTCCTAGTATAAATGAAGTTGCCAATTTATAACCACAAGATAGATAACAGATTGATTCTAACAATCTTAAAAGAAATACCCAAGGCATTTGATGATCTATAAAAATGCCTTGGAAACTTAGATAGATTTAGTCAAACAAGTCTTTCCAGTTCATACTTGTACAGATACAAGAACTTGAAAGACTTGGCTATATTTCAGGACAAATGGGGGGAATTTGTTAGGACCAGTTTTGCTGAAAACTGGCAGTCTCCAGTTGCATCTGGAGACCAGAAGATTTGTCCAGAAATATATTGAAGTCTAGTTGCAACGTACAGTTAACGCAACTGAAGACTTCCTCCAGTTGAGATCTGACCAGACCTGAAGACATTCCAATTGAAGTCGAAGACAACAAGTGGAAGAAAGAGAATGACAATGGCAGCGTAGCCCATTTGGCATTCTACCCAGATCGAAACTGGAGTTAAGACAGTTTAAAGCCTTTACAACGCTTTACACTATTTACGAGGAAGGCATTTTTGCTTTATGTGTCTTTATCCGGGTAATTACCTTATCCGTGTATAAAGTGCAAAAGTACATAAAGCAGGTTGATAAAGTTACTTTATGTCATACTTTATCCAGCATTTCTTGGGAAGTCGTATTGCTTCCTTAAATGCTCTCAACCATATTTGTACGACAAAGTTGGAATCCCAATGCCAACTTTGTCTATAAATAGAGGCCTTTGCACAACCAAGAAAACAACTTTGCAAAAACCCTACTTGCAGTATTTCTTGGTGAATTTGTGCAATATTCTCTCAATCGCAAAAAGGAACATTTCACAACTTTAAGTGTTTCGATTGTTAAGAGAATTTTCAAGTATTTAGATCATTGTACTTCATAGGTTGTTAGGATATTTACATCTTTGTATTATCTTGGTTCCGCAACAACCTTGTAATTTATTTAACATTAATAAATAAATTACACTTGAAAAATTACATTTGGTCTCACCAATTTACATTATTGTTTCTTTATATTGCATCGTCGATTACTTATTAATTATTGTCACCTTATAAGTAATCTTATCCAAGAACTTGGTATACATTCGCTGCAATTGGTCATCTCCAGTTCAGTGTCTATATTGCAAAGCAATCTCACCATCGACATAGAGGTGTCTTCAGTTAGTACCATTTATTGAGTTGGGACTTACAACCGTCACTAGCACAAATGTCAAATTTTTTTAGCAGAAGGGACGAAATTCGTCCTTTTCGAGGTATGGTGTCAATAGACAATTTCCTAGTGTCAATAGTATGCCCCTACCAAAATTGATTGTATTTCTTGTATAACATAAATTATAAACTTTTTGAATCTTTATATTGTTTAGGATCGAATGGTTGATTTTATCATTTGAAGGAAGTGTGTCGATTATCCCATTTGCTTCCCCATTCTGACGAAACTTCAAAATTTGTAAAATTGATAGTTTCGTAATTTTTAAAAGTTGCAACACATATATATGCATAAATTTAGAGATATATTTTCATCGGTTGATACCATATACGTAAATTTATAACAACTTTTTAGCATAAAATTCATGTTAAATTTGCATAAGTTTAATGATATTACAATTAAGAAATTTTCTATAATTCTCACCAAATAGATTGATTTTGACAACCTCATATAACATAACCCCATATATAATTTACTTTGCTTGGATAGTCGTGTGACCAGTTTACGTGATATCGGTTATCCATGACCATGATATATATTTAATATATATGTAATAATTGTTATTAAATGAGCACACGTAGAAAGTTGGTTTTAATAGAAAATTATATTCTGATGGGCGTGATAGCGACGATGAAACCAACGTCCAATCGACAGCGACCGATAGGAGTACAAGTTGCTTTTTATAGAAGCCCATATAAATAACTTTGCATTTTTTAACGATAAAGTAGTGGGTTTTTTTTTCTTTTTCAAATTGATGATTAAGTGTTAATATTTTGATTTAAATTCGAAACTTCCAAAAAAACAAAGCCTTTCGTTTTGTTTTTAAACTTCTAAATTAAAAACTCATTATTTAACTTTCGATTCTTTGAATAATTGTACTGGCTATATGTATACAAAAATACGTAGCAAGATTTTTGACTAGGATTTTTGTATCCCTCGATCTTTTGATTAATAACTCTAAGTTAACTAATACAAAATTGTTAAATTAACTTTGTTGTTATCTGTAATATATTCATAAATGATTCGTTGTTGTGTTATTTTCATGGTAAGAAAGGATACAAAAAAGAAAGGATAAAACTAATATCTTTAACAAGGCAAATGACACAAAAAAGTATTATATTTTTGGGTTTTTCACCTCCGAGTTACGAGTACATTTCTATCGATTATATTTTAAAGGTGTAAACAAACTATTGCTTTGATTGGTAACTGAGTGACTTTTTCTTCTCAAACCAACCAATTTGTTTTACCTAAATTGCTTTTATTGAGTTAGGAAGTTACGTGACCAATTTTATTTGTTACGTACATGAATAAATTGTTTCTTTCAAATTGGAATGTTATTTTAGATTTTTCCACTTTTTTATCTATATTACATTATAAATTATTTGTTCTTTTTATTTATTTTTTACTAAAAATACCCCAAAATGATCTCTCCCCTTTGTTTACTAATGTATATATCTTAATCTAATATATTTATAATACTTTAAATGAATTTTCTTTACAACATACACACCTTAAGTCTTAAAATAACTGTATTAACTTAACATCTTTATATTAATCATACTTTTACATTAATAACCACAATGTCTTTGCCGCCACCACCGTCGTATCACCGTATCACACGGACATGCTTTTAGTTTATTAAAAAGTGTACTTTAGAAAGAAAAATTGTCTTCGAGCATTAGCTCAGTGCTTGAAAGGACATTCTTTCATTCAAAAGGTTATGTGTTTAAGCCTTAGCGGACATATAGGAAGTCCCTCTGTGAGGACTTGCCTTGGATATAACCATGGTAAAGTCTGAGGGACAGAGTTTACCCCTATTAATCGTCGTGCCATCAGACGGATTAGTAGAGGGTTTTCCCCTATCGGGTATTCAAAATAGGCATTTATACTTCGAGAGAGCTCTTTAGCGCAAACCCGGTTAAGAAACTTCAAAGACTGACAGAAGAGAAAGGTAAGATAATTCTTTCTGGCCTTAACTGAAAGCGGGGGAGGCCCAGGTCTACATACCTCCCGCTGTCAAATCGTGAAAAACGAAAGAAATTTCAAAGTATAATACTTCTTTTTATTATGTGTCTTTGGCTTGTCAAACTTTATATGGTATGGAGTTGCATATCATGTCCACACTGTCCACAGCCAAGGACTAGAGCACAGGCACGAACAATGGATATGGCATATTGAACGCTATGTTGGTTGTTTCTTGCCCAGAAAATGTTTTTCAAAAATGACGATCGACGATATGATTGCGCCAGGTTATAAGTTTAGTAGTAATTTATCATCATAATATAATGGAGATTATTTTAACTTGTACATGTATACAATTCAATTATGCTAGTTTACCTTTAATAACGATGTGAAGTGATTAAGTGAGAACCAAAATAAGGGTGAGAACCGTGAAAACTACTAAAGAGTCATTTTTAAGGGCGTAGCCCTTAGAATTAAAGATTACGCCCGTACCGTATTCAACCGTCACCATCTCTTGGATTGCCTGTAACATCCCAAACTTTTTATTTAACAGTTGACTAACGTCGTTAAGTCAACATAGTGTGCCGTTAAGTCTATATTAGATTTAATGCATATATGTAGTTAAAGTGTGATTGTGTGTGAGGTTTGAAAGCCTAAAATGTATAATGCAGGATTTGTGTGTATATAATGTAGTTAAACGCCTATGTAGTGGCATCTAAAGAAGTATATATGTTGCATGTGGTCCCTATGGTAGTTTTTGACTAGTAATGAAGGATTAGGAAGCTTAGGGACTAGTTTTGACATAGGGGCAAAGTCAAAAACGGGTTAAGGGGTTTAGGGTGTGTCATTAGGTCATTATTGACAGAATTTCATCCTCCTAAACAAGCCCTAACCGCCCCACATAGTTCCTCCATCAAATTGCAAGCCGAAAAGCCTTCCAACGTGTGATTCGGGTGTGTTTAATCAAGTGTTTTGCATCTCTAGTGTGATCTACGTGTATAGAAGGTAATATCTCATTGATTTCAGGTTCAATTAATTGCATAAGTCATTAGGATTAATTATTGGATTATGGGGGAATCGGTTAACGAAGATTAATGGTGGTTTTGATGGATTAAAGTAATATATGGTGTAATTAATGGTTGAAATGCTTTGTAATGGTTTGAATATGAAGGATTTTGATGTATGAAAGTCTTGTAATTGATTTAGAATTGTTTGGACCTGGTTTGAGATGTAATCGATCAAACTTGTGCAGAATCGGGGCCAGTTGCGGCAGTTGCGGCGCAACTGGTTTCCAGAAAGATAAGTTGCGGCGCAATGAGAAGCATTGCGGCGCAACGAAAGGCTTGAGCTGCGGCGCAACTCATCTATTTTCAGAAAATGTTATACTTTTGAACCGTAACGTCGTTTGTCATGTAGATTAGACCTGAAACTAAAGTGAGTCGTTAATGTGTGTGGGTCTAGTTATTGATCTTAATGACGTGAGTATGTAGTTGTCTAATGATCGTTTACTAATATAGGTAGACGAGCATAGTTGCTTTACACAGTGACTAGTTGTTGATTGTTGTGGACTACGCCGAGGTAAGATACACTACTTTGACACGCTGGGGGATTCAACAAAAAGCTGGTTTCAAATCATAAATACTTCCATTTGGTATCTTTATATTGCATGTGGGCATATGGGGTTACACGGGAGGTATTATGGGTTATGTAGTTGACCATGAGATCTGAAATGCAGTCCCTAATGTAGTGAAATGAAGTATTGCTTAAGGTAGTGTATTGTTATGCAGTTTATGTAGTATTACGAAGTATCACATTATGCATGAAATGTAGAAATGAAGTTGATGTGTGATATATGCATGCTTACATGGCTTGTACACCTAACTCACTAGACTTATTAAGTTGCCATGTCACTTGCACGTTTAAGGATCCAAACGTAATGAAGATAAAGTGTGTGAATGTCTAGGAAGGTGTGTTACCTAGACTATATGTGTGTGACGGTTTAGGAAATGTGTGTTACCTAAACCATATGTGTGAAACCGAGCTCGTAAATATAATGCAGGGAAAGTGTTAAGCTTAACCCGTACTGGTCTTAGCCGGACGAGTGCGTTAACGTAGTTGTTGCTGGGTGGCTCCTTGCAACATGGTCATTATAATGCAGGGCGAGTAATACGAGGGGTTTGACCAACCTCCACATACGGATTACTCTTGGATTGGCTTGCCATTCCTTAACGACGAAGTATGACTCGCCTTTTGGTGAAGCATCTAGTCGGGTGTGACTTATGTTACACTTATATGCAATTAACGAAGATACGTGTGATAATGTGTGAATAAAATGAAGGATAGGCACATTTAGGGGGATTCATCCTAATTGATATGAAGTTGATATGCAGTTATGTATGAACGTGTGATGTGTGTTGTGCCTAAATAAACTTGTCTAATAATGAAGATTGTTTTAATTGGACAAATGTTTTAATAACATAGTGTTATCTTACTTAGCTAATTCGTAGCTAACACTTGTTTCTTAAATGTGGTTATTCCCTCAGGTTTAGCTTGAAGGACTAGTTGATGCAGGAAGAGTGAGAGTTGGGTAGATGCACGCAGGAGAACTTAGCTACCCATAGACGATTATCTCTTTAGACATTTATTTACATTTCGTACTTGATGTCGATTTATGTAGTATTGTTGAACGGTTGTTTTGTGTTGGGCAACCGTTGGGTTTTCATTTTAAACTATTTGATGGTATTGCATGTAACACCCACTAAACGTAGAAACCGAACAGTTTTATCGGTTTTGGCTTTTAAAGTCTTTTCTTCCGCAATTTGACACCGTTAGGTGGAAGTTTTTGAAAACTCATATTTTTAAATGACGGGTGTTACAAGTTGGTATCAGAGAATTGGTTTAAGTGAACCAAGATTCGACTTTGACCGTAGGATTTTGGACTTAAACCGATGTAGGATAAGTTAGGCTTATGCAGGTGTGCCTAGCTTTGAGATGAAGTACTATAGGACGGGTTGGGGAGTGAGTGAGAGTGTAAATTTAAGGCTTGAATATTGTGTGTGATAATGTAGCTAAATGAAATATGGCCTTGATAAATGTAGTCTCACTTTAACTCTTGCTAACCGTCGTCGTTGCCTTGTAGAGATAATGGCAAACACTAGAGCTAGTAGCCAGAGAGGAGGAGGAAATAGTGGTGGTGTTCCTCCTAATGGAAATGGGGCTGGAGATGGAGTTAACCAAAGGCCTCCACGAAGGCCACTTCCGGGTGCTCAGCCCACAAGGTCGGAAATTGATAGGGCAAACCCGGTGATTGAACAGGTTCCCAATCAAGCAGAATTACATGAAGAATTGAGAGCTATTCGAGCTCTTTTGATGATAAATGAAGAAGAGTTAGCACAATTGAGGGCAGAAAGAGATGCTGAAAGGAATGGGAGTGAACAAAGGGGTGAGCGTTCGGATGGGAATTACTCTAATCCCTCCCAAAGTGCTGAACCATCAATGGCGAGATCACAACATGCTCATGAGAATGTTGTTGCAGCAGTGGGTGTTAATGGGGTGAATGGTGGTGGACCTAGAGTTGTGAATGCACCACGCATTAGCAACTTTAAATATGAGAGCTTTCAGAAATGTGGTGCCAAGGAGTTTGATGGTACCCAAAATGTAGTGGGTGCTATGGAGTGGATTGAAGATATTGAGGTAGTATTTGCATCTTGTTACTGTCCGGATGATATGAAGGTTTTGTGTGCTAGTAGGATGTTGAAGAAGAATGCCCGTAACTGGTGGAGGGATACTACAGTCTCCATGGCCCCTGAGGTACTTGTTGTGATGCCTTGGGGTACATTTAAGGAGAAGTTTCTAGAGGAGTATGTGGGAACTCGTGAGTTAAGACTGATTGAAAAGGAGTTTAGATCGTTGGTTGCGAAACCCGGTGCAATTTCTGAATATGCACATTCATTTATGGAGAAGTTGAAGTTTGTTGGATACTTGGTTCGAAGGCAGGAGGACCAAATTGAGGCTTATTGTGATGGTCTCCCCGCTAGTTATCGTGGATTATGTAGACAGCATGTGACTTTGTCGGTGGCTATTAAGGAGTCAAAGAGGTTGGATGATGACTTCAAAAGCGAGAAAGTTGTGGAGAAAGTTGATGACAAGAAAGCAGGGTTCAAAAGAAGGTCAAATTGGTCATCTAACAACAACAATAATAATAAGAAGTTCCGTGGGAATTCTAGCTCAAGTGGTGACAAAGATAAAAAGAAGAATGGTTCTTGGTGTGCTTTTTGCAAGACTGTTCATGAAGGTCATGTTCCGACAAGACAAGAAGGTGTCATAAGTGTGGGAAGTCGGGACATCTTGCAACAGAATGTAGGGACAAGACTCGTTGCTACAAGTGTCAAGAAACGGGTCATCTCATTGCCGATTGTCCACAAATGAAGAACGACGGAAAGAGGACAGCCACGACAGCAACAAAAGTGAGAGCCTTGCAGATGACTGTTGATGATGCTAAGAACAACGACGAGGTGGTAAGTGGTACTTTCCTTGTTAACTCAAAACCTGCCTCTGTTTTATTTGATTCGGGTGCAAATAGGTCGTTTGTGTCCACATTATATGCTTGATAAACGCCTAAAAGACATGATGTTAATGGATAAAATCGGATTGTCTTGTGCATGTTAATAGACGATTAGGGCGTTTTTATGGTTGTTTAAGTGTTTCAGGTTCTAAGTGCTTATTTGGACTAAGTGGATCAAGAAGGAAGTCAAATGAAACGTAAAGTCAAAGAAAGTCAAATTCTGGAATTCTGGAAACTGAAGTTACAGAAGGCGTAACTTACGTCAGTCATGGCCGTAGGTTACGCCAGGCAAAAGTTCAGTAGGCGTACCTTACGCCCAGAAGAGGCGTACCTTACGCCAAGTGAAGTGCAAAGATACAACATGCGTACCTTACGCCCAGTTGGGGCGTAGGTTACGCTGGGAAGATTTACAAAGGGCGTACCTTACGCCCAGATGG
This sequence comes from Erigeron breviscapus, assembly GCA_034093135.1. Classification (NCBI taxonomy): domain Eukaryota; kingdom Viridiplantae; phylum Streptophyta; class Magnoliopsida; order Asterales; family Asteraceae; genus Erigeron; species Erigeron breviscapus. Next base: position 66,584,519 of record CM067167.1, read on the forward strand.
GGCGTAGGTTACGCCAGCCACTGATCAGAAGTCGAATTTTAAGGGTTTTAATTGTAACTTAGGGAATTAATCATACAGGAATTAACACACACACAAGCCCTAATCTCTGAGTTTTAGAGCAGCAATACACTATTCCCAAGCCCCAAAATCATCATCAAATCATCATTCAATCACAAGATCATGGAGATGACAATCCAAATTGAAGATTCATTGATGAACATGGAAGGCTAATCTCTCTTTAGATCATTCTTATGTGAACAATTATGTAAGACAATTGTATTCAACCTTTCTTATATTTATGTTGGATTAGATGTTTAATTCTTAATTGTGTTTTGCATCTAATGTTGTTTGGATTTGAATGAATGATTACATGTTTTTAACCTTGAATGATTTCCATCTATCTTTTGGTTTCAATTTATTGTTAATCATTAATTATTGGAAGAATCTCTTATCATTTGTAATCTGATTTTTGAATAGATAATTTAGTTGTGTCAATTACTCGGTTTTCATTATCGTGAATCATCACAACCTAATCAATTAGTCCTTAATGTTCATTCATTCCAAGCATTAAAATGAATCATGTCTATGTGATTTCCAACGGATATAAGTTAGGTTATACTTTTGAAAACATAATTGGGATCATAAGAATGGTCTTACCTTTTTATTGTTAAATTCTTGTGTTAAGTTTATGATCATTTCTAGTTTAATCAAATCAATCCAAAACTCAATTTTAAGTTTATGTCTAGTTTAATCAACTTTGTAAATTGTTCAACACTTTCCCATGATTCCCTGAGGACACGATACTCGACTTACCCTTGCTAAATAGTGGTATTTAGTTTATATTTTTGATCGGTCCAACGATAACGATCAATGCTCCTAATCTAGAAAGAGTCACTACTCCTTTAGATTGCTCAATAGAGGTAGAGATTGCTAATGGTACGGTTAGTGATATACGTGTGGGATATGATGATTGTGACATTGAGATTGAAGGTCGTTTGTTTCCGGTCCAGTTATTGCCTACTACCTTAGCCGGTTTCGATGTAGTGATTGGTATGAATTGGTTGTCTAGAAATGAAGCTAATATTTTGTGGTCCCAAAAGATTATTCGGATTCCTATACCCGATGGTAAAGTGGTAACGGTTTATGGAGATAAGAAGAGAGGGGATAAAGATCATTAGTATGATGAAGGCTATCAATGTCTAAGGAATAATAAGAGTCATTTCTTGGCCTATGTTATTGATGCAAGAAAGGAGAAGCCTTCTATTGCTAGTGTTGATGTAGTATCCGATTTTCCCGATGTGTTTCCCGATGATCTTCCCGATATTCCTCCCGATCGTGAAGTTACTTTTCAGATAGATCTTATTCCCGGTGCTACACCTGTTGCTAAAGCACCTTACCGATTAGCTCCTACAGAAATGAAGGAGTTAATGGCTCAACTTCAGGAATTACTTGACAAAGGGTTCATACAACCTAGTTCCTCGCCTTGGGGAGCTCCGGTTCTCTTTGTTAAAAAGAAGGATGGATCTATGCGCATGTGCATAGACTACCGTGAGTTGAATAAGCGAACGGTTAAGAATAAATATCCTCTCCCACGAATTGATGATCTCTTTGATCAACTACATGGTGCTTCATATTTCTCAAAGATAGATTTGCGGTCCGGTTATCATCAATTGAAGGTTAAGAAGGAGGATGTAGCAAAGACAGCTTTCCGAACTAGATATGGGCATTATGAGTTCTTGGTCATGCCATTTGGGTTGACTAATGCTCCAGCCGCGTTTATGGACTTAATGAATCGGGTATGTCGTCCCTTTCTAGATCATTTTGTTATTGTGTTTATTGACGATATTTTGATCTATTCTAAGTCAGAAGAAGAGCACCGTGAGCACTTGAAGGCAGTTTTGGAGGTGTTGAGGGAGAAGAAGTTATATGCCAAGTTTTCTAAATGCGAGTTTTGGCTTCGAGAAGTGCAGTTTCTTGGTCATGTTATTTCATCAGAAGGTATTAAAAGTAGATCCTTCAAAGATTGAAGCTGTTTCAAAGTGGGAGCAGCCAAAGACTCCTACTGAGATTAAAAGTTTCTTGGTTTGGCTGGATATTATAGAAGATTCATTCAGGATTTCTCCCGAATAGCCAAGCCTATGACTGAACTAACGAAGAAAGGAGTAAAGTTTGAGTGGACCGATAAGCAGGAGAATGCATTTCAAACATTGAAAAAGAAGTTGTGTGAAGCTCCTATACTTGCCTTGCCTGAAGGTACCAATGATTTGGTTGTGTATAGTGATGCATCTATTACGGGTTTGAGTTGTGTCCTGATGCAGAGGGACAAGGTGATCGCATATGCTTCACGCCAGTTGAAGCCACATGAGAAGAATTACCCTACCCATGATCTTGAGTTGGCAGCAGTTGTATTTGCATTGAAATTGTGGAGACATTACCTTTATGGTACAAAATGCACTTTATTTACCGATCATAAAAGTTTGCAGTATGTCTTTAATCAAAAGGAGATGAACGTGAGACAAAGGAGGTGGATGGAATTACTTAAGGATTATGATTGTGAAATCAAATACCATCCGGGTAAAGCCAATGTAGTGGCGGATGCACTAAGTAGAAAGGTGCAAAGTTCTTCTTGTAAGTTGATGAGCATGCAAGTTCAAGCCAAGTCGGGGCTACTTGATCGAATTAAAGAAGCACAAGCGAGGGCATTAATGAAGGATAACATTGACAAAGAAAGCATTGGAAATAAGAAACGTCTTGTGATGGAGACTAATAGTCGTGGGTTCAAAACATACAAGGGTCGAATTTGGGTGCCATTGCTTGGTGGTAACCGAGAATTGATCCTTGAGAAAGCCCATAGAAGTATATATTCGGTTCATCCCGGTGTCACCAAAATGTATGCAGATTTGAAGCCGATTTATTGGTGGCCGAATATTAAAGGAGAAGTAACTCATTTTGTAGCAAAGTGTTTGACGTGTGCACGTGTGAAAACGGACCATCAAAAGCCGTATGGTTTGTTACATCAATTAGACATTCCCGATTGGAAATGGGATCATATTACCATGGACTTTGTAACGAAGCTACCTTAAACGCCGAAAGAGAATGATATGGTATGGGTGATTGTAGATAGATTGACGAAGAGTGCCCATTTTCTAGCTACCCGACAAGATGTGCCTTTAACGAAGATGGCAAAGATATACATTGATGAAGTAGTTGCGAAACATGGAGTTCCTTTATCTATTGTTTCGGATCGAGACTCGAGATTTCTGTCAAACTTTTGGAAGGGTCTTCAACGGGAGTTGGGTAGTAGAATAAATTTGAGTACCGCCTATCACCCTCAAACCGATGGGCAAAGTGAGAGAACTATTCAAACATTGGAGGATATGTTGAGGACGTGTGTACTAGAGTATGGTGGAGCATGGGATGATCATTTGAGATTGATTGAGTTTGCTTACAACAATAGTCACCATGCAAGTATTGGAATGACACCATTTGAGATGCTATATGGAAGAAGATGTAGGACTCCAAGTTGTTGGATGGAGCCCGGTGAGAAGCAATTAACCGGTCCCGAAATCATTGAAATCACCTCTGATAAAGTTAATGTGGCTAAAGAAGCTTTACGTGTGGCTAGAGAAAGACAGAAAACCTATGCAGATAAGAAAAGGAGGCCGATTGAGTTCAATGTTGGTGATTTAGTGATGCTGAAAGTCTCACCATGGAAAGGAGTCATTCGATTTGGAAAGAAGGGAAAGTTGAGTCCACGCTTCATTGGACCTTTTAAAGTTCTGAAGCGCATTAAAGATGTGGCGTATCAGTTGGAATTACCTCCAGAATTGGATGGAATTCACAACACCTTTCATGTATCCTACTTGAGGAAATGCTTAGCTGAGGAGTCAAGTGTGATTCCTATTGAAGATGTGAGTATTGACCCAATAAAGAGAATAGTAGATGAACCGGTAGCGATACTTGGAAGGAAGCAAAAGAAGTTACGCCGAAAAGTGATTGACCTTGTGTTGATAAAGTGGAAGCATAACCATAGAGAAAGCTTAACGTGGAAAACTGAAGCAGTAATGAAGGAGAAGTATCCGGAGTTATTCCTTTCTGATGAGATTCCAGGGACGGAATCCTCTTAAGGGGGAGGTAATTGTAACATCCCAAACTTTTTATTTAACAGTTGACTAACGTCGTTAAGTCAACATAGTGTGCCGTTAAGTCTATATTAGATTTAATGCATATATGTAGTTAAAGTGTGATTGTGTGTGAGGTTTGAAAGCCTAAAATGTATAATGCAGGATTTGTGTGTATATAATGTAGTTAAACGCTTATGTAGTGGCATCTAAAGAAGTATATATGTTGCATGTGGTCCCTATGGTAGTTTTTGACTAGTAATGAAGGATTAGGAAGCTTAGGGACTAGTTTTGACATAGGGGCAAAGTCAAAAACGGGTTAAGGGGTTTAGGGTGTGTCATTAGGTCATTATTGACAGAATTTCATCCTCCTAAACAAGCCCTAACCGCCCCACATAGTTCCTCCATCAAATTGCAAGCCGAAAAGCCTTCCAACGTGTGATTCGGGTGTGTTTAATCAAGTGTTTTGCATCTCTAGTGTGATCTACGTGTATAGAAGGTAATATCTCATTGATTTCAGGTTCTATTAATTGCATAAGTCATTAGGATTAATTATTGGATTATGGGGGAATCGGTTAACGAAGATTAATGGTGGTTTTGATGGATTAAAGTAATATATAGTGTAATTAATGGTTGAAATGCTTTGTAATGGTTTGAATATGAAGGATTTTGATGTATGAAAGTCTTGTAATTGATTTAGAATTGTTTGGACCTGGTTTGAGATGTAATCGATCAAACTTGTGCAGAATCAGGGCCAGTTGCGGCGCAACTGGTTTCCAGAAAGATAAGTTGTGGCGCAATGAGAAGCATTGCGGCGCAACGAAAGGCTTGAGCAGCGCAACTCTATGTTGCGGCGCAACTCATCTATTTTCAGAAAATGTTATACTTTTGAACCGTAACGTCGTTTGTCATGTAGATTAGACCTGAAACTAAAGTGAGTCGTTAATGTGTGTGGGTCTAGTTATTGACCTTAATGACGTGAGTATGTAGTTGTCTAATGATCGTTTACTAATATAGGTAGACGAGCATAGTTGCTTTACATAGTGACTAGTTGTTGATTGTTGTGGACTACGCCGAGGTAAGATACACTACTTTGACACGCTGGGGGATTCAACGAAAAGCTGGTTTCAAATCATAAATACTTCCATTTGGTATCTTTATATTGCATGTGGGCATATGGGGTTACACGGGAGGTATTATGGGTTATGTAGGTGACCATGAGATCTAAAATGCAGTCCCTAATGTAGTGAAATGAAGTATTGCTTAAGGTAGTGTATTGTTATGCAGTTTATGTAGTATTACGAAGTATCACATTATGCATGAAATGTAGAAATGTAGTTGATGTGTGATATATGCATGCTTACATGGCTTGTACACCTAACTCACTAGACTTATTAAGTTGCCATGTCACTTGCACGTTTAAGGATCCAAACCCCAACCCACCCCCCCACCAACAAAAACAAAAAAAAACCCCCCCCCCCCCCCATTAAGGATCCAAACGTAATGAAGATAAAGTGTGTGAATGTCTAGGAAGGTGTGTTACCTAGACTATATGTGTGTGACGGTTTAGGAATGTGTGTTACCTAAACCATATGTGTGAAACCGAGCTCGTAAATATAATGCAGGGAAAGTGTTAAGCTTAACCCGTACTGGTCTTAGCCGGACGAGTGCGTTAACGTAGTTGTTGCTTGGGTGGCTCCTTGCAACATGGTCATTATAATGCAGGGCGAGTAATACGAGGGGTTTGACCAACCTCCACATACGAATTACTCTTGGATTGGCTTGCCATTCCTTAACGACGAAGTATGACTCGCCTTTTGGTGAAGCATCTAGTCGGGTGTGACTTATGTTACACTTATATGCAATTAACGAAGATACGTGTGATAATGTGTGAATAAAATGAAGGATAGGTACATTTAGGGGGATTCATCCTAACTGATATGAAGTTGATATGCAATTATGTGTGAACGTGTGATGTGTGTTGTGCCTAAATAAACTTGTCTAATAATGAAGATTGTTTTAATTGGACAAATGTTTTAATAACATAGTGTTATCTTACTTAGCTAATTCGTAGCTAACACTTGTTTCTTAAATGTGGTTATTCCCTCAGGTTTAGCTTGAAGGACTAGTTGATGCAGGAAGAGTGAGAGTTGGGTAGATGCACGCAGGAGAACTTAGCTACCCATAGACGATTATCTCTTTAGACATTTATTTACATTTCGTACTTGATGTCGAATTTATGTAGTATTGTTGAACGGTTGTTTTGTGTTGGACAACCGTTGGGTTTTCATTTTAAACTATTTGATGGTATTGCATGTAACACCCACTAAACGTAGAAACCGAACAGTTTTATCGGTTTTGGCTTTTAAAGTCTTTTCTTCCGCAATTTGACACCGTTAGGTGGAAGTTTTTGAAAACCCATATTTTTAAATGACGGGTGTTACATTGCCGCCCATCAAATCCATATCATTCCTATATGAGTCCGGTGAGAACTCCTTTAGGACGGATAAGGGCAACACTCGTACCGTATCCATACGTTTTCAACACGTTACCCATATGATATTTTTAAATAAATAAATAATTATTTTTTTTGAATGAGTTTTTATTAAAAAAAAATAAAAAAATAAAAAAAATCAATCATTAAAATTTAAAATTTTAAAAACCACAGCAAAAAAAGGAAAAAGAAAGGGAAAATAGTAGTTCACAGTTCTAACATTTATTTTGGTTCCCACGTTAATTCTACCCTAATAACAGTATCCTAGATTCTAAATTATGTTTTCTCTGAACAAATGAAATACTACTTATTTTTATTTTTTCTGAAAAGTTGAAGTACTACTTATTAAATTTTACAATGTCTATAAATGTCAATAACTTTGCTTGTCGTATTATCCCATGTTTTAAGCCATTTCGATCTCTTCATTAAAAACTAAAGATGCCGATAGAACCATATTATTAAAAAAAAGAAAAAGAAGAAGATAATATTGTTGTAGATATGAAGTCATGAAGAGAATGCAATCTAAAAGGGGTTGAGGGTTTTGGACTTCTGGGATTCAAAGATTGGTTGAAAAGTGTGTACGAAATTCGAAATGAATATGTTTAATTGTAGTTGAAGTTACAAAATTTCTTTTAACCAAGTGGTTTTAGCAAAAATTGATAATATAAGTATAAGTCAAAAATTGTCATTAAGTGGTTTTAGCAAACGTGACACTGATCCGATTGATCAATACCACATACTGATCAACCAAATTGAATAATTGATTATAGTTATTGGAATGCGATTGAGAACCAACCCTCCAATAAGCGTGGTGTCGTCGTCAAGGCACAAGTGATCAATTCTCATCAATGAGAAGGACTAAAGGAGGAACCGACTTTGAGGTTTGTGATCAATGGAGCTAGTTTTTCCCTTTTTTTTCGTCTTCTAATAACTCAACTCAACTCGTGAGAGACCTAAGTTTTATTAATGGAGTAAGGGTTTTTCGGGTTTTTGTGTGGTCTTTCCTTCGATGTCTACTTAGCAAGGACGTAACACGGCCTAGTTAAGATAAACGTTTACCTTGATCTAAGTGAGACCTTACATTTGGATGGCGATATTGTTTACAAAATATTAAACTTGACTTTTTTAGATAAAATTCTTGAGACTAAATCACAAGTTTGAATCGGCGTTAAGGTTAAAAACCTTGTGATGAAAAATGTCAATGATTTGGACTAATAAATCAAGTTCTTGGATATGTAACACAATTTCTTAAAACCAGTAATGAATTAGCAAATGTAAGATAATTGTTGTTGTTATGTTTATCCAAGTCGAAAATGATGCTTTATTTAATTTTTTTTTGAAAGGCAGCAACGGATAAATGGCTAACACCTCCACGCCGGTTCGTCTCCTGGCAATGCCCTAAAGGGTTTGCTCCTCATGTGTTAGATGAGTATAGCATTGCTAAGGCCTCCTCACCACATTTACATGTGGCAGGAACCCCCATGATGCTTTATTTAATACAGTAATAATTTACTCATAAACGTCTCTTGATTGATTGTAATTAAGTTATGATGATCCAGATCTATCAATTAGTTATTGACATGTGTCTGCTTATTGATACCTTAAGCATTGTTTGGGCTAGTATTACATCAACCTCCCTTCATTATACTTGGTGACAAAATACATCTTTTTCCTTTCATCAATGATAATACATACCCCATTTAATTGCTTTAAAATATTCCAACTTTTATTATAGTTCTTTGCATTTTTCATCTTTCATGAATCTTATTTTCTTCACATACACCAAGTAAATGAAATGACAAGATTAAAAAAACATCACGCACATTTTTCACTTGATGAGAAGCGATAGAAACCAATATCAACTTATAATAATTATGAACATGTGATATGGTATGCCACAATTAAGTGTCTTCCTTTTTAAAGATTTGAAAGTAGACACATATAGTTATTCATAAGAGAAGAAAAGAATATATGAAAAAGAGAAATTTACCCTCAAGTTTCCAAATCACCCTCAAGAGTATTCTCAAACAAGGTGTTTGATATATCAGTATTTGAATCGGCTATTCAAACAATCCAAAAATCTAACTTGAAAATGTCTGGAACTTTGGATATCTACTTTGTATAGCTTATCGAGTATTAAATATTATTGTAAACTAAGGATATTCGATATTTCAGAGACTGATTCGGATATCAAAACTGAGTATCGAAAATTTCAATAATTAAAACTTTGGGTATCTGATTTTGAACACCTCTGTTTCGAACATAGCATGTTGAGTGGCCCCTATATTTGGAATCGTAAATCTATTTGCTTCAAGTCTAGGGGATGCTTTTGCTTCTTTAAGAAAGGCATGGACAAACTAAGAAAAATAAACAGCCATAATTAAAAACTTTTGCATTTCATTAGGTACTTGTACTAATAAAGCCACATATCTTGTCTCCTTTCTTTTCCCTCAAGATACAATCATTGCCTCTTGGTCCATTTGTGTTTTGGTAAATGGGTTTCGTCCCCTTTCCCTTTAAAGAAAATTATGAATACTGAATTTATTTAGTCTTTAAATCATCAATTACATATAATAACCAAGTATAACGTTATCTGCTTTTTAAATTTTTTATATTTTAGAGAGTATATCATGTATATAGAAAATTTTTCTTGTTGTTTTGAGAAGATATATTAACATGTAGGTGGGTAGGGTTAATGTGAGAATCAAAATAAGGGTGAGAAAGAATCACTATTTTCTTTCTTTCTTTTTCCTTTTTTGGTGTGTTTTTATAATTTTTAATTTTTAATTTTTGATTTATTTTTAATATAAACCCATTCCATAAAAAGTATTTTTTTTAAAAAAAAATCATATGGGTTACGTGTTGAAAACGTATGAATACGGTATAGGCGTTGCCCTTATTCGTTCTAAAGGGGTTGTCACCGGACGCATATGAGAATTGTATGGATTTGATAGGCGTTAATCTAAGAGATGATGGCGGCTGGATACGATATGGGCGTAGCCCTTAGAGTTGATTTTTTAGTGATTTTCACGATTCTCACCCTTGTTTTAGTTCTTATTTGATCACTTCAGACATGTAGGTCACTATATATGTGTGCATTAGATATATCATATATGTATAAAAAATGAGAAATGATAAACGTTTTTTATTTATCTACCTCAATGTACATGTTTTACAACTGACTATACAAATCAGTGATGCATGTTTGCGATAGATGTATAAAAGTTAGTTGTACCAATGTCACCTCACATAAAAAATAGTACTCCCTCCGTCCCATATTAAGTGTACAAGTTTGACATTTTGAGTATTTTTCTTTGAACTTTGACCATAATTTTTTTTGTTTATGTTTTATAACACTTGATATAACATATATGAATTGATTGAGTTTTAAATGTACTTTTCATTGATATAATTTTCATCAACTAATATATAACACAAACTAAGATATTTACAGTCAAAGTCGAAAGGAAAAGACTTGAACAGTCAAAATAGGACAATTAGGAACTAGTTGAAAAGACCTGTTTAAAAGTGATACAGTTAACCAGTTTCTGGTTCGATTTTTAGACTTTAGAAACTTTGGAACACTCCGTCTTATATGTCACTCTCAACTACACAATATCATATCATATCGTGTCAAAGTATGTACAAACTATTTACGATATGACATTTTAACAATTTTGTTTGACGTACTGTTGTTACCTCAATACAAAATACTGAATAGTCATGCTATTAATAATGACAATATATCTCATAAGTCATGCCAATTAAGAATGACAATAGGTCATAATTGTGACACAATTTAATCATAATATAACATACGGAATTACACCAAAAATTTCCTCTTCAATTCCTTCATCATTGTTGGCCAATGCCCAACATGGCAACATTGAGACAAGTGGAAAGTGAAAACCATCACAAACTGTCAAAACTAGCTATTGGTTAATCGGTAAAAAAACTACTAATGGAATTATCACAATTTATTTTCGAGCGTTTCATTGTACGAACATTCTAATTTTGTTAATTATTTATTTAAACCATCTCTAAGTGACAAGATATCTTGAAGTTTCTAAAAGAGATCCGATCCCATTGATAAACATCTTGAAATCACAAAATAAAATTTAACTATAACTGGTTAAACCGCATACAATATAATTAAAAAAAAGAAAACTCCACTTTTTTTAAATAGCCTGAACATACCGTTTAATCGTCTATTATTTTCAACTTAATCCCATACAAGATAAAGTTATGTTATTGAGATATGGTTAGGTATTTAGGGGATTTAAGACTTTAAATAAGTATTGGGTTTTAAAAGTATTTGAGTTTTTCTATTATAGATTTATGAATGAACATGTAATTCGCAAACATGCCTTTTTATAAAAAAACATTTTATTTTCAGAAGTGTTAAAAAATATGTAATACTTTTACCTAATGCCCTTTAAAATATTTTCACATAACTAACCTCTTAACATCTTAATCTTAATATATACTAAAAGACAACTGATCTAACCTCAATTAACCAATCACAACTCTTAATTTTTCTAATTTAAATTAGTAAACATGTGACTAAATTTAATTTATCAAAATCAAGTCATGTTTAAAAAAAGTATATATATATATATGTCGATAAAAAAAAAACCTTTATAGATATATACAACTATTAAATGATAGATACAATACAACTATTAAATTAGTTATCTTATTAAAACAACCTGTCGATCTTATTTTCTTTATAAAAAAAAAGGACAACATAGATAAATACAAGTATTAAAAAAGTGTCCATCTCTATCTCTATTTATATTAAAAAATATATACTAAAGCAACTGACTTAACCTCAATTAACCAATCACAACTCTTAATTTTTCTAATTTAGATTATTAAACATGTGACTAAATTATATACTTCTATTTAAAAAATAAAACTAAAGCCGTAGTATAATGTTAACCTCAATTAACCAATCACAACTCTCAATTTTTCTAATTTAGATTATTAAACATGTGACTAAATTATATACTTCTATTTAAAAAAAAAACTAGAAATAAATTATAGATGCATAACTTGGATAGTCGTATAACTGCATTGTGTATAACAAATTGGGTCTAATTGTTATTAGCTTTATCCCATAATTAAGTCATGCATAAATTATGACCAAAAAGTTTGTACATGTTGAGAAACAAATGTTCTACAACATTACATAAAACAGACTTAATATAACAGCAACACATTAGCCTGCTAGGAAAATAATCTGGTAATTTTTTACATTTTAACGTGGTATAAGTCTTTTTGTGTTTCATATACTTATTTTTATATTCATAATATCGTAAATTCCGTGTATTTGACACGGGTCAAATATCTAGTATATACTAAAAGGCAACTGACTTAACCTCAATTAACCAATCACAACTCTTAATTTTTCTAATTTAGATTATTAAACATGTGACTAAATTATATACTTCTATTTAAAAAATAAAACTAAAGCCGTAGTATAATGTTAATAAATTAAAATAAATACAGAAATAACTTTATCCGTATAAATCCAAACCTTTTTTAGAACAAATATCTCAAACTAAAAAATTTACAATCCCATTACAATTCTAAGTTATAGATATATGTTATAATAAATTAACTTTTATCCTTTTCGAAGCCGATCAAATCCAAACTTTATTTAGGAACAAAAATCCTAAACACAATTATAATTTTAAAATTATAGATAAATATTATAAATAATATTAAATAACTTTGCTTATAAGTGTATTTATAACTTTAATCTTAATTTTATCTTAATATCTTAATCTTATCTTAATATATACTAAGGCAACTGACATAACCTCAATTGATCAATCACAGCCCTCAATTTCTCAAAATCAATTCTAAATTAAATTTACACTTTTTGGTTTTCCATCACCAATTTACACTTTAACCCAATTTAAAAATAATTAACTTACACTTTTTGGTTTTCCATCACCAATTTACACTTTAATCTAATTTAAAAATAAATATTTACACTTTTTGGTTTTCCATCATCAATTTACACTTTAACCCAATTTAAAACTAATTAATTAAACTTTTTGGTTTTCCATCACCAATTTACACTTTTTGGTTTTCCATCACCAATTTACACTTTAACCCAATTTAAAAATAATTAATACTTTATTGCATAATGTCTATCTAATAACAAAATATAGCTAAAAGTTAGAGAGGTTACAACACTTGGATTAATACGAATTAATATTTATATCAATATTTTTTTTATATTATTTTTATTGTAAGACTTATAGACAATAGCGTATTAAAAATATATATAATAAAATATAAAACAAAACTAATGACAATATCAATTGAATATATTCAATATATGTATTATCATTATAATCTAGATATATCTCATATATACCATTTCATACAGTAATATATATTCATCTATTCAATTGAACCCTACAAATATAAACCGAACCCTACAAATACAATCACAACATACGAAATCATTGAAAACCCACTAAATCTTGAAAAGTTTGTATAAAAGAAACCCTACTACATCATCCAACCTTGATATGATTTTGCATTCAGTATTTACATTTGAATATCTCAAATATTATTTAAGTATATTTTTGCATTTTAACGTATAAGTATTTTTTTTATTCCGTATACTAATTCTTATATTGATAATTGTAAGACCCGTGTATTTGACACGGGTCTAAAATCTAGTTAATAATTAAATTGCAACATCAATCCTTTGTCTTTTGAAATATCTCGATTAATCCTTTAAATCAATTACTTTTACATCAATTATCTACATCACTCGTCGCCGCCTCCACCACCAATAATCGCCCCCACCACTACACTGTCGCCACTACGACCACCGCAACATTGCACGGGACTTTACTAGTTAAAAGGAAGAAAAAAAAAGGTTAGGCACCTATGTAATTTGACCAAAACACCCTCACTTTATCCGTGCACAAGAAGCCGGCTATGTGGACCAATTTGTCATAAACAAAAACACAAGAGTCCGAGTCAACCGTGAGCCCCTTTAAGTCTCACCGATATATACACACATATATACATAGTTACATACTTACATACAACACGTAATAATATTCACACACACAATGAGACACCATCATCAAGATAAAAGTTTACACTTTCATGAATCCAGATTAAAAGAAGCCACCGGAAAGATGACTCATCTTTACCGGAGAATACTCAGGATAGATATAAAGTGGAGTTTTTTACTGCAAAAAGTTACTGTTTTCAAAGAAATATTGAGATTTATATGGGAAAGATTATTTCTTGCTTGTTCACATATCGGAGGAAAATCGGTGAGGTACCGGAGATTGTCTCGCCGGCGGTCAAGTTTTCAGGTGGAAGAGGACGGTGGTTATGATATAGAGAACCCACCAAGTAGTAATATGAATATCAATACATGCATTAATGGTTATAATGATGATGATGATGATTCAGATTTAGTTAATATCAAGATTAGTTTATTGGGTGATTGTCATATTGGAAAAACAAGTTTCATGGTGAGTTTTACTTTATTTATTTTTTTTAATTGTTTTCCTTTTGGAATAAGATAAATATCTGTTAAAGTAAAACTGTTTACATCTCATTTTTTTACATCCCGGTTACAAAATTAGATATTGTTATTGTTGCGCTATAGAAATTCACATGAGACTAAATTATGTATATGTGTCTTTTATCTTAAATTGATAATTAACATATTGATTAATGAGTCAGCTCAAATATCGCTAGCTAAAAAAAGTTATGGGTTATGTTAGGTTAATATATTTTTTTTAATGTAAGGGAGGTAATATATATGTTATTTCATAACTATATATAATATATGAAAAAAATATTGATACATATATGAAAGCTTTTTATTTAATGTTTTTGTCATGTATGTATGTATATATATATTTAAAAAGGTTTTAAAGGATTGGTGGGTATAGTGTATTTAATTGATGAGTTATAAAGACTTTATTATATTTTGATTATTTTATATCATATTTGTATACGAGTACTATTTTTGTTGATACCAAAATTAAATATGAACAAGAAACCAGAGTTTAAGGGTTGTGGGTAATTGGATTGTATATTTAATCTAACTTATTTTATTATGGGGTTGATGAAATTCTCAGTTTTGAGACAAAATTTAGTATTTTATTTTCCTAGATTTAACGTGGACAAGAAACTAAAGAAATGGGTTATTGGGATCATGGAAATTGTATATTTTAACTTGATTTTTTTATGAGCTTGAAAATATTTTTAATTTTGAAAAAAACTTCTTTTTTTTTGCATTTGTTTGTTTCAAGCTTAGATTTATACCATTTTTATTTTTATATTTAGTATTATGATCGAGTATTGTATATTATTAAGAAATGAATTACCGGAAGCAACATTTTAATATCCGATAAGAATAAGAATATATACCTCTAACTAATTTTAATATGGGGTTGATTAAATTTCCTGTTTATTTTCGATATTTTCAAGGTTAAATACGTAGGAGATAAACAAGAAAATTGTAGCTTGGAGATGGCTGGTTTGAATCTGATGGACAAAACGTTGTCGTTTGGTGGAGCAAGAATTGCTTGTAGTATATGGGACGTTGGAGGTACTTTTACTTTCTTGTTAGTTATTCAAATTCTATATACTTTTCTTTAATTGCCTTTAAATAACCAAACTACCGAAAGTATCATTTCTGTTATGAGTAGTTAACTATTATCTCTACTTTATTAAAGAGTGACACATAATTTATGATTTGAGACGCATCCTAAAATTTTTTGGAAAATGTATGTAAAAAATTTGTATCTTTCATAGCAAAAGCATACACTCTGAATTTTATAGTAAGTGTACAACTATTTAATGCACCTTAACTGCAATTTAAAGGCTGCGTTTAGCAAAACCCAAATTTTTTTTTATTAAATTTAGTTTTTAGTAGTTATTTTTTCTCAAGTTATTAAATGAATCTAATGTTCAGATTTGAACTCATCAGAAAAGGACTCTGATCTCCTTTTTAGACCATTAGACCAATAGAGGTCATAAACCAAGAGCTTATTAACTTAATCTTCTTATCAAACATATATCTTTAGACATGTACTTTCAGTATTTTAGATGCATTAATCAAATTTATTTTAATAGCAAAATTTACTTATCAAATTCAGGTGATAGAAAATCGAACGATCAAGTTCCGATAGCTTGCAAAGACGCCGTGGCAATTTTGTTTATGTTCGATCTAACGAGTCGTTGCACCCTTCACAAGTAACACATATTTGAATCAAGAATAAATTTCATTCAAAATGATTAGTAATAGGATCAAATTAATCATTCATTTTTACTATTCTTAATTTTTCAGTGTACTAGGATGGTATATGCAGGCAAGAAAATGGAATAAGGTATGCTAAAAATTTGATTTAATTTATTTTATTATAGTTTATTAGAATTAGCTGGGTAGGGAATAATTTCACTCATATTGGGTTGTTGATCATTACCTTTACAAGTTAGCTTGTCAGGTCAGATCAGGTGTGCATACACTTATCACTGTTTTTTTTCACTTTTTATAAAAAATTTCTTTTTTCCTATTTTTCATATTAAAATATGGTTGGTAAGTTTGGTAATTGGTAATTAAATTGTTGCATGCAGACTGCAATTCCTATATTAATAGGGACCAAATTTGATGATTTTGTAAGGCTACCACCAGACCTACAATTGACCATTGTGACACAGGTACGATGATTATAGAAAATATTTTAGAACTTATTGGATATTTATAATATTAATTTATCAAACCATGCATAAAATCTTATATCATATCAATATTTGATTTAGTGGATTTTCGCTATATTAGAGTCCATGCTTTATTGCTTTATTTTCATGTTTCCCCGTGTTAGCACAATGTCAACAATTAGTACTCCCTCCGTCTCATTTTAAATGTCCTAATTTGACTTTTCAAGTCTTTTTCTTTAAACTTTGACCGTAAATATCTTTGTTTGTGTTATATATTAGTTGATGAAATTTATATCATTGAAAACTAATTTTGAGACTCAATCCATTCATATGTATTATATCAAATTTTATAAAATACAAACATAAATATTTACGGTCAAAGTTGAAGCCAAAAGACTTGACAAGTCAAATTTGGACAATTAAAATGGACGGAGGGAGTATTAGATTTTTAGTGTCAACATCCTAATTATTTTGGGGTGCTTCTACATATTCGAACATTAATTACTAGATAAAATCTTGAGATTGGCCAAGGAAAATCATACGAAAACCGCCATGGGATAGCCGCGTACATTTAAATTAAAAACTCAATTTTTCCGGGCATCCCAAACAGAAAAAACCTCGATCCTTTTGTAATAGAAGTTTTTAAAAAGATGAATGCACTTAAATTGTTTCTAAATAAATGTATGTAATTACCCTTAATGTAGTGGCTTATCAAGAGATTAGTATTTGCCATGTGAAGACAGGATAGAAAGAAAAGACAAATAAAGAGCTAGTCATAACCTTCTAAACTATTGTTAGTTTGTAACATATACACAAGATGGAATAAAAGGACATCTAGAAGGGGTGTGACACAAGGAATAAACTTAACAATAATATTAAGATCTTAAGATGCTTCAATTCATTATTTTTATGTAAATTCTTACAATATCTACAATAATTAGTATTCTTTTTTATAAGTTGTTTGATCTACATTTATCTTTTTCCTTTAGATTGTTCTTCTCTGTCTTCAATTATTTGTAAAGAAAATATTCTACATAACACGCACATAATAATTAACATAAAATATGTTGTAAATGATGTGGCAGGCACGAGCATATGCTAAGGTAATGAAAGCAACATTGTTTTTCTCGAGTGCAAGACACAATATTAATGTGAACAAGATCTTCAAATTTGTCATGGCTCGGCTCTTCGACTTACAATGGTCTCTTCAACCGAATTTAACCTTAGGGGAACCCATTATCGATCTTTACTAGCAAGTGCGCATCATATATGTCTTACTTGTATATATTCTAAACAATCGGAACCAATTGACCTGGCTTCAGTAGCCAAATCTTGACTCGTCAACCATACGTAACTTGACTGCGTGTGATCCGATCTTGTCTAAGTTGACTTTACGTGACTTTCAGCCGCCTAGCGTTTGCATAGGACAAGGTGCTGACGAAAGAAGATAAACTAAGCAAAGAACATAGTTTTAAGTTTTCTTTTTTTGTAATCTGGGTAAATCTGGTTGACACTCTATTTTGTTGTATACCATACTATTATTATTGAAGATCAGTAGATTACCATTTTTCTTGTGTTTTCACTTGAGTATTGGAATAAAAATAGTAAAGTAAGCGTTGTTTGGTTTATCTTATTGCAAAGAGCTTTTTGTTTTAGCTTGTAACTTTTTTGAGTGAAGAGCTGATTTGAATTAGCCATTCGAAGAATGCTTCTTTAAAGTAGCTTTATTTAGACTTGAAAAAAGCTAAAAAGTTATAAGCTACTCAGGTAAAAAAAATAAAATGGTTTTTCAATAATACAAAAGCTAAAAAGCTCTATATAAGTAAAAATCACTTGGTCCCAAAATTGATGATTAATTGTTTCTCTCCATATGCGACGATCATCCTCCTAGATGAACAATTCTATGACTGTTTTCTTCATCTTTGAAATAACTTTAGACTATGTGCTTTAAGCATGATCAACAATGTTACAGAGCTTTGATCTATCTGTTAGCCAAGGCATTGCCTGTTCATCGAATCCATCATTTTGAATTAAAGAATTAGCAACTTGTTTTTTATGGTGACACTTTTCCATGGGATTTCTTCCTGTCAAAACCTCTTACAGTGTTACTTCAAACATGTAACTTCACTTTCGTTGGTCTCGGCCTGTTCAAGTATAAGATCATTTGTGTTGCGTAAGAATATTTCAAATATAAGATCATCAATCAATATTCTTACTTGCGCATTAAAGTTGGAACCTACAATGTTTCAGATCTGTATGAACAAAAAGTCTTTTCATGCTTGGATACAACCGAAATTATATCAAAAACACAAATACTTTGGCTACATACATGATACATTTACTACCGAGCTGGGACATTAAGACCACATTATAACAACATTGTAAACATTTTCTTAAGTTACGGCGAATTGTTGCACTGACTTTACATTACTAATCGTGCCTTTTACAAGAGTTGATACAAAAGGATACCAATACATTGCATTGTGTGAAGGCAAAACAGAAGTTGTCTAATTGAGAGAAAACAGTACCGAGTTTGTCCATCACTTTTATTGGGGAAAAAACACTCACTACCTCCCATACCCAGGGGGGTAAAAAAAAGTCTACTGTGTCACCTTGCTGTTGATGCATTATTATCTTATTATTATCTGCAACATCAACAAGCTGTTGTGTGACCTCGCTATTATGCAATCATGGATGAAGAAGATACATCGATATCAACACTTGAAGCCGCTTGTCCTCCTGATAACTGTTCTGTGTTCTTCACTTCTTTGCCTATTCAAGGTAACCCAAAGAAAAACTGTAAGAAACAGCACAATAAGCCATAAAAAGGCAGCAGTCACGATTTCGACCCATTACTCATGAACGTGCCGCTTCATGTTTTGTATTCTCTCTATCTAGTCAACCTAGTAAAACAAAGAATCATTATCATGTTTAACTTTTTTAGTCAAATATGTAAATAGTTAGGAGCTTGGTCAACCAAAGAATTGATGTAAATTCTTCACAAAAGAGATACATATATACTTGGACAAACATATCCCAGACTTAACCTTATCACATAGTAGTGGTGCAGAATTATTATCTAGATTTTCTCTCATTTTTTCTAGAAGATTTAAATCTGTCAAATGATGAGAAACAAAACTCGAGTATAAAGCACACCTTAAAAACAATGAAACTAAGTATACTCACTATCCAGCTTTTCTGGTTCTCAAAGTGCTCTCGATAGTAAATCTTCAGATTCTGGCTTAATTTTCAAGAAACAAGATAAATTACTCTACTTACTGCTGCATGTTGACGAGTTTGCAAAACCAAGGGATTTCAGTGCCCAAAGGCTATGTTTCAAGGTATGAAAGTTCTGCATTCACAGAATATAAATAGAGGTGGCACTATCTAACCAATTATTTATAAACTTGTCTATTTGGGTTAAACTTTTCTCAAACAGGTAAAATGGGTTTAAATAGTCCAAACTCTTCTACTAAGGTCTAAGGCTTACAACCTCAGAAATTGTTTCACCCAATGAGTTCGATGAAAACTGGATTGATAAAAGTATATAACTTTTTTGTCATAATTCATATATTAATTAATTTATACCTTTAAAAATACCCCAACAAAGAAAAGTTCTAGCAGGTCAACACAATCCGACCCTGCCTGTTTTGACCTACATTAAATGATGACCTGTTACACCTCGAACTAGTTACCCAACTAAAAGATGATTGATGCTTTCTAGCAATATGACTACACCTCTAACCTGCCTGACCTGCCTCTCTTGCCACCTCTGTATCTAGCAATATGACTAAAAGAGGATTGATACTTTCTTTGGTCAACATGTGACACTATATTTGAACGACATGTCCCCCATTTGAATTATAAAATATTAAACCAATTATATTTACCAAAAGAAGTAATTATTAGATCTTATTTTTATTTACTTTATATAATTAAACTATTTTATAAAACCGTAAAAGCATATCCATATCCATAAACTTATACTAGAACAATCACCTTTGAAGTTAAAGGTAACTTATCATCATTTAACTTGTCATCAAGTCTTCTCTATACCTATAACAATCTTCATAACTTCCAAAGTTCAAAGGTAACGATACAATGCCTAATGTGGACTGCCGTTTATAACATATAACTTTCCTTGATGGTACCATGTTTGACATTACAGGTCAAATCATAAACATGTCGAAGGGTCAAACAAAGAATTGTTACAAACTTTCACAAAGAGACACAGGTAATGCACTTGAAACATCTCAAAATTTGTAAAACCACAGAAAGCATCTCAAATACCATATACCATTTTATTTTATATAGAGTTAAAGACTGTATCGTTAACCTTGTATCAGCATAGTAAATCAAACCATCGAAATGGGCTGCTGAATGGTTGTTATGCTATTTAGAATAAATGACCTGATTTCAGAAGTTAGGTTTTCCCGATGATGCTTGATACAACACCAAATCAAATAATCAAATCAAACATACTAAATCCAAATTTCATAATCGAATATACTAATCCATATTTCATAATCATATATAGCCATATAGGGCTATCTAGATATGGATACAGTATTCTTTTTTAACCACGAGGATATTATCATTGCCTATTTCGATTACGAAAAATTTCATTGATGTCTTTGACTTATTAATCATAAATGATGCGACTTTAACATCCACCTATGCCATAATATAAAACTAGTAGATTACATGAAGTCATACAGTTACTAGAAATTTAAAGACTTAAATAGTACTAATATGTAGAAGAAAAGCAAGAGGGTACCTGAGAATACAAGAAAGTTCCAAAGATAGCGATGGCAGCTCCAAGAGCATTAATTGGTTGAACGGGTGTACGAAATATGATGATAGAGGAAACAATAACAGATATACGTTTCATTGTGTTTCCGATACTAAACGTCAACGGAGAAATTTCATCAAGTGACATATATGAAACTTGATTGTACAAATGATAGAAGATACTTTGGGCTGCCACCCACCTATAAGGCACAAAAAGAGCAACACAAAAATGTCTTTTAGTCATTTAAATTGCAATAAGAACAAATATAAAGAATATGTTAGAAAATAGAGCTTCCAAACTACTCGTAATATTAATAAAGTCTTTTATGACATCAGCATGAAGCTAATCAATGTTCTCCTTAGTATTGGAGCCAATAAAAGGGACGGCAGTTGTAATCGTCCCCCTACCACTAACTTTCATATTAAAAACAGATTTTGAAGATTTAGTACAAAATCATTCTTTAAGGTAGGGTTTAGATGTGCACTTCGAAAGTAACAGCGATATTGAATAACCAGAATAAAAAAAAATGGGTGCAACAAAAACGCACAAATGCTTCTGGTGTTTGAAGTTGTTAGAATGAAATAATCAGTTGTTTGTTTACCAAATTCTAATAATCTTACGTAACTAATCTATAAACTGACTAAGAAGACATTATCGAAAAAGTCGGAGATTATTTATTCTGGCTACTCGTTTGCCAATAAAGATGCAAAATATGGTAAATCGCCGTCGCAGAATCCAGGGTGGCTCCCATAACACCACAAAGCTTATAAATGAATATTATAATGTAAAGGCTACAAATGCTCTAATTTAAACAATCCACATAGCAATGTGACAAAGGGGAAGGTTGGTTATCATATGGTTACCAAATGAAATGGGGTCCAATTTCAGAGACAGCATTTTGCCATCCAGCAGCCCACATCTTAGGTCCCTCAACGGCAATTGCAAATGGCGTAAGGATCAAAAGTGATAACAACGATAAACAAGCATAGTAGTTCATTCCACTAACAGACTTCCCCTTCATGCCTCTTTTGGAAAATATGTTCCTGAACACAAACGCCAAGTTTGATATCATAGCCCCCATAAAACCTAAACTTCAACAATAAACAACAATTAGAACCCGTTAAGAAAGCCTAATCACTTTAAAAGATTCAAGTTATGTAATTACCAATCATGTTGAAATTGAGCTCGGTAAGGGCAGCGAGACCACAACCACCAATGATCGGTAGAAGAGACAAGTAAACCGATGCCGGGAATGTTTCTCCCAAGATGAACCTTGAAACCAAGACACTAAAAGCTGGCTCGCCACTCTTGATGATGTGCGTGAAAGAAACAGCAACTTTAGACATGCTTACAGTTGCTGCTACATGACCAATTGTATGCGCCAAAGCAACCTGTAAAATATCATCATATAATTTATATAACCTATAAAGTTACAAGTAAACAAACCATACCCTGATCACAGAAACACACAAAAAATGCACATTGGAATTAACATAAAGAACCCGAGATCACATGGAGACAAATAAGAGACAATTCAGAACAAATTCCAGATTATAAATCCCTAAAGTATAACAAATGAGCAATTCCCAGATTAATTTATGAAAAATTTAACAAAACCTGGACATAAACCCTAAAAAGATCAAAACTTGCAGAACCTGGAGAAAAATTTATAATAATTCAGAACAAAACACAGATCATACTTTTTAAAAGAAAAATAGATTGACAATACCCATTTAATTATTAAAAAAAAAAAACAATTTAAGCAACTAAGAAAAACCCTATACAAGATCAAAACATGAAATACCCGGAATGAATAATTAAACAAAACCCCAAACATAAAACCTAAAAAGATGAAAACTTGCTACTAAGAAACAAATTTGAAAAAATGCCCAGGTTAATTTATGAAAAATTAAGCAAAGCACAGATCAATTTATGAACAATCAAACAAAACCAGATCATAAAACGTGTAAAGATAAACACTTGCTTACATGGAAACAATTTTCTTAATTAGAGTTAAAAAAAAAACAATATAATTATAAACAATTAAACAAAGCCCAGAATGATACAACCTAGAAAGATCAAAACTTGCCACATTGAAATCAATTAAAAAAATTTCCCATAATTAGTTATGAAGAATTAAACAATACCCAGATTAATTTATGAAAAAATAAACAAAACCCAGATCATAGAACCTATAAAAATAAAAACTTGCTTAAATTGATTTCTTTCTTTAATCAAAAAAATACACAGATTAATTAATGAACAATTAAACAAACCCAGTTCATAAAACATGAAAATATATAAATATATACAAAAAAGATGAAAACTTTGCTTACAGGAAATAAAGATTTCCAGAAATCAAGATCAGTATTAGGTGCTTCAGCAAGCTTAGTCCCCCAAGAAAGCAACATAATTGTTGATCCAGCAGCAAGTGACAACAATGAAGTCAACCATGGATATGGAAACGCATTCAATACTTTTTTATTATATATATTAAATATAACATTTAGAAACCACCATGTTGCAAAATAAACACCAATTTTAGCCTTTCTTGCTGCTTCAACTTTATCAATACCATCAGAAGAATGTTTATCAGCTTCATACGCTTTACATGTCACACTTGAATATGAAGATGATTTTTGTATAGGTTGTATGTATAAAGGTTTTAAATTTGTATTTGATACATGAAAAAGATTGTTGATTTTAGGCTTTGAAAGGGGCGGTAAAACCAAGGATTCTGATGGTGAAATTTTCCGGTGGTTTGTGATTTTTGGATTGTTTTTGAAATTTGTTGTTAAAGATGATTGTTTCAATGAAAAGATCATATTTTTATTAGATTTTTGACAACAAAAAAGGATTCAATATCAAAATATGGGGTTTTTTGTGGGTTTTGAGTAAAAAGTCAAGAAAAATAAGGTTTTTTGTGGGTTTTGAGTAAAAAGTCAAGAAAAATAAGGTTTTTTGTTAGAATTAAAATCTTTGATGATTTTGATGTTGGTGTTTTGGTGTATCAAAGATGGAAATCTAATTGAATTATAAAAAAAAAAAATGGTTTTCGCATATGCTCTTTGTTTGAATAGTTGTGTAGTTTTTTTGTGCTCACAACTCACAAGATTGTTTTATAATTTCAAAGCAATTTGATTTGGACTGGTAACTAGTATTTGCCGTGATCCAATGCTCCTTTTCTATATTTTTCTTGTTAAACAAAGAATTTGATCAACTACTATATAACGATGAACAAGTAATAATGTAATGTTGTATAGAGTTTTGTTCATTTGAGTCTAGTTTTTTCTATGGAAACCAAGAGACAAATCCTAGCCATTGGATTATCCCCTCAAAAATAAATCCCTACCCTTTATCTCCCCTCCCCCTTCCCCTCGTCTCCTTCCCCCCACCGAACACACACACACACACAACTTCGCCGGAAAACTTCAAACGCCGATAAAACCTTCGTTCCTTCGAATTAGAACATCACACTTACACCAAAACACTCACAATCACACCGCGAACAAACCCTGACCAGAAATTAATCCGATCTATACTCGCCGGAAAACTTGAAAAACTCACCGGAAAAATTAAAAACACTATAGCTTTGTTGTTTCTTCGAATTAATGCATGAAACTTGTACCAAATCACTCAGAAACACATTCCGCACAAACCCTAGCCAATAAACACTGTTTTCGAGCTCGCCGAAAAAATCACAGTGTCGCCGGAAAAATCACATTCCACCATCTCTTGGATCGCCGCCCATCAAATCCATACCATTCTCATATGCGTCCCTTGACGGTCAGTTTAGAACGGATAAGGGCCTCTGGCCCGTTCCGTATCCACCCGAAAATGAAATTGATTAGCCGGAGAAGTCGCCGGAGAAGATTCGACGGCGTTAGTGTCTTAGTGATTACCAATCAAGCTTGATTTGGCTTGACCAGTCAAATATGATTAGAAAATGTCGCCGGAGTAATTCCCCGGAGTAATTCGCCGGAGTAACCAATCAAGCTTGATTGGCTTGACCAATCAAATATGATTGGACAATGTCGCCGGAGTAATTCACCGGAGTAACCAATCATGTTTGATTGGATTTTGATGATTGTTTGATCCAATGGATTAGATTAGTCCCTTGTTTTCCACCATTTTTTAAGGATCCATGTGAATACAACCCATGTTGTATAATATTTAAGTGAAATTTTGTTGAAGAAAATATTATATTTATTGTAAATATTATGAAAATATATTGTGGTGGATATTCACTTTCCATATTGAGTCATTGTATCTAAAATGTTCTATTTTTTTTTTTTTTTTTTTTTTTTTTTTTTTTTTTTTTTTTTTTTTTTTTTTTTTTTTTTTTTTTTTTTTTTTTTTTTTTTTTTTTTTTTTTTTTTTTTTTTTTTTTTTTTTTTTTTTTTTTTTTTTTTTTTTTTTTTTTTTTTTTTTTTTTTTTTTTTTTTTTTTTTTTTTTTTTTTTTTTTTTTTTTTTTTTTTTTTTTTTTTTTTTTTTTTTTTTTTTTTTTTTTTTTTTTTTTTTTTTTTTTTTTTTTTTTTTTTTTTTTTTTTTTTTTTTTTTTTTTTTTTTTTTTTTTTTTTTTTTTTTTTTTTTTTTTTTTTTTTTTTTTTTTTTTTTTTTTTTTTTTTTTTTTTTTTTTTTTTTTTTTTTTTTTTTTTTTTTTTTTTTTTTTTTTTTTTTTTTTTTTTTTTTTTTTTTTTTTTTTTTTTTTTTTTTTTTTTTTTTTTTTTTTTTTTTTTTTTTTTTTTTTTTTTTTTTTTTTTTTTTTTTTTTTTTTTTTTTTTTTTTTTTTTTTTTT
Organism: Erigeron breviscapus; assembly: GCA_034093135.1. Taxonomy (NCBI): domain Eukaryota; kingdom Viridiplantae; phylum Streptophyta; class Magnoliopsida; order Asterales; family Asteraceae; genus Erigeron; species Erigeron breviscapus. Next base: position 66,610,442 of record CM067167.1, read on the forward strand.
TTTTTTTTTTTTTTTTTTTTTTTTTTTTTTTTTTTTTTTTTTTTTTTTTTTTTTTTTTTTTTTTTTTTTTTTTTTTTTTTTTTTTTTCTTTTTTTTTTTCTTCTTCTTCTTCTTCTTCTTCTTCTTCTTCTTCTTCTTCTTCTTCTTCTTCTTCTTCTTCTTCTTCTTCTTCTTCTTCTTCTTCTTCTTCTTCTTCTTCTTCTTCTTCTTCTTCTTCTTCTTCTTCTTCTTCTTCTTCTTCTTCTTCTTCTTCTTCTTCTTCTTCTTCTTCTTCTTCTTCTTCTTCTTCTTCTTCTTCTTCTTCTTCTTCTTCTTCTTCTTCTTCTTCTTCTTCTTCTTCTTCTTCTTCTTCTTCTTCTTCTTCTTCTTCTTCTTCTTCTTCTTCTTCTTCTTCTTCTTCTTCTTCTTCTTCTTCTTCTTCTTCTTCTTCTTCTTCTTCTTCTTCTTCTTCTTCTTCTTCTTCTTCTTCTTCTTCTTCTTCTTCTTCTTCTTCTTCTTCTTCTTCTTCTTCTTCTTCTTCTTCTTCTTCTTCTTCTTCTTCTTCTTCTTCTTCTTCTTCTTCTTCTTCTTCTTCTTCTTCTTCTTCTTCTTCTTCTTCTTCTTCTTCTTCTTCTTCTTCTTCTTCTTCTTCTTCTTCTTCTTCTTCTTCTTCTTCTTCTTCTTCTTCTTCTTCTTCTTCTTTTCTTCTATCTTCGTTCTTCTTCTTCTTCTTCTTCTTTTCTTCTTCTTCTTCTTCCTCTTCTTCTTCTTCTTCTTCTTCTTCTTCTTCTTCCACATCTTCTTCGACATCATCGTATTGTTGTGATGAAGAACCACCTGCAATTTGCGAAAACCCGGATGAAGAACCACCCGCAAATTGCGAAAACCCGGGTGTTTCGAAAAAAGCGGGATCCATCTGACTCAAGAAATCATCAACGGGTTGCGGTCTGTAAACATTTTCAGTGGTGTTTTGTGGTGGAGGAGGAGGTGGCATTGAATCGCGATTGTTTGGGGGCGGTGGGTTTCTGCGACGTTTGGGAAGTTGATCGTACGCTGGATCTTTTCGTTTTTGATTACCCCTTCCTCGATTCATTTTTGTGATGTATTGGTGTTTGATTATGTGATTTGAATAAAAAAAAGGAAGAAAGAAAATGGCAGAATGAATCAGCAGAAGAACAAAAGAGAAAAGAAGAGGAAGAAGAAAATAAAAGGAGAGAGAGAGAGTGAGAAATCGAACGTTACAAATGGGCCCCACCTTATGTTTTTTTTTTTTTTTTTAATGTGGTAACGGTCTAATTTTGCGAGACGGATCCGGTGACCAAGGTCTCGATTTCACTCACCGCCCAACCGGTACCGGTACCTGGGGGCGGTGTTCCCTCCGGTACCGGTTGGTGCCTAAACGACTTCGTCCACCCTTATAACACGTTATCAGCACGAGAGTCTCTAAACCCTAAAATTTTATATCGGCCGAACAATTCTTTTAAGTAGTCTATAACAAATAGTCAAATATACAACATTCACGTTAAAACAATTAGCCGCCATTCACATGAGGTATAATTTTCTTTTTCAAAGCATTACTATCGGCTGAAAATTTTTTTTGTGAGGTAAAGTTTGCTTCTGGTCTTGTAACTTTGCATAGGTAATCAATTAAATACATTATAAATTGATTGTTATGATTTATGCATTCGTTTACGGGTCATGCATAAAGTAAGTTTCCTTATCTAATACTATCTTAGGCCGGTGCTTATAAGGGCAAGCTTCTTGGAGCTTCTTGCCTGCCACATCAGCATCACCTCATCCAGGACTCATCTCAGGACTCTCCATGTCTATAAGGACAGCTTCTTGGAACTTCTTCGCCACATCATTAATTAATTTATTATTTATCTCACACACACAAATACACATATATATACCCCACACATATATAAAACAAAAAAAAGATAAAAAATTGCTCGACCCCACCATTCATAGCGTCCTTGATCTTCTACGGGAGGACTCATCGCCCGGGACGCAGGCCAAAGACGGTCGCTGTCAATAGCGTCCGGCGTCTTGGACCTTTGGGACGCAGGCCAAAGACGGCTATAAGCACCGTCCTTATAAAGCATTTTTGCCTTTTTTTTAAGAAAAGATGATTTGAACTACCCAAAATACCCCTATTCTTTATTCACTAATTTAAACATTTCTACCTAATATACCTATAATAACCTTAAATCTCAACCACTCATTTTTTTCTCTCTCCTCAAATCTCAACCACTCATTTTTTTCTCTCTCATCCATAAATCATTTTATTCCTCTAATTCATTCAAAATCTTTTATTTCAAAAACCGTATATCGATAAATTATAAAAATTATATGGGTGTTCTTAAAATTTCATGTTCTTTTCATTAGAGATGTCATTCGATATACTTTCGACGAATTTTTAAATCCGAGGGCGGAGCCCGTACGGCTAAAGCATTTGGCTATCATACTCTATGACTTGACCTATCACCCCCACCATCTCACCGCCGCAACGCGCGGACACTATCTCTCGTTACTTATATATAAATTATAATATATTATATGATTTATGCATTCGGGTCATGCATAACGTATATATATTCGGCCGACAAAATTCCTTTGAGCTATATTGATTTCTGTTGAAACACTTTCAAGAATCTAAACAACCAATACATTTTTTTTTAGTTCACGTTGGTTTCATAAATTTGCAAAGGTAAGAAATTGAATATTGTGTTAATTGGTTAATCTATACTATATTATAAAGCAAATTCATGTTTGATTTTCAACATTGAACTTAAAATTTCAATATTGATTTTAAGTTTCAACATTTCTTCCCCAAAATGCTCCTCTTATCTATTCTATATTTACCTAAAGGGATAATAGCATACGAATGTAACCACCTATGACAAAATGGTTATGTAATGTAGTGATCTACTCGAGTGGCTATGTAAGGACCTTTTTATTTGGGTCAATCAATGTAAGGACCTATGTATTTTTTTTGGCTATACTATGTAAGGTCCGTACATATTTTACATAGTATAGCCAAAAAAACATAGGTGCATACATTACATAGCCACCTGAGAAATGTTACATTCGTATGTCATTACCCCTTACCTAAAATAACTATAATACCATTTATCTCTCCTTAAATCTCAACCAATCATTTTTTTTTCTCTCCTCCATAAATCATTTTATTCTTCTAATTCATTCAAAATCTTTTATCTCAAAAACCGTATATCGATAAATTATAAAAATTATATGGGTGTTCTTAAAATTTCATGCTCTTTCATTAGAGTGGTCATTCGATATACTTTCGACGAATTTTTAAATCCGAGGGCGGAGCCCGTCAGGTAGATCACCCCATCACCGCCACCACCGCCGCCGCCATTACATCACCACCCTGCCATCACCTCTATCACCGCCGCAACGCGCATGTACCGTTCTCGTTATGTTTTAAAGGTTTGGACAATCAAACAGTTTTAATCTCCTATATAGTAATAGATTATATTTAAACGAATCAAATCAAAGTTTATTTGATATATTACATGAACTTTGCGATCTTTGTCGTCGACTTCGAAAAGCTTTTGAACTATTAATTTCTCTGATTTTTTTATATATATATTTTTAATACAATTGTTTGTCATTGTCGACTGCTAATAAGCGAGTTTTACCTATTTATGATTTGATTAGTCATATTTATAATTATGATACTGTAAACATAGTTCTGAAGATTGCTTGAAGCAATACACGACTACATAACATTAGTTATGCATAAAAGAACCAATTATTCTTCGTCATTCACTAAAGTGAATCATAACGTACTACCATTATGCATAAGAAACTTAAGGTTTCTTTTTATTAATTCTTAAAGATTGGTTAAAGCAATTGATTTCATAACATTGGTTATGCAATAAAAGAACTAATTGTTCTTTCGTTATTCATTAAGGTGAATCATAACTACGGTTATGCATTAGAAACCTCAAGGTTTCCTCACTGATTGTTCTTTCGTTATTTACTAAGGTGAATCATAACTACGGTTGGTTTCATCACTAATTGTTTTTTCGTTATTCACTGAGCTGAATCATAACTTTGGTTATGCATAAGAAACTTAAAGGTTTCCTCTTTTGGATTGAATCAATAATAACATAACTAGAGTTATGTTTTGAAGAGCATGAAATTTGGTATTATTAATTTGCTACTCTTTGAATTTATTCAAAGCATAAATAATTGTAGCTATTATTATATATACATTTCCCGTGGCGACTGGCACTGTAGCTTTTACTGTAGCGGCTACAGTGCCAACTACATTAACTTCTTTTTTTTTCTTTTTTTTTCTTTGATTCTTTTTTTTTTCTCTCCTGCTGCTGCTGCTTCTTCTTCAACCAACATTCTATTACAATAAAAATCCGAACACCACAACGGTCGTCGGTAACATCCACAAGGAACAAACAACAAAAAAAACCACCATCCCATCACTTCCCAACCATTAACGGAGATAAAAAAATAAAAATAAAATTGGTCAACCAGGAGAAACCACCGCCCGCCACCTACCTCGACAACCACCGAGTCTGCCAGTTACAAATCTTGACCGCCACCGTCGGCAGCCAACTTCATCCGAAATCTATAACAATGGCAACCAAACACCACCGCAACAACCTCAAAAAGCACATCTATACACAAATCTACATAAGACATAGAAAGAGAGTGGTGTGCGGCGCTGCAGCCTATCGATAATACCGACAGGCTGGTCCAGTTGTGGCGGTGATGAAGTTTACCGGTGACAGCCCTTCATGATATCGAAACAATACAAACGACTTTCTCTGATTAAGCATAAACATTGCGATAAAAAAAAGCAATTGTTAATTGGTATGTGAAAAGTAGGTAGATTAGGAAGGAGGAGAAAGTAGAAAACCAACACATGGCTGGAATGAAAGCAGGAGACTAAAAGGAAGATGAAAGAGTAAAAGAAATAGGAGGTAGATAAAAATATAGATACAGGAAATATGAAAATTGATTTTAATAAATAAATAAATAGAAACCAGAGAGCAAGAGAGGCGGTAGGTGTCTAGGTGTATGAAGAGATATGACATAACCACCCACGTGTAAACATATATATATATATATATATATATATGTTGTATATTTTATTTACTGTTGTATTTAAATAAATATTAACAGACTTTCTCTTTAGCATATATTTAAAAGAGTGGGCTTTGATGGGCTGATTGTTTGGTTTAACTCAAAATTTATGGTTATACTATTTACAACTTAACCCATTTTGTATCAATTTTGAACGTGTTCACCTACAATGGTTTTTTTAGTATAACATTACATGAGAATAATACATTATGTACACAACATTCTTTCTTTGTGTTTTTGTATATCAAACTTTGATGTTTTCGAATGTCTCATTTTTTTTTAACTTTCACCATAGTGTGGATAATTATTATAACGGAGTATAGATAATTACCGACTCATGGTTTATAAAACCAAAAAATGATAAACGAATTAACAAAACTTTAAAAATTGCACTTTATCATATTTATAAATGAACAAATAATCGAAGTTAATGTAAGCAACTATCCCGCAGCGAAGCGCGGGTCTTCAATACTAGTTTAAAGTAAATAACAACGGTTATTTACAATGACAATTGAATTCAATATTTGTTAATAAACTAAGGTTTATTAAACAAGAACTACAATGGACTACATATTCTCTTATTTTGTAGTTATAATGATAAATCTTGGAGAGGTAATAAGGCCTCTTTGCAAGAGAGTGCAAAATCAATGATTTTTCTCCAACATCACCTCCATGAGGATTTTAAAAGCGAATATATAACGATGAAAGACTCGTTGGAATCATGTCAACGCTTGAATATTTAACGGTGAAAGACCCGTTGCACTTATGAGAACACATGAATATTTAACGGTGAAAGACCCGTTGTAATTATCAGAACAATTATATTTAATATAGAACATGAAGTTCTTTGATGATATTTATGTTGATATGCAAATTGATTAAACTAACTCATGTAGTTATTAATTAGTAAAGAACTTGAAGTTCTTATGTGATTCTTTGAACATATTCAAAGCATGAATAACTATAAGTTATTGAATAAAACTACTACATGTAGTTCATATATAATAAAGAACACAAGGTTCTTTGTGTGACTCTTTGAGCACATTCAAAACAAAAATAATTGTATGTTATTGATTTTAAACTACCTCAAGTAGTTGATATTTGTCATCTCAATGGAAGTTGACAACTATTACAAATCAAAAGCTCTTAATGATTCTTTGTAGAAAATCATAACTACAAGTTATGTCAAATGGACTACAATTATTTTTGATTTTGTTGGATCAAAAATCGTAATCAGAAGTTACTGATTTGTATGATGGAATTGTGATTTGTTAATAACATCAGTTTATTACGCAACATGATTATCGAATACCATGCAATTATGTCAAATACTTGACATGAATTACCATGATGAATTAGTATACATGAATTTCATGGCTTGAAAAACAATTTTTTGATACATAAATGACAAACAAATAGTTGTTTGTAATAACTCTTTCTTGAAAAGAAAAGTCATAAATTGATATTTTTTTTAATATTACAGTTTTATAATATATTCAAATATTCTTTTTACACTTATTGTTCTTTGACTAAGGATCGACTATAATCATCAAGCTATGTGAAATTCATCGTTGCTGGTAATTCAGACTATTGTCTATATGATACATCTAACTCCATATAATTATGGAGAATCTTTAAAAGAGCTCAATATGAGAGCACATCAAAATTCATGACTATGGTCATAAGAGATATGTGATAATCACACACATGTGATATTTCTAAAGCCTCGCTATAATTAGATGCACATGAGGTTGCAAAAGTTGTACAATATAAAGGAGTACAACTTCACATGGATGCTCATGAAGTAGCAATATGATAAAAAATTTCTAAAGCCGTCTAACGGTGTGGTATCCATTTACTGAAGTGAATGCAATTATATATGATCAAAATATTCAATATATGTTATGATCATGGACATGAGAAATTCACTTATCATGGTGTTTCTATTATGAACACAAGTTGTCACAAGTAGTGACTAAAGATAAACGACTATGAAGCTCGCGATTGCAGCTAATGTGATTTCACTTCAAAGTGACTTATGTATGTTAGATTGTCATAATATTGACATTTTGATGGTTCCTAAAGAGCTACTCTGATAGCTAATATAATATGATCAAGAGGAACAGCATTTAAGAGTCAATGATACACTTTGGTATCCTCGTTGTATATAAACTATACAATGTATAATGTACTCGAATCATATATGGTCATAACGAGAAGTTTATGAACCATGATTTTGTTATTATTGTTTGGCATGACCGGTGAGACCATCCGGGTCATTATGATGCAAAATATTACTTTAAGAATCTGTGGATTCTTCAACATATGAGATTATATGATGTTTATATGCTCTCAAAGATATAGATTATTCACCAATAGCTAGCTGTAATATCCCGAACTTTTCGTGTTTGACTATTTGACCTTCCGTTAGTTAACGTTAGGTTCATTAAGTTTATGCGCCTTATATGTGATTATATGATTAAATGCTTATGTATTTAATATGAAAAAGTTAAATGTGATGTTTAATGAAAGTAATCAAAGTGACGTTAAGTAATTAAGTGTTTGTTAGTGTGATAAGACTCCCGGTAGAATGATAAGCTAGGAAAGCTAAGTTTAGAAATTGAGGGGTTCTAAGTGTAAAATTTTGGGCTGATGGCCAGAGATTAGAGGGCAATTAGGCAGCCCTAATTGTCACAAAAAACATCTGCCATCATACGTGAGAAACCCTCCAGTCGATCCCCCTCTCTTCCAAGCAAGTTTACCCTCAAGATCCAATCGTTTCGTGCCGTTTTGATCAAGCTTTGTTTAGATCTTAGATCCCTTACATCAAGTGCAGGTAATATAGGTAATATTCTCTTTGATATCTGATTATTTGAGTCACAGATGAGTATTCAATCCAGGCCATGGGGTTTGGGTTGGGTTAATCGATTAAACGTTTACCGACTTCATGTTATTCGGGTGATTCAATGAGTGATTTATATTGTAAAGGATTAAAGGATTGATTGAAGGAATAAAGTCATCAAAAGTAATGTCAAAAAGGTTAATTTTATGTCTCCGGGTCGAATTAATGGTTGGTGTTCGTATGAGATTCGATTAAAGGATTAAAGGATTGATTGAAGGAATAAAGTCATCAAAAGTAATGTCAAAAAGGTTAATTTTATGTCTCCGGGTCGAATTAATGGTTGGTGTTCGTATGAGATTCGATTAAAGGATTAAAAAGTTGGATTTTGGTCGAACTCGGTGATATGGGGCGCATGAGCCTTTCATGCGGCGCATAGACATTTTATGCGGCGCATATTCGATTGTGCTCAAAATATTGGAAGTTTCTATGACGAATTTAAGTGAAATATGCGGCGCACATTCGTTCCATGCGGCGCATAAGTTCTTATTTATGGATTTATGCGGCGCATGAATTCTGCTGAGTTTTGCAAATTGGTTTTCTGAAGGGGCCCGATATGCGGCGCATAGACATTTTATGCGGCGCATATTCGATTGTGCTCAAAATATTGGAAGTTTCTGTGACGAATTTAAGTGAAATATGCGGCGCACATTCGTTCATGCGGCGCATATTCGATTGTGCTCAAAATATTGGAAGTTTCTATGACGAATTTAAGTGAAATATGCGGCGCACATTCGTTCCATGCGGCGCATAAGTTCTTATTTATGGATTTATGCGGCGCATAGACATTTTATGCGGCGCATATTCGATTGTGCTCAAAATATTGGAAGTTTCTATGACGAATTTAAGTGAAATATGCGGCGCACATTCGTTCCATGCGGCGCATAAGTTCTTATTTATGGATTTATGCGGCGCATATTCGATTGTGCTCAAAATATTGGAAGTTTCTATGACGAATTTAAGTGAAATATGCGGCGCACATTCGTTCCATGCGGCGCATAAGTTCTTATTTATGGATTTATGCGGCGCATAGACATTTTATGCGGCGCATATTCGATTGTGCTCAAAATATTGGAAGTTTCTATGACGAATTTAAGTGAAATATGCGGCGCACATTCGTTCCATGCGGCGCATAAGTTCTTATTTATGGATTTATGCGGCGCATGAATCCTCCATGCGGTGCATAAATGTGTCCTAGTTTGGATTTATGACGAATTTAAGTGAAATATGCGGCGCACATTCGTTCCATGCGGCGCATAAGTTCTTATTTATGGATTTATGCGGCGCATGAATCCTCCATGCGGTGCATAAATGTGTCCAGTCTGGTACTAAAGTTTGTTTAGCTTATAGAACGATCTTATAATCATTATAGGTACTCGGGAGCACTTAGCAAGCACCGTAAGCTGTACCAAGGTAAGATACACTACTTTGACACGCTGAGGGTTCAACAAAGGCATGGTTTTCATATTTTAACTTCCCTAACGATATCTTGTTGCTTATGGGTATTCGGGGTTACACGAGAGGTTATATGGGCTATGTACTTGACCATTGAGACCTGAAATGCAGTCCCAATGATATGTGATGTGATGTTATGCTATGAAGTGATATGTAATGTCTTGTGATGTAATGAAATGTGACACATGTTGATGATTATTGAAATGTGCATGATTGTATGGCTTGTTTATCTAGTTCACTAGACTCTTTAAGTTGCCATGTCACGTGCACGTTTAAGGGCCCAAACGTAAAAGATGTATATGTGATGATTGTTTAGGTTGTGTAAACACCTAAACTATATGAGATGAAATCGAGCTCGTAATTTTAGATGAAAGTGTTAAGCTTAACCCGTACATGCCTTTGCCAGGGTTGTGCGTTTGATGTGGTTGCTTGGGTGGCTCCTTGCAACGAGGTACAACGTGAAGAGTAATACGGGAGGTCTTACCAACCCCACTTGTCTTGTACATACGGATTACTCCGGGATTGGCTTGTCATTCCTTAACGACATTGATGGACAGCCGTAAGGTTTGTTCATCTAGTCGGGTGTGACTTATGTTACACATATAAAGATGCTAAGATGTTATATGTGATGATTGTTTAGGTTGTGTAAACACCTAAACTATATGAGATGAAATCGAGCTCGTAATTTTAGATGAAAGTGTTAAGCTTAACCCGTACATGCCTTTGCCAGGGTTGTGCGTTTGATGTGGTTGCTTGGGTGGCTCCTTGCAACGAGGTACAACGTGAAGAGTAATACGGGAGGTCTTACCAACCCCACTTGTCTTGTACATACGGATTACTCCGGGATTGGCTTGTCATTCCTTAACGACATTGATGGACAGCCGTAAGGTTTGTTCATCTAGTCGGGTGTGACTTATGTTACACATATAAAGATGCTAAGATGTTATATGTGATGATTGTTTAGGTTGTGTAAACACCTAAACTTTGAGATGAAATGCTTTAGGACGGGTTTGGGACTGAGTGAGAGTGTAGATTGAGGCATGAATGTGTTTATATGTTGCTGGAATAGATGATATGTAGCCTTAATCTCTTTATTCTCGCTTTAACTTTTGCTAACCGTCGTCATTGCATTGTAGACAACATGGTTAACACACGTACTAACAGTCAATGTGATAGAGCTACCCCAAGTAATGCTCAAACTAATCAGAATGAGGCTGGAAATGGTGTTAATCAAAGGCCTCCTTGAAGGCCACTTCCGGGTGCACAACCCACAAGGTCAGAATTTGATAGGGTAAACCCAGTAATCGAGCAGATTCCTAATCAAGCTAAAATGTTTGAAGAGTTGAGAGCTATTCGAGCTCTTTTGAGAAGGAATGAAGAGGAGTTGGCTCAAGTAAGGGCTGAAAGGGAAGCTAGCTTGCATCGGGATGAGCATACTGATGGAAATTATTCCAACCGCTCAAATCAGGCCGAGCCATCTATTGAGAGATCACGGGCTGCTCTTGTGAATGTTGTTGCTGATGTGAATGATGGGGTGAATGTAGTGGAGCCTCGTGTTGTGGTTGCTCCTCGTTCTAATAACTTTAAGTATGAGAGCTTTCAGAAGTGTGGAGCAAAAGCATTTGATGGTACTCAAGATGCTGTAGGTGCCATGGAATGGTTGGATGATATCGAGGTTGTGTTTGCTTCATGTTATTGCCCTGAGGATATGAAGGTATTGTGTGCTTCCCGTCTGCTAAAGAAGAATGCTCGTAATTGGTGGAGGGCTGCTACTGTTTCTTTGACTCCCGAGGTGCTAGCTGCTATGCCTTGGGGTACATTTAGGGAGAAGTTTTTGGAAGAATATGTGGGCACTCGTGAGTTGAGGTTGATTAAGGAGGAATTCAGAGCTTTAACCGCTAAGCCCGGTGCCATAACTGAGTATGCTCACTCATTTATGGAAAAGCTTAAGTTTGTTGGTCACTTGGTTCGTAGAGATGTTGATCAGGTTGAAGCTTACTGTGATGGTCTCCCTGTTAGCTATCGTGGCCTCTGTAGGTAACATGTTACATTGTCTGCTACAATTAAGGAGTCCAAGAGGTTAGATGATGATTTTAAAACTGAGAAAGTGGCTACTAAAGATGATGATAAGAAATCGGGTTTCAAGAGGAGGTTCAATGGGTCTTTAAATTCTGAAAAACGGTTTAAAGGAGGTTCTTCCTCCCATAAAGGTAAAGATGATAAGAAGACTACTCCATGGTGTTCAGCTTGCAAGGCCCTGCACAACGGGCCATGTTCTGAGAAGACAAAGAGATGTGACAAGTGTGGCAAGACGGGCCATGCTACCTCAGTTTGTAAGGATAAGACTCGTTGTTACAGGTGCCAGGAGACGGGTCATATGATTGCTGATTGTCCTCAGATGAAGAATGATGGAAAGAAGGCGGCTGCCCAAAAGCCAAAAGTTCATGCTCTTCAGATGACAGTAGAAGCTGCTAAGGATAACGATGAGGTAGTAAGCGGTACTTTTCTTGTTAATTCAAAACCTGCTTCTGTTCTTTTTGATTCGGGTGCAAATAGGTCTTTTGTGTCTACTTTGTTTGCTCCTAAGCTCGAAAGAGTTACTACTCCCCTTGATTTTTCTATAGAGGTCAAAATTGCTAATGGTACTATTAGTGACATATGTGAGGGCTATGATGATTGTTCTATTGAGATTGAAGGTCGTTCTTTTCCGGTCCAGTTATTGCCTACTACTCTAGCCGGTTTTGATATAGTGATAGGTATGGATTGGTTGTCTCAAAATGATGCTACTATAGTATGTTCTCAAAAGATAGTTCGGTTTCTTACTCCGGATGGTAAGGTCATTTCTGTTTATGGAGATAAGAAGAAAGGGAGCATAAAGATCATTAATTTGATGAAGGCTCTCAATTGCAAACGGCATAATAAGAATCACTTTCTTGCTTATGTTATCGATACACGAAAGGAGAAGTCTCCTACCTCTAATGTTGATGTAGTTTCTGAATTTTCTGATTTCTTTCCGGATGATCTTCCCGGTATTCCTCCTGACTGAGAGGTCACTTTTCAGATTGATCTTGTACCAGGTGCTACTCCCGTTGTAAAAGCACCATATCGTTTAGCTCCTACAGAAATAAAAGAGTTAATGTCTCAGCTTCAAGAGCTACTCGACAAAGGTTTCATACAACCAAGTTCCTCGCCTTGGGGAGCTCCGGTTCTCTTTGTCAAAAAGAAAGATGGTTCTATGCGCATGTGCATAGACTACCGTGAGCTGAATAAGCGAACGATTAAGAATAAGTATCCTCTCCCGCGTATAGACGATCTCTTTTATCAGCTCCATGGTGCTTCTTACTTCTCTAAGATTGATTTGCGGTCTGGCTATCATCAATTAAAAGTCAAAAAGGAAGATGTGGCTAAGACAGCTTTTCGTACACGTTATGGGCACTATGAGTTTCTTGTCATGCCATTTGGGTTGACAAATGCTCCAGCCGCTTTTATGGATTTAATGAATCGGGTATGTCGCCCATTCTTAGATCATTTTGTGATTGTCTTCATTGACGATATTCTGATTTATTCAAAGTCTGAAGCCGAGCACCGTGAGCACTTAAGAGCCGTTCTTGAGGTTCTTAGGGAGAAAAAGTTATATATAAAGTTCTCTAAGTGTGAATTCTGGCTTCGAGAAGTTCAATTTCTCGGGCATGTTATCTCTTGTGAAGGTATTAAAGTTGATCCCGCCAAGATTGAAGCTGTCTCTAAATGGGAAGAGCCAAAGACGCCTACGGAAATCAAGAGTTTTCTTGGTCTAGCGGGCTATTATAGGAGGTTCATTCAAGATTTCTCCCGTATAGCTAAGCCTATGACCGAATTGACAAAGAAAGGGGTGAAGTTTGTGTGGGCTGAAGCTCAAGAAAAGGCTTTCCAAACGTTAAAGACCAAGTTATGTGAAGCTCCGATCCTTGCCTTACCCGAAGGTACCAATGATCTTGTTGTTTATAGTGATGCTTCTATTTCAGGTTTGGGTTGTGTTCTTATGCAAAGGGACAAGGTTATTGCATATGCTTCACGTCAGTTGAAGCCTCATGAAAAGAACTACCCGACCCATGATCTCGAGTTAGCTGCAGTGGTGTTTGCTTTGAAGTTATGGAGACACTACTTATATGGCACTAAGTGTACCTTGTACACCGATCATAAAAGTTTGCAATATGTATTCCCACAAAAGGAAATGAATGTAAGACAAAGGAGATGGATGGAACTTCTGAAAGATTATGATTGTGAGATTAAGTATCATCCCGGTAAAGCTAATGTGGTGGCGGATGCATTGAGTAGAAAGGTGCATAATTTTTCTTGTAGATTGATGAGCATGGTTGTTCAAGCTAAGTCGGGGTTACTTGATCGCATCAAGGAAGCCCAAGTTAAGGCTTTATTGAAGGAGAACATTGACAAGGAAAGTATTGAAAAGAAGAAACGCCTTGTGATGGAAACGAACAGTCGTGGTTTCCGGACAGATAAGGGTCGAATTTGGGTACCATTGCTTGATGGTAACCGGGAATTGATCCTAGAAGAAGCTCATAGGTCAAGATATTCAGTTCACCCCGGTGTTACAAAGATGTATGCAAATTTGAAGCCTATCTATTGGTGGCCGAACATTAAGGGAGAAGTTGCACATTTTGTTGAAAGATGCTTGACTTGTGCACGTGTAAAAACTGATCATAAAAAGCCATATGGAATGTTGCATCAGTTGGAAATTTCGGAATGGAAATGGGATCATATAACTATGGATTTTGTGACTAAGTTACCTAGAACTCCAAAGGGAAATGACATGGTATGGGTTATTGTGGATAGGTTGGCGAAAAGTGCTCATTTCTTAGCAACACGCCAAGATGTACCATTGACCAAGATGGCGAAGATGTACATAGATGAAATTGTCTCCAAGCATGGTGTTCCTTTATCTATTGTTTCAGATCGAGACACGAGGTATGTATCCAGTTTTTGGAAGAGTCTTCAGCGAGAATTAGGTACTAGAGTAAACTTGTGAAAACACGTTAGGAACGTGTGTTGATCGTAAATCGTGATCTATCCTAAACTAGAAGTGCGAAATCCATCTAGATTAGTTATTAGGGTTCTTGTATAATACAAAGATAAGAAAACAATTACAATGAGAGAAATAATAAACATTATCATTAGTCATATGATTACAATACAAAATGAATTCGTATGATTACATCTTGAAGACTACGAATCACAATCAACAAGACGACTAACAATAATGAATATGGTGGACTTACGACTGAGGGTTTGCGCGATCCCTCAGCCGGCCATGGACGAATTACATAGCTATTAAATCATCATTGAAATCTGAAACCTAAGTCCTATATTTATAGGTACAAATGGGCTGGGCTGTCAAATTCGTACAAAATGGGCTTGGCCTTACGAACTTATAAGTTCTTACGAACTTATAAGTTCTTACGAACTTAAAGTTCGTAAGGCATATATGTACGAATTTATTAGTTCTTACGAACTTAAAGTTCGTAAGGCATATATGTACGAATTTCTCAGCCTTTTAGAATTATTGCATCGGACAACAATTTGTGCACTTAATGTGCTCCAACAAACTCCCCCTTGGCCGGTGCAATCAATTCTTCAAAATCCGATATTAGTTATAGAAAGTCTAAACAAATAGCCTCCCCCGTAACTAAAGATATCGGGTCTTCTTATGTTGAAACTCGATCTTCTGAAACTTCACTCTAATCTTCAACCTGTAAACTCTCTGTATCTTCATGACAACCATCTAACCCAACACCTCTCATTGTAGTTCTCCCCCTCAACAGTAACCACCTCCGAATTAAACATAAGCAATCATCCACCCGGATCTATTTGCATGTCGTGCTTAACCGGCATATAATAGAGAAGTAGAATTTCCAACAATCAGCATCAAATCAATCAGCTCCCATAAAAATAAGAAACTCTGCAAACTGAATCACAAAATGTAGTCGCATAAATCCTGTCTCAACTAGTAGTGTCTGACTCTGTCTTGTATCTTCACAAATCTACCAATCAGTCGAAGTCGTTCTTATCAGATCTCCTCTTCAGTTGTATATGCTGCCATAATATAAAAATCTTTATCTATGCAACTCCTCCGCAAGAATCACCTGATAATTCATCTCTACATCTTGGAATATTGATAAGATTCGATCTTCAAATACTGAACAACAAATAACCAGCTTCAATGATCCAATACTTCAACAAAGTTTCCACGACCGCTATATATGAAAATCATCCGTTGATATAAATCAATTTGAACATATAGTTCGATGATCTTCAAAACGCCTCGAGCATTAGAATACAATAATCACCAACAGAATAACCTTTGATCGTTATGTAACTCGAGTATGTAGAAAAGTTTTGCTCAAAAATCAGAATGAATATTTTATTCCCCCTCATTTTTCTGCAAAACTTTGAAAATCAGCCCATCTGCATGTCTTCAGTTTCAAAAATCTCCCTTTCATGTGGTTCTAAACAGGGTATATTGTGTTTCCCTCCAAAAAAAATTTCGGGAAAAATGTTCTCGTGAAATTTTGAAATTCACCTTAACTTTTGATCTAATAATGGTAGAAAAAATTTGATAATCGTCAAAAAAATTTGCCGAAATTGCGCCAAAAATGCACGAAAATGACCCAAAATTTTTCGGACCTTTACCAAATTAATTTTCCCGCGTAAAAACGAGATTATAAGATCATAGGCAAAAATTGTTTTTCCCGCCAAAAGACTTTTTTTTTTTTATTATTATTAAGAATCTTCTGGTTGGAGAAAGACACCCTGTGTTTCTTCTGATCAGATGTGGAATCGTTCTCTTCAGACTGAAACATATATGAACCTCTTTCTTGAACTCTATCTTCTATGATCATCTTCGTATAGCATCGGCACAGTTAAAGAACTATACCTACGAACTTGATCTCCTGGCTTGAACATATTCGTAATATGTGTTGAACTTAAATGACCAACTTCGTATGTAGAAAATCAACAATACATGCGAAGTTATTCTGCCAGGTATGAACATCTTCGTAAGAAGAACCATGTTTGTTCTTGCGAATATAAACCCAAATTGGTGTTATCTTCGTAAGTACAATCTTTCTGCAAACATATTCACTACTGCGAACTTGTTATCTTCGTACTTATCTTCGTAAGTACATCTTCTCACGAACTTGTTACATATTGCGAAGATATGCTCAAAAACACTCTTATCTTCGTAAGAATAAGGTCTGAATGAAGATAGCTTAAGTTCGTTGGCTAAGGTTCGGAACGAAGATAGCTTAATTACGTAGGCTAAATTCGTTTGATGAAGATTCAAAACGAAAATGAAGATAACTTCGTTTTCTATCTTCGTTTGAAGAACTTTAGAACGAAATTAAGTTAAGTTCGTTTGCTATCTTCGTTTGATGAACTTCGTTTTGCTAAGTTCGTAAGGCAAACGAACTTAACGACAGAAACTTCATCTTCTTCATACTTTCGAACATAAACCCTAAACCAGATCACGATCGAAGGCAAAATAGCCTCCCCTCGCTCTGATACCACTTGTGAAAACACGTTAGGAACGTGTGTTGATCGTAAATCGTGATCTATCCTAAACTAGAAGTGCGAAATCCATCTAGATTAGTTATTAGGTTCTTGTATAATACAAAGATAAGAAAACAATTACAATGGGAGAAATAATAAACATTATCATTAGTCATATGATTACAATACAAAACGAATTCGTATGATTACATCTTGAAGACTACGAATCACAATCAACAAGACGACTAACAATAATGAATATGGTGGACTTACGACTGAGGGTTTGCGCGATCCCTCAGCCGGCCATGGACGAATTACATAGCTATTAAATCATCATTGAAATCTGAAACCTAAGTCCTATATTTATAGGTACAAATGGGCTGGGCTGTCAAATTCGTACAAAATGGGCTTGGCCTTACGAACTTATAAGTTCTTACGAACTTAAAGTTCGTAAGGCATATATGTACGAATTTATTAGTTCTTACGAACTTAAAGTTCGTAAGGCATATATGTACGAATTTCTCAGCCTTTTAGAATTATTGCATCGGACAACAATTTGTGCACTTAATGTGCTCCAACAAAACTTGAGCACCACCTATCATCCTCAAACGGATGGGCAAAGTGAAAGAACCATTCAAACATTGGAAGATATGTTGAGGGCTTGTGTATTAGAGTATGGTGGAGCATGGGATGATCACTTGAAATTGATTGAATTTGCTTATAATAATAGCTATCATGCAAGTATTGGAATGCCACCATTTGAAATGCTTTATGGTAGAAGGTGTAGGACTCCAAGTTGTTGGATGGAGCCCGGCGAAAAGCAAATTACAGGTCCCGAAATTATAGAAATCACAGCTGAAAAAGTTAATATTGCAAAGGAAGCACTTCGTGTAGCTAGAGAACGACATAAAACCTATGCCGACAAGAAAATAAGGTCGGTTGAGTTTGATGTTGGTGATATGGTGATGCTGAAAGTTTCCCCATGGAAAGGAGTTATTCGTTTTGGAAAGAAAGGAAAGTTAAGTCCACGATTCATTGGACCATTTAAGGTTCTGAAGCGTATCAAAGATGTGGCGTATCCATCGGAATTGCCTCCAGAATTGGATGGAACTCATAATACATTTCATGTCTCTTATTTGAGGAAGTGTTTGGCGGAGGAATCTAGTGTTATCCCTATTGAAGATGTGAGCATTGATCCGAGGAAAAGAATGATTGAGGAACCGGTAGCAATACTTGGAAGAAAGCAAAAGAAACTACGCCAGAAAATGATTGACCTCGTGTTGATCAAATGGAAGCATAATCATGGTGAAAGTCTAACTTGGGAAACCGAATCTGTGATGAAAGAGAAGTATCCAGAGTTTTTCATTTCTGATGAGATTCCGGGGACGGAATCCTCTTAAGGGGGAGGTAATTGTAACATCCTGAACTTTTCGTGTTTGACTATTTGACCTTCCGTTAGTTAACGTTAGGTTCATTAAGTTTATGTGCCTTATATGTGATTATATGATTAAATGCTTATGTATTTAATATGAAAAAGTTAAATGTGATGTTTAATGAAAGTAATCAAAGTGACGTTAAGTAATTAAGTGTTTGTTAGTGTGATAAGACTCCCGGTAGAATGATAAGCTAGGAAAGCTAAGTTTAGAAGTTGAGGGGTTCTAAGTGTAAAATTTTGGGCCGATGGCCAGGGATTAGGGGGCAATTAGGCAGCCCTAATTGTCACAAAAAACATTTGCCATCATACGTGAGAAACCCTCCAACCGATCCCCCTCTCTTCCAAGCAAGTTTACCCTCAAGATCCAATCGTTTCGTGCCGTTTTGATCAAGCTTTGTTTAGATCTTAGATCCCTTACATCAAGTGCAGGTAATATAGGTAATATTCTCTTTGATATCTGATTATTTGAGTCACAGATGAGTATTCAATCCAGGCCATGGGGTTTGGGTTGGGTTAATCGATTAAACGTTTACCGATTTCATGTTATTCGGGTGATTCAATGAGTGATTTATGTTGTAAAGGATTAAAGGATTGATTGAAGGAATAAAGTCATCAAAAGTAATGTCAAAAAGGTTAATTTTATGTCTCCAGGTCGAATTAATGGTTGGTGTTCGTATGGGATTCGATTAAAGGATTAAAAAGTTGGATTTTGGTCGAACTGGGTGATATGCGGCGCATGAGCCTTTCATGCGGCGCATATCTGCTGAGTTTTGCAAATTGGTTTTCTGAAGGGGCCCGATATGCGGCGCATAGACATTTTATGCGGCGCATATTCGATTGTGCTCAAAATATTGGAAGTTTCTGTGACGAATTTAAGTGAAATATGCGGCGCACATTCGTTCCATGTGGCGCATAAGTGCTTATTTATTGATTTATGTGGCGCATGAATCCTCCATGCGGTGCATAAATGTGTCCAGTCTGGTACTAAAGTTTGTTTAGCTTATAGAACGATCTTATAATCATTATAGGTAGTCGGGAGCACTTAGCAAGCACCGTAAGACACTTTAACTCGTTGGTAAGCTGTACCAAGGTAAGATACACTACTTTGACACGCTGAGGGTTCAACAAAAGCATGGTTTTCATATTTTAACTTCCCTAACGATATCTTGTTGCTTATGGGTATTCGGGGTTACACGAGAGGTTATATGGGCTATGTACTTGACCATTGAGACCTGAAATGCAGTCCCAATGATATGTGATGTGATGTTATGCTATGAAGTGATATGTAATGTCTTGTGATGTAATGAAATGTGACACATGTTGATGATTATTGAAATGTGCATGATTGTATGGCTTGTTTATCTAGTTCACTAGACTCTTTAAGTTGCCATGTCACGTGCACGTTTAAGGGCCCAAACGTAAAAGATGTATATGTGATGATTGTTTAGGTTGTGTAAACACCTAAACTATATGAGATGAAATCGAGCTCGTAATTTTAGATGAAAGTGTTAAGCTTAACCCGTACATGCCTTTGCCAGGGTTGTGCGTTTGATGTGGTTGCTTGGGTGGCTCCTTGCAACAAGGTACAACGTGAAGAGTAATACGGGAGGTCTTACCAACCCCACTTGTCTTGTACATACGGATTACTCCAGGATTGGCTTGCCATTCCTTAACGACATTGATGGACAACCGTAAGGTTTGTTCATCTAGTCGGGTGTGACTTATGTTACACATATAAAGATGCTAAGATGTTATATGTGATGATGCAAAAGATGATTAGGCATATTTAGGAAGAACTATCCTATATGAAAGATGTTTAATGCTATGTGAGATGAATTGTGATGATATGTGCCTTAATGATGAAATATTACTTTTATAAAGTTTTAATTGGACAAATGCTTTATAAATCTTGTGTTATCTTACTTAGCTAATTCGTTAGCTAACACTTGTTCTTGAAATGTGTTGTTCCCCTCAGGTTTAGCAGGCTTTGAGTGTTGATGAATAAAGAGCGAGGCATGGGTAGATTGCTTGAAGATGATTATAGTTTACCCATAGTGGCTGCTCCTTTAGACCTTTGATTTATGTTAAGATTTTTATGAATTGTTAAGACTTGTGATCGGTTGTTTTATGTTGGGCAACCGATGGATTTCCATTTAGACTTGTTTCAATGATATGGCAAGTAACACCATTTAATGAATAAATCAAACTGAATTTATTGGTTTGGACTTTTAAATGTTTGTTCCGCTTTCTTTGACACCGTTAGGTGAAATTTTTTGGAAATCCTTATTTTTAAATGATGGGTGTTACACTAGCCAAGTGGGGACTCATTCCCTTAAATATCTAAAGATGATACAAGAGGATGTATGTGGCCTATACATCTAATATACCATTTAGTTATTCAAAAGCGATGCATCGTTTAAATGGTCATATATCATGAAAAGCGCAACATGAAGTTTGCGTCAATAGTGGCTTAGCTAATAAGATTGCGAGTATTCGTAAATGGTGGTGAATCTTAAAGCGCTTATTAAGCGTCTATTGCAAATTAAATGATTATGAGAGCAAAATTTTGAATTATATGTCTGGGCAAAGTTATTGTACAACATGCTTGCATCACGCCAACAACATAAAATACTTCCTCCCCGTTATCATTAGTTTTGATCAAGAATCAAATATCTTGGATACGGTATATATCCTCGTGTATACATCTAGTATCCTACCATAATGCAAAAAGATGTATTTCAAAAGAGAATAATTCATTCAGGGAGAGAGAAGAAACAATTTAGAATGATTATTATGTGAGCTTACTAAAGAACATGAACATAAGGTTCATATGATGATCCAAAGACTTGAGTTTGGATATTGACTTACACGCTCATTAAATCAAATAAAGCCATATACATTGATTTTCAATGCTCCAATGGTGATCGCATCTCATAATGATGACTTATATAAGTCTATGTCACGCATGCGATGGTATATATCGATTCCAAATAAAAAACCTCGAAAATGAAACGGAGCAATAAATGTGACGGTCATATCGAGGTAAAAAGACCCAGACATGTGTCTTAAAGAGACAATAGACATGATGGTTCATGAAGAACCGATGATATTTGAATAATGAAGAGATCTCTTACAAACATGTCAAGTATTTCATTTAATCAAAATCATGGAATCGAAATAAAATTGATGTCGACAACAATTATGTATACTATATGTCGCTAAATACTATGCGTACAAATTTTTATGGGCATATATGCTATGAGGTGCAGAAATTGAGATACGTTGGCTAAAATAGCAAGATGAGTAATGCTACCGAATATTTAAAGCCTCTAATCGTGCACAAAGTTTTGGACTTGAAGTCCATGCATAAGAATGTGTAGCATACTTTATATAAGTCGGTCTTTGTGCTAAAGAGAAATGAGAAATTGATATATTGACGTATATGGCGCAATTGATGCTACAATAGATTTTCGCAAAGACCTAGATATATTTCTCCCATGGTTGATAATATTATCGGTAGATTTGAATACCGTGATATACAAATAGTTATTTGTATCTCCTTGCTATCATTAGAGCCCGCAAATGGCTTAGAATATCACATAGATATAAAATGCTTGGAGCATGTATCATATTTTTAATGATCAACATATATATGAATGGTTCTTATGAACGATATTGATTTTTAGATTATTATGTCATTATATGGAGAAAAGTTATGTGTATGGCACCATTGCCCGCATGCAATATCATCAATTACATATTGACATTTTTATGTTTTAACGAGGCATAATTTTGTAAATTGGACATCCAAGGGGGAGATTCATAGATTATTAAAGAATGGATGATCCAAATTTATATAACTGAATCTCATGATGAGATGGATATACTACAACTTAGTGTTGTATTATCTCGAATATCGAGCATTTATTGAATGAGAATTTTGTCCACTTATGAAAGTATATTGACGAAGGTCAAAGAGCTTCAATATTGACAAAGCTTACTCATTAAGTTTTTATCGATCTCGATTCGCAAATGGGATTTTGATGTATCATATTAGTGCTACATATAGTACTACATATCCCCGATATTGCATTTGTCTATAAATGTGTTAGCAATACATGGCTCCGAATCAACAAGCTATCAATTGATGAAACTGAAGACATACTTTGTAACATGTGATATAAGATTATTTGATCAAAAGAGTTCACTTGCAAAGATGATCAGATATGTTGATTTGTCTCATCCGCTCAAAGCACAGTCACGAATAATATAGTTATTCACAAATGGTGACGCTACAAAATTTCATGGAGATCAAACAATCATGAACAACTACACCGTCAAACTATGAAGATGGTCGAGAACATGAATGGACAAAGATCAATGATCAACACGCCAAAGAAGAATGTGGTCGCAGACTATCAAAGAAAGTTCAAAAGTTTCGTTTGAAGATAATGTGGTGTATATAGATCAAACTCAGACAATGATAGATTCAATCTCGACATATGATCAACAAGACGGTGACACAATCAATCTTCATCCAATCAAACCTGATCGAGCAATATTTTGACAGATTATTGAGTTATTTATATACAAGATTGACATTCGATATTTCGAAGACGGATATTCAAATGAGGGGGAGTATTATACGCGCTGCACTCTTTTTCCCTTCACCGAGTTTTTATCCCACTGAGTTTTTCTTGGTAAGGTTTTTAATGAGGCAGCAAACACCATATTTGCGTATAATAAAGTGTGAATATCCAAGGGGGAGTATTATGAAAATATATTGTGGTGGATATTCACCTTCCATATTAGAATCATTGTATCTAGAATGTTCTATTCAAGCCTATAAATACAAGATATGTTGTAACCCTAATGGATTCAATAATAGAAATCTCTCTCAACTCTTCTCCTTCTCTCAATTCTTCTCTCCACATTATAACAGTAAAGATTATTAAATAATTGTTTATGTATATGAAACGAATCAAGAATATGAGCTTATATTGATAAATCATACATAATTGTTTATGTTTTTACTTGTCAATTGAATGAGTAGATAATGAATTAATGGCGAATATATTTTGGCTAATCGACATAAATTACACAAAGAACACAAATGTAGACGTCGACTACTACTAGTTTACTTCTGTCTGAAGAGAAAGTAATGAACTTGAATACAAGATGCTCGTTAACATTATAGATTTTGATGGAGGTTTAACTAATTTGACAAATTCATGTTCAATATCGACCAAACATAGCCCATTATTAATTTGTTCCATCGTTTAATTTTGGCGTACTATTCTAGTATTTATAACATAACTTTTTATAATGAATGTTAATCTAATTAATCTAAAAAGGAATGTGCCTTTATGTAAGTAATTAAGAGTTAATATTGGAATAAATATCCTCAACCATGATGAGAAAGGAACAACTTTTATTTTTCTAAATATATTTTAAAAAATTAATAATTAAATTATTCAAAAGTCATGGGTTCAATTCTCATCAAGAGAGGTTTTTCTTACGTTTATGGGTTTCGTCATAACGTCTTCTTCTATTGAAATATGATTGGGTGGATTGATGCATGATGTCACATTGATATACTTTTTATGTGTTCTCCCGCGTATTATGCGGGTTAATAATCTAGTAACTTTTGATAATGAATGTTAATCTAATTATTAATCTAAAAAGGAATGTGCCCTTATGTAAATAATTAAGAGTTAATATTGGAATAAATATCCTCAACCATGATGAGAAAGGAACAACTTTTATTTCTCTAGCAAGTGGTTTCAAGCTTCAATTATTATCAAAGGACCCAATATGTGACTCTTCAAATGGTGTGGGAGGTTAGGTTGGGGTGAGAGACCTCTTAATGGCATATTCCAAAGGATCACCAAACAATAGAGAAGAAGCCTTTCACCTTGCTCAAAGGTTCACCAGCCTTTTCTACTTTATACCAAAACAAGCCATAAAATATCATTCAAGATGGCTAAATATGGTTATGAATAGAAGAAACATGGTCAAAGATAAAGTTCTATTAACTACTTTTGTGAAAGGGATGTCAAAAGTCCAAATACACAAGAAATAGGTATATGTTACAGCTTAGAAGAACTCTATTTGTCATGGTCAATTAGTCAAATGATAAGAACCTTGAAAAGCCTAAATCGAATGTATAACACTTTCCAATTCCATATTTTTTTTTTAATAATGTAGAAGGTTAGCTTGTATAAATACAACAAAATGTTAAGTTGGACTCAATGATTTGTTGAAAGTTGAAACCTTAATTTGTTGTAGTTCTTTGCAATTTGTAGATATAATATTGATTGTTGAATATGTTTCTCAATTAGTGAGTGAAATCTGAGAAGATTTTTTTTTCCTTCTAAAAGTTGACTTAAAAGAATATTATATTTTTAAACTGTAGTTAATGCTTTAAAGTTTTGTATTTTAATTATGATTTACGGAGTAACATTTTAAATGTTCATATAGACTGAAATCACAAAATTGTCAATAAAATTAATCGAACTTGTTTGGGCCAAACGCTAAAAAGGCCTGCAACAACTCGTCCAATAAGAGATTGTATAGTTGTAGATTGGTTAGTGCCCATTTGAAGTTTTAACTTGTCTTATGAAGCTATCATCAATCTTACGAAAGATGACATTTTTTTATCATCCTACTTTACTTGTAGAGTTACTGCCCGCGCGATGCAGCGGTGATGGTGGTATCGACGAAGGTGTGTGACGGCGGAGTGGTGGCGGCGATGTGCGGCGGTGACGGTGGTGGTGGCGTGGTGGTGAATGTAAATTAATTGATGTAAGAGGGGTTAATATGGTTCTTTAAGGGTTGGAGGATCTATGTTGTAATTTATTTTATTAATGGTATTATAGGTAAATGGATGAAGATGTTTAAATTTGTGAATAAAGAAGAAGTAATATGGTAATTTCAAAATCTTAATTACTTAAAGGGGGATGGGGTAATTTGCTTTATAGAGTAGTATAGATATAGATAGGGCATCATCTCGTTAAATAACATTTTAAATTGTCTAGGCAATGTGAATACAACTAATTACTGGGTATTTGTCTAATTCCTCCGTTTTCTCATAACAGTTGTTAAGTTGGAAACCTTTTTATATAAATATTTTTAGAGTGGCTAAGGATATAAACCAAAAACGGTCACAATATGAGTAAAAAGGTTTCACTATTCTCATATAACATCAATATGGGAAAACCTCATGCATTTACATTTAGGAAAATGTATCTTAGACAACCCAAATGCACTACAAATATTTCCTTGACATGAACTTTACCTTCACTCATGGTTCGCTAGTGAGATTAATTAAGGAAACCTCAAGTAAATTGGAAAAGGTTGTTGCTTGATCCAGTAAAAGCCTCAATAATGCATTTACCAAGATTTATAAAATAAGTGTCTATAACTTTATATATTACAGGTATGTATATTGTAAAATATTTTTCCACATATTTATCATTTTCATGCGACTATTTTGGCCATTTGACGCCCATTTTTTTGTTGTTGTCACCTTCATCAGTGGTTGAAATTTGAAAAGTTTGTGCACAAACTTAGACTCCATTATATACCAAGATATTAATTACCAGAAAAATGATAAAAATATGTATATTGGACAATTTCTTCTAAAAAATCAGTTGAAGTGAAGGCATTTGGTCTTAATGACCGACTTAATTACTGTAAGAACCATATATTTAGTGGTCACAAGGGACTACTCATTGAGACAAAAAAAAAAAAAAAACCCTTAACTAGCTAGCCTTTCACCAAAATGCCTAATTACCAAATAAGTTGTGAATAGTATACATATTGGGCCTCTATTTTTCCAACATATCATATGATCTACTGCCTTTTAGTGACATTAAAGCTCATCTTTTGAAACTTGAAAGGATTGTTCCTATAGACAAAAGTAGACTAATATAACCATTTAATTACTGAAATACGGTACCTATTACCAAATAAGTGTCAAAAACATATGTGTATATGGACATATATAATTTCCCAGCACCTCATATGCAATACCTACCTAGCTTGGTACTATTTGTAGCCCCTTTGCATTCATATAGGGGCAAAACTGGACTATCTTTTGTTGCTCAGAATGCATGTGAATTGGTACCACAATACGTTCAGTCTTGTGACAATACATCCATCTATGCTTGAATATGCATGTTTCTATGGACACTGCACCACCAACTCATGTTTGGTTTGCATTGGCTTTCTACTTTACAACTCTTTCTTTTAAAAATTGAAACAAGGCGTTATCTTGATTTTTCTAATTATTCAACTATAGGTGTGGTTTGGTTTAGTAATGTGCGTTTTTCAAATGGCCGGGTGGAAATACGCAACAAAATTTGGCATACATCACTAAAACAGCGAAATATATAGTTTTTATTACACATGATACAAGTATATATGTATATATTAGGATAATTTTTATTACACATGATACAAGTACATATGTATATATTAGGATAATTAGTGGCGTATGGCAAATTCAAGTGGTTTGCATATTATCAACCTTTTTACATCTTGGGAAGTGCTTTTACAAAAGAGTAAAATGATTTGATCCATGTAGAGATCTATGCTACGCCCTATTTCCATATGTAAACATGCAGGAACATGTTTAAAATAGATGATTTGAAATGTAAAAAGAAAAATATGAGGTTTCAGAAATGTAATGTACTAAATTACTAATGTTTAATTATAAGTCCTTAGTCCTCACTGATTATGTTTATTTTGTTTGTCATAGACATGTGCGCGCCTTGGGTGTTAGCCTTTTAGTGTAAGCCTTCTTTTGTTTTTTTGGGACCAAATAGGGCCATTTAGTCGAATTGATGGATCACTCAACATTGTTTCCACGATTTTATGCATCGAACATTTAATCCAAAGTGGTTGCCATTCGATCTGTATATCTTGATAATTTATTTATGTCCGCACGGCTATCTTATGGTTACTTTAGGCACACACACTAACACAACAACATGCTATATATCGAGATGGTGAAGTCGTCGCAAAAACTTTCACGAAATGTTAACTTTTTCATGTGGTGATCGACATATTGACACAACTCATTTATAACTTGTTGGCACCTATTCACGAAAACCCCATGTGTCAATATTTCATTTATCCTTCTTTCATTCTTTATGTGGTAGAGATAAAATGCTCCCATTTTAGATGAGGTTTAAGTTAGAATCTAGGCCTAACTAAGGCCTTTCACTAAACGTATTAACAGTTTATTGAAAACTCCTTGGTTATGAGATCAAACCAGTCACCAACACTAGATACAAATCATACAACCTTTTGAAGATAAAGATTAACGTTTGATATTCTAATTGGTACCCTACAAAGTTCGGACTTATATATAACAAGTGGACAATTTATATACTAGTATTGTATTTAAGAAATGTAGCGGGATAAAATATTTTTTGTTGAGACAGGAAACATATGATGATGATTGTCTCAGACTCTCAGGTGGTATAATAGTTGGGAAACTAATTTATTTTGTTACATGTACCATTTTGAAGAGAAAAAATATTTCAATGAACAAATTATTAATGTTGATGACTTATCTTTTCAGGGAAAACGTAAAATATAAATATCAATTCATGTTATATGTTATACTACAAAAGGGTTTATTAATTTTTCATTAATCATGTTTTAATGTGATTTTCATAACTACAAATAAGAAAATGATCAAGCGAGGCCTAGAGAAGAGGCAAACACGACTCCCTGTCTGGACAGATTTTAGAGAGGGGCACAAAGTTATGAAAATTTTGTATATATATTATAGATATATAATGTATAATGTGTTATATGTATAAATATATATGTATTTGATTCCATTTAACTAATTAATAGTATGATTTTATTATAGATATAATCTATTGTTATAACGTTAGTTATCATATAAAAAGGTTTGTTTATATATATTTGAATTCGTTAGGAGTTAAGAACATTTTTTCTTGGTTCGGCCTGAGTAATGAGTACCATAATTCTCAAGGCCGCGAGTAAAAATGATATAGGGAAATTTAACTAAATATTAAAGTTGTTGTCACTATTGCATTGAATTGAAAATACAAAGTTGTCTGACCTAAACTTTTAAGGAGAAAAAAAACATATTATTTCGAGTTTTATGAGGTTTGTGAAAACAAGTCAAAGACTTTCTTTTTAAAACAAGGTTTGACCCTAAAACATGACTTATTCTCTCTTCCATGTTTATTGAAAATGAGTGCCATTATCCATTAAGCTCTTCAATGAATGATAGAATTAATTAAGAACACCATTAACACATGTAGTTTGCCGTACAAAGACTTTCTTTTTAATTTTATTAATAAAGTTTGCCATATTTGGGATTTTTCTTTTCCTTTATAGCATCTTCCGTATGACACTATATGAGTGAAACTTGTGTTGTTTGTTTACTATTGACACGTCCATAATATGATTATAATTCATAACTGATTGATTATAATTTGTTAATCAAATGATTATAATTCATAATTTGATTAATGAATCAACTCAAATAGTGCTAGGCCAGTGAGTTTTACTTGATATCGTTCGTTGTATAAACCCATGTATGATACAACTAAGACGAGTATAAGGAAATGGATCCCTGCCTATTCAGGTTATCACAAAAAGTAAAAAACTAAGTCTCTCTTGACTAAGAAGATAGAAAGGACTTAGGCTTCGAAAGGCGCCAACTACCTTTTTACTGACCCTAATGTATACAATCTAACGGGTATTCATGTGATCCTTTTTTTAGAAAAATTTTCTTGACTGTTTCAAGATATTTACTCAGTATGGTTCAAATTTCAGTGTTTATCAAATTTTAGGAACATTTTTCATTAATTTGGCATGAATGGAGATAGAGAGAGGTGGATTGTGAAGATTGTATTATGCATTTATGTGAAATTTTATTAGATTTGCACCATGGAGATCATGGACAAGAGCAACAGGAAAAAGACATGAAGGAATTCAATTTGTTCTCAATATTCATTTCCTTTTATGCATTCTCCAAATTCCTAAATTTTTGTGCTTTATGGCCATACCCATTTGATGAAAAAAATATAGTCATTAAGGTTGATCGATCAATTTAACTTGCAATCTTAAGTATAATTTTCATTCCACAAATCATGTATTGTACACGTACAATGTTTGACTTCTGCTTAATTTGTTTTATTCAATTAAACAATTAAACTACGAGGTGTTTGTTCTGGCATTTTAAAAATGATAATAATGGTATAAATAGAGAGTGATGAAATAGATACATAGAATCAATAATATAGTTCTGTCAAAGTAAAGTCAATCTATACCAACCAAACCAAATAATGAAATTTTAAAAGTGTTTCACAAAGTCATAAATAAGAACAGAAGTAGCAACATTGTTAATTTGTGCGAATGATGTCATGGCATAGCAATGATTTCTTTCCATTGATTATTACTATTATTTATTTTTATTTTTAAATAAAAATAACTTTTATTAGAAATTTGTGGGTTTACAAGAAATTAGTGGGAAGCGGAGATATTATTATTATTATTATTATTATTTTTTCTACACAAATTTTCTTTTCCTAACAGTAAGGAATGATTTTCATGTATTGTTATTTTAGAACACAAAGACAACACTTTGTATTATTTGCAAATCAGGCCGTGCCCTATTTAACTTGTAATTTTGATGGAGCATATGGTAATTTACGTTAAAAGAACGAATTTGTTATTCAAAATATGTTTAAATTTAAATGAAGAAAACAAACCTACTATCCATTTTTTAAAAAAGATTAAACTTACCATTCAAAAATAATATAATAATAAAATAAATAAAACTAAAATTAAATAAAATGAAAACTAAACTAAACCGTAATAATTATACTTTTCCTAGACTATATATATATACTAGTACTAATACCCGTATGATGTACGGATTGACTATATATATATATATATATATTCATATATATATATTGTATGATTGATTATAAGGATTGGTTATATATTGTACGATTGCTATATTATAAAGAAAATTTGAACACCCTCATCATACGCATTTAGTCTCTCAGTAATAACCTAATAGTTAAAAACATGTATCATAAACGTATTTACCAATATCTAATATTATTATTGATAGTAGTATGTAGATTAAAAAGATTATCAAGTCTGTTTTAGTTTATTGGTAGATGTGATGGTCAAGATATATTAAAATAATGATTAAGTAAATAAAACTTTAATGTATCAAAAATTTTATTATATTCATAAAGTTAGGTTATATCCAAATATAAATTTGATAAACATTTATAAGATTGTTTTTCCAAAGATATAAAAGATTTCCCTTGTCTCTGTTCTGCCCAAGCTTTGAACTTCCTGTATGTATTTCGATCGAACCACTTGAAAAACTCCCAGTGTGTAGGAGACAACCCTCCCTGCAGGCCGATCTATGAGGGAAGGTAAATTCCACATTGTTTCTTTATTTTTTGCAATTATCGAGACTAGTAAAATTTTATTATATAAATTATCTTTAATATATATTAAAACAAAACCCTTAATTCTAAATTAGAAAAGTATGGACCATTGATTGAATTTCATCTTTTCATTTCTACCATTAGATCATTTTAATGACATCATCTTTGACTATAAAATTAGTCAATAACACTTTTGGTCCTTATGTTTTTATATAAATGTCTTATAAAGTTCTTTAATTTTATTTATTTTAATTTAATAAATGGCCTAATTGAATACCACTATATAACTTTGTTAACCATATATTTATAATAATAATACTTTGTAGTCTTTAATGTATACAACTTATAAATAAATAAAATCATTCATATAGTATATTATATTTTTCATGTATACATAGTTTTATATATTTGTATTTCTAATGTGGTGTAAATGATATGAATATTTGACCAAATTTTCATTTATAATGGGTTGATACGTTGAATATGGTATTTAAACTTTGATAATAAAAAAACTTTTTGATAATTTACTATGCGCTTATTTGTTTGTTAATAATCTATACCATTTACTTCACTTTTTTTTTTGATAAAGAATCTTAGTTGTGTTATTTTTTATTGTTTATTTATAATAAAACATTAAAAATATGATATTACAACGAGAAATTTCAATTATATTTTCTTTCCTATTACTCACGATTTTATTTCAACAACACCATAGACTTTTTTCAAATATCTTAATATTACATGATTTTTTTATGTAATTGCTAAATTGCATAGATGAAAATAATACCGTTGGTACTACTAATATGAGTAAAAGTTATGTAGTTATAACTTAGTGTTAATAAAGAATTCTATTTAATATTTCATAAGTAATATAATGGTGAACTACATTTATTGGAATATATGTGTTCCATGCATATATTTTAGTTTTATGGCTGAAGACATTATTTGTTAACATTTTTAATTGACAATGAACATGGTATTATAATTGTGGTTCAAAATTTTATAAATATTTAGTTAGATGTTAATTGTTTTCATTTATTTAAGTTTTTAATGTAAAGAATAATGTACAAATCCCGTGTGTTACGCGGGTAATAAGCTAGTAATAAAAGTATAAAGATAAATATTTATATTAGTATATGAGGAAGATATAAATTAGGATATAGACTAAAAGGGACATGGGTCGCTTAAATATCATGCCACGTGTCGACTAAAGAATACTACAATCCTGTTTTAGTTTACTGGTAGATATTTGAGCATCATGGATTAAACCCCAGTGGCCAGGGGTATCTTCTAAATCACTATGTGGGTCCGGGGGTGAGTTTACCCAAGGTCTCAGGTTCGAGCCTTGGGGTTCTCATCCCAAAGGTATTTTCCATGAGGAAAGGGTTAGAAGTCCATAAAATATCTGGTTAAAATTGCCTCCAATACGTCTGAATCGAAACTCATTTTGCAAAAAAAAAAAAGAAGGTAAATAAATAAAAATTCAATTTGGCCTACCTCTAATCTGCATTTTATTTTCTAAGATCAAAGGTGGCTCATTAGTGGAAAGAAGATGGGTTTGAAGTATGATACATTTTTAATAAATTAATAATAAACCCAAGAATCACAAACAACAAAGGTCAAAACTTACTTTATATGATCACCCAAGTATTCTACAGTGTAATTAAGCTCAACTAGGCCCACAATCAAGATTCCAAAACAGGTGAGCATGAGTTTACTTTTATTCCAAATTCATGGGACTTTAGCTATATATATAAACCCCCTAATAAGGGCTTTACAAATTGACCAACTAAACCACTTCTTTATACTCTTGAAAACATGCAAAACTTTCAAGAAACACCCATGAACAAACCTGATGAGCCTGAAGAAAGCAGCTGGACCTATTACTTTGATGAGTTTTTATGTAAAAATGATCATGATATAATCATGAGTAGTAATGAAACCTCAAATTCGTTAGTGCCCGATGCTACCTCAGCGATCGTCAAGAAGACCTCCTGCTTTCGGAATGATCAACCCAACAGAGTAAGTTTCAAGAAAAGGAAAACTGAAGGAGTGGTAATTGATGATTCTTTAGAAGACACTGCTAGCTCTCCTATAAGCAGTCCAAAGGTAAGTCTACATTGTAAACCGCTTTTTCTTTATCTTTCAATTCGGACCAGGTAGCCTAGCATGTTGAGTCCATGGCTAATTGTAGTTGTCGATGTATTTTGCAACGACTTTAGTCCATTGTCTTGACGGCATTTCTTGTAATTTGACCCATGATCACAAATGCATAACTCATGCATGGAAGGGTTCGCTTCGTGGGTTTGGGGAGGTCCATTTGAAATTTTTTGGGGTCTTTTTGGTTTTAGAAGATCAATATTTGCACGTGGCATATTCACGAAATTTGCTCTTCATTCTGTTTTAAGCAGGTCACTTACTTCAATGAAGTGAAGATCAAGAACAAGGAAACCTTACACGTCTCAAAGGTTAGCGAAAACACTATAATTTGAAGACAATAACTCTGTAGTTTAGAAGAATGGACATCATGCTTGACAATTTTTTGTTCAAGATCATCATTCCGTTATGGCCTGTGATGAAAATAACAATTATAATGGTCAGAAAGACTAATCAGTTTCTAAATTTTGGATTTTGTAGGATAAGGTTGACAATATTGAAGAACAAAACCAGAGAAGGGCTATTTCAAATATGGAATTGAAGAAAAGAGGGCTGTGTTTAGTACCTTTGTCTGCATTAGCAAATTACCTTTCTTAAATCATCTTAAATCACAAGACATTTTCGTTGATGCACAAACTAGGATGGATCATATTTTTTGTATTCAAATCCATAAAACTGCATCTAAAGATGAAGTTTATAACTTCATATCATGTTATTGATCATGTATGTTTGCGTTAGAAGGATTAATCATAAGCCATGGCAAGTGTACATTTCTTAGCTTTCACTGTCACTCAGCGTGGACATGGACTTCGTTCTTAACTCTTGGCAGGATGAAATTTATGTCTCGAACTAAATCGATTGAGGGGATGTTTGGTTGTCTCAAAAACCTGATTATTGAAGATGTATTGCAGTGGTTGACCATTATCATCAAAACTTGTTAAGAGCCTAAAAAAATCCTACATTGAGAAAGATGCAAGCTGCAACATACTGTAAATCATTTCTTGGTGCAAAATGTAGAAGAATGTGTGCAACAAATTAGACAAACCCAATGTTAATTTTGGTATTCTTGATAAACAATTCATATGTAAATAAATAATACAACCAACATAATATACCCTGTAACCAAAATCAATATGAAATGAAAGCACCCCTGCAAATGGCCATTGTCAAATACATTGATGGAACAGAAAACCTTAAATCACCTGTAGCATATATATATATATATATATATAGTTAATGGGGGTAAATCAAATAAGAACAGCCTTAAAATAAGAACACGGTGAGAACACTTAAAAACTACATTTTGATGCACTAAAAGTCCATAAAACTAACATAGTGTATAACTAATTATCATTATTTAAGTGTTTAACAACACATTGATTTGTCAAAATCGAAAAAATCATGTTTTTTGTTTTGTGCATCCATCTTGGATGCATATTCATCAAAATTGATGCATCCAACAAAAAACGTGATTTTTTCGATTTTGACGAATCAATATGTTGTTAAACACTTAAATAATGATAATTAGTTATACACTATGTTAGTTTTATGGACTTTTAATGCATCAAAATGATGTTTTTAAGTGTTCTTACCGTGTTCTTATTTTAAGGGTGTTCTCACTGGAGTGTTACCCGTTATTTAATATTAATATATATGAAATTGACACCCCACCTTCAAAGCATATTCAAAACGGATTAAATATCTTGATGTACTCACAGAAGGTATCAAATTCAAAAATCCTAAGATAAATATTTTGGAAGTGGTCAGGAAACAATCACAAGTTACTCTGATTAGGTTGTGTACATATTTAAGCCTTCTCTGAAGGGTCTATCGATTAAGCTATGTTCAACGTTTTTAACCGGTTCCATCTCTATACATGCATACCAAGGAATATATGTGAGATGTATACAGAAATAAAATGAACTAAAAAAATTGATTTACAGTCTTGCAAAGCCAAAAGTTGGGCTCAACTGCTCAAGATGCTTATATTAGGCAGACATGCAATAGAAAAGATGGAACGTGAAATCAGGTATACAATGCAAGTTGCAACTAGCAAGTTTCTTGACTAAACATAAGATTATTTGTTAATTGTCAAACCAACCATACTATATGTGACTTTCAAGGTGTTTATTTATGAATAGTTTAATTTGTGTTATGTTTTATATCTAAAGACAAGAAGAATATAAATAAAACAAGAATAGAGATGTATAATGAACAGTACTTGTTGTAAACATGAGAGATTTGTTTCTAATGCATATAACCTTCTAAATCA
The DNA here is from genome assembly GCA_034093135.1 of Erigeron breviscapus. NCBI lineage: Eukaryota > Viridiplantae > Streptophyta > Magnoliopsida > Asterales > Asteraceae > Erigeron > Erigeron breviscapus. The sequence continues at coordinate 66,645,784 of CM067167.1, forward strand.
CTTTATTCAAATATAAGACTGTTTCATAATGATTATATCGAACCAACTTTTTACTTTGTTTAACCATATACAAGTTGTTACGGGAAGGGAAGAAAGAGTAAAGAAACATGCCCTGTGGCTTGATTGCTGTATCATCAGAGAATTGGATCTTCAGGATTTGTCAACACAAGCTTACTTGAATGTATCTTCATAACATCATAAATTTGAGTTAGAATGTCGATATAACTTATTTTTTATCAGGAAGCTTCTCTAATAACTCAGGTATTATTTCAAAAAGATCACCCACAAGCCCATAATCAGCAACCTGCATTTAATAAAAGATGTAATTATCAGTACAAGGACAAGATAAAGGTAAAGCCAAAGAACAAAAAGGCATCACCAAATGCAAATAGAGTTCAGCCATAAGAATATAAGATCATGACCTGAAAAATTGGGGCATCAGCGTCTTTGTTGACTGCAACAATCGCTTTAGAATCTCTCATACCTGCTATATGTTGGATGGCTCCAGAGACACCAAAAGCCATATACAGTTCTGGAGCAACAATCTTGCCAGTTTGGCCAACCTGATATAAATGCATACTATCAGTAGTGGCATAACGGGCATGTTGGGTAATATGTCGAAACAGGACAAGTCCTTAACCCATTGTCCAAAATTATTGAACTATTAGAAATTATTTACATTATATGATAACATATATCATTAATATATTTAATGTAATTGAGCAAAACAACTACGTTGTATGCATTAATTATATACTTTGGGCAACTTTTGTCCCTTTTGAGGAACCATTCATAAATAAACAAGCATAAATTTCCTGCCGCTACGATACTATATAGATCACAAGCACAACGAATATACTCTTAAAGAAGTTGAAAAGAACAACTGAAGTCATGGATGATACCTGGAGCTCATTGGAAATGTATCCTGCATCAACAGCAGCACGAGTGGCACCAACTATGCAAACAAAAGGAGAGGAAATTAAAAATTATAAGTTACAATCTTGAGAGAAGACGAAAGAACAAGAAGACAATCTAAGATATAGCATTTAAAACACCCTTAAAATACTTATAGTTATCGCATTTATTGCATAATTTTATACGGGTATATAACTTTAAAGAATTTAGTGGGTAGCAATTCTCATGGGATTCACCAACTGACAAACTGGAAACTAATTAAGATGCAAAATGAAATACGCGTAAGAACCTGCTGCACCAAGCTTTCCAGCAAGTTTTTCAATCATTTTAAAGTTTTCAGCACTTTTAAGAGCTCGTCCCCCTGTAATAACAACACGTGCACTTCCAAGATCTGGGCGTTCTGAATCTTGGGAGGTTTGCTTTATATGTCTAGATTTGCCATCTATCAGAAGTTAATATAAACTTATCAGCGACAGACACAAATTATCTGATGTGTGGAGTTGGTAAAACGGGTGGGTTGGATAATGGTTCAAATAGGTAAATTTAAGTATGGAAAAAACAGGTCTAGTTGGGTGGATCCATCAACTTTTGGTTTCATATTTTAGTGCACTATATAAAATAATTAGATAAGCAAAAAAAGAAAACTACACAATCAAAATAATAACCTAGCCATTTATACGTATTTGAATAAGCTCTGGTCAATTTTCAACTGGTTTCCTTTACACTTAAATTGTTATAGTTTGCACCATTTTGACACGCTATCAAGAAAATACCACCCAAACTGACACATCTACATGTGAATGATAATCTTTACAACAGAATATATCATGTTGCATTAAAGTTAACTAACACACCTTCGCCAAAGGTTGACAAATCAACCTGGTGTATTGGTGCAGCACTAGTTTTAGAATCGGGTGCAGCTGAACCCACGGGAAAAGAGGTAGCCCTAATAGTCAGCATGCAAGGGTCCGCACCAGTGTAGCGGATAGTGCATAGAGCATTACCAGCATATATTGGCCTGCCACAGAAATGAAATAGGACCAAAAAACTAGTAATCAGGGAACATACAAGACATATCAAAGTTCTTCTGATGCTTTCAGATGCAAAGATTGTTTGCTTATTACTTTATATAGCTCACACCATGTAGATTCTAAACTTTCAGTCATGGCAATATATGTTCTTGTGCATATATGAGCATGTATATTAGTTGAAGACTCGTACCGTTCAGGTTGACATAAAAACACTTTTCTGTCCGCATTATAAAAATCGTTAAGGTGTGATAATGCGATTACAAAAATTACCTCACAAATGTCCTCGATTCTGCTATTTCAATGACATCAGTAATTGGCGAGACATCAAGAAGAGCAGCTGCACGAGGTAATATATTTTTCCCAAAAGAACTTGAAGCAGTAACTATGTGAGAATAATCACCCTGCTGTTGCACCAAATGGACTAACTTGGCCCATGGTTCAGCTAAAGGGTATATAAATTTATCAGAATCAGCCACAAGTACCTGAACAGATTACCTCCCACAGTAAGAACAACAAACATTTAAATAGTGTTGGAGAAAACAAAAATATTTGGACTACACACAACAACAGTATAAAATACGTGAGGTGACACTTTCGACCCAACTACTTATGAATGGGTTGATTAGGGCTATGTCCGATCTCAAACAGGTAAAACAATTAACTAAAAGAGGAAAGGGTCAAACACGTTGAAAGTCACGCAAAATGTATTTTTTAAGCATAAAACCTCCTAAATAATTTTTTTTCATAAACTCAGATCATGCTTATAATGATATTGTGTTGTAATCAACTAATCATTACTTCTCTATCTAAAGAATAGAAAACAAGGTGTTTGCAGGTCAATCATATGGACGGATGGACGGAGCCCGTTTCAACCTGAACTCCCTTTGCACCTTTAAATCAATCTGCCCACAGCCTATCTTACCACCACTACATAAAAGCAACGTACAGGAAACATAAGACACACCTGAGAAATGGAAGGATGGCAAGAAGCAGCCTTTGAGGCAGCCTCTTGTAACGAAGGGCCCGTTCCAGCCAATAGCAACGATAAAGAGTTGTCTTTACACAAAAACTTACTGGCCGCCTCTACTGAGCTCAGGGAAGAGTTAGTGAGTGAACCACCTTCATGTTCTGCTATAACTAATGTTCCAATCTATCACAATTTACAAGGTTTGCAACATTAATTTTTATATCTTGTATAAAACCCATAAATGACTAATTCAAGTACTTGACGCACAAACAGAACGACAAAATCCAATCTTTCCGTAGACCCAATAAAAGAGTAACAATAGGGTCATTGCTTTTCTTTCAAAAAAAGATAAACTTGATACAATGAGATGTAAATCTTGACTAAAGGCAACACGGAAACTAGACTAATACACATATAACATTGAAGAAGGAATAACATAGTACAGTTATACATATATATAATAATAATAATAATAATATGAACAAGAAGACACAAGTGCAAGATACTAATAAGCAATGACAACTGAAAAATGAAATATTATCCTTTTGCTCAAAAAAAAAACTATCATTATACTCTAACTCTATCTAGTACCTATGCTCAACTCAATGCTGCATAATTTTGGTGCAGGAATCAAATTATTGGTGTACAGAACTTATATATAATTACAATTAATGAATTAAACATACTGTATTAATAATAAAACATGTGATGTGAATCAAGAAATGGGTCTGGTTTGACTTACAAATCTAGAAGATGATGCGATTGGACGGCGAGAATGAGAGATTATAAAATGTCGTCTGAAAGTGGTAGTAGCTGCTCGGCGGAGCATTTTCTGGTTAGGCGCATTAACAGTTTAACACGACACTCTTCTTTTTTTTATAATAACTTATTTATTATCTATCGGGGATTCGAGACCGATATGCCAAATTTTTGAGGCATTCTTATTTTTTGAGTTAAAAAACCAATTGGGTTGGATAGTGGTTGGAGCCCTTGCTTCTAGAGACAGAGGTTATGGGTTCGATCCTCATGACCATCAAGGATGGAGGTCCTTTTCTACCTTTGGTAGAACCTGGAAGCAGCCTCTCTACCTTTGGTAGGTATTTGGGACCCAAAACCCGTAAAATACGGCATTGGGAGTAACTTTTTTTTTTTAAAATCTTTTTGAGTTAATCGCAAATTTGGTCCATGTGGTTTACACACTTTAATAAAGGAGTCCCTTTTTGGTATCGTTGCAATGAGATCCTATTTTAGAATCTTTTGCAAGATTAGTCCCTTTTTAACAAGATCGTCAGTGGGTATCGTAAAGTATGCACGTGGGCATCACGTGCAGGGGTAATACTGTCTTTCCACAAAAACAGAAGGGACCCCCATTGCTAATGAACTCGAAAAAAGGATCACTATTGCTAAAATGTAAAAACCATTTGACCCAATCTTGCATAATTAACTCTTGATAATACATGTCATCATTTATTTTTATCTTTTTTAATATATACTAAAAAACTATGGATCTACCCACTTATTAACCAAATAAAAAACTTAATTACCCCTTAAAATCAGTTTTGCATGTATCATAGTTAAAATTATAAATTAGAAGTTAATAATTGTGGAAAAGTCTTATTACTTTACACATTTTTTTAAGGGATAAGTATCCTGAAATGTAACAAACTTTGGACGATGTCTATAGTGTGAAATAACTAAAGTTGTGTTCATTGTATGTAATCATCTTTAAATTATGTGTATTGTATGTAAGAATGCATACGTGACAACCATATATAGCTGTCACTTGTTAGTTTTTGATTGGTCGATACATTTTCTTACATACAATACACATAATTTAAAGATGATTACATACAATGAACACAACTTTAGTTATTTCACACTATAGACATTCGTCCAAAGTTTGTTACATTTCAGGATACTAATCCCTTTTTTAATCCATCACTAAATTACAATTTTTAGCTTTTTTTTATAAAAGAATGAATCTTAATAATACTTAATTTAAATATAACTATTAACATATTTTTAGCTTTTCATGATTATTGATAATTAAATTATTAAAAACATATTTCTACAAAAATATTCTAAAATTTGTAAATGCTTCAATTGATGATGGTAATCAAATCACATATTAATTTATATTCACGTTTTAAAAAAAAAACTATATTACTCGATATATCAAAAATATATTAAAAAATCTGTTAACATCTATATTAAAATAAACTATATATTTATTAATTAATATTTATTAATCCACCAACTGCATAAATGTTTAATATGTTACATAGAGAACTAAAATACCATATATGGTAATTATTTTTTTGAACATGTTTATTTTTTGGTAATCCCAAATTCTCAAATACAACCTCTAATTTCGTAAATATAAATAATAATAAAAGTTTATATATCAATTATTTTTCAAAGTAAAAAATATTATACAAGGTACATCTCCATTATTAAATTTTAAAGTATACATAAGTTTACTAATTAGATTGTCGCACTAACAATTGTGTTACAATCTCTTGAATTAAATCAAAAAAGATCTCAAGGTGCTAATTGCAAGATTGATCCTTTTGGTTTTTCCATTTTAGCGATGGGTTCCTTTTCGAGTTTAGTAAGCCAAGACAAGTTGACTTGGAAGGCATAAATTAGCAATGAAGATCATGCAAATGCTAAAGTAATCTCCCTGATGCTAAATCCTAAAGGTGGCATAAGGGGTGGGTAATGGGTAACGGGTCAGGTCGAGATGGGTTGACCTACAACACTCTCCAAACTTTATAAATATCTTAGCGTGTCCAATATATGATTCCATATAAGCCAATGCGTGTATTTTTATACTTACGAGCACTGATGTGATGATTTCATCTCATCAATTAATAGAGGATTACGAGTACACAGCTTGGAAATTATGTTCTATCTGAAGGTTCGATAGTAGTTTGGTTCACGCACTTACGACCCCTGTTGCAAAGTTCTATTTTGAACAATCTCCAATGCAGGTTCAATATACAAACTCTATTTTACAAGTTTTCCTTTTTAATATCTAATGTCACATTTGTAACCAACTTTCTTCTGTTTCTTTGTTTGTGACCAGAACTTGGTGACAAAAGATCCAAAATCTTTTTCTCATTTCATCACCAATATTTGCGCGCTTGGTAGTGAGGTTTCGCGGTTGGTCTTTAGTTAGATACATGTAGCTTGCATCTATCAATCAAAGATTGGAATAAAATTAAAAGTTAGAGATTATAGGTCATAACTAGCTACAATGAAGTAAATGGGTTGGGCCTTGGGCGGGCCGCTCGAGTAAAGGGAACTTTTTCTACCTAGATGTTATTTAGATGACATGGTCACACACATCCTCTAGGAGAGTGGTTCTTGCATCACCAATCTTAGGGGAAAAAATTCCGATAGTAGAAAGCAAGCGAAAAATATAGAAGCCATAATCGAAAAATTAACGTCATCGAAGGGAAAAAGGGACCATTAATTCAACCCAAACATCATCCTGAGCAAAGCAAATCAACAAGAAAATAAAAGCTTCATCTCAAACCACTACCAACATCCACAACTCTTATTCCTCATCCTAAATTGAAATTCTACCACATTTAGCCATTTAGGCATCGACAATGTCAGCATTGTCTGCTGCTGCAAGAATCAACTCTGGCTTGCCACTTCCGACATACGATCCATCGAGGGCGTTAGGTAGTCCCAATGCCCTCAACGCCAAATGGGCTGCTTTTTGCCCTGATATCATCATCGCCCCAAAGGTCGGGCCCTGCATTTTACAAAAACGTATCAAGAACACATGCATATGAAGAAAGTTCAACCAACTCATGTAACAACTAGTCCTTTTTTTAGCGGTATATCTACTCTATTTCTATACTACTACAAGAAACACTAAGAAGCACTGGTGTCAGAATTTGAACCCCGGTCTTCTCCCCAAGAGGCAATCGAGTAAAACAAGATTAAGCGACTAAAACTAAATAACTTAGCTAAAAGTAAAATAGGTCAAACCGATTTACAAAAAAAGGTTTGAAAGTTGTCCTAAACTATATATTAATGTCATTCATTCCAAACTATAATGAAAAATAAGTTATTATAATCAATTTTTTAAAATAAAAATTGTTGACCCATCATCCCAACCCAACCCAAGTACCTAACCCAACCAACTCGTTTTAACTTGACCCGTTTTGACAACAAAAGAAGTATATGCAAGTAATATACCATTCTCGGTGACCCATCAATCTCGGCAACTTCCATCCCGGTAACGATCATACCGGGAACGATTTCTCTCGTAAGCCGAACAATCGCATCTTCAGCCGTGTTCATATCAAGTGCCTTCATACCTGGAACACTCTCAATCATTCCTACACTCCTTAGCCTCTTGACTCCAGTAGCACCCATAGGCCCATCATGGCCACATGAACTCACCACCACCTTAGCTTCCATAACATTCGGGTCCATACACGATTGTGTATCGTGGTTCATGGTCACAAGAGCCCAGTTAGTCACCACACCACCAACTCTTCCTTCTTTGATAATCAAATCTTCAGCAGCCACGGCGTTGAATAGCTTCACGTTTGGCCTAGCCAAAAGCTTGCTCATGATGGTTGATGTGAATAGAGCTGCATGTTTGATCACGACGTAGTCGTCTTGCTCGTCGTACTCGATTTCTAGCTCGTCTAGAAAAAGGTGCGCTGGCTTTCGGACAACCATTGCAGAGAATAGTTGTCCGCCTAGCCATGCACCTCCACCCGGGCTCACGGATTGCTCGATAATCGCCACCTAAGTAACATTAGTAACAAACTTAGTAACCAAAATTATAATGAGTTAACAAATTAAAAGGAGATAATTATTTAGTTTTATTTTGGTCATATCACACGTTACGAAGTCATGTGACCCAATATTGGACCCGGAATGATTTATATTAATTTTTAGACGTAATAGTATAGTTGTTTTTTTTTTTTTTTTTTTTTTTTTTTTTTTTTTTTTTTTTTTAATGCAAGTAATATACCATTCTCGGTGACCCATCAATCTCGGCAACTTCCATCCCGGTAACGATCATACCGGGAACGATTTCTCTCGTAAGCCGAACAATCGCATCTTCAGCCGTGTTCATATCAAGTGCCTTCATACCTGGAACACTCTCAATCATTCCTACACTCCTTAGCCTCTTGACTCCAGTAGCACCCATAGGCCCATCATGGCCACATGAACTCACCACCACCTTAGCTTCCATAACATTCGGGTCCATACACGATTGTGTATCGTGGTTCATGGTCACAAGAGCCCAGTTAGTCACCACACCACCAACTCTTCCTTCTTTGATAATCAAATCTTCAGCAGCCACGGCGTTGAATAGCTTCACGTTTGGCCTAGCCAAAAGCTTGCTCATGATGGTTGATGTGAATAGAGCTGCATGTTTGATCACGACGTAGTCGTCTTGCTCGTCGTACTCGATTTCTAGCTCGTCTAGAAAAAGGTGCGCTGGCTTTCGGACAACCATTGCAGAGAATAGTTGTCCGCCTAGCCATGCACCTCCACCCGGGCTCACGGATTGCTCGATAATCGCCACCTAAGTAACATTAGTAACAAACTTAGTAACCAAAATTATAATGAGTTAACAAATTAAAAGGAGATAATTATTTAGTTTTATTTTGGTCATATCACACGTTACGAAGTCATGTGACCCAATATTGGACCCGGAATGATTTATATTAATTTTTAGACGTAATAGTATAGTTGGTAAATAGTAGTGATTTAAATTAAATTATATAAAATATTTTGAAATATTATACGGTCGTACTTCTCGCACACTCTAAAAAAAATACCTGAACGTTAGGATTTTTACTAAGCTCGTAAGCGCAAGAGAGACCAGCGGATCCAGCGCCAACGACGACGACATCGGTATCGGCATAGGTGATCATATCAGTCATGTACCTCCTGATCATTTCTCGGGCCACGATCGACTCCTTGATGGGTCGGAAAGTGAACGAGCCAAGATCGTATTGCGACGAAGACGATGCGGACATAGTGATGGACTTATTGTTTTGTGTGGATTTAATTGGTTGGAAACGAATTGGTGAAGAAGAAATGGGAACTCCATGGAATGATGATTGTTCTAAGAAAGTTGTTTTAGTGACTGTTGTTGCCATTGTATCAAAGATTGTTGTGTGAAGTTCTTGTTCCTTGTCAGATTAGATCTAGAAAAAGTAGTATAAGTGTATTATTCTGAGATTTGGCTTCCATTGTTTTTCATTTGACTTTGAGCCATATGTATGTTGATTAATTAGGAATGTAAGTTTTGGGTGCAGAAATGAGAATGTAATTGGTTTGTTAATTATTTGAGATTGGTTTTGTAAGCTTTCAATCATGTAGTCATAATATGTTTTAGCCTACTATTTTTCACTGCTTGTCATGTCATCTAACCAAATTTGGTACATAGTGATAGTGTAGCTGTGTAGTATTAAGCTTTTCAATACTATTCCTTTTAAATCACCAAATTTTATACATACATAATGCTGTTATGGATCAATATTGTCGTACACGCTCGCGACCAAGGAGTCATTTTAAAAGACGTTATCACGAATTTTGCATTTGTTTGTAGTTTTTGTGTGTCTCATTTACTAAGAATGGCATGTATTTTAGTCTCTTGAAACTTAAGCACTGCTCTCTTTTTTCTCTTTGGGAGAGGTACTGGGTCACTGCTCTATGTTTTGGTGTGTTGGTTATATTGTGATTACATAGTTGGAACAAATTATTGTTGGGCTTCACTCAACTACCCTATAAATCCATAATCGATCTGTAGTTGTTGTATACCTGAAAGGCTGAAGCTTGTAATGTTCTAGGTCACCGAGTACCGCAGATTTGGACTATGTTGTAAGAGAAACTGAATTTTTTATATAACTGATCATGGAAATTAGCAAAAATGTCGAAGAAGGTTAGACCATCCTTAACCATTCACCTATATTTTTTTTTGCTAGGTCAGTTTCTCCTTCTCACCCCATTCACCTTCTCTTTTTTCCCTTGATCTTTCACTTTCAAACTTAATATCCCACTATAGCCACAATATACCAATCAAAATAAAACAAACAAAATAAATGATTTAAAAAATAAAATTGGACCCATACTGTAACCTTTCACACTAAGGCTAAACGGAGTGGGGCGTATCTCCCCCACTTTTCGCCCTCCACACCACCCCGCCTCGCCGATTGCGCCCCCAAACACCAACGGGCGGAATTTTTCTCTCGCCCCTCAATTTCCTTCTTCCAAGAATTTGACCGTTTGAGTCGGCCTTTTAATTAATTTTTTTTTTTTTTTTTACCTTTTAATAATAATAATAATAATAATAATAATAATAATAATAATAATAATAATAATAATAATAATATAAAATAATAATAAAAAATAATATCACATGTGTCCGCACAGCTCTAAACACTATCGTCATAATAATAATAATAATAATAATAATAATAATAATAATAATAATAATAATAATAATAATAATCGTTTTATCCGTCCTAACAATCAAAATCAACAAGACGTCAACGATCCTAATATGCTACCAAATGCGATGTTGTTCCAAATGATCCAACAAATGGGTGCTACGCCACCACAAATGCCGGGTTTTACACCATATTATGCGCCACAACAAGATGGTTTATACGGTTTTGGTGGGATTACGCCACCACAAAACACGCCGGGTTCATTTTTTGGTAACTTTATATATTGTATTTTTTATATATAGTTTATACATATGTCTTTCTTTTTTTTTATATAATATTATGTCTTTCTTTAGTTTTTGGTAACTTTATATATTGTATTTTTTGCAACTATATAGTTTATACATATGTCTTTTTTTTATATAATATTATGTTTTTCTTTTTTTTATATAATATTATGTTTTTCTTTTTTAATATATTCCTTTTAAATCACCAAATTTTATACATACATAATGCTGTTATGGATCAATATTGTCGTACACGCTCGCGACCAAGGAGTCATTTTAAAAGACGTTATCACGAATTTTGCATTTGTTTGTAGTTTTTGTGTGTCTCATTTACTAAGAATGGCATGTATTTTAGTCTCTTGAAACTTAAGCACTGCTCTCTTTTTTCTCTTTGGGAGAGGTACTGGGTCACTGCTCTATGTTTTGGTGTGTTGGTTATATTGTGATTACATAGTTGGAACAAATTATTGTTGGGCTTCACTCAACTACCCTATAAATCCATAATCGATCTGTAGTTGTTGTATACCTGAAAGGCTGAAGCTTGTAATGTTCTAGGTCACCGAGTACCGCAGATTTGGACTATGTTGTAAGAGAAACTGAATTTTTTATATAACTGATCATGGAAATTAGCAAAAATGTCGAAGAAGGTTAGACCATCCTTATACATATGTCTTTCTTTTTTTATTATGTCTTTCTTTATTTTTTGGTAACTTTATATATTGTATTTTTTGCAACTATATAGTTTATACATATGTCTTTGTTTTTATATAATATTTTACTTTTACCTTGTACCTTTTATTAATAGATAAATCTATTAACTGGGTAAAGGTATGTAAAGTAAAAAGTCTTCCTCGTAATCAGTGTAAAGTGTTGTTAATACTTTATACTGAGATGCTTCAGTCTTCGATCTGGTAGAATCACTCTTTGCTCGCTTCTGAGATGATTCTCTTCTTCATACTTCAGTCTTTGACTTCAGAATGAATGCTTCAGATTTGCCTTTAATAATAATAATAATAATAATAATAATAATAATAATAATAATAATAATAACGACATAATAATTAAACAAAAGAGTACTTTAATAATAATAATAATAATAATAATAATAATAATAATAATAATAATAATAAGAATAATAATAATAATAATAAAAAATAATAATAATAATAATAATAATAATAATAATAATAATAATAATAATAATAATATGTCCGACAGCTCTAAACACTATCGTCATAATAATAATAATAATAATAATAATAATAATAATAATAATAACTTTAACCCTTTTAATAATAATAATAATCGTTTTATCCGTCCTAACAATCAAAATCAACAAGACGTCAACGATCCTAATATGCTACCAAATGCGATGTTGTTCCAAATGATCCAACAAATGGGTGCTACGCCACCACAAATGCCGGGTTTTACACCATATTATGCGCCACAACAAGATGGTTTATACGGTTTTGGTGGGATTACGCCACCACAAAACACGCCGGGTTCATTTTTTGGTAACTTTATATATTGTATTTTACTTTTTATATATAGTTTATACATATGTCTTTCTTTTTTTTATATAATATTATGTCTTTCTTTATTTTTTGGTAACTTTATATATTGTATTTTTTGCAACTATATAGTTTATACATATGTCTTTTTTTTATTGTGAGTCCCAAATATAGATGATTAACTAAACCCGACTGGCAAGTACAACTAATCTTGATGGACAAGTTAAGTTTACGATCCAGATATGGATAACAAGAAGCAATTGACTTAAAGTAAATAACAAGAACTAAATGGCTGAAACTATATAAGATATATATATGTATAATCAAGTATGTAGCATTGAGACACGTTGTTTCCTTTCTAATGTATTTGATTTATTGATATATATAAACAAATACAAGGATTGTTGCGGAACAAAGATAAACACCCAAGTGTAAATATCTAAACAATCCTGAAAAACAAGTGATCTAAATAACTTGGAAATACTCGTAAGTTTACTTAGAGTATATCTCACAAGTTGCAATGCTAAAGTTTCAAGCTGTTTGCAAGTTGTGAGAAGACTTTGTATTTATAGACCAAGTCCATGATGATGTGGACAAGATCGTACAAATGTGGTTGTGAGCATTTAAGGAATTAAACCTAATTCCTTGCATGCTCATACTAGGAAGAGTATATAAGTCAGTTGATGTGACTTATAGTACTATGTTCCAAACCCATACTTTTACCTTGTACCTTTTATTAATAGATAAATCTATTAACTGGGTAAAGGTATGTAAAGTAAAAAGTCTTCCTCGTAATCAGTGTAAAGTGTTGTTAATACTTTATACTGAGATGCTTCAGTCTTCGATCTGGTAGAATCACTCTTTGCTCGCTTCTGAGATGATTCTCTTCTTCATACTTCAGTCTTTGACTTCAGAATGAATGCTTCAGATTTGCCTTGATCTGAACTGAAGTGAAGCTTCAGTGAAGGAATTCTGAGATACCTCAGAATTCTGTACAAACGTCTTCACTAAACTTCAAGCTATTTCTGAACAAATTATACTTGGTCGATTTCCGACCTAACAAATTCCCCCTATTTGTTCTGAAATAGTGCATGCATCTCAGACTTCTATCTATACATGTTTGTAAGTCTGAAATGCAAGTTTTTGTTTAAGTCGTAAAAATTTTCTAAGTACATCTTATAGATCATTGATGTCTCAGAATTTTACTTGTGGTTTTCTAACTTAAACTTACCATCTACTTATTGGTTACAATTTGCAACATATATATACAAACTGAAATGTTTGTTACAAATGTAAATATATTACAAGTACATGATAAACTGAAAAGAAACTACTTCTTGGCAGGCCTTGAACCAGAAGGTGCCTCAGTAGGTTTTCTCTTCAGTGGAGAATGATCCTTCTTTGCAAACAATCTTCCTTCAATTTCTACCTTGGCCTGCATCTTTTGTTGTATTCTTGCTAACCATGCACCAATCAAGGTAGATTTAGGCTTCCCTTTCAGAATCTGGATCATCTCCCTATGCTCAGAAATCCCAAACTCGTGCACTGAAACCTGATGGTATTCTTCAGCTGCCCTTCCTTATCTTTTAACAACCAAGTCAAAAAGCTTCAATCCATCAGCTTTTGTTACTTCCATATCAATTATTTTGGCTGAATGAGATCGATGCTTCATATAATGCTCATATTGGTCTCTTTCATGTTTTCTTTCAATTTCAGAAGCATCATCAGACATTGGTTTGAAGGTAGAAAGATCAGCATCACGAACACTCTTTCTTGATGATCTTGGTCCAGTCACTTTGGGCTTAATGGTTGGTCTGAGCAACTCTTTCTCAACTTTCAGAACTTCGGCCAGAATTTCCTTCCTTTTGATCGCCATTTCTTTTTCTCTATTTTTCTTTAAGTCTTCAATGGACAACTTAAAGGTCAGACTTTCTAACTTTTGTTCCAGAGGAGAGTAGTTCATCCCACACTCATATTCAAGCATATCAACAATGGCCTTTTGTACTCTTGGATCATTTTTGATTTTTAAATACCTTTCCAATGATAAACCAAGAGCTGCAGCATCTATATGATCCAGGGTCCCCATCTTCAGATATTGTTCCCTTTCTCTTTCTTTGTTTTCCCTCCACATAATAAATTGATTGGAAACCTGCTTTTGCAATGCTTCCAATTTCTTACTATCAGCCTCAAGATCGTGCAAGGGATAACCATGTTCGTCCACATTCTCACCTACAATGATTCCAGAACCCTTAGAGCTTTTCTTTGGTTCTTCTACTTCTTGAGCCTTGCCTTTGCCCTTGTCTTTCTTCTGAGCTTGTTCCTCAGTTTGCTTCTTGGTTGCTTCGATCATTTCTTGAGTACTAGCCAGCAAACCAATAGGCACACCACTTCCCCCTTTGGGAATCTCTGAAGGCATCTTAGCATAAAGGTCAATTGAAGTTTTAATTGCCTTCAGTGGTTCCCAACTTTGTTGTTCTAGGCAATCACAAATACCCTTTGCCATTGTAGCAAACTGAGCCTTAATCTGAATGAAGAATTAAGGTTCAGTGCTTCTTGATCTTTTAAGTCTTTCAACATCCTTCTATCTTCTTCAGTGAAAGAAGCAGGGGGAGGAGGAGCAATAACAGTTTCTTTCTTCAGAAAAGTTAGAATTTCATCTAACTGTTTAGACTGATTCTGAACTGAACCTTCAAGCTTGGACACTGAATCTCTTACTTCATTTACAGCCTTGTCCACTTTGTCATTGGTGTCTTTGGTCAGTTCAGCAATCATCATTCTAACTTCTGCACCAACCTTTTCAGAAATGGAGTCTGAAATCTGAGCAGTTAAATTCTGAGTTAGCTCAGACTTCAGATTATCCAAAATACCAACACTTATAGAAGCCCCAAGTTCTTTCTCATTTATACTGGGCTTCTGAACCAACTCATTCACTTCTCTTCCAACAGCCATAAAGTCTTGCTTCAACCATTGAACACAAGAGGTCAAATTTGCAACGACCGAAGCTTGCACATCTCTCTTTGTTAATCTGAAGGCTTCTCTGATTGCAGAGCTCACCTTGTTGCAAGTCATCACTAGCTCATTTAGCTTCCCAACTACTAGTCCTTCATTTCCAGCGACCTTGGTTAACTCAGTTCCAAGAAACATCTGAGCACCTTTCATATCAGCCACAGAACTAGTATTGGCAGTTAGAGACTTGGTTAAATCCTCCACCCTAAGAATAAGGCTTTGGACTTCGGTTTGTGTTTTCTCTAACTGTGCTTCCACATTCAAAGGTGGTGGCGGTTGTGCAGAAGCAGGAGCAACAAATGGTAGTTTACCAAGCCCTTTCAGTACTTTATTCATTTGTAAATCAGTTGGACTCTCAGATTCTGTCTCAGAATCCAAGTCCTTTTCTATTGGGGCATCATAATTGATAGGCGGTGGGATGTTGTGAATTTGGGGGTGAAGAAATTGAAGTGATGGAGTGAAAGTGGGATCGGTGACGTAAGCAGGAGTGGTGCCTGGTGGAAAAAATGGATGTTGATGAGATGGAGGTGGTGGAACATAAGGATCATTTTCTTGAATTTGGATTTCTGGGGGAGGAGGAGGGGCGTTTGCGAGGATGGTGGCTGGCTCAGAATCGGATTGATTCGCCTCCAATAATCCCTCGTCAAACTCAAAATCAGCAAGAGAATCAAGATTCTCCTGAGGTAGCTCATCGTCATCCCAGAAAGCATTCACTTTTACAATCTGGTCAGATATGCTCTGGTTTGGGTCACTAGTACCCGCACCAGTTTCTGGTTCAACATCTGCAGAAGCAGGTGCATCGTTACCAGATTTAACGATTGTCTCAACCTTATCTTTAGGTCGACTAACGGGTCCCACATTCTTTTGTGGCCCACTTAGTGACCTTTCTGAACCAGCTAGTGTGGCTGAAACAGTTTTATTAAATACCTGAAGCATAGCAGAAGAGAGTTCAGGCTCATTTTCAGTAGTGGATGCCTTTGAGAAATCTCTGCTGTATTCTGGTACTGAAGCTTCAGGTCCAGCTTGATTATATTCTTCACCAAGAATATCTATGAAACACAAGCTCAGAAATCTTGGAAAGGCGATATGCAGACTTCTCTTTCCTTTTAATTTTGTAATAAGCTGAGAAAAGAGAATCTCAGCAAAGTCTGCTTGTATCCCATTCCAAATATAATACCCCATCTCAACTTGGGGTAAAGAAAGTTGGTCCAACCCTCCATGGTTGCCACCAAGACTTTCCACAATCTGGGTCCAGAAGAACCTCCAGCAATTGCCAAATCCAGACATAAAAATGTGTCCGGAGGTCTTCAAATTACCATCAGCATCCTCCATATCGCCATGACCGGTGGCGACTAGAACCTCCCTGAAATTGACTCCTTTGAGTCTTTTAGCAAACACCTGGGAAGGTTCGAGGTAGTTCAGATGAAGGGAATTTCTGAACCCCTCAAGAGTGATAATACACTGCTTGGTGCCTTCATTGAGAGTGAAGGAGATGGATTGTTCATCTTTGCTCACCACAGCAGTATACCAGAATTCAAGCAAGTATCGATGATACAATGCCTGAGGATTTGCGGTCAGAGCATAATGGAAAGGGGATTTCTCCCAAAAATCATTGATTCTTCCCATTAACGTTTTAGATTTCACATTTAATTGAGCCAAAAAATTGCTCATGTTAAATCGGATTTGAGACGGAGTGAAATTCTTTGGCCAAGTGGCAGATGTTTTCACATCATTTGATGGAGTGTATACAAAATTTATGAGCGATTTATGTTGCGAAGAAGATGATGATTTAGACATTTAAGAATCGAAAGATGAAAGTGAAAGGAATATGAGGAGTTAAGGAACTTGAGAGTGAATAAGAGAGAGATTGATGATTGGAAAGTAAATGAAAAACGAAGTAAATGAAAGAATGAGAAAGGAATTTGAATTTAAGATGGAATATAAAATGATTTTCCAATTAAAAACAATTTCTGGGTCAAGTCAGCATTTAATGCAGAGACGTTTGAGTGGCCCCACCCTGCAACACTTTTTCAGAAAAGTACTCATTTCTTTCTCTTTTACGGCGCAACTTGTGTGATACATAGGCATGACCAACGTAAGTTGAAAACATAGTATGTAGTTGGTCACGTGTACACACAATTGACCAAGTATCATAAAAATATCTTGAAAAGATTGTTTTGTATTTCAGTGATGACTAAACAAATTCTGAGCATGGTCAGTTCCAAAGAGATCTGAGCCATCTCAATTAATAAAATTTAACTGAAATATTTTTGATTTTCTGAAGTGCTTCAGTTAAATACATTTTTCTGAGCAAAAAGGTTCCCCCTCAAAAATGAAGGTTTATTTTAACGTTTGAAAAATATTTAACATTCCCCCTGAAGTGATGATCCATGAATTAATAAGTGCCAAGATAGTATCACAAAGGCGTTCGATAGCTAGGCGAGCAAAAATTACATGGATCGCTCAGACTGGTGAACCAGATCAGTGTCACTGAGGCGTTCATAACAAGATTACCAGTCTAAGGATTTAACATGCCCAACTCACTGACTAGATGTTTAAAGGTTTTGACATCTAAAGGTTTTGTAAAAACATCAGCGAGTTGCTTATCAGTGGGAATAAAGTGCAATTCAATATCTCCTTTCAGAATATGATCACGAATGAAATGATACCTGAGGTCGATGTGCTTGGTTTTCGAGTGCATCACAGGATTGTGAGATATGGCAATGACACTAGTGTTATCACAAAAGATTGGAGTCTTTGTGTAAGTAACACCATAATCAGTCAGCTGGTTTTTCATCCACAGAATCTGAGCACAACAACTTGCTGCAGAAATATACTCAGCTTCTACAGTGGATAGTGATACTGCAGTCTGCTTCTTACTGGTCCAGCTTACTAATTTGCCACCAAGGAAATGACACCCACCAGTGAACTTTTCCTGTCTATCTTGCAACCTGCATGATCAGAATCTGAATAACCCATTAGATCTATACTGGAGCCTTTGGGATACCAAAGACCCAATCTGGGGACACCCTTAAGGTATCTGAAGATCCTTTTAACAGCATTTGCATGTGCTTCTCTGGGATCAGACTGAAATCTAGCACAAAGGCATGTTGCAAATATTATGTCTGGTCTACTTGCAGTTAAATACATCAGTGAACCAACCATACCACGGTATTTTGTATGGTCCACTGGTTTTCCATGTGGATCAGAATCCAAAGTTAATGGAGCAGAAATAGGAGTATCTTTTGATGAGACTGAATCAAATTGATATTTCTTTAATAAATCTCTGACATATTTTTCCTGGTTTATGAAAATACCATCTTCAGTTTGTTTTACTTGAAGTCCCAGAAAATATGTCAGTTCACCCATCATACTCATTTCATACTCAGAAGACATGATTTTAGAAAATTTTCACACATCTTCTCATTTGTAGAACCAAACACAATATCATCAACATAAATTTGTACTAAAAGGATATCACTTTTATCATGCAATATGAACAAAGTGTTATCAATTGCACCACGTTTAAAACCATTTTTAAGAAGATGTTTAGTAAGAGTATCATACCAGGCTCTGGGTGCTTGTCTCAGACCATATAAGGCTTTGTTCAGTCTGTACACCCAATGTGGTTTTTCTTCATTGATGAACCCTGGTGGTTGATACACATAAACGACTTCTTCTAGTTCTCCATTCAGGAATGCACTTTTGACATCCATTTGATAGACTTTAAACTGATGATGAGCTGCGAAAGCTAAGAATATTCTGATAGCTTCAAGTCTAGCAACTGGTGCAAAAGTTTCATCAAAATCTATTCCCTCTTCTTGTGCATATCCTTTTGCAGCAAGTCTTGCTTTGTTTCTTATGATGTGACCATCTTCGTCCATCTTGTTTCTGAAGACCCATCTTGTCCCAATTGGTTCCTTCTTCAGGTTACTGGGACAAGGAACGAGTTCCCATACATCGTTTCTTTTAAACTGGTTGAGCTCATCTTGCATGGCTTTAACCCAGCTTGGGTCTTGCATAGCCTCGTCAATCTTCTTGGGTTCAATTAGAGATAAGAAGCTGACGTTTAAGCATTGATCGCTTGTGGCTCTTCTGGTCTGAACCCCTCTACTGGACTCTCCAATAATTTGCTCAATTGGATGTGCTTTTGTCCATTTAGAGTATTGACCAGGATGAATACTGATATCAGTGCAAGAACTTCTCTGAGTAACTTCAGGAGGAGCGTCAGAAAATACATTTTCAGCTTCTTCTTCTTCCTGCAGATCATGACTTGCATCATGAAATTCTTCAGAATGAGGTTGCTCAGTGGAGCCTGATATCAGAGGAGAAGCAGCATGTACATCTGATCCAATAGTCAGTTCAGAAGTAGTTTGAAACTGACTGGAGGATAAAATGGAATGTTGCTAGGTTTGTTTAATACTGGTTCTGATCGGAGATGTTCAGAAGCATGTTCAGGTGACTGTTCAGTTTCAGCAATGGGATCAGAATCACCAAAACTTATTGGACTTTCTGAGGGTGGTACAGGAATGGAATTTTTAAAAATTGCAGAATTGGATTCATCAAAGGTAACATGAATTGACTCATCAACCTTTTCAAGTCTCTTGTTAAAGACTCTAAAGGCTTTGCGATTTGATGAATATCCTAGGAAGTATCCTTCATCAGCTTTTGCATCAAATTTTCCAAGCTGACTTGAATCATTCAGAATGTATACTGGACACCCAAATACATGGAAGTATCCAATATTAGGCTTTCTATTTCTGAGTACTTCATAGGAGGTCTTCTTGTGTCTTTTGACATAAACAGATCTGTTCTGAGTGTAGCATGCAGTTGCAACAGCTTCAGCCCAGAAATTCTTGGGAAGACCAGATTCATTTAACATACTTCTAGCAGCTTCAATCAGCGTACGATTCTTTCTTCCTACAACACCATTCTGCTCTGGTGTGTGGGCTGAGGAGAAGTTCTGAGATATGCCAGTTTCAGTGCAGAAGGACTCCAGAGTGGCATTTCTGAATTCAGTGCCATTGTCACTTCTGAGCTGACAAACTTTTCGCTTGTGCTTGAGCTCAATTTGTTTGATGAGAGCAATGATTTCAGCAGCAGCTTCACTTTTGGATCTGAGGAAAATCACCCAGCAGTATCTTGAATATTCATCAACGATGACAAGGGTGTACTTCTTTCCTGCTCTGGTCTGAACATTCACTGGTCCAAAAAGGTCCATGTGAAGCAAGTGAAGAGGTTCAGTTATACTAAAGCTTTGCTTTGTCTTGAATGAAGCTCTTTTCTGCTTACCCATTTCACAACCTGGACATGGCTTGTCTTTGTTTAAGGACATAGAGGGTATCCCATCAACAAGTTGTTTTCTAGACAACTTATTAATGTTTTTGAAATTCAGATGGGATAATCTCTTGTGCCACAACCAGTTTGTGTCTTCATCTGCCTTTGAGTAAAAACATTGTTCAGTGGTGGAAGGATTCATATCAATGACATAAATGTTTCCCTTCCTTGGTGCAATCAGTACCACCTTTCCATCCCTGTTGAATATGGTGCCTTGTGAAATATCAAATAAAACTTTGAAGCCATCATCACACAGTAGACTGACACTGATCAGGTTATATTTCAAACCGTTCACATATGCAACACGTGTGAATTTGACTTGACCATTATTCACCACACCATATCCCTCAGTTTTCCCATTACCATCATTTCCAAAAACTATTGAGGGCCCCTCTTGCACCCTATATTCCTCTAGCAGGGTCTGATAACCAGTCATGGTTCGGCCAGCAGCACTGTCCAGAAACCATATATTCTTCTTTTGGTCTCCCTGCACACAAACAAAGATTAGTTCTTTTTGGGAACCCATCTTTGGATGGGTTCACTAGACTCTCCCTTAGCAGTCTCAGATTTCTTTGGTTCATAAGGAACAGAAGGATCAAAGGGGATTTCAGTCATTATTTCAGATGACAGAAAAATAGTTGGTTTGATGGGGTTTTCAACCTTTTTCTTTTCAGATTTCTTCTTGGTTTGCTTAGAAAAAGGTTTTGTGTTTTGTTTAGGTTGAAGAGGAGGAGTTTCAACATTTTTTAAACGTGCATTACAGCTCTGCACTTGTCTAGCCAATAGTTGAAATTGACTTTCTAACCTTAACAAAATTGATTCTTCATTAGACATCTGAGCCTTACCTGAATCTGAGGTAGATGGCTCAGTGGGGGAGAAATTTTTCTTCTTCTTTAGGTCTTTAGAACCTTAGATGAAGTCTGAGGGAATGGCTTTTTGGATTTAGCCTTCCTTTCTGAAACAGTTGTCTGAGCTGTTTCAGATTTACCCTCAGATTGTTCCTGGGCTTTATTAGTTACAGTTTTCTGCTTGCCAACCTTAGGAAAAATGATTTCAGGTTTTATTTCCTTTGGAAGAGCATCTAAATCAGTGATTATAGATGCCAAATGAAGATCACCAGACTCATATGCTGCTCTTTGTGAAGCAAAAGTATTTTTAATTGCAGCATCTGGCCTTGGTGCTTTCATCCAAGATTTAATAATTGCTTGTTCTTTTTCAAGGATGGATTTTAATTCTTCCTTTTCCAATTCTAAAGTTGCAACCATAGACTGATAACTTTTTAGAGCCAATTGAACATCTTTCAGTTCTTTTAGTCTGGCATGACTGGCGTTCAGTTCAGAAGCATTATTTTCAAACATTTTTAGGCTTTCTGAACGCACTGTCTCAACAAAAGAGATGTCAGCCTCTAAAAGAACCAAAAGGTCCAGTTTGTGTTCCTCATTATTTTCAAAGCCAAAATTACTGACCTTTTTCATTACAATATCCACCCAGCGACCAGATTCAACATTGGATTTGACCAAATGACCTTGATCTTCTTGTGCCATGAAACACATGTCCCTAACTTCTTCTTCATCATCAGATGATTCATCAGAATCTTCCCATTTTTCAGTTTTGGCAATCATACAACTGTTGCTAGAGTTGTCTTGTGCCAGAAGAGCCATATGTGCCTTTAACTTCTTGTATTTGGCCTTATAGCTGTCATCAGATTTCTGAAAAATAGAATGGTTAGGAGCAGATTGTGATGATGATGGTTGACTAGATCTGCATTCCTTCATGAAATGTCCTTTCTTGCCACATTTAAAGCATTCAAGATTAGACTTGTCAATAGAAGCGCTGGAAGCAAAAGGTTTGCCAGATCGATTTGATTTGGCCTTAAAACGATTGAACGTTTTAGCCAGCATGGAAACCAGATCATCATTGTCATCCTCATTACAGTCATGAGTAACATTAGCAGAGACACCAGTTTTTAACATTTCAGAAACCATCTTCTTCATCGAGTCAAAGATGTCACTCTCAGAAGATAGTAGAGCAGTATTATGTGGTTCAGAATACTGAACCATACCAGAACTGGTAGAAACATGGTTTTTGGCATCTTGCTCAGCCAAAGCTCTCTCAGCTTTGTTTTCTTCAGTATATCTGAAGGCTCCATAAAGGGAAGCAAGAGTGTGACTGTGCAAAGTTTTGCCTTGTCTCAAGACCAAGATTAAGTTTTCCCATTTGGAAGGTAAAATGTCACAAAATTTTTCCAACAAAATTTCTTTATCTTTGGTTACACCTAGGGCTTTCAGTTGATTTACTAGATTTGTAAATCTGATGTAAGTTTGAGTTAAGGATTCCCCAGGGATAGCAAAGAAAGACTCATATCTTTTGTTTAAAGCAACTTTTCTCGTGACAATTGTCTCATTTGTGCCTTCAAACTGTGTCATTAGTTCCTCCCACATTAATTTGGAATTTTCAAGTAAAACAAGAGTGGGCATTAGGGTTTCAGGAACTGCATATAAAATCATATTTTGTAGCTTAGTGTCAAGGTCTACAAGTCTATGATCTTCCTCAGACCAATGATCCTTCTCCTTAGGTGACTGCCTAGGAGTCCCATCAGTATTTCTGACAACAGTAGAAGCATTCATGGGGACAAAGGGTCCTTCTTTTAAGATATCGGGCAAATGTCTTTCAACACCAGCAATATACTTTAGCATGCAAGCTTTCCATGTTTGAAAGTTTTCACTGTTCCCATCAAACTTGGGAACAGGATTGTTTGGAAAGTGTACGTGTACATTATGAGATGGTATATTGTTGTTGATGACAGGGGGTGGAGTAGTGTTATTAGGGTCAGGACGTTCTTGTTGAAAGTCAGCCATCTATGTAGATCAAAGGTTAATGAATTGATATAATTCAACCTTAAGGCTCTGATACCAATTGTGAGTCCCAAATATAGATGATTAACTAAACCCGACTGGCAAGTACAACTAATCTTGATGGACAAGTTAAGTTTACGATCCAGATATGGATAACAAGAAGCAATTGACTTAAAGTAAATAACAAGAACTAAATGGCTGAAACTATATAAGATATATATATGTATAATCAAGTATGTAGCATTGAGACACGTTGTTTCCTTTCTAATGTATTTGATTTATTGATATATATAAACAAATACAAGGATTGTTGCGGAACAAAGATAAACACCCAAGTGTAAATATCTAAACAATCCTGAAAAACAAGTGATCTAAATAACTTGGAAATACTCGTAAGTTTACTTAGAGTATATCTCACAAGTTGCAATGCTAAAGTTTCAAGCTGTTTGCAAGTTGTGAGAAGACTTTGTATTTATAGACCAAGTTCATGATGATGTGGACAAGATCGTACAAATGTGGTTGTGAGCATTAAAGGAATTAAACCTAATTCCTTGAATGCTCATACTAGGAAGAGTATATAAGTCAGTTGATGTGACTTATAGTACTATGTTCCAAACCCATACTTTTACCTTGTACCTTTTATTAATAGATAAATCTATTAACTGGGTAAAGGTATGTAAAGTAAAAAGTCTTCCTCGTAATCAGTGTAAAGTGTTGTTAATACTTTATACTGAGATGCTTCAGTCTTCGATCTGGTAGAATCACTCTTTGCTCGCTTCTGAGATGATTCTCTTCTTCATACTTCAGTCTTTGACTTCAGAATGAATGCTTCAGATTTGCCTTGATCTGAACTGAAGTGAAGCTTCAGTGAAGGAATTCTGAGATACCTCAGAATTCTGTACAAACGTCTTCACTAAACTTCAAGCTATTTCTGAACAAATTATACTTGGTCGATTTCCGACCTAACAAATTCCCCCTATTTGTTCTGAAATAGTGCATGCATCTCAGACTTCTATCTATACATGTTTGTAAGTCTGAAATGCAAGTTTTTGTTTAAGTCGTAAAAATTTTCTAAGTACATCTTATAGATCATTGATGTCTCAGAATTTTACTTGTGGTTTTCTAACTTAAACTTACCATCTACTTATTGGTTACAATTTGCAACATATATATACAAACTGAAATGTTTGTTACAAATGTAAATATATTACAAGTACATGATAAACTGAAAAGAAACTACTTCTTGGCAGGCCTTGAACCAGAAGGTGCCTCAGTAGGTTTTCTCTTCAGTGGAGAATGATCCTTCTTTGCAAACAATCTTCCTTCAATTTCTACCTTGGCCTGCATCTTTTGTTGTATTCTTGCTAACCATGCACCAATCAAGGTAGATTTAGGCTTCCCTTTCAGAATCTGGATCATCTCCCTATGCTCAGAAATCCCAAACTCGTGCACTGAAACCTGATGGTATTCTTCAGCTGCCCTTCCTTCTCTTTTAACAACCAAGTCAAAAAGCTTTAATCCATCAGCTTTTGTTACTTCCATATCAATTATTTTGGCTGAATGAGATCGATGCTTCATATAATGCTCATATTGGTCTCTTTCATGTTTTCTTTCAATTTCAGAAGCATCATCAGACATTGGTTTGAAGGTAGAAAGATCAGCATCACGAACACTCTTTCTTGATGATGTGGACAAGATCGTACAAATGTGGTTGTGAGCATTTAAGGAATTAAACCTAATTCCTTGCATGCTCATACTAGGAAGAGTATATAAGTCAGTTGATGTGACTTATAGTATATCTCACAAGTTGCAATGCTAAAGTTTCAAGCTGTTTGCAAGTTGTGAGAAGACTTTGTATTTATAGACCAAGTTCATGATGATGTGGACAAGATCGTACAAATGTGGTTGTGAGCATTTAAGGAATTAAACCTAATTCCTTGCATGCTCATACTAGGAAGAGTATATAAGTCAGTTGATGTGACTTATAGTATATCTCACAAGTTGCAATGCTAAAGTTTCAAGCTGTTTGCAAGTTGTGAGAAGACTTTGTATTTATAGACCAAGTTCATGATGATGTGGACAAGATCGTACAAATGTGGTTGTGAGCATTTAAGGAATTAAACCTAATTCCTTGCATGCTCATACTAGGAAGAGTATATAAGTCAGTTGATGTGACTTATAGTACTATGTTCCAAACCCATACTTTTACCTTGTACCTTTTATTAATAGATAAATCTATTAACTGGGTAAAGGTATGTAAAGTAAAAAGTCTTCCTCGTAATCAGTGTAAAGTGTTGTTAATACTTTATACTGAGATGCTTCAGTCTTCGATCTGGTAGAATCACTCTTTGCTCGCTTCTGAGATGATTCTCTTCTTCATACTTCAGTCTTTGACTTCAGAATGAATGCTTCAGATTTGCCTTGATCTGAACTGAAGTGAAGCTTCAGTGAAGGAATTCTGAGATACCTCAGAATTCTGTACAAACGTCTTCACTAAACTTCAAGCTATTTCTGAACAAATTATACTTGGTCGATTTTCGACCTAACAAATTCCCCCTATTTGTTCTGAAATAGTGCATGCATCTCAGACTTCTATCTATACATGTTTGTAAGTCTGAAATGCAAGTTTTTGTTTAAGTCGTAAAAATTTTCTAAGTACATCTTATAGATCATTGATGTCTCAGAATTTTACTTGTGGTTTTCTAACTTAAACTTACCATCTACTTATTGGTTACAATTTGCAACATATATATACAAACTGAAATGTTTGTTACAAATGTAAATATATTACAAGTACATGATAAACTGAAAAGAAACTACTTCTTGGCAGGCCTTGAACCAGAAGGTGCCTCAGTAGGTTTTCTCTTCAGTGGAGAATGATCCTTCTTTGCAAACAATCTTCCTTCAATTTCTACCTTGGCCTGCATCTTTTGTTGTATTCTTGCTAACCATGCACCAATCAAGGTAGATTTAGGCTTCCCTTTCAGAATCTGGATCATCTCCCTATGCTCAGAAATCCCAAACTCGTGCACTGAAACCTGATGGTATTCTTCAGCTGCCCTTCCTTCTCTTTTAACAACCAAGTCAAAAAGCTTTAATCCATCAGCTTTTGTTACTTCCATATCAATTATTTTGGCTGAATGAGATCGATGCTTCATATAATGCTCATATTGGTCTCTTTCATGTTTTCTTTCAATTTCAGAAGCATCATCAGACATTGGTTTGAAGGTAGAAAGATCAGCATCACGAACACTCTTTCTTGATGATCTTGGTCCAGTCACTTTGGGCTTAATGGTTGGTCTGAGCAACTCTTTCTCAACTTTCAGAACTTCGGCCATAATTTCCTTCCTTTTGATCGCCATTTCTTTTTCTCTATTTTTCTTTAAGTCTTCAATGGACAACTTAAAGGTCAGACTTTCTAACTTTTGTTCCAGAGGAGAGTAGTTCATCCCACACTCATATTCAAGCATATCAACAATGGCCTTTTGTACTCTTGGATCATTTTTGATTTTTAAATACCTTTCCAATGATAAACCAAGAGCTGCAGCATCTATATGATCCAGGGTCCCCATCTTCAGATGTTGTTCCCTTTCTCTTTCTTTGTTTTCCCTCCACATAATAAATTGATTGGAAACCTGCTTTTGCAATGCTTCCAATTTCTTACTATCAGCCTCAAGATCGTGCAAGGGATAACCATGTTCGTCCACATTCTCACCTACAATGATTCCAGAACCCTTAGAGCTTTTCTTTCTTTGGTTCTTCTACTTCTTGAGCCTTGCCTTTGCCCTTGTCTTTCTTCTGAGCTTGTTCCTCAGTTTGCTTCTTGGTTGCTTCGATCATTTCTTGAGTACTAGCCAGCAAACCAATAGGCACACCACTTCCCCCTTTGGGAATCTCTGAAGGCATCTTAGCATAAAGGTCAATTGAAGTTTTAATTGCCTTCAGTGGTTCCCAACTTTGTTGTTCTAGGCAATCACAAATACCCTTTGCCATTGTAGCAAACTGAGCCCTTAATCTGAATGAAGAACTAAGGTTCAGTGCTTCTTGATCTTTTAAGTCTTTCAACATCCTTCTATCTTCTTCAGTGAAAGAAGCAGGGGGAGGAGGAGCAATAACAGTTTCTTTCTTCAGAAAAGTTAGAATTTCATCTAACTGTTTAGACTGATTCTGAACTGAACCTTCAAGCTTGGACACTGAATCTCTTACTTCATTTACAGCCTTGTCCACTTTGTCATTGGTGTCTTTGGTCAGTTCAGCAATCATCATTCTAACTTCTGCACCAACCTTTTCAGAAATGGAGTCTGAAATCTGAGCAGTTAAATTCTGAGTTAGCTCAGACTTCAGATTATCCAAAATACCAACACTTATAGAAGCCCCAAGTTCTTTCTCATTTATACTGGGCTTCTGAACCAACTCATTCACTTCTCTTCCAACAGCCATAAAGTCTTGCTTCAACCATTGAACACAAGAGGTCGAAAACGTCATCATCCAACGAACCACAAAGTCAAGGTATAAATTTTGAATTTTTTTTAAACAAAAAATTATAATTTCGGTCCTTTTTTTATGTTTTTTGTTTTATGTTTGTTGTTTCGTATAAAAAGGTTCGGATGCACGAGTCAACTTTGATCTAAATGACATTACTGAGGATGAGTCGGCGTTCCCGGAGCGCCCGTCCGGGAGAGACGCGGCTAAGAAAGCCGCTCATGGAGGGTCGTCGAGTTCGTCCGGCAAGGGAAAAGGGGTGGCTAGGTACTCGGAGACATTTGATAATCTCTCGATGAAGTTGGATGGGTTGTTTGAGGCGAGTAGGGAGCGGATCAATATGGGCAAGCAAAAGATGGAGATTGGAAAAAAGAAGCTTCAATCAAAGAATACCCAAATCAAGCTAGCGGAGTTGAAAGTGTTGAGCACCGACTACAGTTATCTTGGTGAACCCGATAGATCAATCATGGAGAAGGCGAAAGAAGAAGTTAGGGAGAAGTATCGTGATACCTAGTTTATTTATGTGTTGGACTTTATTATGTTTAATTCGGTTTGTTTAAGTTGTTTAAGTATTTGTGTGTTGGACTTATGTTTAATTTGGTTTGTTTAAATTATGTAATGGACTTTATTTATAAATTATGTGGGATGTTTTAATTATGGATGTGTTTTATGTAATATATATACATATATATTAGTTTTGGAGTAAAAAAGGTAAAAGAAAGAAGTAAAAAGTAAAAAAAAAAAATTGGTGGGAGAAACATGGATGCCACATGTCCAAAGTCCCCCCACCCCTAAATATGCCTCACTCCCCCATTTTCCCACCAAAATCCTCTTGCTTACATGGCGGATATCCCCCCATCCCTAAATATGCCTCACTCCTTTTAGCCTAAGTGAATGGTCTCACCAATCGTCATTTCATCTTTTTTTAACCCCTATATTTCACCTACCTTTAATCATGCTCTAATCATTCACCTCCTCACCATCTCTTTTCACCTACTCTTTTCACCTTCCCTTTAATAATGGTCTTAGAAGCCGGTTAGATATGAGATATGCTTTTGCATATATGGAGACAAAGGTAAAACTTTTAACTAGAGATTACTCCATGTTTCTACTACTTCCAACATTTCAAAGTTAGTTTTAGCATTGCCTTGGGAGTAGAGGTGTTGAAAAGGCGGGTTGGGTAATGGGTCAAAGTGGATTGGGTCAAAAAAATTGATTGTCATACACTACAATATCGAAATTGTTTGAACAAATCAAGTTAGGAGGTTAAAAACACCTGTAAAACAATTTGGAGTCTAGATGACTTTCAAGTTTCAACCCATCTGATGTTGGTCCCATCCGGATCATCTCGGGCTCGAATCAAACATGTCTAGTGAACAAAACTCACACACACAAACTCACACTTTGTATATATTGAATTCTGTTATGTTTTACAATGGACATACACTTCTATATATAGACATAATCCTAACCATTGTGCCTCTTCATGAAAGGTCACAACTTTCCATACATAACTTCTATTGTGACTTTTCCTAAAAGTCACAACCCTTCATAACTAACTTCCTATAACCGAAAACTACCATTCGGTTATTAACTTTATTCTTAACACATTAGACCCCTTAACTTATACACTTTACATACACGATTCTAAATACACAAACTAATTACACAACGACTCATAAACATGGATTAATGAATTACTATTCAACACTCCCCCTTAATTTATTAATCCATGCCTTCAACGTCTTCATGTCTTCAACTCGATCGTCTTTTTCTCGAACATGTTGTAGCGGGTCTCAATCTCGTCTTATCTTCAAATAAACATTCTTTTGAATTAGCCATTCTTGTAAAATATCTTCTTGTAGTCTTCGGCCCTTTTATCTTTCAAATGAGATAGGCCACCTTTCTTTTGAACCAAAAGCCCATAAACCTTTCTTGTTTTTATTATTTATGTTCATACAATATTTCAGCCCACAAAACAACTTGCACGCCTACTTGCTTTCTTTTCCTCTGGTCTTCGAACAACAACTTAATTAGGGAAAATAAATTCCCTTTTCTTTCTTCTGATTTTCTTTTTCTTGGATTGTTACAGCCCAACTGCCCACTCTAATGTCAGGCAACGGTACACAAACAAACAACACAGCAACAATGGTTTCTATCTTTCTCAATTCTTCAATTTTCAACTATCCAACAACTATGGGTTTCTGCTTCTGGTTTTTCTGCAAGTGCACGGTGGTGGTGGTTCCTTTTTCTCTGGCGATTGCTCCGGCGATTACTCCTGCAATTCGTCTTCTATCTGGTTCACGTCTCAACAGTAACGAACAGGTTACATTTTTTTTTGCTTTTCTGTAATTAATAATTGTTCTTCTATAATGAATCCAATTTCTGAACCAATTCTCTTAATTGATTTCAAAAACGGGATGGATCTTTTTTTCTTTCTTTTCTGGCGAGCGCACAACGGTGGCGGTTTCTCCTTCGCACAACCGATATGTCTCTTTCTCTTTACTCTTTTACTTTCTTTACGTATTTCTCTTGATTTAATCGTGTCTTGAATTTGATCCAATCTAGATAACTAGATCAAAAACTATCTCTGTCTCTTCTTTGAATCGATTCACAGTAAATCGATTCCGTCTCTTTTGTTAATTGATTCCCTGAATCAATTTCTTCTTGGTCTCTATATGATTTCGCTTCTTCTCTTGATTGCTACCCTAAATCAATCATTTGTCTTTCTTATATGGAACGATTCCCTGAATCGTTGGTCATCCTTTTGATTGATTCCCTGAATCAATCTCTCTCTTTCTCTGAACGATTCCTCTGAATCGTTGGTCTCTAGGTTTCTCTAACCCGTTCTGACCGGGCTGCTCACGGTCATTCTTCTCTCAATTGATTCCCTGAATCAATTGGTCTCTCTCTCTTTTCCCTGGAACGATTCCTCTGAATCGCTGGTCAATTTGATACTCCTGATCAAATTGTTCTTCTCTTGATTGATTTCTCCAAATCAATCTGTCTCTATTGATCTTCTCTTGATCAATTCGTCTCTCTGAAACAATTCCCCTGAATTGTCTGTCAATTTGATGCCCTGATCAAATTGTTTTCTTCTGATTGATTCCTCTGAATCAACCTTTCTCTATCGATCTTCTCTTGATCAGTTTCTTGAAGAAACGATTCCTATGAATCTGTTTCTGTCTCTTCTAATCTGATTCGTTCTTGCACTCTTGCAAAACGAATTCTCTTGGTTTGATTCAAGCCCCTGACGCTCTGATACCACTGTTGGTCCCATCCGGATCATCTCGGGCTCGAATCAAACATGTCTAGTGAACAAAACTCACACACACAAACTCACACTTTGTATATATTGAATTCTGTTATGTTTTACAATGGACATACACTTCTATATATAGACATAATCCTAACCATTGTGCCTCTTCATGAAAGGTCACAACTTTCCATACATAACTTCTATTGTGACTTTTCCTAAAAGTCACAACCCTTCATAACTAACTTCCTATAACCGAAAACTACCATTCGGTTATTAACTTTATTCTTAACACATTAGACCCCTTAACTTATACACTTTACATACACGATTCTAAATACACAAACTAATTACACAACGACTCATAAACATGGATTAATGAATTACTATTCAACATCTGACCCATTTCCTTTTTACGTACTTTTTAAAGTTGGCCTGTTGAACAACAATCCATATGCAAACTGACGCTAGGAAAATAAAAATGGGAAATGAATGGGCTGAAACACCTCTACTTACGATTACCACCACAAGTAGTTGCACCACCTATCTCATAGAGAAATTCAGCACCACAAGTAGTTGCACCACCTATGACCTTATCCCAGGAATGCAGCCTACACTAACTCCAAATCTCATTTTCAATAGACATCATATCTAATAGCGCAAGAGTTGAACAAATGAACCGAGACATACCTATCCAAGAGATTCAAATAAGAAGCTTTGAGTGGATTTCTAAATGGAAAGGAAATCGTGAGTTCAGAAGGAATCAATGGCTGGGGATGGGCAGCCCATGGGTCTGCTGTTTGAAATTGGTGGATACGGTGTCGATGACATAAGGTGATGAGTTCTGGTAATCGTTGGCCTGACTGACTTTTCCTATGTTTCTGTAGGTGCTTTTGATTTTCTTAAGTTATTACAGGTCTGTGTTTCGGGTAAACATTCTTTTGCCACATATGGTCTCTTTTGGTTGCACATAGGATGGCGTTGTAATAAGTACTTAGTGGCCCGTGTCATGTGGGGATTCTTATCAGATGTTGTAGTTCTATGGGTGGGTTCTGAACCTTTTGGTTACTTATACATCATTACAGTAGTCATATCTTAAATTAAAAAACGGTCAAATTAGTCACACCCGGAGAAGGGGTGGGGGGTGGGGGTGTTCAAAGCATACTCATACGTAAGGGCCTTTTTGAAAACTTCATTCAGAAAGTTGGGTCCTAAGTCCTATCGGTTTTCGAAATGACATTTTATCAAGTCATGACCATCGGATGGTTCGGACCAATAAGGATGGCCTGTGAAGCAGCAACAGTAAGTGGTTCTTTATGAAACATTCTTCTGTTCATTCTACGGCCTTGATGGTGATATTTGTTGATGCATGGGTCTATTCTTCTTTTTCTATGAAAAAGAAAGCAATTATTTTAATACACATGCCATGAGGATGAAATTTGTATTCATGACTTGAGGATGACCATGCTTGAGTTGTAGGTTGATATGAATATGATCATAGTGATTTGGCCAGTTAACATCCATTGTTTACATTCAACAGGTACAACTTTGCCCACCAAAACAGAAACACTTAATTTTCAATATATATGTATAGTAAGATAGAAAAGAGGTTTGGGTCCCGATACCTCGACGGTGTATGAGTGAGGTTAAGTTGTAGACAATCTCACCCTCCAACGACGGTGTAGATATCTAAGATAAAAAAGAACCTCCAGCCTCGCAAGGCATGAGGATAGAACCCTTGACCTCTGTCTCCATGGGCAAGGGCACTTATCCAACCTTGCTAGTTTCTGAATATGTATGTATGCCAGTGGTATTTTCTGTCAGGTGAATCTAGGGTCACTAATTAAGTCCTATTGGTTATCTAAATTCAAATCTAGCTTGGTTACTAGAAGGCCACCCACTCCTGCTGTGTCGGTCACGATTCCTGAAGGTAATGTTAATCTCACCTTTATGATTGACGATCAACCTGTGATATCGTATTACTGTATGCAATGAAAGCAACTTTGTAGTCGACTCTGAACTGGGAAATAATGATCAGGAAGGCAGTGAAATAATATATACAATGAGAAGCAGCCGCAATCTAAAAGCTTAGATCGAGCTGACTGCATCAAAGAACTTCGCATCCTTGGCTGTTATGGAAATACGAGTTGGTACATGTCTTACAAACAAGTAATTATGAAGGAGCAAAAGGTAAATTTAGTGTATATATTCTATTAGGATACCACTGATGAACTCGTTGTGGTTCATCACAATGATGTGGCACTGTCTGCTCTATTTGAGCTGCGTTGGATACATTTTTATTCTGTAAAAGCTCGACTTAAGCCGCAATAACTTTTTGCAATACTATGGTGGAACTTATCGATTCATGATATCATATCTGTCAACCCCTTTGAACGATATATGGGTCGTAGCGGCGATATATCAGGGACTAAAAATCATATCGGTCCACGATATATCGCCGCTACGGCCGATATATTGTTTTAAGGGGGTTGACCGATATGATGCCGTGAACCGATTGTTACGACTTTGCTCTTTTCCACCATACTATCTGCAAAAAGTTATTGCAAACTAAGTTGAGCATTTATAGAAAAAAAATGTAATCTACTCGGGTGCATCGACTGTGATGAACTGGAGCGGGTGCACCGATGGTATCCTAATAGAAAATATAGACTGAATTTACCTTTTGCTTTTTTTGTAAGGCATGTACCAACTGCTAATTCCATTACAGCTCGGGATTGTGACATTCTCTGGTACAATAAGCTCGATCTAAGCTTTTAACCTGTCGTTGCTTCACATTGTATATATTATTTCATTAACTTTTAGATCAATGTTTTCAGTATAGTGTCTACAAAGTTGCTTTCATTACATTGATAAAATTTTGATAACAAATATAGTTTTAATAAAAATGAATCTAAATCTTTAAATATATATAAAAGATAAACCTTAATTTTAAAATGGAGAAGTTTGGACCCTTAGATGTTGTTTAAGTTTTAATTAGAACAATTATATCAATTTGTTGATGTCATATACCTTTTTTAACTTTTTTAGATTTAATTAATTTAATAAATTTAAATATGGTCATTAATTATGGAAAGTAATTCCTACATTTTATAATTATAGAAAGTAATTATTTTATATGATATAATTTTATAAAAATCACTTTTTTGATTTTCTTTTACATTATATTATTTCTTTTGTTTTATGTCGTACATTTAATCAAATTATGAGTTTATATCGGATTTTTATCATATAACGTAATAATTATTAGTTATAGGTATTTAGTTTTACATCGTTATTATCTTATGATATTTAGATAAATAAAAGATATTACCCATTGTAAAATGACAGCATCACCAATTTTCAACATCTTTTATCTACAGTATGTTTGTTTAACTACGATATTAGAAAAATTTAGCATGTCATTAAGTATCTCTAATATATGAAAACTTTAGCAGTAGCAGGTAATATTCACATTTAAATTTATACCGTCACAAAACTTATAATTAACATACATATCCTACAAATAACTTTTGATGCAATTTTCTTTTTTTAAATAATAGTATCATCAAATTTCAACATGTCTTATTTATAACTATTAGTTATATCATAAGTCAAAACGACAACTAAATATTTCTGACCCGCGTATTACGCGGGAAATAATCTAGTTCAATAAGAACAGCAAAACTTCTCAAATCGATTAGCCATTACTTTACCACCGGTTGTAAACCTATTATCTAATTTGATAATAGTGCTATTACAATCATCAAATCGAAGAACAAGATTACATAGAGTTATAGAGAGGAATATGTGAAGATATATGAAAGAAAAATTGACAACGAATAACAAAAAGGAATTAATCACTGACTAATGTACTTTTCAGTTTGTACATGGTTGACCAATAAACTAAGATATTGATGTATATCACCTATAAACTTGTCAAATTTGTACATGGTTCACCCATCGTTGATCGGTCATAGGGGGTGATAGGTCATAGGGGTGATTGGTGATGGGATGATCTACTTGACGGGCTCCGTCCTTAGCCGTACGGGCTCTGCCTTCAGATTTAAAAATTCGTCGAAAGTATATCGAATGAACTCTCTAATGAAAGAGCATGAAATTTTAAGAACACCCATATAATTTTTATAATTTATCGATGTACGGTTTTTGAGATAAAGAGAATGAATTAGATGAATAAAATGATTTATGTCGGAGAAAGAAAAAAAATGAGTAGTTGAGATTGGAGGAGAGAGGAAAATAAGTGGCTGAAATTTGGTCTCCTTGTCTTTTTCTAAGACATAGTCTCAAATTAACCCACCCCTGTAACATAGTTTAACATTTATGCAGTTGGTGGATTAATAAATATTAATTAATAAATATATAGTTTATTTTAATATAAATCATAACAAACTTTTTAATATGTTTTGATATATCGAGTAATATAGTTTGTTTTTTAAGACGTGAATATAAATTATCATGTGGATTTGATTACCATCACAATTGAAGCATTCACAAATTTTAGAATATTTTTGTAGAAATATGTTTTTAATAATTTAATTATCAATAATCATGAAAAGCTAAAATATGTTAATAGTTATATTTAAATTAAGTATTTATTAAGATTCATTCTTTTATTGATAAGCTAAAAAGTGTAATTTAGTGATTACAAAAATGTGTAAATTAATAAGACTTTTATACAATTATTAATAGTAACATAACTTCTTCTTTTCTTTTTTTTTGCCAATGGGGTTGGTGGCCCATTGGTAAGGTCTTTGACCTTGGGAGGATCCACCTGGGTTCGAGTCCACTTCTCACATTTGTGAGGGTGGATTAATAGGGGTTTTTTCGAGAGTCTCTGGTTTTCAGGCATACGTGTAATTTAGGAGAGTAGGATAGAATGCCGTTCAAAAAAAAAAAATAATTAATAAAAAATTATAAAATAATATATAACAACTCATCATATTATATATATATATATATTATATATATATATTATATATATATATTATATATATATATTATATATATATATCTATATATATATATATTATATATATATATATATTATATATATATAGAATTGTGATTGCCTTCAAGGTATATATATCTATATATATACATGTATATATTTATATATATATATATTTTAATATATATATATTATATATATTATCTATATATATATATATATATATATATATAACAAGGTCCTAAATTCATTCATAAACAAATAGGAACCCTTAGATGAATTCCATCATTGATTTAGAACCATTAATTTTTTTTTAATTATTTCATCTTTATTAAATGACTGATGTGTTAAATCGAGTTTAAAAATTATAAACTAGAAATACCTAGAAACTCACTACTACACACTATCAGGCAGTGGACCCGTTCGTATGCAATATAGTTAAGAGGTAAGTCCGTGTTCGTTCTCGGGGATTGGTTTGAACTAGTTGTTTAATAAAATGGTTTGGAAAACAGGGTGTTGCTTCGAGTCTCTCTTTGACAAATAAATTAAAATGAATTTAAAAGACAAAACGCATAAAAGTAAAGAAAAGCTTCAGACAATATTAATAAAGATCATCCACCTTGAATTCGCTAGACTTCAAACATGATTGCATTCAATTAAGACCAAATTCATTGAGTTGAAAAGATAATCGTAAAAGGATTAAGGTGCTCACGTGGTACCACCAACCGTGAGCAAATTACCCAATCACCTAATTGCTAGTTTAATTACCCAAGCCGGTACCACCAATGCCTAGACAACCTTACCAACAATTAGTTTGCTTGACTATCGAATTAACAATTGTGCCTATGTGAAGATAACGTGGTACCACCAACCGTTATAAAACACGTTGACAAAATGACTCCTTTTATTAAAATGATATTCACTATCATACCATGAACTAGTGATAATTGCTCATAGACAAACAACCATTTGAAAATCACATATGCATCCAACTAGTACCACTAACGAAGAACACACATGCCACCAATATCATAATAATATATAAAAAGGAATTAAATCATCAAGATCTCGACACAATGATAATTGAAATCAACTCTTTGAATTAAAACATATAGCAATCACATCATTCGTCTAGTTTCCTCAAGGTGGATGATTGAATGTTTAGCCACTCATGATTAATTTAAAATAACAATCAAAATAAAAGAAGAACATGATGTACCAGTCGTTCTTGAAATTGAAATTGCAAGACAATAAAATAGATACGATCTAAGTGGGTGCCCGTGAATCTTCAATGAATCGGATGAAGAAATCTACCCTTGATCCTTGAAGGAATCCCTTGGAGAGCAGCTCTTAAAAAGAATTTGGATACTTGGGAAAATAGGGTTTTTTCCTTTATATACCTCCCCCAAAATCTGCAGCAAAAGGCTGCAACCCTGATACTCCCGTGCACTCACTGCGGCGCAGTGGCCTTGTGCACTTCCCACTGCGGCGCAGTGAGAATTCACTGTGACTTCCCACTGCGGCGCAGTGAGAATTCGTTGTTGACTGCGGCGCAGTGGGGTGTGAATGCTCCCACTGTGGCGCAGTGATAATTCACTGGAATCTTGTATCTTTGGTACCCAACGACTGCGGCGTAGTGGGGCAATAACCCTCCTACTGCGGCGCAGTGCATATCTGCTGAAATCTTTGTTCTTCATCATCAACATCACTCGAACACTCGGGTCAACTTCTTGGCCAAAAATCGTCAGAAAATGTACCAAATGGACGCGCAACCTGCTAAGAACCTGAAAGCACTAACAAACACCATAAACGCGCCAAATGCATACAAAATCGACTCAAAACACATACGAAAAAGGCCAATAATGATGTGGGCGATATGTATAAATTGGTCACATCAAATCCCCCCACACTTGAGCATTGCTTGTTCTCAAGCAAATCTGGAAATTAAGCAAAAAGCATTCCTTGGCACGAAGCTACATGAACACATTACAAATTTCCAAAAAGAAGCCAAACCAAGTATGTCGATGACAAGGACTTTGGTGAAGCTGTTTTAATCTTAAATGAAAATCCGAAATGTTTGACAATATCTGAACAATTCACAAGCCTCAATAACACGACTAAGCAAAAGTGAAACAAATGAACCTATCAAAATCATCCTCCTCCAACGAACTTACTATTGGGGTTGAATATATGTATGAATAACCACTCATTGCTCGGTCGTGATGCATATCTTACCATAAGCTTGAACAAGGATCATAGCTCCACCGACGTGGTGTGAGCACCAAGTACATCATCAAAATATGGCATATAAGTCGGTTGTAAAGTTAGGCTAAGGGTATTTACAATGGGATTTGGGAAGTTTAGGTAAGTGTTAATAGGAAATAACAACAGGATAAGTTATGTACAAAATAGTCTAATCAAACCCTTACCATTGATTGCCACCAACCCATAAGATGCTATCCCATGAACACACCTCAAAAGTAACAAGCAAAACCCGACACCAATGTGGTGTATCACTTCAAACAACTTAGGCACAACCACATCTTCCATTCTATTCATGAACCAAATGATACAACAATTCTTTAGACATATAAAAATGAGAAGTACCCACTAGTAGCCCAAGTTCTTTTCTTTCTTTTTTTTATTTTTTTATTTTTTCTGTTTTTCACTTCACTTTTTTATTTTGAACCATTTTTACTCTACTAGTAGGCACCCTCTTACAATGATGAACAATGTCTAAAACAATACACTTTATTTGAACAATCCAAGACAATCCTCAATAACTTGACCAATTGACGTATTCTCATATACCAAGAATATTCCAACTGACAATCCACTGAAGCTCTCCCAAACCATCCAAACAAACCAATGACAATCAATGGCCCCCCAGATTAGACTATCGGTATAGTAAGGTATAATTAGGTAAAGTTTACATATATAAGTGGATATATACAAAGGAAAAGGCTAAGTTAAAAAGGATGTATAAGTGTACTTTGCACTAAGGATGAGTGCAACAAAGGTTTACAAAGGAAGGAAAGAAAGTGTATGTATAGTAAAGGTAAAAATATACAAAAGCAAAGGTGCAAAGAAGAAAGAAAATACGGGTCAAACCTAATATGCCAATTCGTCATCCAATGTACTTATATCACAAAAGTGATCTCACTGCGGTCTCGTAACGATCACCAGGCCAAGTTCTAGCTCAACACATCACCGACACACTCATATCAAAGAAATGAACCCGGAAATGGAATAAATAAACATCAAATTCGCACATCTTAGTTCAGAGTTCGAAATGGAACCCTTACTCCCGAATAAATCCAAGAGCCTAAGAGAGGGACAAATTACAAGGCAATCAACCAAAACCGTAAACACCTAGCACATCTATAAATGAATGATGAATCTCACAACTTTAGGTGTTTGGGAAATTTGAGTATGCAAGTAATGTTATCAATCCACAAGGATCAGCCCAATAACCGTTCAGAACACATCTCGCCGATTAAAATTGTGCCAAGGAAAAATTTTGTAGTAAAATTGCTCATTAAGTTATGAATTAAGTGACAAAAGCAATTTACCACAAGGACAAGCTCAACACAAGTTTCAAATCATATCATCTTCCGTCATCTTACCAAATCGAAACAACCAATCTCAAACATGCACATCATAGTTCAGGGTTCAAGATAGAACCCTTACTCTTGGATAAAACCCAAAAGCCTACGAGAGGGACACATCCACAAGAATGGCTAAATCTCAATGGCAAAACAACAAAAGAGATATATCCGGTTGCTTAAACCTATTTGCCACCCCCAACACTTAAGATGGACAATGCCCTCAATGTCCATATTCGGTCAAAACAAAGGTAAATAGGGGTAAGCAAGATAGACATAAAGAATGAGAACACATACCGGATTAAGGACACACTCCGTTTCAAAACAAGTAAGTCGACCCCGCACCGCAAATTGCTCTTCCTAAAAAGGAAGTCCAATTTGCTTAACGGGAGAAACAAACTAGTTCCAAAACGGAAGGTGTGAGAGCTGTGTGTGAAACAATGTTAATAAAGATGCCAATCAAAAATATTGCGCTGAACTTACTGCCATCATATGCACATGACATCATAGTGAGCTACTAACACGATCACACAATCAAACAAATCCAACGGGTCCTCCCCCACACTTGGGTTCCACTAGGTATTGACCATCAATCGGATCAAACCTGTTCAATAACATTCCAAAAGACCGACCATCCAAAACATCCAAAATAGTTCAAACAAAATAAAGTACCACGCAGAAAATAAAAGAAAACAAAGGAGATTACAAATGATTCATCACCCCGTAGGGTGGATACCAGACAATGATAAATAAAGGAATGTCATAAGAGTACCAACATAACCAATAATCATATGATTCCATCCCACGGTACCGGATGGGAATCATTTCCACTCACTGCTGCTGTCCATGATAACCATATGGAAGACCGGGTGGACCAAAAAGGTCAGTAATCCAATTGCGCTCCTCTTCTTGAGCTGAACCTGAACCACCAACACCTCCCCCTGACTGACCAACATCAAATCCTGAAGCACCTGCATCAAAACCAGGAACAAAGGAAGATGAACCACCGGCAAAACCTCCGGATCCACCAGCATCATGTCCACCCTGAAAAACCCCAAACTGTACTGGACCACGGGGAGAACCTCCTAAATCATGGGGTCGTGGTGACATGTTCCCCGGAACAGTCGTCTGAGAGAAAAAAGGCTGACCCCCCTGACGATAATCAGGGACATAAATAGGCGGTGGAGAGAATAGAGGAATCGGGTCAGGTCGAACAAACTCCCGGCCATGATACTGAGCATCCCACATAGGCTGATAATAATCAAGGCTATAGTTTGTGTGGGCCTGCTGTGATCCAATCCAGGTCATGTCCTGATCCATCTCCGCTGGTAGTCATCAAAAGCCCGGCGGCTAGCCTGCTGATCATCATATATATTCTGAATAGTCTGTCCCAAAAGCGTAAGATCAAAGGAGCTCGGGACATGGATGCTACGACCACGCATCCTAGGTGGCTCCTGGAAAGCATCACCCATCTCTACATCAGCAGCCTCCAAGTCTGGAGGTGGTTCCTCAACAACACCAGTGTCATCCAACAATCTAGCAGGCTGGCTCCCCTGCTTCTTCTTCACTATCTTCCCCCGAATCAACTCTTTAACATGGAAATCCTCCTGATTAACTTGTGGAGACAGATGGGTCTGGCACTCCTCAGAATCAAATACACCCATCCTCTTGTAAATTCGGGTTATGAAATGTCCCAAAACCAACTCTGAGTCAGAATGATTACACATGCGATCAATCACAACCATCGGGGCCAATGCAAACTTCCTAGGAGCCCCCTCTGAAAACAGCTTTAACAACCACAAATCAGTCTGGTATGCCTTGTCCCAATGAGTAGACCTCTGGACCAAAAACGTAACTATCATCCTGTGAAGCAACCGAAGCTTAACACTGTGGATCTTAGACACACTAACCGTCCCACCAGAAGGCCAAGCCTCTCCTCCAGAAATTCGACCCCAATACTGTGGAATGGACTCACCATCACCCAAATCACCTTTGACATAATAACCCTGTCTCAAAAGTTGCCTGAAGTCCTGGTTATCCAACTCTTTCCTAGAATACATACCAGCATAAAACCCAAACTCAGCTATCGACAGCTTCCTCTGCTGTCCCCCACAGTAAAACAAAACAACCCTTTCTTCAAAAATATCCTTGATCTTATTCAATTCCTTAGTCAATTTCAAACTAGAATAAAACTCAAGGCATAACTCACGATAGACAGGTTCCCTGTTAAGAAAAATCTGTTGCCACATATCACTATTAACTGTCCTATCACCAACCCTCGCTTCTATACTAAACCACCTTCCAATATCACCCTGAACCCCAAAAAAACGAGCATCAGATTGAGCAAGATACCTGGGTGGGCAAACAACTTGCTTATGAAGCGTGTAAAGCTTGTTCAAATAATTGTTCTTGTGGGGTTGCGT
The DNA here is from genome assembly GCA_034093135.1 of Erigeron breviscapus. Taxonomy (NCBI): domain Eukaryota; kingdom Viridiplantae; phylum Streptophyta; class Magnoliopsida; order Asterales; family Asteraceae; genus Erigeron; species Erigeron breviscapus. Next base: position 66,687,861 of record CM067167.1, read on the forward strand.
AGCCCCATCAAACTCTAACCATGCATGCTTCTCGTTTCAATGCACCCGACCAAAAATTAAGAGGAGGTACCGCTGGTTCTCTCCTAGCCGTCTTACCGGGGACATCGGCAGTCCCGCTAGATTGTCCCACCTCCGCTTGCTTCCTCTTATCAGTAGTAGCAGTATGCAATCACAAACATTAAAGCAAACAAACACGTTAAATGTGGGATGCAAAACTTGAAACCTCATTCAACATCAAACTCAACTGCGGGTCAGAAGATTCCCACTGCGGCGCAGTGGGACTGGCTGGTCCTCACTGCGGCGCAGTGAGGCAAGTAACACGTGCAGGTCAGGTGCGGCCACTGCGGCGCAGTGGGCTAACACACAACACCACTGTGGCGCAGTAGGCTAAGAAATCTGGGTAGGTTCTTGTTTTCATTACGACAGGCAGCCAAAAACTAGGGGGAATTAATCATTCCATCAGCAACAACAAGCAATAATCCCCACATAATCAAACATTACTTCCCCCCCACACTTATTCATCCAAAAATTCCCAAATTTTTTCAAAACCCTAACTTCAATTTCAAAGTCAAATTCGGAAGAACAAGTGTTTGAATTGAGAAATAACCACCCCATTAGCATCAATAGCCCTTAAACAACAAAACCCACGAATTAATTCGGAATTGAAAACCCTAGAAATTAAAAATCAAAAATTAAGTAAAATAAAGAAAATAATCAAGAAAAACTTACTCCTCTTCCCATGATGAAATGTATGGAGATGAAAATCTGGAAAAGTGATTAAAGATGGAGGAGAATGGAGATCTTGATGGAAATAATGGAGTTTTGCTTTTAGATGGGAGCAAAGAAGAAGAAAGAGTGAAAAGTGATAAAGTGAAGAACAAAACTTACCTGGCCCTTACTTTGACCTACCCGGCCTCCCAATGCAGCGCAGTGGAGGTGCATCATTCCCACTGCGGCGCAGTGGGGCTTATTCCAACTTTGGGCAGAAGATTTTGGCTGCGGCGCAGTCAGCTCATTCCACCCCCACTGCGGCGCAGTGGGGCTATTTTGCTCCCGATGGACAGAACATGTTGACTGCGGCGCAGTGACCAAGTTACATCCCCATTGCGCCGCAGTGGGGATTCACTGTTCCGAATTCCCTCATTTTGGCTTAGAAATTTTTTTGTATGACAACTAAAAACAACTTACCTCAATCCGCTTCACACCAAATCTGCACCTGCACTTTCTTGACAAATCAAAATCAAATCTAACTAATAAAAAGAAAATAAAATGCGATAAAATAACACGGGTTGCCTCCCGAGAAGCGCTTAAGTTATTAACGAGTCTTTAGCTAGACTCGACCAACTTTCAAGGCTCGAATTCAAAAATGTGGATCTCCTCGATTATCCCCTCAACCTGCTCTTCTTCCAAATACAACTTAAGCCTATGACCATTAACAATGAATGACCCGTCACCATTACGCTTAAACAACTCTACATAACCCGATGGATACACATGCTTAATCACAAATGGTCCAATCCATCTAGAAGTGAGTTTAGGTTGCTTAATCTTAAATTTAGACAAGAATAACAAAACCTTAGCTCCAACCTTAAACTCCTTCCTACGGATTCTCTTATCATGCCAAACTTTGGTCCTTGCCTTGTAAAGCCTCGAATTCTCGTAAGCACCTAGCCTAAGCTCATCAAGCTCATGAAGTTGCAACATACTAAGTTCACTAGCTTCCATCATATCCAAATTCAGATTCCTCAACGCCCAATACGCCTTATGCTCTATCTCAATAGGAAGATGGCAACTTTTGCCATAGAGCAACCGGTATGGCGTGGTGCCAATCGGCGTCTTAAAAGCCGTCCTAAACGCCCATAAGGCGTCATCCAACTTCTTCGACCAAACCTTGGGGTTATCTCCAATAGTTTTCTCTAAAATCCTTTTCAAAGCCCTATTGGTGTTTTCTACTTGTCCACTAGTTTGCGGATGATAAGAAGTAGAAAAATAATGCACAACACCATACCTCTTCATGACCTTAGCTAATTGATGATTTGAAAAATGGGTTCCTCGGTCACTAATCAAAGCTCTAGGGCAACCAAATCGACAGAATAATTGTTTCAAGAAATCAATGACTACCCTCGCGTCATTCGTGGGCAAAGCCTTGGCTTCAGCCCATTTAGACACGTAGTCAACGGCGACAAGAATATATTGAAACTTATTAGATGGTGGGAATGGTCCCATGAAGTCTATACCCCAAATATCAAATACCTCGCATACCTGAATGCTTTGTTGAGGCATCTCATCCCGCTTAGTAATGCTCCCTTGTCTTTGACAAATGTCACAAGTCTCTACCAAAGTCTGGGCCTCCTTGAAAATTGTAGGCCAATGGAAACCTGCATCAAAAACTTTCTTACCAGTAACTGAAGGACCGTAATGACCTCCAGTTGGACCATAGTGACAAGCATCAAGAATCTCCCTCGTCTCAGCTCCAACTACACATCTCCTTACCATACCATCTGCACAAACACGAAACAAGTATGGACTATCCCAAAAATAGTGCTTAGCATCCGATATGAGCTTCTTCTTTTGCTGGGACGTGAAATCATTCGGTATCTCACCTGCAACCAAATAATTAGCAATATCTGCAAACCAAGGAGCATCATCAGAGTTAGAAATAAACATTAAAGACTCATCGGGGAAGTGATCATTAATCTCCCCATCTCGAAGTTCCCCCGGTGAGGATCTTCCAAACGACTCAAATGGTCGGCCGCCAAGTTTTCAGCACCTTTCTTATCCTTAATCTCTATATCAAACTCTTGTAACAACAAAATCCATCGGATAAGCCTAGGTTTAGCATCTTGCTTCGAGAACAAGTACTTAAGGGCTGAATGGTCGGTGAAAACAATGGTCTTACTCAACACCAAATAAGATCTAAACTTATCAAAGGATAAGACCACGGCAAGCAACTCCTTCTCAGTAGTGGTGTAATTATGCTGAGCGGGGTTCAAGGTCTTACTAGCAAAGTAAATTGGCTTAAAATGCTTATCAACCCTTTGCCCAAGCACGGCTCCCACAGCATAGTCACTTGCATCACACATCAATTCAAATGACAATTCCCAATCCGGTCCAACCATGATAGGAGAATTAGTCAACTTCTCCTTTAAAACCTGAAATGCACTCAAACAAGCATCATCAAACACAAAAGGGACGTCCTTCTCCAACAAGTGGGTCATAGGACGAGTAATCTTAGAAAAATCCTTAATAAAACGGCGGTAAAAACCGGCATGACCAAGAAAACTCCTTACCCCTTTCACATTGGAAGGCGGGGTAATTTGGCTATAACATCTATCTTAGCCCTATCAACTTCAATCCCGGCCTTAGACACTTTATGCCCTAAAGCAATTCCCTCGGTCACCATAAAATGACACTTTTCCCAATTCAAAACAAGGTTTGCCCTCTCACACCGTTCTAACATCCTTTCCAAATTATGCAAGCAAGTATGAAAAGAGTCCCCAAAAACCGAGAAATCATCCATGAAAACCTCCATGGAGGTTTCAAGCATGTCCTGGAAAATAGCTATCATGCACCTTTGAAAGGTGCCTGGGCATTACACAAACCAAACGGCATTCGCCGATAAGCAAAAGTACCAAATGGGCATGTAAAGGTGGTCTTTTCTTGGTCCTTGGGGTCAATGGGTATTTGGAAGTACCCGGAAAACCCATCTAAGAAACAAAAATATTCATTACCTGCAAGACGTTCCAACATTTGATCAATGAAAGGGAGGGGAAAGTGATCCTTACGGGTGGCATCATTAAGCTTACGGTAATCAATACAAACCCACCAACCCGTTATAGTCCTAGTGGCCAAGAGTTCCTTATTCTCATTCTCAATAACTGTCATGCCCCCCTTTTTGGGCACATAATGAACAGGACTAACCCAAGGACTATCAGCAATTAGGAAAAATGATCCCAGCATCTAACAACTTAATGACCTCTTTCTTAACAACTTCTTTCATGTTCGGATTAAGCCTCCTTTGTCTCTGGACAACGGGCTTAACATCATCAACAAAATCTATTTTATGCTGGCAAAAGTTAGGACTAATACCTGGAATATCGGTGGTCTTCCAAGCAAAAGCCCGCTTATGGGCTCGAAGCACAGACAAAAGACAATCCTTCTTCGTCACTCGAGAGTGAGGACGAGATAACCACGGGTAAAGAAGATTCACCTGACAAATAAGCATACTCCAAATGGGAAGGTAATGGCTTAAGCTCCAAATAACGAACTTCCATCAGCAACAACCTCCTCAAAACTCTCATCCTCGGGAGGTGTCTCATCCAAGCTAAGCGCCATAACCTCTGCAAACAAATCATCATCAGATATATCTCCCGATCCTAAATTAGCAATCTCCTCATCTCCAGTGTCGGTCTCCATTAGTTCCTGAAACTCTCGGTCTAAAGCATCATCAATAACGTCAATCCTGAAACAAGACTCATCATTAGAATATGAATGCTTGATAGACTTTTCAACATTAAACACAATTCTATCCGTACCCACTCCCAAAGAAATTTCCTTATCCTTCACACGGATGATAGCATCCGCGGTATTAAGGAATGGGCGTCCAAGAATAAGGGGTACCTTCGTATCTTCCTCCATCTCGAAGATAACGAAGTCAACTAGAAACACAATATGGCCTACCCGGACAGTCATGTTTTCAGCAATCCCAATGGGATACTGAAAAGAATGGTCAGCTAATCTAATACTCATGCGGGTAGGTCTCAAAACTCCTAGAGCCAACTTACTCCAAACCGAGTAAGGCATCAAATTAATGCTAGCACCTAAATCAGCAAGTGCCTTACAAGTAAGAGTACGAATAGAACAAGTAATAAGGAAACTCCCTGGATCTTCAAGCTTAGGTGGGATGCGGTTCTGCAAGATAGCAGAACACTCGGCATTAAGATAAGTAGCTTTCACCTCATCCATCTTTCCTTTGTTAGTCACAAGCTCCTTAATGAACTTGGCATAATGGGGCATCCCCTGAATAAGATCAACTAAAGGCACATTAATGTGAACATTTGTAATCATCTCCACAAACTTGTTATATTGCTCCTTCAGCTTTGCCTTTTTGAACCTCTGTGGAAATGGTATCTTTGGCTTGTATGGTTAACCTCTGGAACCACATCCGGTTTTGGTGGAGTGACCGGAGTCTTCACGGTTGAATCTTCCTCCATTTCAATCTCTTCATCAACCTCATCATCATCACTCCCTTTATCCTGCACATCCGAAACAACAACATTAGGCATAGGAGGTGAGTCATAAGACCTACCAGTACGAGTGGTGATGGCTTTGGCTTGCTCATTGCGGACTGGAGGTGGAGTGTATTTCTGTCCCTGATTCTGTCCTTGATTCTGTACAAGACTAAACTGAGGTCTAGGATTCTGCTGTGTGTTGCTAGGAAGAGTCCCCGTGGGCCTAGCAAGAGCGGCCATCCTACTTTCGAGATCCTTGAAATTAACTCCCTGGTTTTTCATGTTGATCTCCACCTTCCCACTTAACTGATCCAACCTCTCACTCAAAGTCTTAGTGTCTTCCCTGATCATTTGAATGCTAGTATTTGTTTCAACTTGGTTACTAGCCAATTGCTTCATCATCTCTCTCAACTCGGCATTAGGATCGGCATTAGAAGAAGCAGAAGAAGCTGATCCTTGTCCTTGCTGAGTCTGCTGTTGTGGCTGATTCTGATAATTATCTCTTTGCCACCTATTACCTGAAAAACGAGAATTATTAGTCTGAAAAGAAGAGTTATAAGAAGAATTACCTGAAGGCCGGTTCTGGAAACCGGTGTTGCGGTAGAAATTCCCTTGGGGTTGATTTTGAACATAGCTCACATCTTCGGGTGCCCAATTTGGACACTCATCAGAATAGTGCATATCACCACAATGATCACACCCATCGGCTACTACCTTAACATCCCTCTCAATTGCTCCAAACCTATTCTCTTGAGTAGCAAACCTCTTTTCCATGCGCTCAGATAGCGCCCTAATCTCTCCAATAACCCCTGGGTCATTGCTAGCTTCAACTTTAGCAACTCTCCCTTGGTTAGTACCTCTCTTCATCTTTCTCTCATTCTTCAAAAACCTTTCATCATCCAAAGTTGAGCTATCCTTCGCCATGTCTTCCAAGATTTGATAACCTTCATTGGGTGTAATGTTATTGAAACTACCCCCGAAAGCATATCCCAATTCTCGTTTAGACTTTTATCTAACCCATCAAAGAAAAGCTCCACATATTTTTCCCTAGTCAAATCGTGACCTGGACAATTTCTCAACATTTCCTTGAAACGAATCCAAGCCTCAACAACATCTTCTCCATTATCTTGTTCAAAAGATCTAATCATGTTCTCCAACCTTCTTTGAGTTCTAAGTGAATAAAACTCACCAATGAAAGCCTCCTTGAGTTGGTTCCAAGTAGTAATAGAATTTTCCGGAAGATCATTGAACCAATCAAGTGCTTCTCCGGTGATTGACATGGGAAATGTCTCAAGTTTCACGGCATTCATTTGGTTTTGCCCATATTGATATAGCCGAGCCAACTTTTCAAACCTATCTAAGTGTTGGTAAGGATCCCATTTCCGTTTCCCATCAAATTGATGCTCTTCTATGCTCTTTAGATGGTTTCCTTTCAAAGCGAAAGTGTGATCAATGGTTAGAGGTCTAATGGCGGAACCACGGCCAGTTGGGATCGTACGGACCCTCTCGCCATAGCGAGTGTCATTTGGACCCCTTGGTTGTTCGTCCCCCATTTCCTCTTGCTTTACTTCTAAATTGAAAAACTCGTCCAAAAAGAACCCTTCCTCGTCCGAATCAGGAGTGGGTTTAGCTATAGGTGAAAATGGTGTCGGTATTGGTGTTGTGGGTTCAGTGAAGTTAAACCTACGCCCTCTTGGTCTTCTAGGAGTAGATAAAGGACTATTCAAAGGGAGACCCGAAGAACGCAAGTTCATCAACTAAAGAAATATGCCTGCAAACACACAACTAACACAAACACGTAAAATGCACCTGTGATAAGAAAAGAAAACTAAACTAATAAACAAGTAACTTTCTCACGCGTGAGAAAGGATCAAACCGCTAAATTAACAACTAAATCGGCACACAATCCCCGGCAGCGGCGCCAAAAACTTGATGTGTTAAATCGAGTTTAAAAATTATAAACTAGAAATACCTAGAAACTCACTACTACACACTATCGGGCAGTGGACCCGTTCGTATGCAATATAGTTAAGAGGTAAGTCCGTGTTCGTTCTCGGGGATTGGTTTGAACTAGTTGTTTAATAAAATGGTTTGGAAAACAGGGTGTTGCTTCGAGTCTCACTTTGACAAATAAATTAAAATGAATTTAAAAGACAAAACGCATAAAAGTAAAGAAAAGCTTCAGACAATATTAATAAAGATCATCCACCTTGAATTCGCTAGACTTCAAACATGATTGCATTCAATTAAGACCAAATTCATTGAGTTGAAAAGATAATCGTAAAAGGATTAAGGTGCTCACGTGGTACCACCAACCGTGAACAAATTACCCAATCACCTAAGTTGCTAGTTTAATTACCCAAGCCGGTACCACCAATGCCTAGACAACCTTACCAACAATTAGTTTGCTTGACTATCGAATTAACAATTGTGCCTATGTGAAGATAACGTGGTACCACCAACCGTTATAAAACACGTTGACAAAATGACTCCTTTTATTAAAATGATATTCACTATCATACCATGAACTAGTGATAATTGCTCATAGACAAACAACCATTTAAAAATCACATATGCATCCAACTAGTACCACTAACGAAGAACACACATGCCACCAATATCATAATAATATATAAAAAGGAATTAAATCATCAAGATCTCGACACAACGATAATTGAATCAACTCTTTGAATTAAAACATATAGCAATCACATCATTCGTCTAGTTTCCTCAAGGTGGATGATTGAATGTTTAGCCACTCATGATTAATTTAAAATAACAATCAAAATAAAAGAAGAACATGATGTACCAATCGTTCTAGAAATTGAAATTGCAAGACAATAAAATAGATACGATCTAAGTGGGTGCCCGTGAATCTTCAATGAATCGGACGAAGAAATCTACCCTTGATCCTTGAAGGAATCCCTTGGAGAGCAGCTCTTAAAAAGAATTTGGATACTTGGGAAAATAGGGTTTTTTCCTTTATATACCTCCCCCAAAATCTGCAGCAAAAGGCTGCAACCCTGATACTCCCGTGCACTCACTGCGGCGCAGTGGCCTTGTGTACTTCCCACTGCGGCGCAGTGAGAATTCACTGGAATTGTTTATTCGTTGTTGACTGCGGCGCAGTGGGGTGTGAATGCTCCCACTGCGGCGCAGTGATAATTCACTGGAATCTTGTATCTTTGGTACCCAACGACTGCGGCGCAGTGGGGCAATAACCCTCCCACTGCGGCGCAGTGCATATCTGCTGAAATCTTTGTTCTTCATTATCAACATCACTCGAACACTCGGGTCAACTTCTTGGCCAAAAATCGTCAGAAAATGTACCAAATGGACGCGCAACCTGCTAAGAACCTGAAAGCACTAACAAACACCATAAACGCGCCAAATGCATACAAAATCGACTCAAAACACATACGAAAAAGGCCAATAATGATGTGGGCGATATGTATAAATTGGTCACATCAATGACAATATTAATACTTTCACTTTATATGATTAGACAAAAAACCTCCTTTAAATCATAAACCTTAAATATTAATTAATATTAGTATATGTAGACGCTAACATGAATCTTAGGTATATTAATGTTGATTGTTGAAGTCGACACCACCTACATTTGGTGGGATTTATAATTTGAGAATTTTTTTCGAATTCTTTTTTTTTTTTCTACATTTTTTTATAAACAATTTATCTTTACAATCTACAATATATATTTATAGAAAAGTGTATTAATTTTTTTTATACTAAAACAATGACCACTAGAATACTAGATGAATTTCAACTTTTAATATCAACCCTTATATGATATATTGACTAACTAGTATTTAAGCCCTTCCGATGGACGGATAGTCTCAAAAATATATATATCAAAGGTAAATATCAAAATAATAAATAACAAAACAGGTAAAAAATAACAAAACATGAACAAAACAAATTTAAAATAATAAACCCTTTTGTAGTAGAAGAAGAAGCCATAATCAAACTATAACTGACAACAAACTAAATTAAAAGAAATGAAAAATAACAATAACATAACAAATATCAAATAATAAACAAACACGAACAAAATACCAAAAATAAAATTAAAGTGATATAAAAAAACCGTATGTTTCTTTTGTTGAGAAATTTACTTAACTTGATTTGTTTATTAAATATAGGAAGGAGAAGATTAATATGAATGAGGATAATTAATAAAAATTTAGCTTGTATATATAATAATTTATTGGGAGAGCTTTAAGAATATTATATATCTTTAAAATCTAAAAAGATTTGTTTTGATAGAAAAAGATTTATGATAGAGTTTTAAATATAATTATTTATTTAATTAGCAAATAAAAAATAAAAAAATCTAGAAAAAAGGAGAGCTCTAGAGTAATTAGGAAAGATCTTCAAGCTTAAAAAGGGCTTTAAGAGGTGTCAAGTGTACCCTCAACCTCCTCTTTTAGTTATAGTATATATATTTACAATGTGATATTATTATGAAAGATAATTAAGAATTAAAATATAAACATACTTGTGATCCTGTATTTGACATTCAAGTATGTGTCTTTGTTCATGATATGAACCCATAACACGAATATGTTTATTTTCAATCATTTGTCCTATGATAAATAGATAACAAATAGAATTGTTTTCATATTCTTTGATAACAATTAAAACTCTTGATTTGAGTGACAATTTTAAACATTAATACGCAAAACTAATCTTAAATAAAAAGGGAGAGAATTTTATATCTTTTTGATTGAGAGATAGAATGAATCTTGAATGGAGTTCATATTGATTTGGATTTAGTATTCAAGTAACCCTCTGTTGTAAATCGTGTTTTGTTTAGTGATCGTCCCATGTTCTGTGAAACCTATTGTGTTTAGGATAAGATGTTGTATATCGTCATTTGTTATTGTGTTTGGGATAGGTATCTAGAGTTCATATTGTGTTTATAAAATATTAAATTTATTAATATTTATAATTTATAAAAATATAATCTAATATATTATTAAATTGGACGACATTATCAAAATTGTATTGACATACCAATGTACGACATCTATAGGTATCAATTTATAATATTTACTTATAAGCTAATATTTATCTTTAGTCATGTTGTCGACATTGATATCTATATGTGTAAATCTATATTTATTTATAAGATAAAAAGTCAAGAAAAGTCAAAATTACATTGAATACATATATTGTATTTCATCTTTTGAAATAATATTTTGTAGACAATATTTCATATGTTGAAATTTTTTAATTAATTAAATGATTAAAATCTTCTTAAGTTGATGGCTAAAAATAAATATAAATTAAGTATTCAGGGCTAAAAAATGTAAATTATTGATGGAAAACAAAAAAGTGTAAATTAATGAGACTTTTTCTACAAATATTAATATAAATTATAGAGTAATTAGGAGAGAGTATTAGACCTAAAAAGAGATTTTAGGGGTTCAAGTGTACCCCAACCTCTTGTTTTAGTTATATTATATATGATGAAAAATTACAAATGCTTTCACGATATATTTAAGGTTTTGTTGTTATAACCTCATAGTTTATTGTTAATGTACATAAATAGTTGTATATTTTATCATAATGAGTTTTTAGTATTGATTTATGCAAAGATGTTCCTTTAGAGCTAGAATGAGATATTGTCCACTTTATCGCCTCAAAGAGCAGTGGCCCTGTTATTTTGCACGCCTACGTAGTGAGACTCAAAAAGTACCAATGCTCAATTGAAAGAAACATAAATGCTCTAGAAATCCATAAACACAGGGGTACGAACTAATTTTTTTTTTATCAGAGGGAAGGATGGTGAAAACTATTTTTTTTTTATCAGAGGGAAGGATGGTGAAAACTATTTTTTTCTTCTATACATTAATGACTCCTAAGACTGTAGTTAATATTTCTTTATATTTTGTTATAATTGTATCTATACACAAATAATTTTCATAAAACTCATGATTATTAGTTATATTATAAATTAGGTTTAAGTCATAAAATGTAACATACCAATTAAAATTATTTTAAAAGCAAACATTTCTTAATGGGATAGGTTGTCCATTATTCAGGTATTTATACATTGGGGTTTTTCAGGAAGGTTTAAATTTTGGTAGAGAATATTCATGTATTCTCGTGAAAAGTCCTAAACATTCAAGTTATACAAAGTTATAACAATGATATGCCATATCTTATAAATACTGAATATAATTTTTCAACAATTCGATATATGTATAACTTTACATCATTATAATAGATATAATATGCATAGCTTACTAAAAATTTTTGATAAAAATTATTTTAGAATAATAACATTATTAAATTTCTATGTATCTAATAGATAACTACTAGCTATGTTATTGTAAAAACTTAATATGTTTATCTCGCGTATTACGGGGGAAAATAATCTAGTATATATATTAAAAGATAAAAATAAATGATACGGAGTAATATGTATTATCAACAGATAATTGCAAGATTGGTCCCTATGGTTTACATTTAGCAATGGGGTCCCTTTTCGAGTTCATTAGCAATGGGGGTTCCTTCTATTTTGTGTGAAAAGACGGTATTGCCCCTGTACCCGATGGCTACATGCATACTTGACGACACTCACTAACGGTCCTGTTATAAAGGGACCAATTTTGCAGAACATTATCAAAATAGGGACCCCATTACAACGATACTTGCAATAGGACCCTCATTGCTAAAGTGTGAAAACACAAGGACCATTATTGCAATTAACTCTGAAAAAATAATTGAATCAAACCTTATATATTGTTACTGTCATTATTATGCTACACATAAAATAAAGAACCGATTTTTATTTTTATGTTTATGGATAAAACATATATACAAAAACACAAACATAGAAATTAAAACAAAATAAATAACATGAAAAGTAAAATAAAAAGTAAAACTAAAGTTATAGGCAGTATGGAAATAGGAGAAAAAGAAAAAAAAAAGAAGCAAAAACAAATCATACAAACTCTATCAAGCTAAAAATTTCAAAGCCATTAAAAAGTAACAAATTCCAATCAAATAAAAAAAGGACCATTTCTTCAATTCTTCTTTATCTTTACTTTTGATAAAACAAAGTTCCAGTATAAGTTTTGTTTTTCAAATGTACACGTGGCTATCAGAGTCCCCCCTCTACGAAACAACTTCAGTCGAAAAACATGTTATCAATCTCCTTTTTCTATCTTTCTTATTCCATCTTATTTCTATTTTCATTCTCCAGCTTTTTTTCTGAAAAGCTTTATACCTAAACATCCATGGATAAAACCATCTCCTATGTTGTCTTATTTTTGAAAATTTTTAAAAATCTTTAGCTAAGAATATTGGTTTAACCATTGAAGTATATCCTTAGGTTGATATATGTGGGCTAAAATCATATCTTATTACGAGTATAATATAATATATTAAAGGAGAAGAGAACAAGACATAATTTTTTTTTAAAATTGGGTCAAAATATTTTTAAGTAGACTAAGGGCCCGTTTTTTTTATACTCATTAAGTGCTGAATGTATTAAATGACTGAATGTATAAATAATGTCTGTATCCATTAAGTAAAAATAGATAATTAATGGTTATTATTGTTTATTAAGTAAAAAAAAAGTGAAATTTTTGGTTAAAACCTCAAACTTCATTTCGCGGTAGTGCAGGTGAATATCACTAGTTAAAGTTGAAGTATCATAGATGAAAACAAGTTTTGTAACTATACAATATATTTGTAAACGTTATCCGTAGTTCTAATTGCAATCCATATCAAACTCCAAATTTTAATTTTGTTAAAAAAAAAGAAAGAAAGAGAGAGAGAAAGAAAGAATACTCTAAATAAATCTTAAAAAAACTTAACCGGCCGGTTGTCTACGACAAAAAAAAAAAGACGTCTTCTTCTCGGATATATGACGACGATTAATATTGATCGTGTAGAGAAAAAAGCACAACAATTATCGTTGGAGAATGAAAATGAAGACGCGTTAACTATGATGAAAGAAGACCTACATCATCTATTCCTCATAGATAAACCAATATTGAAAGCACGACAACATTTGAAAGAACCAAGAGATGAACAATTGGTACGTACATCATACGTTAAATATATATAATGTATATTGTGTACAGTGGTGGAGCCAGTATTTTTCGTTTAGACATACCGAAAATTTGATCAAAAACAAGTGACAAAATAGAATTTTGAGTGCGCAAAAATTTACCTATACGTGAAAATTAGACTAAAATACATTAGAGTTAGGTTGAGACATCTTCAGATTAAATTAAAGTGTTAAATTTCAAAGATCAAATTTAAATCTTCACTATAACTTAATGGTTCAAAATGTCCCAACTTAATTAGTCAAGTCAAGACAACTTTAAATTAAAAGATGCTCATTAATAATAGAGTAGTAATAGTAATTTGTCGATGTTGATGTTGTATATACAGGTTCGTAGAGATAAAAAACTTATGAGGGATTTCGAACTTGAGTTGATTGGTTGTGTTTTTGCGCTGTTGGAGGCTATCGACCCCAGGGTTGTTTCTCTTGGATTAAACCTACCACAACAACAAGAGGAGGAGAAGACTACGTATATCGACCATTCCCTCATTGCGAACTCTGCTGTCCAAGAATTGTGCACTCTTGCTAATGACAATAATGGAATTATATGGACCAAATCTCCAATGGATGGGAGGGACATTCTTGATGAAAAACATTATCAACGAACCTTCCCCAGGCCAAATTCCAGCTCTTCTTCATGGACCGAAGGATCAAGGGCTTCTACTGTTGTTAACATGGAACCAATGCAACTAGCCCATAAGCTCACGGGTGTACGTAGTAACTCATCCGCCCAATTCAATAAGTACATCTTAGTTTCTAGATAGATACTATCTTCATTCTTACAATTTATATTTTTTCAGTATAAAAGGAGCGAACTATTTCCAACCATAGTGTTGGAAGAAATAAAAATCCGAGTCTTGTTCAATGGATCATCCTTATATAACCCAGATGGGTCTTTGCAGCTTGTATTTCAGCCATTCACTTTTCTCTTTCTCTTTCTTGTATTCCTTTTTATTATATTTGCTTATTATCTATACTCTCTTGTATAATGTCACAGATATACACAGAATTGCAAGCGACTACACCATTAGTTCCCAAAAGGAGCTTTGTTTTTCTTAGAACTTGTAAACAAATCGATCAGTTGACTTGGGTAGTTGCAGATGTTCCAATTGAACCTTCTGGGATTGTTGGTTATCCATCTGGATGTTGGATACAAGGAACAGCCGAGAGATTATCCAAGGTTTAAAAATCTTCGTTTATTTCTTTTTAGAAGAGCCAGACACTTATAAGTTATAACCACCTACTGTAAAAACCAATTTACCCTGCATATTGATTTGAACAGGTCATATGGGTGGAGCATTTTAAAATTGAACATAGATCTATACCCCGCAAGATTTACAACATTCTGGGCCATATAGGCTTGGCATTTGGAGCTGAACGATGGGTCGCATGCCTTGAACAATCATGTGAAAGAAAATCGTATGAGATGCAGACTCTTCCTGGAGGTACGTTCATCTATATATACATAATCATAAATGACTAAGTGTTGATATGCATATAATAATTAAAATTCAATTCACGGGCAGATAATGAGTGTGATTACGAGATTAGATATATGATGTTGCTGGGACAAAGGATGGTTGATGCCTTCTGTCAGATTATAAGTCCTACCATTGACGATGACCCGTGGTCATTTGTTTCTGGTCCCAAGTCCTTGAAGATATATGCAACCCTCCGTGAGTCTCCTTATTATGATGATCCGAAAGAAATGGTTATTGTAGCAACCACCACCTTTCTTCTACGTGAGTACTCTCCAAAGTTTGTCCTTGAAATCCTTGGAGATGAGCGTAGGCGTCATGAGGTACTATACTAGTTAAACATTCAAACACACACACAGACACACAATTCATAATGGTACCACATAGTAATTTAATCTGGTTTTCGCAGTGGGATTTGTCTGGGAGGCCTGAGGCACTCACAGATGTGGGATATTACACAACTGGCAAGGACCCTTGGAACGCTATATCTGTTTTTGAGGTATGTTGACACGCACGATCGCATGTCTTTCAGATACCTTTTGTACGTGCTAACATGGACATCTGATGCAACAGATTGACGAGTCCAGCGGTCATCAGATACTCCAAGAGACTAGTGTCAACCGATCTGGTTCATTAGTGGTATGGTCCACGGTTAGATATAAGAAAAATGATGATGAAGAGGGTTCGCTATCAGCTCCAACAGCCTCCAAAATACTAGTAGTAGTAGCAATACGTTTGGTGGCTCATTTGTGACGCTGGGGGTACAGCTTAGGGCCGTCGGCATCAAGTCATTGGATGAACTAGACCCAAAGGCAATGCCAATGGACTTTATCAACAAATATATAAAGGAGACCCATCGCAGAGTCGTTCACCTTCTCCAGAAGGTATGTTCTCGTAGTTGGCTTGTTAGAATGAGAATTCATTTACATTGTTTAAGAAAAAACTCCATTTTATTTCTTTTTCACTACACAAACACGTACAAGAGATTAATTTACCAATGTGCAGGGTCAGACAGAGTAAGCTATTTTAATCCATACACAAGCATCACGTATTTAGAAAATTTATTTTGTTAATGATTCATTTTGTTCAGTTAGCTTGTGGCCTAGCTAATCCTTTCATACGACGTATATTTAACAGGAGTCTGCGTGCAGTTCAACTTAAAAGGAACAAGAGGAAGACTGATGGGACAAGTGATTAACAAGGGTCCTGGCTTCTGGTTTCATTTTTTTTTTTTTTTATGAATCGCTACACTTATTAACAGTAACTTTTGGGTCTTACCATGAACCAAGTAGTTTTGTCTTTCTAATAATAATAATAATAATAATAATAATAATAATAATAATAATAATAATAATAATAATAATAATATAATTACTAATTAATAATAATAATAATAATAATAATAATAATAATAATAATAATAATAATAATAATAATAATAATAATAACAATAATAATAATAATAATAATAATAATAATAATAATAATAATAATAATAATAATATTAATAATAATATTAATAATAATAATAATAATAATAATAATAATAATAATAATAATAATAATAATAATAATAATAATAATAATAATAATAATAATAATAATAATAATAATAATAATAATAATAATAATAATAATAATAATAATAATAATAATAATAATAATAATAATAATAATAATAATAATAATAATAATAATAATAATAATAATAATAATAATAATAATAATAATAATAATAATAATAATAATAATAATAATAATAATAATAATAATAATAATAATAATAATAATAATAATAATAATAATAATAATAATAATAATAATAATAATAATAATAATAATAATAATAATAATAATAATAATAATAATAATAATAATAATAATAATAATAATAATAATAATAATAATAATAATAATAATAATAATAATAATAATAATAATAATAATAATAATAATAATAATAATAATAATAATAATAATAATAATAATAATAATAATAATAATAATAATAATAATAATAATAATAATAATAATAATAATAATAATAATAATAATAATAATAATAATAATAATAATAATAATAATAATAATAATAATAATAATAATAATAATAATAATAATAATAATAATAATAATAATAATAATAATAATAATAATAATAATAATAATAATAATAATAATAATAATAATAATAATAATAATAATAATAATAATAATAATAATAATAATAATAATAATAATAATAATAATAATAATAATAATAATAATAATAATAATAATAATAATAATAATAATAATAATAATAATAATAATAATAATAATAATAATAATAATAATAATAATAATAATAATAATAATAATAATAATAATAATAATAATAATAATAATAATAATAATAATAATAATAATAATAATAATAATAATAATAATAATAATAATAATAATAATAATAATAATAATAATAATAATAATAATAATAATAATAATAATAATAATAATAATAATAATAATAATAATAATAATAATAATAATAATAATAATAATAATAATAATAATAATAATAATAATAATAATAATAATAATAATAATAATAATAATAATAATAATAATAATAATAATAATAATAATAATAATAATAATAATAATAATAATAATAATAATAATAATAATAATAATAATAATAATAATAATAATAATAATAATAATAATAATAATAATAATAATAATAATAATAATAATAATAATAATAATAATAATAATAATAATAATAATAATAATAATAATAATAATAATAATAATAATAATAATAATAATAATAATAATAATAATAATAATAATAATAATAATAATAATAATAATAATAATAATAATAATAATAATAATAATAATAATAATAATAATAATAATAATAATAATAATAATAATAATAATAATAATAATAATAATAATAATAATAATAATAATAATAATAATAATAATAATAATAATAATAATAATAATAATAATAATAATAATAATAATAATAATAATAATAATAATAATAATAATAATAATAATAATAATAATAATATCAAATAATTAATATATAAAGTGACTATATATATAAATTTAACATCCAAAAATGTATAAATGTAAATAATAATAATAATAATAATAATAATAATAATAATAATAATAATAATAATAATAATAATAATAATAATAATAATAATAATAATGACCAGTAGACGTACTCTAGCTTGCAGTTAGTTGTAAAGAATCTAATCTATTTTTCTTCAATTCGCTTGGGTCTTACCATTAACGTACTATTTCCCCCGTTTTCCTTCTTTGTTTGAAGTTTTTTCAGTTGATGTTGATGCAGAGCTTGTATTACTATTTCCCTACTTAATAATGCCTATCTAACTCTAACATGATTTGTTGGAATATAACATGATTCAATTCGTAATAAACACGTACCGGTTGATCCTGAGGAACCTGTGAGGGCATTAAACATTGATGCCATTGATTCGGGTTCCCAAAATAAGATGATTGATTTAGGATGGAAAGATGAATTCTGAATTTATGAATTCAATAGAGGATTAAGGACGAATTGGGGTGTTTAGGGAGGCTGTGATTATGTGTGTGATTAACCTGAAATTAGGTTAATTACTCTCCATTTATATAAGGAGCATATTTTCACATTTAGTCCCTCTGGTGTTTAATTCGTGCCTCATTAGTCCTCTTAAGTCCAATCACCTAATGGGAAACCCTATAATACGTCTTTAAGAGTAAATACGTCCATCGAATATTTACTAGACATAGGGATTTCAGTTATCGTCAATTATCATATCAGGAAGGATAGATGATCAGTGACGGTCACACTAACGTGGTTCCAACATTCTCCCACTTGACCAAGCGATCATTTATCTATGAGCATTTAATAAGTCCGGCCGGGATAATACTCATTTTTGTTTTAAACCGAAATCATAGCCAATAAGTACAGTCGTAGAGAAGAACATCAACTCAGGACCCCCACTAGTCAAACTATGACTCAAATTTAAAACTAATAAGCAATGATCAATTGACTAAGACAAATTTTGTTATATAATGTCTTTACACTATTATGAGCTCGAAGTGTAACTAATAGACAAACAAAATCTGAATAAGGAGGAAAATTTTCATTAACATAATAATAATAATAATGACCAGTAAAAGTACAATATGCTATCATAATAGGTCCTTTAGTAAGCCTCATCTTCGATACGTATCCTACGAAGATTTTTAGGAGGAAGACCTTCGGTCATTGGATCCAGTAGCATCTTATGTGTACTTATGTACTCAATACAAAGAACATTTTCCTCAATCTGTTTACATACAAACAGAAACTTTGTATCAAGATACATCTCAGCGCCAGTTGAACTGTTACTGTTCAAGCAAGTTACGGTAGCTGAGTTATCACAGTAAAGCTTCAATGGTCTATAAATAAAGTTGACGATTTTCGAGTCCACTGACTAAGTTCTTTAACAACATCCCATGACATGAAATTATGAACGTTCAGACATCATGGTAGACGTTGCAGTCAGTTTCTACTTATGACTCCGTCAAAAGATAGGTTTGCCAACTAACCATAAATATATACATTCAGAAGTAGATTTCTTATTGGAATTAAAACATCCTGCTACTTCTAAGTTGTCACCTCTTCTATAAGTTAATGTGTAGTCTTTGGTCCTTAGCAGATATCGTAAAACCTTTTAGCCGCTTTCCAGTGTGCTAATTCGGGATTAGATAAGTAACTCCCAAGCATACCGGCGATATAATCGATATCTAGATGAGTACAGACCTGAGCGTACATAATGCTCCCAACTACTTATAAGTAAGGTATCATCCTCATTTGCTCCTATTTTATCTCAATGATTGGACTTTGGAAACAATCACATACGTCTCCTTTTACTACTAGAGTTATAGTGGGTGTGTAGTGCTGCATGTTATGGCGTTCTAAGATGTGTTCAATATAAGTCTTTTGAGAAAGAACCAGAACATCATTACGCCTATCTCGATGTACTTCGATACCTATAACATAAGAGGCATCACGGAGATCTTTTATGTCGACATTCTGCGAAAAGTAAACGCTTCGACTCATGCAACATATCCAAGTTGTTACTTGCAAGAATATCATCCATGTGCAAAACAAGGATTGTAAATTTACTCCCACTGATCTTGAGATAGGTGCAAAGATCCACTTGATTCTTTAGGAAGTCTTGTCCTTTTATGACTTTATTAAACTTAAGGTACCATTTTAAGTGATGCTTGCTTCAACCCGTATATGGACTTATTCAACTTGCAGACCATGTGCCATTTACCTTCTGGAATTATAGGTTCACATGTATACGTCTTATTGCAAGTTTCCATTCAGGAAAGTGGTTTTGACATCCATCTGATGTAACTCTAAATCATAATGAGCTACTAATGTCATGACAATCCTTAAGGAATCTTTATGAGACAGGAGATAAAGTCTCTTGATAATCAATTCCTTCCTTTTGAGTAAAACCCTTTCGCAACTAGTTATGGCCTTATAGCGTTTGACGTTTCCTTTCGGGTCTAATTTGGTTTTGAAGATCCATTTACAACTTATAAGTTTGGATTCTTCAAGAAATTCAACCAAGTCCCAAACGTCATTATGCTATATGGAATTGAGCTTTCAAATTACAGCTTCATTCCACTATGTGGCCTGATCGCTAATAATGGCTTCTTAATAAGAGGTAGGATCAGTAAGCTTTCCAATGTCCTCAACTTCAGTTAAATAAGTTATGAAATCATCAAAAGTTATGGCCTTGCGTGACCTAGATGATCTCCTGAGTTGATTTTCAGGTTGAGTAAGGAAGATGCTTTAGCATTAATAGCATTAAGCATTAATAGTAAGATGCTTTGCTTTAGCATTATTTAATAAGATGCTTTATCATTAGTAGTATCATAATTAGGAGGATTAGGATTCTGATTTGGAGAAGGTGGATCAGTGAGTTTAGGAGCAGCGTTGAGTACAAGAGGAGTTATCGGAGGAGTAATAATAACCGAACCGACGAGTGGTTCCCCCCGCTTCTTGTACTTATAGCAAATCTTAAGTTATGATTTGTCGTGCTCCCACTGATCTCTTAGTTCTCGACAAACGTGGCATGATGCGTGTCAATAATGCTAGTAGTGTAGGAAAGACAGTAAAACTAATAACCGATAAAGAAACATGTAAGGGATTTAGGATCCAGTTTCTTTAAGTTAGGGTTACAGACTTATGCTTCGGCATGACAGCCTCATACTTTCATATATTTTAGACTCAGATTCCTTTCTGTCCAGGACTGTTAGGGACAGATTCTAATGGAACTTATATTGAGTATATGAAAAGCTGTTTTAAAGGCCTTAGTCCAAAGGAAAGTTGGTAAGTTAGTGTTGAAAAGGCATACTCTTCACCATGTTCATTAAGGTTCTATTTCTCCTTTTAGCAACATAACATTTTGTTGAGGAGAACCTGACATGGTGTATTGGTTACTTATGTCTTGTTCCTTTAAAAAGTTATGGAAAAAGACCATGAGCTTCACCAATATCAGTATGTCTACCATAATACTTACCTTCTTTATCTGATCTCACAACTTTTATTTTTACGATCAAGTTTGTTTTAAACCAAAGGTTTAAGATCAATAAAAGTCTCTAAGGGTTCAAATCAGATTTAGGTGCATATAACGTGAATAATCGTTAATGAATGTAATAAATGATGCATGTCCTGAAATGAATGCGGGATAGGGGCCACTTAACGTCAGAGTGAATTATTTCCAACAAGTTGGAACCTTTAGTAGCTCCTTTCTTATTCCCTTTAGCCATCTCACCTTAGAGGCAGTAAATACATGTTTCAAAATCACTAAAGTCAAGAGAATGTAATATTTCATCCTTTATGAGTCGTATCACGCGAACTCGTGATATGTGGCTAAGATATTTATGCCACATTATGGAGGAATTCTCTAATTATTTAGGTGATCTTGTCTTTGTTTTAGTTATGTCATCAATATCAGGAGACAACAAAGACTGTGAGAAATTATGATCTAGTTCTAACTTATACAACATTCCATTCAAGAAACTAGGACCACGTAATGCATTATTATGAGTAATGGCAATCTCGTCATAACCATGAATTATTACATAACCTTCAAGGTCTTAGACTAAAAAAAACAGATACAAGGTTTCGAGAAATTCTCGATACACATAAGGTATCTACTAGTCTAATACACTTTCCATTGTTTATATGTAAATCATAAGTCTCCATGGTTTCGACATATAAGAGATCAACCCTTCCAACTCTAGGCTTTCTCTGGTCATTTGATAGTTTCTAGATTGCATGGAATCCTTGTATAAAACTAGAATCACTCACACATGTATTGATAAGTACATCAAACATAAAAAAAATCAAATATTACAAAAATTAAGTTACCTTTCTTAGCTAGCTACTCCTTGATTTTAGGGCAATCTAGGCACAATCATAATTTGCAGTTAGGATTGCTTGTCAAGGACTTAATGCTAGAGGTAGTAGCACCATGATTAGCCTTTGAACTTTATTTGCAGTTTTTATTACTGTTTTTTTATCTTTCCTCTTAATGGAATTAGCAGTGGTACTAAGATGAACAACTTAAGGTTGGCCCAACTTAAGGCGACCATTTTCTTGCACACACATTGCTATTAGTTCACTCATCAACCATTTATCCTTCATAGCGCTAAAATTAATTTTGAAGGAGTCGAAATGAGCAAGCAATGAGTTCATTAAAATGCAAAAGAAAATTGTCATAGACTTCCATTTTTTTTTATTTTTTTTTTTGGACTCTTAAGCTTATGAGTCATGTCAGTCATTTACATTATGTGTTCACAAGCACTGCTATTTCCTTTGTATTTAAGCTACTTGCAAACGCCTTATACATTCCCTCGGAAACTATGATTGATGAAGTTTCTGACCATCATTATTGACAAGTGATTCGCCCTATCCCACTTTATTAAAAATTCGCTTTCTGAGCTGCGGAAGAGTTAGCAGTAAAGCAGTGGGTTCATTATGGTGAATGACATAGTCAAGGTCTATCATCTACAGAATTAGAGGTAATTAATCCTTTCATAAAGCAAAGTTTGCATCAGTAAGTGGCTCAATGCCTAAGTTAGGTACTTCAGTGGAAATAAGGAGGATATTAATTTATGATACAAGCAATAGAAGATTATAATAGTAATGCCTAAAATAAGTAGGCTTAATAGTAATGAAATTATAGTGACATGATTAGCTATATAAGGCAAACTAAGTAATGTCTATAAAAGTAAGGGAACTAAAGTAATGCCTAAAACTAACTAAGGGCTAATAATAATGTTCCTTATAGCAACATAATTAGATTTCAAAAGGTAATGAGACTAAGACCATTATATTAATGAAGCTAGTGATAAGTAAGCCTATTGTAAACACCAAAACAATAAGCTAAAGTAAGGCTCTACTTAGATGTTACATCACCTTTGGGCAGAAGTAACTAAGATCTAAGCAAACATGAGCATTAGGTCATGCAATACAACGCTCATCTTTTGACCTTTGGGCACAAAATTAAGAATCGTGTATTTTAGGCATGAAAAGAATCCCTTTGCTACACAAAACATATTAAATCACCTTTGGGCAGAATTAATATACTAAGTGTTAATTATGCAAAAGAGAAAAGAGCGCAACATGAGAATCACATTTGACCTTTGGGCGCAAATGATGAAACCATGTACTTTAGTGCGAAGCCCCCACACATTACGGGGGTCCGGGGGCAGCGCCCCTGGAAAGCGGGGTCCAAGGGGCGGCAGCCCCTGGCGGGGTCCAAGGGGCAGAGCCCCTGGCTGGGGTCGAGCTGTAAAGGCTTGTCATTTTTTTTTTTCTTTTATGAATCGCTACACTTATTAACAGTAACTTTTGGGTCTTACCATGAACCAAGTAGTTTTGTCTTTCTCTGACGTACTCTAGCTTGCAGTTAGTTGTAAAGAATCTAATCTATTTTTCTTCAATTCGCTTGGGTCTTACCATTAACGTACTATTTCCCCCGTTTTCCTTCTTTGTTTGAAGTTTTTTCAGTTGATGTTGATGCAGAGCTTGTATTACTATTTCCCTACTTAATAATGCCTATCTAACTCTAACATGTTTGTTGGAATATAACATGATTCAATTCGTAATAAACACGTACCGGTTGATCCTGAGGAACCTGTGAGGGCATTAAACATTGATGCCATTGATTCGGGTTCCCAAAATAAGATGATTGATTTAGGATGGAAAGATGAATTCTGAATTTATGAATTCAATAGAGGATTAAGGACGAATTGGGGTGTTTAGGGAGGCTGTGATTATGTGTGTGATTAACCTGAAATTAGGTTAATTACTCTCCATTTATATAAGGAGCATATTTTCACATTTAGTCCCTCTGGTGTTTAATTCGTGCCTCATTAGTCCTCTTAAGTCCAATCACCTAATGGGAAACCCTATAATACGTCTTTAAGAGTAAATACGTCCATCGAATATTACTAGACATAGGGATTTCAGTTATCGTCAATTATCATATCAGGAAGGATAGATGATCAGTGACGGTCACACTAACGTGGTTCCAACAGTGTTGTTATCAAATATTGGGTTATCTTTTAGTCGTTTTTGAGGAGTTCGAATCATACAGACAAAGTTCAAGGTATTGTAGGAATATTGGTTTGTAAAGCATCTTGGCTCATTTAATTTCCAAAGGCAACAAAAAAAAAGTCAGCAGCAATCTAAAGTAGCCTTTTTAGTTTTTATTCTGAACTAGCTAGTTGTTGTATGCTAAACGTGAAACGAATGTTGGTGGTTGTGGACTGTAGTCTGCAGATAGTATTTTTAATTTCGCTGGAAACTAAAATTCGAAATAAACATATATACATGGGTTCATCAGAGTCAGTATCTTCATGATCAATCATTTAAACATGATTTATAAAATAATAACATAAATTATTACTGACAAGATATTAAACATGATTCAATAATAAAAATTACATAATATTTTTAATTAATGTGTCAAGCTCTTATAAAATTAAAGAAATTAATGTTGATTAATTATACGAGTATATGTTAGTAAATTACTAGGATATTTCCTCACACATTGGTAGAATTTTTCATTGAAATAGAAATGGTATCAAATAGTCAACCCAACAACCCACCTGAGTCAACACTCCACACCAACAAAAATCCATCTCATTTTCTTCAATCCAGACACTTTACTCTCCACACATAACACAATTAACCAAAAAAACCCCCCAAAAACCATGTCCGATTACAACACCCAAAACAACAGCGGAACAACTTGTTTCCGCTGTTGTTTTAGTTTTATCCTAACTCTAGGACTTACCGCCCTCTTTATGTGGCTAAGTCTACGTACTTCAAATCCGGTATTATCAATCCAAGATGTTTACATTCCGGCCTTAAACAAAACCTTAAACTCCACATCCTACCAATCAATTTACCTCCATATTAAACTCGATAACGAAAACAAGGACAAAGGAATTTATTATGATCAAATTAACATCACTATACGATACCATGATCAAATAAATAATAATAATAATACTACACCTAGCCGAAATATTCCTATATCGAATTACACGATACCCGGGTTTTATCAAGGTCATAAGAAAAACACTCGGAGAAAAAACTGGACGGATACTCATGGGCTATTGCCATTAGATGGAATGGCGATTTTTCGGGTTGACTTAATGACTGGGATTCGGTTTAAGATATTGTTTTGGAAGACCAAGAAACATAGGATTAATGTTGGTGCTGATTTTGAAGTTAGTGATAAAGGTCAAAAAGTGCAAAAGAAAGGTACAAGATTGAAATCCGGTGTACCGGGGTTGTATTCCGGTCATTCTCCGGGAGCTTCGTTGTTGGTTGGTTTTACTACTTTTGTATTGGTGTTTTTTTAAATATTTTATTTAAGTAGATGTAGATTGGTTTTACTTTTTAGATTTGACAACAATTTGGTGTCTTGTATTTGTAAGTTGTGTTTATATTAATTGTTAATTCATTACAGTATTATGATTATGAAGTGGTTGCTAATTTGTTAATTATTTCAGAAAAGTGCTCGTTATTCTGGGCAATTGTATTTGACTATTTTGGATGGGATATTTAAGCTATTTTAGTATTTGATTTATTTAGTGGTGTGTCTAAATTATTGTTGTTTATAACCTAAAAATTGTCAACTTATCTTTATGGATGTGTTTAACAATTATTTGAAAAATGATTAATTTGCCTAACATATAAGCCTAAATGTATGTTTAACAAACAGAGATTGACACATTATAAAAGAGAAAATATGAAATCTATGTATCAAAGCTTGAATGGATTAGGTACACTTTTAAGCACATTTATTAGGTACATCCATCGTTATTTTTATTTGAAGTATTGTTAGATTTCTATTTTTACATATATGTCATGTCATTTTATATGACATATTGTCCACACACTAACTTAAACATAGTATAGTATTTATATGTAAAATAAGTTTTTAGACTTTATTAATTCTTACCTAGAAGTGGTTAAAAGTTTAAGGATAAGTTACGTTACCTCGGTCAAAAACTCTTGGTTTCATTTTTATTTTCACGAAATTACGTTTTCATCCTTAACTTTGGACCTCCGTCAACATTTTTAGTCCAAAAGTGTTGACGGAGTGTTGATTTTTTTTTAATTAAAAGTGTTGACTTTTGGACCAAAAAAATCGAGTGAGACCCAATGTCAAGGATGAACAGCGTAAATTTATGAAGATAAAATGAAACTTGTAATTTTTGACCGAACATAAGGACAAAATTTGTAATTTGACCAAAGTTTTGTAACAAGTTTTAATTTGTTACATTTATAAGGATATCGACCTCATAGACTCATAATAACATTATTTCAATATTATTTGTAAGTATTAAACTGAAATTGTTACATCTATTTTAGCTTTTCTAGATTAAAGTAATAATTTTCTGCAATATCACACTTAGCAAAAGTCAAATTAAGTAATTGTGTTTTTTTACGATAAGCACTTTTAATGTAACAAATATCACGTGAAAGGGTAATTATATTATTATTTTTGATTAAACATCAAATAGATAATTTTCCCTAATATATTTTTTTACTATTACCAAAATTATCATCAATGACCTTCTTGAATTTTATTTAAAAGAAGAGAAATGAAATGATAAGATGATAAAATATATAATTCCGTATGTTATTGTGTAACTATTTCTAAAAATGGGGAGTGTGATAATTTTTATAAAGGTGTATAGATATTTGTTAATGATTTAAGATCTTTAAAAGTAATTCCTGGTTTTAATATTGCATGGGATCTCTTGAAAATCATATTTGCTAAAATACATGCATCTTTTTTTTTATTATTAAAGGTGAATTATATATATGTTTAAAATATGTACAAATACAAGAACAGAAACACTGGGACATACCCCATGTGTTATATACTACTTACTAAAATACTATCAATGTTATCTCTCTATATAACTAAGAGAGGATAGTTTAGGGCTAATGTGACATAATTCTTTGTTTGACAACTAATACTTTTGCTTACTTGTCATTTTCATATATTATTTGATACTTGTATTATTTAGCTAAGTAAATGTTGATGTGGATTTACTTAATAAAAAATAATAATAATTTAAAGTTTCAAATATAAAAACTTAATAAGATAGCTTACATATTGATCGAAAATCTATTAACAAAATTTTGAATTTAAAATTAATAATTTAGCTTACCTTAATTAAGGCATCAAATTTGAAAATTTTAAATGTCATTCATATATATTGTATTATCGTAACACCCCAACAAGGCGGAATCATGAGGGTTACATACTAAGCACAGCACGACATGGAAATTAAGTAGAGACAATCTAGAATGCATTTAAAGGATTGGACAATCCATAAATCAATCAATTACAAGTACCGGAATCATACAAAAATGCATAAGGAGCACGCCCATCAAACGTTTACAAAATAAAGTTCAAAAGATGGAAAATGATCCTAAGCATAACCCATAATCGGGAACTATGAATCACGGATCCATGAAGTCCAAGTCCAAGTCCAATCCTAGCACAATCAAGCAATAAATCATCCAATACGTCGTCCATTAACCTGTTCACCTGAAAAGTGTACTAAAATGTGTCAACATAAAGTTGGTGAGTTCGTAGGTTTAAGTAATGAAAATCAAGTGTCGGGATATCAACCGTTAACGATACACGAGGATTAGGGTACCTAATCACGTTCACACAAATCAACACAAGTCAACGTTTACTTTTAATAATAGTTATAACGGCACGACTTACATAATAAATAATGCGCGATAACCGGCACGACTTACATGATAAACAATGCGCGAAATACGTTTCTGGCACGACTTACATAATAAATAATGCGCGATAACCGGCACGACTTACATGATGAACAATGCGCGAAATACGTTTCTGGCACGACTTACATAATAAATAATGCGCAATCATAAACACATACAATCACGTGAACAAGCAAAACAAGTAAGCATTCAACATCTCGTTCCATATCATAACAAAGCGAATCAACCGACAACCGTTTAATAACGAGTACACTTTCCACCCCAAATAATATAAACGTAGGGGCTACGAGACTCACCTTTGCCTTGTACCGTCAAGTTATAAGTAATTGTAAGTATTCAACGAGCTATAAATGTCCCGAAGTCTTCAAAATTCACGACCTATCATTACGTTTATATAACCCACGTATTAATATACATATGTATGTATATGTACGTATTTGTATAAATCATAACTTATTTATTATCATTTTATGTATGTATATAAGTATATACATATACGTTTTTTTTATATTTGTTTACAATTTAGTTCGCTTTCAATTCACTTATCCTTAATTAACCCGGTTTGTACATCTCGACTCTGGGCCCTCTAAACCAATCAAGTAGAGCATTATATGGGCTGAGGAATGACTATGGAAAGAAGCCTGATCTAATTCCAGAATGATGGCCCCAAGTAGAATGTTTAATAAAAGAAAAGAGGAGGGGAGACTTCAAAATTCACGACCTATCATTACGTTTATATAACCCGCGTATTAATATACATATGTATGTATATGTACATATTCGTATAAATCATAACTTATTTATTATCATTTTATGTATGTATATGTACATATTCGTATAAATCATAACTTATTTATATCATATGTATGTATATGTACATATTCGTATAAATCATAACTTATTTATTATCATATGTATGTATATGTACGTATTTGTATAAATCATAACTTATTTATTATCATTTTATGTATGTATATAAGTATATACATATACGTTTTTTTTATATTTGTTTACAATTTAGTTCGCTTTCAATTCACTTATCCTTAATTAACCCGGTTTGTACATCTCGACTCTGGGCCCTCTAAACCAATCAAGTAGAGCATTATATGGGCTGAGGAATGACTATGGAAAGAAGCCTGATCTAATTCCAGAATGATGGCCCCAAGTAGAATGTTTAATAAAAGAAAAGAGGAGGGGACCGAAAATATATATATATATATATATATATATATATATATATATATATATATATACTTATATATTTACGCAATTGTTTTCTCCCTGCACAAACCAACAATCAGTTTAGGGTTCCTTTTGCCACCACCAACCAGGACACGTCTTAACAGAGACCAAGAGGACACCCCACAAGAGGTTGGATTCGAAACAGGGAGGAGAGAGAGCCAAACAAAATTTCTGGGCAGCTCTTAAGAACATGAACGGTTGACTTTTTAAGTCAACTGTTGACCATTCGAAATTTACCCTAGTTAACCTCTAATTTCATTTTGCAGGCACATCAATCCGATTTTTAATACTTGTTAACCATACCAAGATGTAATTAAACATATCCCATAACAAAGTTCTGATTCAAAACATAAATTTTTCGGAATTAAATGGTTTTTAACCTAATTTCAAATAGTAAAACCCTAATTTGAGTTTCCAATCGATTTGACCCGAATTTCGACCAAGACTTGTTTGTATTAGTTTAGATATATGTTTTCATACATAACCCACTCAAAATATTCGACCAATTTCACCAATAAATTGAAAAACCCGTTTTTAACCCACTTTGTTACCCAAAACCCTAATTTTGACCCATTTATTGATTTGGAATTTGACTCAAGATTGCTTATATATGACTAGAAATGAGTTTACAAATATGAAATGATGAATTTAAGACAAGTCTAACTTACCGAATCCTCCAACAAGCTCAAAAATCCGAATTTTTGCTATAACCCAAGTTTTTTGCACCTTAAACTTCCAATTTTCGATATGATGATTACTTGATGATGAAGATGATGAATTAGTTACAAAACTTAGCTTGAATGGCAATTAATGAAGAAAGAATTTAGAGAGAGAGAGGTAGAGAATGCTTGCATTCAATTAGTGAGAGAAAGGAAAAGAGAAATGATTGGATAAGGAAAAGGAAGGGTGGGGATTGGGGGGTTTAGGTTAGAGTTGGGTCATGGGTGGTCCATGGGTCATGGGTCGACCCATGGATCACCCGAATACATTTCTAGCTAACTTATAAGTCGTATTACGTCTCAAACCGATCAATACGTTCACGTGGCTTTGACTTGCATACATACACGTTTCTAATTCGTAAATAAATAAATGAATTATTTAAATCAATTAGAATAGTAAATCATTTAGCACGTTCGAGTCAACGGGTCGAGAATCAATTAAGCAACAAAATCATGGAATTAAATCAAAATTAATCACGTTTAATTCACGTTAATACAAGTCAAAAATCCGAATTTTTGCTATAACCCAAGTTTTTTGCACCTTAAACTTCCAATTTTCGATATGATGATTACTTGATGATGAAGATGATGAATTAGTTACAAAACTTAGCTTGAATGGCAATTAATGAAGAAAGAATTTAGAGAGAGAGAGGTAGAGAATGCTTGCATTCAATTAGTGAGAGAAAGGAAAAGAGAAATGATTGGATAAGGAAAAGGAAGGGTGGGGATTGGGGGGTTTAGGTTAGAGTTGGGTCATGGGTGGTCCATGGGTCATGGGTCGACCCATGGATCACCCGAATACATTTCTAGCTAACTTATAAGTCGTATTACGTCTCAAACCGATCAATACGTTCACGTGGCTTTGACTTGCATACATACACGTTTCTAATTCGTAAATAAATAAATGAATTATTTAAATCAATTAGAATAGTAAATCATTTAGCACGTTCGAGTCAACGGGTCGAGAATCAATTAAGCAACAAAATCGTGGAATTAAATCAAAATTAATCACGTTTAATTCACGTTAATACAAGTCAAAAATCACGAATGTTACATCATTCCCCCGTTAAAGGAATTTCGTCCCGAAATTCAATTCTAACTAGACTCGTCGAATAAATGAGGATACTTGGCTTTCATAGAATCTTCACATTCCCAAGTAAATTCGGGTCCACGTCTAGCTCGCCATCTTACTTTAACGAGTGTATACCGAGTGTTCTTAAGCTTCCTAGTTTCCCGGTCTAAGATTTCCACCGGTTCTTCCACGAACTTCAACGTTTTATCGACCCATTTCTTCAAGAGGCACGTGAAGTGTTGGATCGGCCAAACACTTCCTAAGATTACAAATATGGAAAACATTATGAACTCCACTCAAGTTTTGAGGAAGTTCCAATCGATAAGCTACCGGGCCAATTCGTTCAAGGATTTTAAATGGGCCAATATATCTCGGGCCCAATGAGTTGGCTTTCACCAACTTCCGCCCAAGCTACCGGTGACCTACAATCTCTCTCATACAATGCTTTAAACGGAGCCATTTGGATACTAGCATGGAAGCTATTATTATAGGAGAATTCGACTAACGGCAAATGTGCATCCCAATTGCCACCAAAGTCGATGGCACAAGCTCGTAACATATCTTCTAGTGTTTGAATCGTTCTTTCACTTTGACCATCGGTTTGAGGGTGGAACGTCGTACTCATGTTGAGTTGAGTACCCATTGCTTTCTGGAATGACTTCCAAAATTTTGAAGTAAATCGGGCATCCCGAACGGTTAAGATGGAAATCGGCACCCCATGTTTGGATACCACCTCTTTGATGTACAAGCGTGCCATGGTGTCAAATTTATCATCTTCCCGGATGGCTAAGAAGTGAGCCGACTTAGTCAACCGGTCAACTATCACCCAAATGGTGTCCCGACCACGACTCGTTCTAGGTAACTTCGTGATGAAGTCCATGGAAATATCTTCCCATTTCCACTTCGGTGTCGCCGGTTGAACTAGCAAACCGGGCGGTTTTTTGTGGTCGGCTTTCACTTGTAAACAAGTGATGCATTCACTAACATATCTAGCAATATCTTTCTTCATTCCCGGCCACCAATACAAGTCTCTTAATCCAAAATACATCTTGTCAGAACCCGGATGAACCGAGTAGGCCGACTTATGAGCCTCATTCATCAATTTCAATCGCCACCCGCCAAGAACGGGAATCCACAATCTTTCAACAAAGTATTATCCGTCATCATTCTTTCTATCAAATTGCTCTTCTAGGCCATGCAAAGCTTCATTAATGAAGTTTTCCGGCCTAGTTGCCAATCTTTGTGCTTCAATTATGGAGTCACGAACACTCCTTTGCACGGTGAGGCTCATGGCTCTAATTCGTCTTGGCTTTATTCGTTCTTTCCGGCTCAAGGCATCGGCTACAACATTTGCCTTACCCGGGTGATACCGGATAACACAATCATAATCACTAAAAAGTTCAAGCCATCTTCTTTGCCTCATATTCAATTCACTTTGGTCAAAAATATGTTGAAGGCTTTTGTGATCGGTATAGATCACACTTTTGGTGCCATACAAGTAGTGCCTCCAACTTTTCAAAGCAAATACGACCGCTTCCAATTCCAAGTCATGAGTCGGGTAATTCTTCTCATGCACCTTCAATTGCCTAGATGCATAATCACTAAAAAGTTCAAGCCATCTTCTTTGCCTCATATTCAATTCACTTTGGTCAAAAATATGTTGAAGGCTTTTGTGATCGGTATAGATCACACTTTTGGTGCCATACAAGTAGTGCCTCCAACTTTTCAAAGCAAATACGACCGCTTCCAATTCCAAGTCATGAGTCGGGTAATTCTTCTCATGCACCTTCAATTGCCTAGATGCATAAGCAATTACTTTACCCCGTTGCATTAAGACACAACCCAATCCTTGCCCGGACTCATCACAATAAACAACAAAGTCATCGGCTTCCATCGGGCAAGCTTAATATGGGTGCATCACACAACTTGTCTTTCAACAATTGGAATGCTTGTTCTTGTTTTTCGCCCCAATCAAACCTTCTTTCTCATTGAGTTAACAACTCAAAGGTTGGACAATCTTGGAAATTTTCAATAAACCGTCTATAATAACCCGCTAAACCAAGAAATTAGCGAATCTCGGTTGGCGTTTCGGGTCGTCTCCAATTTTTCACCGCTTCAATCTTACTTGGGTCCACATGGATTCCTTCTTTGCTCACCACGTGACCAAGAAAGTGGACCTCTTCAAGCCAAAATTCACACTTAGAGAACTTGGCATACAATTTCTCTTTCCGAAGTAACTCCAAGACTTTCTTCAAATGTTCGGCGTGATCCTCTTTAGTTTTAGAGTAGATAAGGATGTCATCAATGAAAACAATGACAAATTGATCTAAGTGGGGCGAACACACCCGGTTCATTAAGTCCATGAACACCGCCGGTGCATTGGTCAACCCAAAAGGCATAACCGTGAATTCAAAATGCCCATAACGAGTACGAAAAGCCGTCTTGGGAATATCATCTTCATGAACACGTAATTGGTGGTAACCCGACCGCAAATCAATTTTTGAAAAGAAACGAGCACCTTGGAGTTGGTCAAATAAATCATCAATCCTTGGAAGAGGATAACGATTTTTCACCGTGAGTTTGTTTAGTTCTCGATAATCGATGCACATACGGAAGGAACAGTCTTTCTTTTTGACAAATAAGACCGGTGCACCCCACGGTGAAAGACTAGGGCGGATAAAACCCTTTTCTTGGAGTTCTTTGAGTTGGGCGGCCAACTCTTGCATTTCGGTTATGGCTAAGCGATAAGGTGCTTTGGCCACGGGAGAAGCATTTGGGACAAGATCAATGCGGAAATCAAGTTCACGAGATGGAGGCAAACCCGGTAGTCCGGGAATACATCCATGAATCTATTAACCACGGGTACGACTTTCAACTCAACTTTTGTAACGTTAACATTATAGATCTTTCCTTCCCACGGTTCGGTTGTCTCGCCTTGAACTACTAACTCACCGCCATCATCTAACGGAATTCTCACCACCCGACTACCACAATCTATAACCGCGTTCATTGCCAACATCCAATCCATTCCCACAATCACATCAAAGCTACCGATATCAAAAGGAATCAAGTCTATCAAGAACGGGTGGTCACATAACTCTAAGGTACAATCACGAATAACTTAATCAATTTTAGTTAACCCACCGTTTACCATTTCAAGTTCAAAGTAATACGACAAAGGACAAAGGCTAACATCAATCAACGGCATGAAGTCATTGGAAACAAGACTAAAATCGGCACCCGCGTCAAATAATACGGTGGCATATTGATTGTTGAGAAGAAAAGTACCTGCCACGACGTTTGGGTCAACATGAGCCTCGGCCGCATTCACGACAAAAGCTCTTCCACGGGGAGCAAGTTGTTGCTGTTGTGGAGCTTGATGTTGTGGGCCTTGATTTCCCCGGTTTTGATTAGGACCGACAATTTGAAGTTGATTAGGGTGCACGGTCACTTGGACTTGTTGCCCAATGAGATTTGGGCACCGGTTACGATAGTGGTCTTGGCTACCACATTCATAATGTTAGGACCAGTTTACTGGTAAACTGGCCAGTCTCCAGATGCACCTGGAGACCCAGTGAAACTGTCCAGTGAACTGGAGACCCAGAAGATTTGTCCAGAAATATATTGAAGTCCAGTTGCATCGTACAGTCAACGCAACTGAAGACTTCCTCCAGTTGAGAACTGACCAGTTGAAGAATCATTCCAGTTGAAGTCGAAGACAACAAATGGAAGATAGAGAATGGCAATGGCAGCGAAGCCCAGTTGACATTCTAGTCAGTTACAAACTGGAGATCATCAGTGGAAAACTCTTACAAAGCTTTACACTGATTACGAGGAATTGACTTTTGTGCTTTATGTCCTTTTACTCGGATAATAAGACTTATCTTATTATTTAATTACTAAAAGGTACATAAAGCTGGTTGAATAAAGTTGCTTTATCCTGCAACTTTACACTGCATTTTAAGGAATTAAATGCTATTCCTTAAATGCTCTCAACCACATTTGTACGGCCAAAGTTAACATCCCAATGTTAACTTTGCCTATAAATACAAGTCATTGCACAACAAGAATATTACTTCTTCGAATACACTTCGATAGATTTCACACTTTGCATACCTGCAATATTCTTGGTGAACTTGTGCAATATTCTCTCAATCGTAAAAAGGAACATTTCACAACTTTAAGTGTTTCGATTGTTTAGAGAAATTCTGAGTGTAGATCAATTGTAGTTCATAGGTTGTTAGGATATTTACATTCTTGTATTATCTTGGTTCCGCAACAACCTTGTAATTTATTTAACATCAATAAATAAATTACACTTGAAAATTACATATTGTCTCATCAATTTATCTTACAAGTATTTTGTATTATTGCATTGTTCTTTACTTATTGTCTTTTAAATAAGTAATCTATCTAGAACTTGGTATATACACACTGCAACTGGTCGTCTCCAGTTCAGTGCATATATTGCAAAGTAACTCCACCATCGACATAGAGGTGTCTTCAGTAGTACCATCTATTGAGTTGGGACTTACAAGTGGTATCAAAGCAGAAGGCTAATAAACTTTCCTAGATCTGCTTAAGATGAACACTACTGAAGGTGGAGATGGTTCTGGTTCAGGTGAAACCCCCTTGAATACTAATGCCTAGCCTTTTCAAAATGTTAATACAAACCCTCCTCCTCCTACTGCCCCAAATCACGTCCATGTACATTATTCTAACACTCCTGTTCCCAAATTCGATGGAAACAGTGAGACTTTCGGTACATGGAAGGCTAGAATGCTTTTGCATTTTGGTGGGATAGAGAGGTATATGTTGAAAATCCTTAAGGATGGACCATATATACCCATGTCTCTTGGGGTAAGTCCTCTTCTAGATCCAACTGGAAGAAGAGGTTCAAGAGAAAAGCTCGAAGACCATTGGTCTGATGAGGATCGTAGACTTGTTGATCTGGACACCAGACTCAAGAACATGATCCTTGGAGCTGTCCCTGAAGATCTAATTCCAACACTTGTGTTGTTCCCCAGTGCAAAGTCAATGTGGGATGAATTAGTTATTCAGTTTGAAAGAGGTGATGACACTATTGTCACCAGAAAAGTTGCCTTGAACAAGAAGTATGAATCCTTCTTTGCCTTACCCAATGAAAGTCTAACTGGTACATACACCAGATTTTTTAGCCTCATTAATCAGCTGAGAGGCTTGGGTGTAGAGAAGGATAAGGATATTCTTCTTGAGAAGTTTTGTGATATTCTTCCTTCCAAATGGGAAAACATGGTTCTTGTCTTGAGAAAAGGTAAAACCTTGCACAGCCATACTCTTGCATCGCTCTATGGAGCCTTCAGATTCACTGAAGATAATAATGCTGCAAGACTAGTGGCTGAGCAAGATGCCATGAACCATGCCCAGTGTTCCAAGGTTGTTAGTGTACCTGAGCGACCTTGTGCTGCCTTAATGTCTGCAAAGAGTGTCCAGGCACACTCAATGAAGGAGATGTTAAACAGTTTCTTGAACTCTGGCCTGACCACTGAAATCAGTGATGGTTGTGATGAAACTGACGATGATGATCTGGTCGCCATGATTGCTAAAACCTTTAACAGGTTTAAGCATAAATCTAAAAGATTTAATGGCCCAAACAATGCTTTCAGCTCCAGCTCTCTGGATAAAACCAATCTTACCTGCTATAAGTATGGTAAGAAAGGTCACTTTATGATGGAATGCAGATCTAGTCAGTTGAACAACCAGACTGGCCCCCCTGTCCCTAATTTCAATCGGCCTGATGATAGCTACAAAGCTAAATACAAGAAGCTTAAGGCCCAGATTGCCCTCCTGTCCATGGAAAAGGAAAAGGATCAGTGCTTAATGGCACAAACTAGGGGAAAATGGGAGTACTCTGATGACTCATCAGCTGATGAAGAAGAGGAAAGGGACATATGTTTCATGGCCTTGGAAGATCAACAGCAGCACGTGGCAAAAGAAGATGTCATCACTGGAAGATGGGTGGACATCATCTTGAAAAAGGTATGTGACTATGATAATCAGGTTGACCCTGAACTGAAACTGGACCTGGCTGAATCATTAAGTGGTGATTTAGCTTTTGTGGAAACTGTTAGAGCAGATAGTGAAAGATATATTGACACTATCTTAATTGAACTGAACAATGTTAAACCACAACTGAATGATTTACAAAGTGTCCAGTTGGCTCTCAAGGAGTCAGTTTTAAAAATTGAGGCTTTAGAACTTGATAATCAAAAATTATTTTCTGCTCTTGAAAAAGAACAAAAGATTATCAAGTCATGGGTAAAAGCATCTGGTAAAAACTATGATGCATTTTCTAGAACTATCGATGCCCAGAAGAATGCATGGAAATCTGGAGATCTGGAGATGGCAGCTCTCATACCAGATCTTCATGCATTGCCTCCAGCTCTCAAGGTTGAAACACCTTATGATCAACCTGAAGCTGTTGAAAATGAACCCATTGAGACCACCCCCATTGAGGTTAAAACTGGAGCCAAACAGGCTAAAGCTCCAGTTAAAAAGGCCACTGGTAACAAGCCTTTACCTCAAAAGTCTAAGGAGCCCAAGACCCGACAGACTAAAACTCTAACTGAACCAAGGTCCAAGGTTCAGTTGCCTGATGAAAATAATATTTTGATTAATCTGGAAAGTCAACTCCAACTTTTGTCTCGACAGGTTCAGAGTTGTACTGCCCGGATTAAAAATCTGGAAGGAGGTTCATTACCTCCAGTTTTCAAACAAAATATTAAACCACTCACTTCAAAACCTAATTAAAAGAATGTTCCATCTGGAACTAAATCTGGTAAAAATAAGGGGAGTAAATATCAAGTACCAATCGTTTTTACTCCTGCACCTGGAGCTGGTGAAAAATCTCCAGATGCAGCCTCCGGTTCAATACCACAACAATCTACTGTGACTTCTGTAGAGAAGTCCAGTGAACCCATCAAGAAAAGATGTGTTCACAAAAATAACTAATGATTTTTGTGTGTGTGCAGGGCGATCGAAAGAAGAATATCTGGTATCTAGACAGCGCTGCTGGCCGGACTATGACCGGATGTAAGCCCCTGCTTGAAGAGTTCACTGTCCAAGATGGACCGACAGTGACGTTTTGTAATGATCAATCTGGAAAGACTAAAGGATATGGTGTGCTCAATAATGGACAAGTCGGATTCAAAAGAGTTGCATTTGTGAATGGTTTGAAATACAACCTGATCAGTGTCAGCCAACTTTGTGATGATGGCTTCAGAGTTTTGTTCGATATTGCACAAGGCACCATATTTAACAAGGATTGTAAAGTGGTGATGGTTGCACCAAGAAAAGGAAATGTGTACATCATGGATATGGAACCAGTTCCAAAAGAGCAATGTTTCCATACCAAGGCTGATGAGGACACCAACTGGCTATGGCATAAAAGATTATCCCATCTTAATTTCAAAAATATTAACAAGTTGTCTCGCAAGCAACTGGTTGATGGGATACCTCAAATTTCTTTCAATAAAGAAAAGCCATGTCCAGGGTGTGAGATGGGCAAGCAGAAAAGAGCCAGTTTCAAAACTAGGCAAAAATTTAGCATCACTGAACCTCTTCACATGCTACATATGGATCTCTTTGGTCCAGTGAATGTTCAAACTAGAGCTGGAAAGAAGTACACTCTAGTTGTGGTTGATGAATTCACCAGATACTGCTGGGTGGTATTCCTCAGATCCAAAAGTGATGCACCTGCTGAAATCATCTCTCTCATCAAAAGAATTGAACTCAAGTATACTCGAAAAGTTTGTCAGTTGCGAAGTGATAATGGTACTGAATTCCAAAATAAGGTACTTGAAACATTTTGCAATGACACTGGAATCTCTCAAAACTTCTCATCAGTACACTCTCCAGAGCAGAATGGAGTTGTGGAAAGAAAGAATCGCACACTGATAGAAGCAGCCAGAAGTATGCTATCTGAATCAGGTCTTCCCACCAGTTTTTGGGCTGAGGCAGTTGCAACTGCTTGTCACACCCAAAACCGGTCAGTCTACATCAAGAGACATAAGAAGACTGCCTATGAAGTACTCAGGAATCGTAAACCAAATATTGGATACTTTCATGTATTTGGTTGTCCAGTTTATATCTTGAACGATTCCAGTCAGCTTGGAAAGTTTGATGCAAAAGCTGATGAAGGGGTATTTTTAGGTTATTCAGATATTCGAAAGGCCTTTAGAGTTTATAATTATAGACTCCAAAAGGTTCATGAGACAATTCATGTCACATTCGATGAATCAACTGAAGCAATCAACAAGAGACCAAGCCTTGATATTACTCTAGTCGTTCCAATCAATTTTGGTGAAACTGACCAAGTTCATCAGTCAGTTGTTTCACCAAAAGATGTTTACAGTTACAACAAATTGGAACCAGTTAAGAAGAAGAAAAGCACCAGTGACACATCATTTTATCCCTCCATCAATTTCAACTTACCACAAGAATTGGTGATTGGATCTGATGTACGTGCCACTCCAATATCAGCACCAGTTCAAACTCCAACTTCTCCAGTTCTTCAAGAAATTCCTTTGAATGAAGAATTTCATGATGCAAATCGTGACCTCATTGACTCTGATGAGGATGTAGAAGTAGTTTGGACCGATCCTCCTCCAGAAGCTACTGCAACTGAAGAAGATCGCCAGGTGACTTGCACTGATATTGTGTTACACCAGCCTAGTCAATACACTAGATGGACTCGAGCACATCCAATTGAACAGATTGTGGGAGATCCAAATAGTGGGGTTCAGACTAGAAGAGCCACCAATGAGCAATGCTTAAACGTCACCTTCTTATCTTTAATTGAACCGAAGAAGATTGACGAGGCTATGGCAGACCCAAGCTGGGTGGAAGCTATGCAAGAAGAGCTCGCCCAGTTTGAAAGGAACAATGTTTGGGAGCTTGTTCCTTGTCCACCAGGGTTAAAGAAAGAACCCATTGGTACCAGATGGGTCTACCGAAACAAGATGGATGAAGATGGCCATGTTGTAAGAAACAAGGCCAGATTAGTTGCCCATGGTTATTGTCAAGCAGAAGGCGTTGACTTTGATGAAACTTTTGCTCCAGTTGCAAGACTTGAAGCCATCAGAATATTTCTGGCTTATGCA
Organism: Erigeron breviscapus; assembly: GCA_034093135.1. Lineage (NCBI taxonomy): Eukaryota > Viridiplantae > Streptophyta > Magnoliopsida > Asterales > Asteraceae > Erigeron > Erigeron breviscapus. Next base: position 66,728,222 of record CM067167.1, read on the forward strand.
GCCCATCTGCAGTTCAAGGTCTTCCAGATGGATGTCAAAAGTGCGTTCCTTAATGGAACATTGGAAGAAGAAGTATATGTTAAGCAGACTCCAGGTTTCATCGATGAGAAGCATCCTCATTGGGTTTATAGACTGAACAAAGCATTGTATGGTCTAAGGCAAGCCCCAAGAGCCTGGTATGATACTCTAACTAAACATCTTCTTAAAAATGGCTTTCAAAGAGGTGCAATAGATAATACCTTATTTATCTTGAAAGAAAGAGGTAATATCTTATTAGTACAAATTTATGTTGATGACATCATATTTGGTTCAACTGATGATGCAATGTGTAAAAAGTTTTCTAAAATCATGTCATCTGAGTATGAGATGAGTTTAATGGTGAATTAACATTTTTCTTAGGTCTTCAGATTAAGCAAACTGAAAATGGAATTTTCATAAACCAAGGAAAATATGTCAGAGATTTGTTAAGAAAATACAAATATGATTCAATCCCATCGAAAAACACACCTATTGCAGCACATTAAATTTGGACTCTGACCCAACTGGCAAACCAGTTAACATAACTGACTATCGTGGGTATGGTTGGTTCACTGATGTACTTAACTGCCAGTCGACCAGATATAATGTTTGCAACATGTCTATGTGCCAGGTTTCAGGCTAACCCAAAAGAATCACACTTGCACGCTGTAAAGCGTATCTTTAGATACCTGAAAGGGTGTCCTAATCTTGGTCTTTGGTACCCCAAAGGCTCAGGATTAGATCTAATGGGTTATTCATATTCAGATCATGCAGGTTGTAAGATAGATAGAAAATCAACAACTGGTGGTTGTCATTTCCTTGGAGGAAAACTGGTAAGTTGGACCAGCAAGAAGCAGACTTCAGTCTCTATGTCCACTGCTGAGGCAGAGTACATTTCTGCGGCCAGTTGCTGTGCCCAGATTCTCTGGATCAAGAACCAGTTACTAGATTATGGTCAAAAGTATACAAGGACCCCAATCTTTTGTGACAACACCAGTGCAATTGCTATATCTCACAACCCAGTGATGCACTCCAAAACAAAGCATATTGACATCAGGTATCATTTTATTCGTGATCATGTTATGAAAGGAGACATTGAATTACATTTCATCCCCACTGACAAACAGTTAGCTGATGTTTTTACAAAACCTCTCGATGAGAAAACCTTTAAACATCTCATCAGCGAACTGGGAATGTTAAATCCTTGAAACTGGAGATTTCTTTGTTATTGAACGCGTCAGTGACACTGATGAAGTTCTCCAGTTGAGGAGGTCCAGATAATCCTTGCTCGCCAGGCTATCAAACGCCTTTGTGATACTATCCTGATTTCTGGATCATCATTTTAGGGGGAAAGACTCAAAAATAATTTTCTGACTAAAATTCGTTTTTGTTTGAAAATGGCAACTGGAGAACTCTTCAGTTGGAAACTGGTACTGGACTGATCATCCAGTGACCAGATTCAGTCTTGTCTTATTTTTATAACGTTAGAAATACTTGGTCAATATTTGTGACACGTGATGGTACTAGAGTGTTTTAAACCACTTGGTATCGTGATCTGACGTGTTTAAAGCCATTTTAGTACTTGACAACTGTTTGTATTGGGAAAATAAAAAGTGAGTGGGCGCGTGGGTAAGATAAGCCGTCGTAGCATTTAATGTTGACATGGCAAATTATGATTTTATTTCAAAATTCAAACTTCTTTTGTTAAAATATCTACAAAGTTGTTTTGGTTAAATAAAATATAATTTTCGTATTTCATTGGGATCATGAATCCTTATAAATACCCTTATTTACTCCGAACTCATTTACTTCCTTCTACATTCTTTCATTTACTTCCCAATCATCAAAATTGCTTCATTTCTCTCTCTGCTTCACAAATCAAAAACCCTAATTCCCAAATTTCAATTTCAATTTCCAATGGCTCCTAGATCATCCCGTTTAAGAGATGTAAATCTCTTGACTGTTCCATATGCTCCTTCACCAGATGTCAAACCGGCATCTGGTGCTCCTAGTAATGCTTCGGTCATCAAACTCAATCCTAATAATCCGATGGCAAGCTTACAAGGATCTCAAGGGTCCAATACCCTTATTGGTAGAATCCAAATTTTTTTGAAGGATTCTCCAATAGGACCCTCATTCTCTCTAAACCCACGCAAGTTGTTTCACAACTACTTGTGTGAGTTTTGGTACACTGCCACTCTTTCTTCCAATTGTTCCTCCATCAGTTTCACATTAAAGGATGGAACAATCCAGTGTACCTTATCCGCTGACGTATTGAGGGATGCCTTA
>CM067167.1:66731528-66810033 GCA_034093135.1 Erigeron breviscapus
AGTGGGGCACCAACCATTCCTACCAACTTATCTTTTGATTTAGAGTAAACGACATAAATCGTCCCTGTGGTTTACTTAAATAGTCACCTTTCGTCCCTGAGAATCAAAAACCTCATGGATCGTCCTTATTTGGAAAATAAGCTTCCCCTTTCGTCCTTTGACTATTTGACCGTTATCCTCAATCCGTTAACCCCCCCACGTGCCTACCACGTGAGGGGTAATCTTGTCTTTGCGCACCCAACAACATCTGCAGGCTGTCTTCTCTTTCTTCCTTTTGACCATATATATACACAAATATATGTATACAAAATCCCAAAACCCCTAATTTTATTCCTCTCTTTTCTTAGCATACGAACCAAAAATTCCAAAAATTTGAAGAATGGTGTTTTGTGGGTGCGGTAATCAAGCGAGAATCGTAACATCATGGACACCCAAAAACCCAGGTAGAAGATTCTATGCATGTCCTAATCAAGTAAGTTTCCTACAATTTTTAATTAGGGTTCACTTTTTGGACCTAAATTGAATTGGGTTTTTTTTTAAAGGGTTCCAAGTGCAAATTCATAGGATGGTTCGATCCACCAATGTGTCAACGTGCGATTGAGATCATACCAGGGTTGTTGAAGTCAAAGAATAAATTGGAAGCACAAATAAAAGAAAAAGATGGTGAATTGAAGAAATTGAAGATGTTGTTGGTTGTTGCTACAATTGTAATCGTCTATCTTGTGTCTTTGTTACTAGTTTGAATTGTGATGAAATGTATGTAATATTTTGGTATTTGTAATTGTAAGTTTTTGCAATATTCTAATAAATTGGGGATTTTGCTATCTATCAAATATTATATGTAGACAATGCAGAATATAGATTAGAAACAAGATATGTATAGCAGAATGTAGCATAATATCTTGACATACATAGCAAAAGAGATAAACCAAGTCTAACAGAATTTAGCAAAAGATCATACATAATACATAAGTAGCATAAAGTAGCAATAGACCAACCAAAGTAGCAAAAGACCAGACATAATACATAAGTATCATTACATGATCATAAGTTACCAAACTACATCAAGGCTTGCTTTTGAGCATACACCTTTTACCACCTGGACTGCGCACAATGTTGCTGGTACTTGCTCTTATACTGACACATTGTTGAGTTTGACCTCCCATACTTGCACTAGCCTGACTTGGACAACCTGCTTCTTGACTTGGACCCCTTGCAGCTTGACTAGGACCCCCTGCACCAACAGTTTGACCCCCTGCAGCTTGACTTGGACCCCTTGCAGCTTGACTAGGACCCCTTGCAGCTTGACTTTGACCCCCTGCAGCTTGACTTGAAGTTGGGTTGAATTGGCTTGACTGAGTTGGAACTCCTCCTCCTTGACTGGAACCAGCTTGTTTGCAGGACCTCTTGTTGTGACCCATTGTGCCACACTTCTTACAAACCACAGACCTAAGCTTCCTAGAAAGTCTCCCATTCTTGGACATTTGAATTTCTTCTTCATTCTTCCTTCTCTTCTTTCTAGGCCTCCCAATTGGAGTGTGATATTTTGGAGGGATGATGATTGTCCAATTTTCTGGAACCTGAGCCCACATATTCATACCATTGGTTGGGGTTATGGTATGCTGGTACATCATTTTCCAAGTGTCAAGCCTATAAATAGGGTCAACCCAGGTTTCAACAGCACCAACTGGTATACTATGATTAACCATATCCCAATTAACAGCAACTGCATGTTTACAAGGAATTCCTGTAATCTCCCACTTCCTACATGAGCATGTTTTTTCTACAATATTAACCACACATTGATCTCCCCAAGGACCACTAACTTGATACTAGGTTGGCATTTTCTACATATTTACCTAAGTTGTGAACATCTTGGTCACTAAGTAGGGGCTGCAGACCATCATCTAATGAGAACCCTGGTTTTAGAAAGTGATAGTACATCACTTGACCACCAGTGTAACCTAAATCCCCCATGATGTCATGCAATTCATGAACTGAAAATTTATCGATATTAATACAGTCAGCATAGTCAATCTTACCCCTTTCATATGTCAACCCTGGCCATTCTGTGAAATAACCTCCATGGTGAACCATTAACGAGAACAAACCAGTATAAGAATCTACATTGCAAATATAACCCATAAAAATTACTACTTTGAATTGATAAAATAAAATACAAAAAAAATATAGTAAAACCCTAAAAATAAAGGAACTTACAATAAAATAGATCGAGATCCCATAAGTGGTCTTCACCTTTTGGACGGATACTATATAATGGACAAGACATTGTATTTAGGGTTTGGGTTGATTGATTTCAGATCATTGGAGAAGGAGGAGGTTTTTTGATTGATTTTTCGTTTGGGGGGATGTTAATGGATTAGGATTAATGGTTTTGTTGATTTATATAAGGAAAAGGGAAAAGGAAATAAATATTACAGATGTTGTTGGGGGCGCAAAGACAAGAATACCCCTCACGTGGTAGGCACGTGGGGGGTTAACGGATTGAGGATAACGGTCAAATAGTCAAAGGACGAAAGGCGAAACTTATTTTCCAAATAAGGACGATCCATGAGGTTTTTGATTCTCAGGGACGAAAGGTGACTATTTAAGTAAACCACAGGGACGATTTATGTCGTTTACTCTTTGATTTATGTTTGCTAAACAATATATATATACTAAAAATTCAGATAAGAACAAAAAATCACTATTCACATTCAATTCCCTTATTAAAGTATATAATATAATATTCCACTATCACCTTTACATCAACCTACACCACTTGACACCGCCACCACCACCAATAATATTGTCACCGACACCACTAGACCGCCGTCCCCGCCACCGCCGCTGCATTACGCGGGTACCATTATCGTTTCTAATAACATATCTACATTAATCTTGCCATCAACATATAATGTGTATAAAATCACTACACTCATATACCGTAACAGAAAATTCCCATTTCAAAAGGAAACCATTGTTTTTCGTTTATGAATTTATTCTGAAATGACATCCCCATCCTTCCATTTGCCGACATGTCAATGATATCTCATCTCAATTTACAGATCATGCTATTCTAACCTAAAAATTCAAAGCCGAAGACAAATAAAAAAATGTGGGATGGGTGAAAATTAGAAAAAGCTAAACGTATTTGTCCTAATTATCATTAGGCCTCTCCTTATACTAAGTTACTAACTCACTTCTTCCCATATTTTTTTACTATTCATTAGTTTTTCTCTTTCTTAAAACACCCAAGAACACCCACTCCTTATAACCTCATATTCTCCCACTATTCATCCATTATTTTAATATTTCATTTTTATTTTTCACAAAATTAAACTAAAATAAATAAAAAAAAGTAAACTTTTATTAACATTAATAACAAATACTATTATACCACTTTCAACATAATCTATATAGAAATTTAAGGTTTAAAGTAAAATTTTAAAACTATAATAATTATTTTGTAAATAACTTAAACTTCAGGGTTAAAAGAAAAATTAATATTAATTTTATATTCATTGTCTTCTTCAAGACATATTTCAACTTATATATGTATATATATATATACACACCTGCACACACACACATAACAAAATTCGTTTTTTTTAATTTGCAACTGTACACCTTTTTTGGCCCCACATATCATTCCCGACGAACGTCTAACTTTGGAACAAACCAATCGGACGCAGCCCTGGACGCACCTTGTGATATTAACGTCTTTGGGTGGGGTGGCGTCGGACGGCCTCCAACGAGGGGGTCGACACCCTATAAGAACGAGCCTTATAATATTTGATATTTGTGGAGGGTCTTTTGTTAAGATCTATAACTCATAAATTTAATTTACCTTTTAGGTGCTAAAAAAGTATGTTTATTTATCATTGCTTCCCATAACCTCATCTCCTTGTTTGTTTTATTTTAATCAAACTTTGGGTTAGAAGAAACCCTAAGTAAAATATTGCTGGTAACTTCTAATTCTTATCGCACGATAATGTCTAAAAAATGTAATCATAGATTCATAGTCCCAACTATAAATGTCTGTCTGGTTTAGCTAAAATTCCGGTATGAACATGTGGATGTTTTGTCGAAAAGTATGTATATATTTTACTCATTCTTGTTCAATATTTATTTTATTTCTTATTCTTTCAATAAGTAAATAATCATGTAGTGTATACATAAATGACTCATATTTAAAGGGACCGGTGTAGCAGCTGGTGAAAGGTCTTTAAATAAATTATGTACACAAATTGCGGAGATGGATTGAAAGAAGGATAGAAAGGATTGTGATGAACTACGAAAGCAACAAGCAAAATGTCATAAGGTTGTTATATTTCAACAAAAAAAAGAAAGGTATTACCTTTCCGTTGCTTTTGTTGAAGCATAGCTACCCTATGACGTTTTGCTTCTCCTTCTGCTTCTTTAAAACCATCTATTTGGTATTGGGTACATTATGTATCTCAAGACCCTCCGCCAGCGATGCTAAACCAACTCATTTTAAATATAGGTCATTTAAGCATGCATTATATAATTATTTACTTGTTGAAAGAGAAAAAATAATATTGAACAAGAATGGTGTATACATACTTTTCAGCGAACATCAGATGTTCCAGCCGGAATCTCAACTGAACTAGGCAGACATTTATAGTTGTGACGATGATTACATTATTTAGACATTATTGTGCGATAAAAATTAAAAGTTATGAGAGATATCTTACTTAGGGTTTCTTCTAACCCAAAATTTGATCACAATAAAACAAATAAAAGGGAGATGAAACTGTGAGAAGCAATGAAAACTAAACATATTTTGTTAACACTTAAAAAGTATATTAAATTTTAGGAGTTATAGTTCCTAACAAAAGACCCTCTACCACAAATATCTATAATCTATACTATATTATAAAGTAAATAATCTCTGTATAACATTTTAAGTTTCAACATTTACTTTTCTCAAAATGTCTCTCATATTTATTCTATATTTACTTAAAATAACTATAATCCTCTTTCTCTCTCCTCAAATCTCAACCACTCATTTTTTCTCCTCTCTTCCATAAATCATTTTATTCCTCTAATTCATTCAAAAATTTTCATCTCAAAAACTGTACATCGATAAATTATAAAAATTATATGGGTGTTCTTAAAATTTTATGTTTTTTCATTAGAGAGGTCATTCGATATACTTTCGACGAATTTTTAAATCCGAGGGCGGAGCCCGTACGGCTAAAGGCGGAGCCGTCAGGTAGATCACCCCATCACCACCACCGTCGCCACCGCCATTACATCACCACCCCGCCATCACCTCCATCACCACCGCAACGCGCGGGTACCTTTCTCTCGTATCTTATAAAAAGAATAGTCTCATGTTGAAATTTAGGTAGGGAAAATGTCTAAAATACCCTTATTGGTTATATTACACTAGCAGCCCTTTATTTTTATAAATATCTTCATTAAGCATTTACATCAATTACTTTTACATAAACTATGTACATCACTCGATGCCGCCTCTACTACGAACAGTCGTCCCCATCACCACACCGTCACCGTCACGAACACCGCCGTACTACACGAATACCGTGCTAGTCAAATATTATAATTATAATTAGGACAAATACATTTAGTTTTTCTTTCTTCCTACAATATCACTTCTTTTTGTCAAAAGGTGTAGATTGGAGGAAACACCCCGATCCCTGGTACATCTTTATTTGTCTTGTTTTTCTAAAACTTTAGGTTAGAATAAAGCGCAACAAATAGTATATCACCCGCAACTTTTAGCTTTTCCATACATAAGGTAAACGTCGACTCAACTTTAACGTTCGTGTGGTTCATCGTTGACTCCTGCACAACCGGAATGTGTGCACACATTTGACTCATTCTTAATTAGTTCAATATTTGGCCTCTTTCTTTCATACAAATAAATAATTATGATGTTATCCTTCGCAAAGATAGAGAGATTTTCATATGAGGTAGAAACTTGTAAGGAGTAAGGATCAAAATCATGATTTGTATTCAAAGACAAGGATGCTAATAACTATTTTAAATGATTCCCCATGGCTTGCACTAAGCCAGTATGAGTATAAGCTGCTAGAATCGTTGGGAATTACCCGTCAGGTTTGCATGGATGCTACAGAACTCCCGTCGATGCTCACGGAAGTAATTTATCTTTCTTTCCATATGATTTTATGGATACCTTTTTAAACTATCTTAATCTTTACAAAAGAATTTTTACACATTTCAAAGCGACTGGAGTAACCTTTTTTTCCCTCATACAAGCCTAGGCCGTTGTATACTTGTATCCATGGGTAGCCCTAATGGGTCCATCAGTCCATGGAACTCTTTTTTTATTTAGAACGAATTGCATTTTTGTTCCCTATGGTATTACACTATTTGTAAGTTTCATACAAATGTGTGCAAGATGGTGTTTGTGTTCCCTGTGGTATCACACCAGTTGCATCTTTGGTCCAAAACTAACGAGCCGTTTATTTTTCCCGTTAGTGAGCCCATGTGCCACGCACGTGATGGCCAATAGTGTCTTTTCATACAAACAAGGACCATTATTGCAAACTAACTCAATTAATACTCAGTTTTATATCACTTGTCCAAAAAAAAAGAAAAAAAAAACTCAGTTTTATATCAAATATAAAATTACACAAAACAAAAATAAAAATACATTAATTAATCTGTTAAATCCCCATTCCTTCCTGACAGACTGTATATGAATAATCAATCTCCTTCTTCACCATCAATCGATCACTTTAAATTTTTACTTCAATCCGGCCAAATCCAAATTATTATTAATCTTCAATCAATCTCCTCTATCGAGTGATCCTTCAGATCCACCACCGCCGTCGCCCGTCATATCTGCTGTCACCACCGCTGCCGCCCTTCGTATCCACCACCGCCACCACCCTTCAGATCTGTTGTCACCCTTGAGGTCCACCACTGGCCCCACGTTTGGATCTTCCACGACCCATTCTTGATACCTAAAGAACCTTTTTTCAGACTATATATATAGGTTTTCAGATCCTGAATAACTTCATGATCAAATCTTTTTATTGGGTTTGTAGTCGGATCTTGTTATTGGGTGTGTGGCCAATTTTCTTTGCCGGATCTTTTTCACCGGAACATCCTTTGCCCGATCTTCTTGACGGATTTTGTTGTGTTTTGTAGGTGAGTGTACTTTTTTTTTCTAATTTATATCATAGTTGTATTTTGTAAAACAATTTTAAATTGACAAAAAAAATTTCTTGTTAACTTTAGAGGAGATAAATATGTTGTTGTTTTTGATGATGATGATGATGATGATGATGATGATGATGATGATGATGATGATGATGATGATGATGATGATGATGATGATGATGATGATGATGATGATGATGATGATGATGATGATGATGATGATGATGATGATGATGATGATGATGATGATGATGATGATGATGATGATGATGATGATGATGATGATGATGATGATGATGATGATGATGATGATGATGATGATGATGATGATGATGATGATGATGATGATGATGATGATGATGATGATGATGATGATGATGATGATGATGATGATGATGATGATGATGATGATGATGATGATGATGATGATGATGATGATGATGATGATGATGATGATGATGATGATGATGATGATGATGATGATGATGATGATGATGATGATGATGATGATGATGATGATGATGATGATGATGATGATGATGATGATGATGATGATGATGATGATGATGATGATGATGATGATGATGATGATGATGATGATGATGATGATGATGATGATGATGATGATGATGATGATGATGATGATGATGATGATGATGATGATGATGATGATGATGATGATGATGATGATGATGATGATGATGATGATGATGATGATGATGATGATGATGATGATGATGATGATGATGATGATGATGATGATGATGATGATGATGATGATGATGATGATGATGATGATGATGATGATGATGATGATGATGATGATGATGATGATGATGATGATGATGATGATGATGATGATGATGATGATGATGATGATGATGATGATGATGATGATGATGATGATGATGATGATGATGATGATGATGATGATGATGATGATGATGATGATGATGATGATGATGATGATGATGATGATGATGATGATGATGATGATGATGATGATGATGATGATGATGATGATGATGATGATGATGATGATGATGATGATGATGATGATGATGATGATGATGATGATGATGATGATGATGATGATGATGATGATGATGATGATGATGATGATGATGATGATGATGATGATGATGATGATGATGATGATGATGATGATGATGATGATGATGATGATGATGATGATGATGATGATGATGATGATGATGATGATGATGATGATGATGATGATGATGATGATGATGATGATGATGATGATGATGATGATGATGATGATGATGATGATGATGATGATGATGATGATGATGATGATGATGATGATGATGATGATGATGATGATGATGATGATGATGATGATGATGATGATGATGATGATGATGATGATGATGATGATGATGATGATGATGATGATGATGATGATGATGATGATGATGATGATGATGATGATGATGATGATGATGATGATGATGATGATGATGATGATGATGATGATGATGATGATGATGATGATGATGATGATGATGATGATGATGATGATGATGATGATGATGATGATGATGATGATGATGATGATGATGATGATGATGATGATGATGATGATGATGATGATGATGATGATGATGATGATGATGATGATGATGATGATGATGATGATGATGATGATGATGATGATGATGATGATGATGATGATGATGATGATGATGATGATGATGATGATGATGATGATGATGATGATGATGATGATGATGATGATGATGATGATGATGATGATGATGATGATGATGATGATGATGATGATGATGATGATGATGATGATGATGATGATGATGATGATGATGATGATGATGATGATGATGATGATGATGATGATGATGATGATGATGATGATGATGATGATGATGATGATGATGATGATGATGATGATGATGATGATGATGATGATGATGATGATGATGATGATGATGATGATGATGATGATGATGATGATGATGATGATGATGATGATGATGATGATGATGATGATGATGATGATGATGATGATGATGGTTATTCTTCTCTAGTCTTACTTAAAGAGGATCTTCATTTTATTCTACTTCCTAAAAAAATTGAGTTTTTTCATATCATTTCCCCCCTCCATATTTGAACTATCTTAAGTTTTTTTTTTTTTTTTTTTTTTTTTTTTTTTTTTTTTTTTTTTTTTTTTTTTTTTTTTTTTTTTTTTTTTTTTTTTTTTTTTTTTTTTTTTTTTTTTTTTTTTTTTTTTTTTTTTTTTTTTTTTTTTTTTTTTTTTTTTTTTTTTTTTTTTTTTTTTTTTTTTTTTTTTTTTTTTTTTTTTTTTTTTTTTTTTTTTTTTTTTTTTTTTTTTTTTTTTTTTTTTTTTTTTTTTTTTTTTTTTTTTTTTTTTTTTTTTTTTTTTTTTTTTTTTTTTTTTTTTTTTTTTTTTTTTTTTTTTTTTTTTTTTTTTTTTTTTTTTTTTTTTTTTTTTTTTTTTTTTTTTTTTTTTTTTTTTTTTTTTTTTTTTTTTTTTTTTTTTTTTTTTTTTTTTTTTTTTTTTTTTTTTTTTTTTTTTTTTTTTTTTTTTTTTTTTTTTTTTTTTTTTTTTTTTTTTTTTTTTTTTTTTTTTTTTTTTTTTTTTTTTTTTTTTTTTTTTTTTTTTTTTTTTTTTTTTTTTTTTTTTTTTTTTTTTTTTTTTTTTTTTTTTTTTTTTTTTTTTTTTTTTTTTTTTTTTTTTTTTTTTTTTTTTTTTTTTTTTTTTTTTTTTTTTTTTTTTTTTTTTTTTTTTTTTTTTTTTTTTTTTTTTTTTTTTTTTTTTTTTTTTTTTTTTTTTTTTTTTTTTTTTTTTTTTTTTTTTTTTTTTTTTTTTTTTTTTTTTTTTTTTTTTTTTTTTTTTTTTTTTTTTTTTTTTTTTTTTTTTTTTTTTTTTTTTTTTTTTTTTTTTTTTTTTTTTTTTTTTTTTTTTTTTTTTTTTTTTTTTTTTTTTTTTTTTTTTTTTTTTTTTTTTTTTTTTTTTTTTTTTTTTTTTTTTTTTTTTTTTTTTTTTTTTTTTTTTTTTTTTTTTTTTTTTTTTTTTTTTTTTTTTTTTTTTTTTTTTTTTTTTTTTTTTTTTTTTTTTTTTTTTTTTTTTTTTTTTTTTTTTTTTTTTTTTTTTTTTTTTTTTTTTTTTTTTTTTTTTTTTTTTTTTTTTTTTTTTTTTTTTTTTTTTTTTTTTTTTTTTTTTTTTTTTTTTTTTTTTTTTTTTTTTTTTTTTTTTTTTTTTTTTTTTTTTTTTTTTTTTTTTTTTTTTTTTTTTTTTTTTTTTTTTTTTTTTTTTTTTTTTTTTTTTTTTTTTTTTTTTTTTTTTTTTTTTTTTTTTTTTTTTTTTTTTTTTTTTTTTTTTTTTTTTTTTTTTTTTTTTTTTTTTTTTTTTTTTTTTTTTTTTTTTTTTTTTTTTTTTTTTTTTTTTTTTTTTTTTTTTTTTTTTTTTTTTTTTTTTTTTTTTTTTTTTTTTTTTTTTTTTTTTTTTTTTTTTTTTTTTTTTTTTTTTTTTTTTTTTTTTTTTTTTTTTTTTTTTTTTTTTTTTTTTTTTTTTTTTTTTTTTTTTTTTTTTTTTTTTTTTGTTTTTTTTTTTTTTTTTTTTTTTTTTTTTTTTTTTTTTTTTTTTTTTTTTTTTTTTTTGAATTGGAACGATCTTGATGAAGATCTTGGTGAAACGATCTTGATGAAAGTATTCAAAAATCAATTTTGAGGATCGTTTATATATGTATATATATATATATGTATGTATAAAGTGTATATATATATATATATATATATATATATATATATATATATATATATATATATATATATATATATATATATATATATATATATATATATATATATATATATATATATATATATATATATATATATATATATATATATATATATATATATATATATATATATATATATATATATATATATATATATATATATATATATATATATATATATATATATATATATATATATATATATATATATATATATATATATATATATATATATATATATATATATATATATATATATATATATATATATATATATATATATATATATATATATATATATATATATATATATATATATATATATATATATATATATATATATATATATATATATATATATATATATATATATATATATATATATATATATATATATATATATATATATATATATATATATATATATATATATATATATATATATATATATATATATATATATATATATATATATATATATATATATATATATATATATATATATATATATATATATATATATATATATATATATATATATATATATATATATATATATATATATATATATATATATATATATATATATATATATATATATATATATATATATATATATATATATATATATATATATATATATATATATATATATATATATATATATATATATATATATATATATATATATATATATATATATATATATATATATATATATATATATATATATATATATATATATATATATATATATATATATATATATATATATATATATATATATATATATATATATATATATATATATATATATATATATATATATATATATATATATATATATATATATATATATATATATATATATATATATATATATATATATATATATATATATATATATATATATATATATATATATATATATATATATATATATATATATATATATATATATATATATATATATATATATATATATATATATATATATATATATATATATATATATATATATATATATATATATATATATATATATATATATATATATATATATATATATATATATATATATATATATATATATATATATATATATATATATATATATATATATATATATATATATATATATATATATATATATATATATATATATATATATATATATATATATATATATATATATATATATATATATATATATATATATATATATATATATATATATATATATATATATATATATATATATATATATATATATATATATATATATATATATATATATATATATATATATATATATATATATATATATATATATATATATATATATATATATATATATATATATATATATATATATATATATATATATATCCAAGCCAATCGCAGACGATGATTAGAGAGTTAGCGATTCGTTGAATTGTGTCGGTTTGTGTTGCAGATATTGGGGTAATGAAACTGTTGTAGGGAAATGTTAGTGTTATAGTTAGTTAATATGTCAATAGTTGTTTTAAACTTGTTCTTTCTAAGATTGTGAAAAAAAAATGTTGCATTGATTTCCATGTATCTTTACAGTGCAGGCTTGGTATGATATATACATACATATATTGACTGAATTGGAATATGTTTCCCTAAATCTGAAACACAATGTAACAACAAACTCACTCCAGATCCATACTGAAAAGCCAAGGGTTACCTGTAACTCTGTAAGAATCATTATGGTGGAAATGAGTAACTGCAAAGTATTGTGTATCTATTTCTATTTACTGCTATGTGAAAGTGTTTACCATGGTTCGGCAATGTGTTTGTAACTAGTAATATTTAATCCAGATTGACTTGCTATGTAGAACTCAGATGCCGGTAAGAAATCAAACAATCCAGCTATCCATGGTGCAGACACATTAGAAGGTCTACATGAAAAGCCCCATGTTCTCTAGAAACAGTTCTGTTTCTGCCTTTTTCATCTTTTATCATCAATTGTTGAGGAATCCGTTGCAGGATTAAATTGCTGTTAACAAATTCTTTGTAACCTAACAAAGATCCCCATAATTTGTGACGGTTGGTTAGTAGAAGAGCCATTTGGTAATGATTAATGAATATAACCTCTAATACGAGTACTTTTTATTCAAGGATTAAGACTATGAGTTTATACTCATTAACAAAGTATCACTTATGTTTTTAATACAAAAATGTTGGGTGATTTGTCAGATTGACTGGGTTTTATCCGTTAGCTAATGCGGCCCTGTTGAATGGTTAGACATCATGACTGATTGTGACCCGTTACCCAAACTGCCCGTCTTGCCACAATTAGTTAGCAGATTTAGAAGACTTATGATGAAAACAAAGAAACATTGCACCTGACACTCTGATAGTTATTGTTTTAGAACTTATTGTTATTTCATGGTTTCCTTTTTGTATAAGGTTCTTTTGGTTTTATGCAAGAACAATGGATTAAATCCGTCATCTGAGGCAAATGTCAAGTGTATACCTGGTTTGTATGACGAAAAAGCCTGTGGACTATTTAACATCGCCTTAGAACAAAAAACGAAGGCTCTAGATTAGAAGAAAGGGCTTGGTGACTGGGGTTGCGAAGGATCCCCACTCATGAACTGGTTACCGTCATCATTATTTTGTGTCCCTGACGACGTGTCATCTTTTTTCTTTGGTGGCTTTATTGGAGCAGCCTGAATCTCTTTACATACCTTTTCCAATATGATCAAAAAATCACGTACCACTGAGAATAATCTCAACCCTTCATCTTTCACAGCCTTTCCATGAAAGTAATCTGCTGTACTTTTCACAAGAGCAATTATTCTCTTTTCTTCCTCAAACATCCACGAGATATCCTTCTCAGCATTTTCAACAAAATCCGACAAAATAAGCCAAAACTCATCAGCTTCTGCATCTTCTGAAATTTCTTCTAAATTCTTCCTATCTGTATTTAAAGATTCTCGTGCTTTCACGAGCCCATTACCAAGTTTTGAAATTGAACTGCTCAACCCATCAAAATCAATTATTGATGCTTTTGTGACATTCTCAAGCTCATTACTCAAACCTAATACCACTTCAAGCCCAAGTTTGCAATAATGCTCATCTGATTCTTCAGGAGAAGGTTCAGGAAAAAGGTCTTCAGCACTGACACTACAAATGCTACTGCCATCTTTGGCACGCCGGCTTGCTTTTATACCTTCACCCCGCATGATCTCCTGAACGACAAAGTGTAGAAGAGTTGTTTTTCCATCAACTCCTTTGACATCTGAGAGTTTTAAGAGCGTGTCAAGTTTAACAGCTGTTGCACTGCCACGGAAAGTTCCAACATTCATACGATTCCCAGTTTTTAGAACAGCTTCCAAGAGTTTGAGGAACAAGCGGCTCTTTTTAAGTTCTACACAAGCAGCCTATGGAGTTTTGTGAAAGTAACACATAATAAGCCAGTAAAAACAAGCCTTTTATCTCATATTCTCATACTGCTATAATTGTGGCAAAATGGGTGGGTCGGGTGGTTAAGTAATGAGTTAAAACAAGTTTGAGTTGACACAAGTTATTTATAGTATGGGCCTGGTTAATTGACCCGTAAACTCTTTTTTGTCCATTTTATATGACAATGCAAGCTACTTAACTTCAACTTGACCCATTTGAACAAATTAGGGATACACCTTTAACCCAAACTGACCCATATATTAAGAAATGGGCTGAATTTCCACCTCCAAATACATTAAAGAGCAGAGATTCATAGTTTAACCTCTAAAATTTCGAAGGATTCTCTGATATTTGATTCTTCATCTTGAAGTGTGCACATGAATAGCAAAGATTCTAGCCTTCTAAATGCATACGGGATTTCAACCAAAGCTTTTAAAAATCGTTCTGCTGGTCCAAGGCGACTAAGATCCCCACAATATAGCCTTAGCTTTAGTTCTTCTTCGCTAGTTGGTGCCATTTTTAGCAAAGTTTGAACTATTTCTATGGGAAGCTCATTTCCTAATTCGGCTCATAGAGATTAGCAATGCCTTCAGATGTTTCAATCTCATAAAAATGAAAGCTTTATCCAACAAAAATAAAACCAAATACAATTCACGTCATAGGTCGGACTCAGGTTTGAGCTCAGGATTAGGATTGGCTCAATTACATCTGTTGATTGATAAGAAGTAACAGAAAGAGGGGAAGAATTACCTTCTATAAGTGCAGCAGCAACTTCATCAGTTGTCACATTCAGTGCTTTTAAAAGAATAGACAAATTTTGTGCCTTTTTTGGATCAATGATTTGAACGAACTGCGCTGTAGATTCTTTTGCAGGAGCATTCTTCGTGTCCTGGTCTTTGGTTTTATCAGGCCCTTGATATCCAAATAAACTTTCAATCATTTCTTCATTGAACCTATCGATGAAGAAACACATTATGCTTTGTAAAACTACATATCAACATCAAAGCAGCAAGGGAAAACAACATACTGAAATGATCCAGATTTAATCTTATCCCAAACCATTTGTTGATCAGGTTTAGCCATAACCTTATCCCAGAAGAATGGCTTTAACTTAGCTTTAGAAGCATCAGCTTGATCAATACGACGAGGAGGTCTAATGCTGGCACCCAATCTGCGTGGAGGTGGTGGGGGACCCCCTGCATTCCCATCCGGTTTGGGTGGTGGAGGAGGTGCTGTGATAGAGGGTGGTGGTGGTGGAGGTGCCGCTGCAACAGGTGGTGGTGGAGGAGGTTCTCCACGAGTAGGCGGTTCTTCTTGAATTGGGGGATCGGCAGGAGGGCCAGATGCTGTGTCAGTGGCCGGAGAGGGAGCTAGAGGAGCAGTAGCACGAGAGGAAGCTATAGGAGCAGTGGCAGAAGAAGGGGCAGTTATCGTAGGAGAAGAAACATGAGAAACTCCGGTGACGGGTTGCAGCCGTGGAGATGATTCCACCGCTCCAGGAGAAGGCCGTGGAGACGAATCTGTTCCTCCAACAGGAGATTTTGTCTTTCCAGCAGAAGGCCTTAGAGAAGATTCCGCCTTTCCAGTAGGGCGCAAAGATGATTCTGCCCTTATTGCTCTAGGCTTCAGAGTATGTCTCAAAGACGACGTTACTCTTTCAGCAGGAGGGTGCACAGAAGGATTCAGATTTGTCTTCATGTGCAGATTTCCTACAAGACCCGAATCAACAGAGACTCTTGCATCCAATGAATTTGATTGAATCTCAGTATTCCCATCTTTGTCCTTAGAGCTTGATGAATTTTTCGAACCACCTAAAATTTTAGCCCTGTCCCGTATCAGAAAAACAAATTGGAAACAATCTAATGATAACAGCATATGGTTTATGTACCACTAGTAGAATTCTCGCCCATACTTGGCTTTTTGTCATTTTGAAAGGCAGCAACACCGTAATTCCTAATATAACAATAAAAAAGAAGGCCAGCAAGAGAGAGCGTCGAGACTGCAGTAACAACTACTGCAACAATTACTGTTCCTTGGCTAACACCTCCTTCGGCCAACCTGCGTCTTCCATGAGCATCATTCATCTTGTGTAAAAAAGACGTTAAATACCCTATATACCAATTTTTAGTAAGTTTATATTTTCTGGATTTGGATAAAACAATTCTTTTATCTCTCAAGCAATCTAGTATCGTTTTCTTAACACGAGGATCCTGGACATTTATAGCTCTCAATATTCTTTCTTTTCCTATGAGGGTTTTACTACCGCTGCCATGATTCTCAAGATCTTGAAAACCTTCAATCAAATATACCAACTCAGCTCTGCAATTCACCCATAGTAGTTCGGCCTGCAACCAAAAGTTTGTCGTGTCAAGTCTCATTTGAGAAACTAATTGTATTCATAATAATATTAGTGTGTACCCTTCAAAAACATTACATCAACAAGTGCCTTAGAGTCACATTGAACCTGAGCAGATTGCTTAAATTGATTCTTGAAACCAGTAATTGAACAAATCTATATCGTATATAAGAGTAACGAAAAAGTATATATGAGTAATAAGTTCTTTTCTCATGTAAGTTAAGCAAAACTCAACACAAACAAGCAAGTCTATGCACACACAGGGGCGGAGCCATGTGGAGGGTAGGTTGGCTCACTCTAAAAAGAAAAACTAACAATGTTGTATTTTAGCCTTATTTTCTCGTATACGTATATTTTGGCGCATCCAAAATACTATTTTGTCACTTGTTTTGTGTTTTAGCCTACCATAAACACACATCCTGGCTCTGCCATTGTGCACACATAGTTACATTGCCGGTAATCGGTGGTTCTTATTAAGGCATTGATTACTATTCCACACAAATTAAGCTCACATTGCATAAAGGGGTTAGCTTAAACTTCTGGCTTATTGAGCTTATTAACTTCAAGCTTTCGGAATGATAAAACTAATAACCCCGATAGGAAAGTAACAGAGAAGAAGAGAAGTTACCGTGTCATCGTCCATTGTTTCTTCATCCCAATCGATGATTTTTTCTGAATCTTTAGCCAACGGGTGGTTTGGGTGAAGTAATATGATAATGAAAACTGTCATTATCCAAATCAACCCTATTGGCGCCCATTTAATTGCAATCATTTCTTCATCGTCATCAAACAATAAATTTAGCCTAATGACATTCACCATCGCCAACCCTCCTCAACTATTTTAAAAAAGGTTTTCTTAAATCATTCATGTCTTAGACCCTGCCACCAATAATAATGGACCAAATCCTCAATCTATTTATTTAGCTATACATATGTAATTACAAACTGTAGTGCATTTTTGAATGGACAACAAACACGATGGATGATGATAATATTTCAGGCCGATTGTGTTCTCCCAACGTCGTTATGTAATTTGCTATCGTACATGCGCTTTTGGAGCCAATTTGTTCATATGTTTCAGTTACCAAACTACTAGTTAAAATTATTATTTAGGATCACTCCTTATTTTAGGACCAATTAGGACATGTGTAAATTGTAACTTACACATCATCATCATCATCTCCGACCACCACCATGATCATCTCCGACCACCACCATGATTTTCCGGCGACGGCGACCACCGGAAAATCATGTTTAAGTTAACTTACACATGTGTAAGTTATATACAACTTACACATGTGTAAGTTAACTTAAACATGATTTTCCGGCGACGGCGACCATGGTGGTGGTCGGAGATGATCATGGTGGTGGTGGTGGTCGGTGATGATGATGATGATGATGTGGTCCTAATTGGTCCTAAAATAAGGAGTGGTCCTAAAATAACCCACCCCTATAAATATATTAAAATACAAAGGACCGTAAATATAAATTTATTTAAAATTTCGCTTTGGAAGCAACTTTTTTTTTGAACAGTTAGTCGGTATTCGACATCAGGGAACACCTCACCGTATAATGGTAAAGCCATGCACGTACTCTAGACTACGATGTAGACGTTACAGGTGATTCAGGGAAAAAACTCACAGACTTGTCACCCCTAAGAGTCGAACCCAAGACCTGTGGGAAAAATCAGGGATGAATATGCTAGTTTAGCTAGCTTCATTTGCGAAGCACCTACATACATGCTATTAGAAGCATAAATGTTATCCCCTTAAATATTTGTAGCCCAAAAAACTTTGTAAATTTAGAATTTAAAATATATGAAAAAAATAAACTAATGTAAATAATACAAATAAAATTAAAGTAAAAAACTTAAACATTGAAAACATGTATTTATTTCATCTTTTGTAATATTTCTTTGTAGATGATATTTACTGTAGTATATTTTGATCTGCAATTGTTGTTGCATATAAAAATCTTGAGATCTTTTTCGATTTAACTTGAGGGATTGTAACGTATAATTGTCAGTGTGTGAAAATTCGACGTTTTGAATACAAACCAACCGTCGATAAAAATAATTAATAACAATTTTCATGAATACTGTCCGTTATTTTTTATTCAAAACAATCTATTAATTTGATAGAAAAGTAATATGACATTTTAAATTCAAAATTTTAAAGCTAATATATTGATTTAAAGAACAATATTTGAGATTTTAATGATTAAATGGAAAAATAAAGTTTAAGATACAAATAAATAGAAATTAATATTAATTAGTGAATATTACTTTATAAACTTAAAATTATAAAATCTATACATATCTATATTTATCTCTACTACTTTATAAAAATTATCACATTCTCTCTCTTAACACTTTTCAACACTCTCTCTATAAAAATGTCCCCATGCGAAATGACCATTCTACCCTTAATGAATTAATTAATTCTCTCTTTTATATTCATTAATTTAAATATCTTCACTTAAAATACCTATAGTATCCTTAATGAAATAATTTACAACATAGACTCATCAACTCCAAATATAACTACACTACCCCTTTTACATTAATTATTTTTACAATAATAACCACACCGCCACCACCCGTCACGCCACCACCACTACCAACCACCGCCGCCACCACACCACCGCCAACACCACACCACCGCTACCACCGCCGCCACATCACCCGCCGTAACACCACACCGCCCACCACCGCCGCCACACACACCGCCGCAACACCACACCGCCGCTACCACCGCCGCCGCCGCATTGCGCGGGTACAATGCTAGTTATAAAACAATAGGGTTGAATATCCATCGTGTTCAAAAGATAATCCAAAATATTAAAAAATCTGATCCAAAATTGTCTGAAAATCGGATTGAATATCCAGTTTTAACGGATGAAGTTTAAAAAAAAAATCAGAAATTCGGATAATTCGAATATCCGAAAATTACAATGTACATATACTATGTCAGTACAGTGCTGGGCTTGGGCCAAGTTCTTTTGGGCTGATAAACTCATATACCTTGCATTACACTTTCCAAAATCGCCCACTTTCTCTTCCGTTCTCACGTACATATTACTATATCAGTGTAAATACTCTTTCACTATATATCTTTTTATTTATTTTTTACATCAAATTTTTCCATATCTGTGTCAATAACACAAAACAACCACCACCAATCTCCATATAACCTAAACAATTTTGCTGTTCCTCTCTTTGAGTCTGTCGGCCGAAATACACGAAAACAAAGATAAAAATAAAATTGGGTTTCTTGGTCGAGAGAATCAAAATCCTTATTAATTTATTCGAACGGAACAAACGAAAATTAAACAAAGGCAAACAAAGTGTTAGGGATTTGGTTGATTCAAGATCTAGCAATCATTCGTATAGTTATCCTTGAATCCGTTCTTCATTCAATCCATAACATGTGTAACAGTAATCAAGGTTAATTATTTACTATTTATGTTAATTAATTTTATACTATACATGATATACTCTTATGTAGCGTTTATTCGTGATTATACATTCTGGTCGAAGACTATGGCAGAGGTGGTACTAAAAGGGGGCAAGAGGGTCAAATGCCCCTCTCGAAATTGAAATTTTACCATGAATATTTAAAATTTTCCTATAAGTTTTAAAATTTTGCTATTTTTCATGTATTTTTCAATTTTGTCCCCTGTTAAAATTTTACCCTGGTATGGACTAGGGATTTGAGTAAACCTCCCGAGACAATATCTATATCTATACTTGCTATATTATAAAGCAAATAGCTTTTTAACATTTTGAGTTTCAACATTTCATCAAAACCAAACTATATCAATAACCTACACTACTCACCAATATCCGCCACCACCACCGCTGCCACTGCCGCTCACCACCGCCGCCCCCGCCATTACATCACCACCACCGCCGCCCCGCCATTACATCACCACCACCGCTGCCACGCCGCTCACCACCGCCGCCCCCGCCATTACATCACCACCACCGCCGCCCCCGCCTTACATCACCACCACCGCCGCCCCCGCCACATCACCACCACCGCCGCCCGCCGCCATTACATCACCACCACCGCTGCCACGCCGCTCACCACCGCCGCCCCCGCCATTACATCACCACCACCGCTGCCACGCCGCTCACCACCGCCGCCCCCGCCATTACATCACCACCACCGCTGCCACTCCGCTCACCACCGCCGCCCCCGCCATTACATCACCACCACCGCCGCCCCCGCCATTACATCACCACCACCGCTGCCACGCCGCTCACCACCGCCGCCCCCGCCATTACATCACCACCACCGCTGCCACTGCCGCTCACCACCGCCGCCCCCGCCTACATCACCACCACCGCCGCCCCCGCCTACATCACCACCACCGCCGCCCCCGCCATTACATCACCACCACCGCTGCCACGCCGCTCACCACCGCCGCCCCCGCCATTACATCACCACCACCGCTGCCACTCCGCTCACCACCGCCGCACCCCGCCTACCACCACCACCGCCGCCCCCGCCATTACATCACCACCACCGCTGCCACTGCCGCTCACCACCGCCGCCCCCGCCATTACATCACCACCACCGCCGCCACCTCTATCGCCGCTGCAACGTGCGGGTACCGTTCTATTTAAGTATATACGTACATTGTTTTTTACTAGTAATATAGAGACAGGGTTCCTTCTCATGTTTGTTGGCATTGTTTCCCAATTAAGAAGGAAATCTCACACCATATAAACTAATTAGAGCCTTAGTTCATGATCTCATGTCATCGTTGATCATCATTTATTAAAAACTTATGGAATTTGTTGTTTTAGGACGGAAAATAAATGGAATGCTTGTTTTATTGATTCATTTTCTGGTCTAATACTTTCACATGTACAGGAATCTTCGACGGTTCAGCTTCAAACCAACAAGAGGAGGAGCTGATGTGGGAGGAGGTGGCACCTCTGGTAGCCATGATGAGGGGAGGTGATAATCATCAGGGTTTGGAGCAGACTGCTAGGGTGTTTTGGGACTGCTATGAGCGCTTTCAGGCGATGTGGGAGGAGCAGTTGCAGCGGGAGGCAAGGACGGAGGTGGGACCTTATAACCCACCTAAGGATGCTATGGGGAGACATTATAACCAGGGCGTGGAGGGTTTTGTTCGGGTGTTTTGGTACTGCTATGAGCGCTATCAGCCAATGTGGGAGAGGTTGTTGTTGAGGATGGCGGAGTCAAGGACTACTGAGGTGGCACCTTATAATAATCCACCTCTGGCTGATATGAATCAGGGTGCGAGAATGGACATGACACATCAGCTGTTATAAATCAAGGTTGATTGATGGACATGGTGAATTGGTGATGATGGTTAAATTGATGTGGGGAGCTTTTTATGTAATATCTACTCTTATTTTCAATTTGCTGTTTGCCTATGAGGTCACTTTATTTACACTAACTTTTGGGTCTACCATGAATTTATTAGTCTACTTGAACTATATATATATATATTAGATTAGATGCATGTCTCTTCCAACCCTGTGTATGCCTTGCAAAATACCGGGCCAAAATAAGAGATCCAAAATGGTAACTAGAATCGGGTAATCTGCAGGGGAACCTGAATTTATATACCAGCTCGTCCCCTTACCCTTTCAAAGGGGTTGGTATTATGTTTTGATAGGGCAAATTATTTGTTTAAAAGCCTGAAGCCTGATTCATTTTTGCATTAAGCATTTAGAGTGTTACGATAAAATATTTAGTTTGGGTCATTCAATTACTCCGTATTATTTTTTAATCAAGTAACCATACCATCAGTTAAATTTCTTGTAATTTTTAATCTCATAGTCCATATGATTATCATGCTAACCTCTGAAGGGAGCTGAGTAGCGAAGTAAGTTGATACTCGTATTATATTGTTCGACTCTTGTCTATGTAGTAGTTTTAAAACGCTATTGCTATGGTTTTGAAACCAAAAAAGAAAAGTACTTGTTAATTATACGTAGCTAATGCATTGAGTGGAAGTATATTCACCAGAAAAAGCTATTGTAAGTTTATCTTGTTGCTGTGTATATCTTGAGCAAAGAGTGCATACATATAATATAGGGTCTATCGTGTAAGCTTTCATTAGAAGACTTTGGTTGATCTCAGAGGGTTGGCATTGGTCACTCAATTCCATTTTCACCCACTAACTTTTAACCAATCTCATTATGCCACCTCACTTCACCACTCACTCACCACTCATCCAAATTTTGTTGGCATCCGACCAGTCACTTAACCACTCACTACAATTTTCATTTTATTTAAACATTAAAATTTCATTAAATTAAAACATTACATAATAATTAAAATAAAACATACATAATACTTAAAAAACACATAATACTAAACCATTACATAATAATATTAAAATAAGTAAAATACTAACATTTGGAATAATCCGAGTCCACAGTACTGTCGCCGTCGTTTCGATGGATGTGTCGCCAGGTGGAGGAGGCGCTACGTACTACTCCTCTGGGTCGGTATAGTAATCCACATACCGACCACCACCGACCCTGCCTTGCCAGAACTTCCCATGGTCTAGCGTGGCCGTCAACGTCGAGGAGGTGGTAAGCTGGAAAATAAGTTGATCCAGCCAATCGATCTTCTGTCGAAGATACACCACATACTCATTCTCGGCGGTGTACGAACCCGATTCAGAGCTTCTATTCGGCTGATTTCGGCTTGGTAAGTAGCCTTGTTGCCGGATACGCTCTGAATGACGTTATTTCAGAGCGGTGTCTGGAGTCGTAATTCAGGTGGGCTTGTATCGCCATTTTAACATCCCGAAGATTCATGTTGTTAGCCATGAAGATGAAGTGTGTAAAATATGAGTTTTGAAGGTAAAATGTGAGATTTGTTTGTGTAAAATGATATGTGTTGTGTTTATATATATAGGAAGGTGAAAAATAAAAAAAAATTAAAAAAAGGCAACGGTAAGAAAATCTAGCCGTTTGACCGCCTCGAAAATTGTCACAATGCAAGATGAGAAGCGTGGTGTGACCACGCAAAAGCTCACCACGACGCGTCGTAATTTGAAGGCGGCGGTGTTGAGTGGATGGCACCGCGATGACCACGCATTGAAGATCCGTCCGTTGCCAACGCCCTTAGTGCAGATGTGATGCAAGTCTGAAAGCCTAGCTACTTGCTGTCAATTGATATAAATCTTGTTAATATACTAAATTGTTACTTATTCTGCTGTTGGTTTAAATGAAGATTCTCACATCTTGTTTCTTTCATTTGGATGGGTTTTTTTTTTGTGAAAGATGCGTCGCCTAACCTCTGAATCATGTCTTCATCAATTTCTGGTTATATTTTGTTAACGAAAAACATAACTAATACAGTAATTAAAAAAAAGAATCGTATGCTTGGAATTGTGTTAAAGGACATTAAAAATGTTAAAAGCAATCGTTCGACCTCCTAATATTTTGGTTAATCATGAAATATCAACAATATATGCGAAACTAAGAGAAAGAGGTGATAGAGGTGATAGACAAGCAAAGAGATCCCCCGTGTTTCTTAAAACTATATGTTTTATGGCTTGGTTCCTGGAAGAATTTGAACTAAGGTCGAGACACTTGAAGTTTATTATATATAGGAGGATGATTTGGTGAATGTTATATATATATAGGCATTCGTAGAATTTAAGAGTAAGAGTAAAATAGTTTGTCGTTTCAAAACAAAACAAATACGTTAGACAATTTATATATAAAATGATGATATGATACATAGTTTAAATTGAGATTGAGAATGAAACCTAAAATAACATAGCTTGGCAAGTGCATTGGTGTATCTTCTTAACTAATTTTATTTAAGCTTGTTGTTGAAGTAATAAATGGTAATAAGTGCAAGTTTGGTATTATGTGCAAGTTCGGCTTTATGGTGACTTGCAAACCAAACACGTATGATCAGGTCGACCGAGCTGGCCACACATTGAACCCAACCGGAATCTTAATAACCGCATAAAATTTATGTGGCTAAGCGCTCCGTCCCTCCCTCCATCCAGCTTCAAGTATTGTCTTTTGGCAAAGTGATTAATTAGTTTTTTTTTTGTAAAGTTAGTTTCGATTCAGACGTGCTGAGACAATTTTAACCAGCGATTTGCTGGACCTCCAACCCCCTCCTCATGGAAAATACCTTGAGATGAGAAACCCAAGACTCGAACCCGAGACCTTGGGAAAAACTCACCTCTGGGGCCCACATAGTGGATTTAGAAGATACCCCTGGCCAACCCACCTAAGTGGAGTTGGTTATTAATTAGTAGTTATTGAATATATTTTTCATTTTTCAAAAAGAATATTTGATGCATTATTTACATCTTATACCTCTTAGGAGATATGTTATACAGTACAAAATCTCCTTTTAAAGAAAATTTTGAAAAATAACTCTAGCTCTTTAAGGTAAATGTTAATTCACAGTAATATAAAGCTTTGTATACAGAATAGTTTATTTTTAGTGAAGTATACCGAATCGTTTATAGGTGTTAATAATAACCTAAAACTCTTAAAGTTTGCTATTAGCAACATCTTTTTTAAATAACTTAATTGTAATTTAATCTAAAAAGAAATATAACTTTTCCTATGGGCCATGACAAAAGTACACATTGTTTTTCTCTTCCAATATTACTGTAGTATAAGTATATTACCATAATACCATGGGAAGCCCATTAAACCAAGGGTTTCGAATTTTCGATCGTATCCATCACCCCAAAAGGAATATTCGCCATTCACTACTCATTCCATTTGACAACTTCACATATCTATCCAATTTTAGCAGGTCCTTAAAAAAATATTTGTAAACAAATCGTTACAAAGAAAATAAAAATATAACGATATGTGTATATTTCTTTTAGTTATACATATGTGATTAAGTTTTGTATGGATAATATGTGTGTGTATAAGGTATGATTACCAATTAAATACTATTGTCATATAAACTATGGTGTGTGTTAATTATATGTCAAGGTCAAAGTTTATAAACATGATGACTAACAATGTTGTCATTCAACAATGTCGTCATACGATTGTTGTGATACAACATGAAGGATTAAAATATAAAAAAATCTGTTTAAGGGAAAAGGTTAGAGTATCTAACTTTTATTTAACCCCACTAATTGGTAAATAGAATACTGTATATTTTATATTATTTAATATACAATAGTTAGCTTTGATAAATAACAGAATTGAATAGATTTTGCGGATTTATTTTCATAATTTATAATTAAATCTTTGCGAATTCCATTACCATGTTAATCTCAATGACAATTTAGCTCCACAAAGATGGAATATAATAGCGAGTTAGCGACATCCAACAATCCAACATGAAAAAAAGTTTTATGATACAAATATTAACCTATCAAGTTATTAACTTTGAAATAACATAGAATAAGAATACAGAGTACCGATATACACAGCCATGTCATAAAATCTTTGAAATTACAATCATTTATTTCTGTCTTTTGCTTGTCGAGTATAATTTTGACTTGTCAAGTCTTTTGCTTACAACTTTGATCGTAAATATCTTTATTTGTCGTATATAGTAGTTGATGAAGGTTATATCAATGAAAAGTGTATTTAAAACTCAATCCATTCATATATTTTATATGAAAATTGTTATATAATACAAACAAAAATTTTAACGGTCAAAATTAAAAGTACGAGAGTTAGGCAAATAAAATTCCGACATTTTAATAGGAAAAAAATATTTTTAGTTTTTTTTAACAATCAAGTCGTGCTCGATATAAAATCGAGGCCATATAAGACAAAAAACTTAGATTTGCATCCACATTGAAAGAAAAAATAGAAAAGAGAAAGAAAAACAATACGTGTGGGAGCGGTCACATATAAATAAATTTCCGTAAACCAGAAAACACTCTTTTCTTTCCTTCTTTCTTTTAATTCTCGTTATCTCCTTCCATTTCTCGCTCAAATTTATGAGATTCCATTGCGTTTATTATTATCTTTTTATTTTACATATTTATCCGTATAAATAAAATAATAATTATATGTATATATAAGATTGTGAGGTTAATGATCAGTGAAATTAATAGGAGAATAAAAAATAGTGTTGAATTTGATTTGTTGAAGAAGGATTTATTATTTGGTGATGAGGAAGATTGACCAGAAGCAAAAAGTAGGAAGTGGTGGTGGGAATGGTTTTATACCGAATTCGTTTAGGTCGATATCGAGTTATCTGAGGATAGTGTCGTCTGGTGCGTCGACTGTTGCGTCGAGTGTTAGGTCTGCGGCGTCGGCTGCGATAGTAGATAGGGATAGGGATAATGATGCAGTTCCTGATCAGGTGAGGATTGCCATTTTTGTTGTATGTATTGTGTATTTTGTTGTTTCATGTATGTTATAATTGAATTTGTAATGTGTTTCCCTGTTTACATTACAAGTATGGAATGTGAGATATGAATATATTTATATATAGTCTAATTTTTTGGGAACAGAATTTTCCTAAAGTTGGTTGGGCCATCATCTGAACTGGCCGTTAGGTGAGCTTGATTTTGCGTATCGCGTTATGTGACGTTTTAATGATGTTTGACGTGTGAGTTGACAAGTTCTAGTACATGAGAAACGTTAAGTATTGAAAGTGGCATGAGGTTTATTGTGATTTACTGAATCTGATGATTTAAAAAGTTGAAACCTTTTGTGATTTATGAAAGATAATGAAATGCTGAAACGCGTGATTGTAGAGATACGTTACTTTTCAGAGTTTATGACGGATTGGTTGAAGTTTATGACGTTTGTGTAATTTTTTAAAAATTAAATTTCTGTTTTTTAATGTATATATTTAAAAAATAATAGTTCTGGAGAAAAAAAGTAATAATTATATGTATATATAAGATTGTGAGGTTAATGATCAGTGAAATTAATAGGAGAATAAAAAATAGTGTTGAATTTGATTTGTTGAAGAAGGATTTATTATTTGGTGATGAGGAAGATTGACCAGAAGCAAAAAGTAGGAAGTGGTGGTGGGAATGGTTTTATACCGAATTCGTTTAGGTCGATATCGAGTTATCTGAGGATAGTGTCGTCTGGTGCGTCGACTGTTGCGTCGAGTGTTAGGTCTGCGGCGTCGGCTGCGATAGTAGATAGGGATAGGGATAATGATGCAGTTCCTGATCAGGTGAGGATTGCCATTTTTGTTGTATGTATTGTGTATTTTGTTGTTTCATGTATGTTATAATTGAATTTGTAATGTGTTTCCCTGTTTACATTACAAGTATGGAATGTGAGATATGAATATATTTATATATAGTCTAATTTTTTGGGAACAGAATTTTCCTAAAGTTGGTTGGGCCATCATCTGAACTGGCCGTTAGGTGAGCTTGATTTTGCGTATCGCGTTATGTGACGTTTTAATGATGTTTGACGTGTGAGTTGACAAGTTCTAGTACATGAGAAACGTTAAGTATTGAAAGTGGCATGAGGTTTATTGTGATTTACTGAATCTGATGATTTAAAAAGTTGAAACCTTTTGTGATTTATGAAAGATAATGAAATGCTGAAACGCGTGATTGTAGAGATACGTTACTTTTCAGAGTTTATGACGGATTGGTTGAAGTTTATGACGTTTGTGTGAATTTTAGATTCTTGTTTTAATGTACATGTGATAATTAGCTACCTTGCATAGATTATTGTGGTGATCTAATGTAGGTTGTTGGTTATTTTGCTTTTATTGAAGCATCTAGGCATTAAGATATAGTTATTATTTGGTATCTAGTACCAAAATTCCAACTTTGTAGGCGTCATCTTTGTAATGTTGTGGCATGATGGTGGTAGCACATTTTTCCATATGCTACTTATATAAATCGTTAGATAAGTTAGCTGACACATGCTTAAATGTTTCTCTTACTTATAATACGACACAAAAGAGACACTGTGTGTTCTATAAATTGCTGTCTTTTATTGGTAAATACATTGATGGAAGAATGTGCCGGTGTGATTGACTAACTATCCAAGAACAAATTGATGTCTTCTATATTACTGGATGCTCTTGGTTTAGTTGTTTTTGGTTGAGTTGTCCTTATGTTTGTAAGAAGATATATTATCAATTTGTGACTTTTTGCTCATGTGGTATTAGATTATTGTTATATTTTCTATGTTATGTACTTGTTTGGTCACTCATACTGGGCAATGACATGTCAGTCTTTTTATGCTTTGTAACAAAAGGTTCTCTGGGCTGGGTTTGACAAGCTCGAACGTGAGGGAGATCTCACCCGCAGAGTGCTTATGCTAGGGTATCAATATGGTTTCCAAGTATGGGATGTCGAAGATGCAAACAATGTGCGTAACATAGTTTCTCGATATGATGGTGCCGTTTCCTATATGCAAATACTGCCAAAATCAACTGTGTCAAACCATTCTCATGTTGATTATGCAAACGACCGCCCTCTGCTTGTAATTTGTGCAGCCGGGTCCTTCTCTGCAGGTGGAAATGCTCAGATTGGGCCAGGCATTACTAAAAATGGTCATGATCAACTAAATGGTGGGTCTGTACCTACTGTAGTGCGGTTTTATTCATTAAAATCTCAATCCTATGTCAAAGAGTTGAAGTTCAGATCGGTGGTACACTCAGTGAGATGCAGTTCGCGTGTTGTTGCTGTTCTACAAGCTGCGCAGGTTTGTTTGCTTAGTGATAGTTTTTAAGCTACATTAGCTTTGTACAATGTATTATGAACAATAGTAGTCATTTATATGCATTACAATTTACAGGTGCATTTTTTTGATGTTGCAACCTTACAAAGGGAGTACACTATTCTCACAAATCCTATAGTACCAAGCTCTCCCCGATTTGAAAATATAGGGTTGGGGCCCCTTGCTGTTGGTCCTAGATGGATTGCTTACAGTGGTAGTGCTGTGGCATTACCAAATACACGTGTTAGCCCACAGCATCTTACTCACTCTACTTTTAATACCCTTGGCACAAATGGGAGCATTGTTGCACACTATGCTAAACAATCAAGCAAACAACTTGCTGTAGGAATTGTTACACTTGGAGATATTGGTTATAAAAAGCTTTCTAGGTATTATTCTGATTTCCTACCAGATGGTAACATGCCTCAGCAACTTAGTGACCCTGCAAGGAAGGATAGTGGAACGCCTAATGGCCGTTTACCAGATACAGAGAATGTTGGAATGGTATATAGTTTTTCTTTTTAAGTATCTTTTAGGTCCTATTTGATGGAACTATAATACTACATGATGTAGTCTTGAATGAATTATATGTATAAATGATTAGAAGACAATGTCTAGAGTTAGTTCTGAATGAGAAAAAGTTTTTTAAAATTGCATTAAGTGAATCTTCTGAATGAGATATAGTTATCAATTGAACCTTCTGTTTGGATTTAGCACTGAATGAAATACAACTCTTCAGTAAGTGTTCAGATTCGATGATTTTATCATCCAGAAAATAACAGTTATATGAAACGAATATCTTATGACAACGTCATTAATTACTAAAAATGTATATAACACTAATATTCATCGAAATTTAACATACTAACTCTGATAAATTTTAGTTTTCATGCTTGTTATGTTTTCCGTGTACTCTTGGACAACATATAATTATTAGATGTCATAACCAAAATGATCCACTATGTGATAAGGAATGCCTCTTTATAATTGCCCCACCATCCTATTCAGTAGCTTATTCTTTAACATCTTTCTAAGTTATAAAACTCTACTAGTGTATGGTGATCTCGTGTTCTTTCTCGATAGCATGAAAGCATTTTAATTGCGATTTGTATGCTTGGGTTTAACATTTTTATTCTGTTCGTCAGGTGATAGTGAGAGATGTTGTGAGCAAATCAGTAATTGCTCAATTTAAGGCACATGACAGTGCTATCGCATCTTTATGTTTTGATCCTAGTGGTACCTTGTTGGTAACAGCTTCGGTTCATGGTCATAACTTTAATGTTTATCGTATCATGCCTGACCCAGAAAACAGTGCATCTTATGTACACCTTTACAGGCTTCAACGTGGTTTTACAAATGCGGTAAGATACTCAGCGACTCAGATTCATTT
Organism: Erigeron breviscapus; assembly: GCA_034093135.1. NCBI lineage: Eukaryota > Viridiplantae > Streptophyta > Magnoliopsida > Asterales > Asteraceae > Erigeron > Erigeron breviscapus. The sequence continues at coordinate 66,762,347 of CM067167.1, forward strand.
TGTGATTTTTGATTTTCTTCAATACAAGGCTGTCAACTTTTCTGCACAATAAATCAGGTTATACAGGACATAAGTTTTAGTGTGGACAGCCGTTGGATCACTATAAGTTCCTCAAGAGGCACCAACCATCTCTTCGCTATATCTCCATCTGGGGGACCAGTTAATATACAAACAGTTGAAGAATTTTTGACTACTAACAATCAGGGATACAATTATGACGCCACCAATAAACCTCCAATTACACTTTCTGCGGTTGGCAGAATAAGAAATGGAAATAGTGGGTGGAAAAACATGGTGACTGGGGCGGCAGCAGCAGCATCCGGTAGGATGAATTCATATTCCGGGGTTATTGCTTCCACTTTCCATAAATGCAAGAGTAATAATATGGACAGAAGTATAGGCTCTGATATGTCAAAATACCACATGCTGGTTTTTTCTTCGTCTGGTTATGTGATTCAGTATGCATTGAGATTATTGTCTGAAGTAGACACTGATTATAAATCGTCTCCTGATCATGATTCAAGATTAGTTGTTGAGCCGATTCAGAAGTGGAACATTTGTAATAAACAGAACAGAAGGGAACGAGAAGAAAATGTGGACATTTATGGTGAGAATGGGCATACAGACAACAGGAAGGTATTCCCTGAAAGAAGTGGAAATGAAAATAGCGATTATTTTGATGGTACGAGTAAGCTAAAAAAAGATAATGTCAGTGTTGAAGAAAGGAATCATGTTTATATTTCTGAAGTTGAGTTACATATGCATCCTATACAGACCCCGCTGTGGGCAAGAGCACAGGTACAAGCGAATGTCTTTTACTGTGCATAGTTTTTTTTATTTCAAATTTCCAACTGATAAATTTGTATTTTTGATGGCCGTGGACAGATAAACTTCCAATCTTTGATGATACAAGATATCACAATGGACGGGGAGAACAATTCAGAGGGCGAATTTGAAATTGAGAAGATTCCGGCCCACACAGTTGAAGCTCGGTCTAGGTACTTGGTACCAGCTGTTGATCTTCAAGGGCCCAAGGGTCAAATGACAAGGTATGTATCAATATGTATCAAAGGTGGCAAGATCACGTTACTTATGATTGCAAAATCACTATTAGCACAACAATAATCTGAATCAAAATGGGACAAATTGGGTTGACCTGCACTATCTATGATTTTATATAATTTATTAACACGTTACTTATGATTGCAAAATCACCATTATCACAACATTAATCTGAATATTTGAAAGAAGATGATTTAGGGGGTTGTGTGTATTATAATACTTTGGGCGACACATATGAACATTTTACTTGTTTGAGATATAAAAGACAACCCGATTGATGTTTGAGCTGTTCTACCAAAAACATTAAGCTCCAAGACATTTGTTACCTGTTTCGCGGTCCCTTTTTGTTTAAGATTAAATGCAACCCAAATTGGCTCATACATAAGTAAATGGGTCAAAATTGCTTTATTGCAACTTTTCTTTTTCCGTTCTACCATTGTGGCTGGCTCTTCTAACCACCACGATTTCAAACTTTTTTTTCTTCCAGAGTTCCTTCTTCAGATAACAATAATAGTGGGAGCACTCATCACTCCTCCGGGTTGTATGAACATGATAACTTTTTTAGTGGAAGCAGCCCATCCAGGTTGTATGAACATGATAAGCTTTCGAATGGTAGCAGCTTTGATCCTATCCACTCAATGACAGATACTGTTGCAAATGGTGGACTTAAGAATGGCAATGAAGAAACTGGGGAGGATGCTTGTCAAATGCCATTAGAAGATACCAATGGCTTTGTAAATAACGACAGCAGTCCAATATCTCACACTCAACCTGAGACTGTAAATAATAGAGAGCACTCAGTGAGTGAGACCCAGTCTCAGCTTGTAAATAATAATGTAGATCAGAAACTGGAGAACCACTTTGAAGATCAGGGTGATGAGTTTGATTGAAGGTATAATATTATAGCTTTAACATGTCCATCAATTTTTAATATAGCTCTGGCAAAATGGGCATGTTGGGTTATTGGTCATAATGGATTAGAAAGTTTAAATGAGTTAAATCCTAGAATGAGATGGCTCAAGTTAATTGTTACCAAGGCTCTGTTTGATGCCACATGATCTTTGTATTTTATTGGACTAGTAAAGAACATTATGCTGATAATAATATTAATGGATCGTTTTTACTTTTCAGGTTATACGTCTTGTTTTAATTCAACTGAGGGTTTTTCTTCTACATGATGGTTCTATTGTAAAGAAAAGCGAGTCTCGATGAGAGCTTTACTTGAGTGTGGAGTTCGGAGATTGTTTCAAGGTTTGTTGTTCAGATGACCAATGTAAATAACACCTGAATTATCAAATAATCAGTTGTATAGATGTGGATAGTAGCATCAAGTGCAACTGTTTGATTTCTGGTTTTTCGTATGTTTCTGTTGTATTGGTTTCTAAGGTGGAAAGTTACATATATTTCATGACCAAATGGACCATCAACTATTATATAGAGAACCGCATTTAATCTAGTTTGATATCTATCACAAATATGTAAACATGTGTCTTCACTGACATTAAGACTTGTGCCTTTAATAAGTCGAGTTAGCAAAATTAAACATGACGTGTGTCTTCACTGGCATTGAGACTTGTGCCTTTGATAAGTTCAGTTGGCAAAAATGAAACATGCCCACACGTCGGTTACAGAAGAATAACACATTTAATTGGTAAGATGCAATAGGTATAATTTAAAGGTAAGGTATACCATGTACTTGACTCTATAAATTACATACTCAAGCCTAACAGTCAAACACAATGGCAAACTGGATGATCGCCTCTACGTTGTCGAGCTTTAATGGCCAAATTAGGCGACGGGAGGGTGAAGTTCGTGATCAAGTGAGGTGTCAACAGCGGCAGGAGGCATGAATTGCCACATAGCCATTCCCGGGTAGCTGAAGACCGGCACCAACTTACTGCCTGTCGCTTGACTCTGGGTGGCTGAAACAGCGGCTGGATAGGCGGCGGGGATTGCAGGTGGATGAGCCATGAAGCTAGGTTGGGTGTTCATTGAGTTCACTTGTTGTTCAAGTTTCTCTTTCTCGGACTTCAGCCTCTGCTTTTCCTCTCGGAGTTCATTCTTCTCAGACTACACGGGTCAGGAAAATCAGAAACTTGATTGCAGAATAGGGATCACCTATTTGAGGATAATATACAACCATTTGAGATACAAGACAAAGGGATCACCTTCAACTCTGTAATTTTCTCTTGGAGATCAGAATTCGAGTTTTTCAGCTTTTGGGCTTCATTTTTTAATTGAGTCACCATCCGTACAGCATCAACCAAAATAGCAGCCTTATCAATTTTCAGAGGCCTCCCAGGTTCAAGAATTGAAGCCAATTCAACAAACCTACAAGTCAAGTCATATTGTTAACATTTAAACATGGCATAAAGCTTAAGACTAAGTGTATGACATACTTGTCGTTTAGCTTATCCCTTCTTAATTTTTCTCGGCATGCTTTGGAACTTGTTCCACTGCAAGGGTCAGCCCTCCCCCTGTTATGTACACAAGAGATGATAAAAAGAATACATTTTATTGAATCGTATCCTAGTATCATATGATACAATGTATGTAGCACTAAGACTTCATGTTAACATGTGGATTTCATGTGTCATTTCTACCAATCATTCGTTAAGATTATTAACTTTGTAGCTCCTGCAGACACATCTATGAAAAATGCAATTCTACAAAGCTAATGAATGCAGAGCAATGGTTACCGTTTCTTTGAGCCAGATTCTTTGTATCCATCTGAATCTGCGTGTGAGCCATCACGTTCCGCACTATGAAGTAAGAATAACAAATCAACGTGAACAGGGGAATAACCAAACTAATTACAGAAAGAGCAACATGAACAACAAAGATATTTAAAATAGAAAACAGAAAGGTGATTCCCAATTAGCAAACTTTTAGAAATAACCAAAACTCTTAAATAATCAAAGAAGACAATCTGTCAGTATAGCCATGAAATTCTAACACAAGCCTTGATAAATATGATAAACGAGGTCATATCAACTCGTGCTATAGATATTCTACCCTTGACATGCAGATGGTTAAAAGAACTATACACAATCCACTGTGTCCGGTTTCACAGGATAATAACATAAGCGAATATACTCTAGGGTTAAGTGCTTACAAATGTATTCAACTATGAAATATGTTATATGTATCGCTTAGACCACATTCTACTGAGTGTATCTAATTTTCAAATAATGTTATTGCGTGTATCCCTTGTATTTTGTGACGAGGCAACTTATATATATGCCATGTCGGCAAAAGTATAATGTAGATCATATATATTCCATCTATAGCTTGAAATCTACTGCATGCATTTTATCCGTGTATAATCTTATGTATGCTCTTATAAACCTCATTTCTAAATTAAACCTCTCTTATAAGTCACGTACAGCCTTGTAGTATACGTGGCGTATAGAATGCACAATTATCTACGCCCAACATTCCCTAAGCCGCTTACCCTAAAATGCTAAATCAAATAATTATAATTTAAAGTCCAAAAAAAATCTTTGTTTAATTTCTACACAAGCATTATTAAAAGTACTGAATTCAATGGTGCATAATTATGATGGAAAATTGAAGGTTAAAATTACCTAGGGGGGTTTGAGAATGAGCCGGTCAACGCATCCTGGACCGGCGGCCAGCTGGGTACACAAACCGGTTGAGGAAAGAAATGGTTTTCATGGGTCAACCCGTAGATCCAATTAGTATGCTCCGGTAAAACCATCGCCGGAAATAGATAGATATAGCGATGTATGTATGTGATTTACCGACGTTGGTTTGTTTGTTTGTTATTCTCCGGTGAAAGCAAAATTTTGGTGTTTGGTGGAGAGATTTCTATTTATTTATTATTTTGAGTTTAATATTTTTTTGTAATTTGATGAGGGTCATCATGTATCTGGGCTTTAATGTTGAATAACAAATGGGCTTTACCACGGTTACTTTTGGACCCAAAACCAAATCTGTATAATCCATAGATTACAAATCACTTGAACACAATGTCACGGTGTAATGATGATCGCGGCGGTAGCGTAGCGGTGCGTTAGTGTATTTGTCAATCTTTGTGTTGTTCTTTCTTGTCTGTACTATTGAAGAATGTTCGTCCTTACTTGTTCATAGGGTATTTGTCAATAATTAAAGACATGTTTTTAGATATCTTTAAGATATTCATAGTATTTAATTTTTGTTTGTATAAAACATATATATGATTGGAATAAAATTATAAAATTTTAAGTATTTGTAATGATACGATGTGATAGCTAAAAGATGCGTAAAGACATCAACATTGAAGATAGCTTTACAATGATTTGAACTTCAGACCATTATATTTTTTTAGTCTTAACTATCTTATATTTTTATTTGATTAAGTAGTGGAAACATGCAACTAAAAACAAAAATTAGGAGTTCAAATTTCCGATTTCATGTTCATACAACCATAATATTACTTTAAAATATAGGTTTTTACTTTATAAATTATATTATATATATATATATATATATATATATATATATATATATATATATATATATATATATATATATATATATATATATATATATATATATATATATATATATATATATATATATATATATATATATATATATATATATATATATATATATATATATATATATATATATATATATATATATATATATATATATATATATATATATATATATATATATATATATATATATATATATATATATATATATATATATATATATATATATATATATATATATATATATATATATATATATATATATATATATATATATATATATATATATATATATATATATATATATATATATATATATATATATATATATATATATATATATATATATATATATATATATATATATATATATATATATATATATATATATATATATATATATATATATATATATATATATATATATATATATATATATATATATATATATATATATATATATATATATATATATATATATATATATATATATATATATATATATATATATATATATATATATATATATATATATATATATATATATATATATATATATATATATATATATATATATATATATATATATATATATATATATATATATATATATATATATATATATATATATATATATATATATATATATATATATATATATATATATATATATATATATATATATATATATATATATATATATATATATATATATATATATATATATATATATATATATATATATATATATATATATATATATATATATATATATATATATATATATATATATATATATATATATATATATATATATATATATATATATATATATATATATATATATATATATATATATATATATATATATATATATATATATATATATATATATATATATATATATATATATATATATATATATATATATATATATATATATATATATATATATATATATATATATATATATATATATATATATATATATATATATATATATATATATATATATATATATATATATATATATATATATATATATATATATATATATATATATATATATATATATATATATATATATATATATATATATATATATATATATATATATATATATATATATATATATATATATATATATATATATATATATATATATATATATATATATATATATATATATATATATATATATATATATATATATATATATATATATATATATATATATATATATATATATATATATATATATATATATATATATATATATATATATATATATATATATATATATATATATATATATATATATATATATATATATATATATATATATATATATATATATATATATATATATATATATATATATATATATATATATATATATATATATATATATATATATATATATATATATATATATATATATATATATATATATATATATATATATATATATATATATATATATATATATATATATATATATATATATATATATATATATATATATATATATATATATATATATATATATATATATATATATATATATATATATATATATATATATATATATATATATATATATATATATATATATATATATATATATATATATATATATATATATATATATATATATATATATATATATATATATATATATATATATATATATATATATATATATATATATATATATATATATATATATATATATATATATATATATATATATATATATATATATATATATATATATATATATATATATATATATATATATATATATATATATATATATATATATATATATATATATATATATATATATATATATATATATATATATATATATATATATATATATATATATATATATATATATATATATATATATATATATATATATATATATATATATATATATATATATATATATATATATATATATATATATATATATATATATATATATATATATATATATATATATATATATATATATATATATATATATATATATATATATATATATATATATATATATATATATATATATATATATATATATATATATATATATATATATATATATATATATATATATATATATATATATATATATATATATATATATATATATATATATATATATATATATATATATATATATATATATATATATATATATATATATATATATATATATATATATATATATATATATATATATATATATATATATATATATATATATATATATATATATATATATATATATATATATATATATATATATATATATATATATATATATATATATATATATATATATATATATATATATATATATATATATATATATATATATATATATATATATATATATATATATATATATATATATATATATATATATATATATATATATATATATATATATATATATATATATATATATATATATATATATATATATATATATATATATATATATATATATATATATATATATATATATATATATATATATATATATATATATATATATATATATATATATATATATATATATATATATATATATATATATATATATATATATATATATATATATATATATATATATATATATATATATATATATATATATATATATATATATATATATATATATATATATATATATATATATATATATATATATATATATATATATATATATATATATATATATATATATATATATATATATATATATATATATATATATATATATATATATATATATATATATATATATATATATATATATATATATATATATATATATATATATATATATATATATATATATATATATATATATATATATATATATATATATATATATATATATATATATATATATATATATATATATATATATATATATATATATATATATATATATATATATATATATATATATATATATATATATATATATATATATCTTTGAAGATCTTCACAAGCAGTCCCTGAGCTTCTAATGTCTACACAACTGGTCCTCCTCTTCTTTCTTTTATCTTTACATCTTGAACCAACTTTCCAGATTTGCATAAATAGTCCCTCAAAGTTTATCTGCACAACTTAAAACATAATTAGGAGATAATTTTGATTTCTTAACATCCCCCCTCAAAATTATCCTTGAAACAAATTTATTAACCCTAATTGGTCACAAAAATAACAATGTTGCTTTGAACTTAGACTTTTAGTGAATAAATCTGCTATGTTATAATCAGAATCAACTTTAACAGTCTCAATTACCCCAGCAGTAATTTTTTCTCTAACAAAATGAAGATCAATTTCAAAATGTTTAGTTCTCTCATGAAATACAGGATTAACAGCAATTTGCATAGCAGATTTACAGGTAAAATACCAGTATTTAAGCCAAAATCACTCAACAAGTTCAAAAGCCACATAATCTCACAAGTTACAGCTGCTAAAGCCCTATATTCTGCTTCTGCAGAAGACTTAGCAACTGTAGTTTGTTTTTTACTTTTCCAAGAAATAAGAGTATCACCAAGAAACACAGTATAACCAGTTACTGATTTTCTGGTGTTTAAACACCTAGCCCAATCAGAATCCACAAAAGCTTTGAGAGGAAGAGACTTACAGGTTATGATATGCAATCCTTTACCTGGTGCCTGTTTTAGATACCTCAGTATTCTAAGACCAAGCTGAAAATGCTCAACAAGAGGAGCATGCATAAACTGACTTAAACATTGAACTGCATAACTAATATCAGGCCTTGTCAAGGTAAGATATATAAGCTTACCAATGAGTTTTTGATAAACAGAAATATTCTCAAGTGGTTTGGATTTTGAATTTTCAGGTTTAATAGTAAGATTGATTTCTAAAGGAGTAGCAATTGGTTTACAACCCAATAAACCAAAATCATTTAAAAGTTCTAAACAATATTTTCTTTGAGATAAACACAATCCTTGTTCAGTTTCCAAAACCTCAATTCCAAGAAAGTACTTTAACTTACCTAAATCCTTGATTTTAAATTTTGAGTTTAAAAAACTCTTAACCTTATCAATTTCATCAATGTTATTTCCTGTAATAACAATGTCATCCACATATACTAATAAAGCAACAAAACTGTTATTGGTACATCTAGTAAACAAAGAATAATCACATTTACTTTGACAAAAACCAAATTCAATCAAAGCACTAGATAGTTTTGCATTCCATTGTCTAGGAGCCTGTTTAAGTCCATATAAAGACTTAACAAGCTTACAAACTCTATTATCATTTTTATCAAAATAACCCTGAGGCAATTGCATATACACATCTTCAAACAAATCACCATATAAGAAAGCATTATTTACATCTAATTGAAACAAAGGCCAATTTTTTGACACTGCAACAGTTAACAAGGTTCTAATAGTCACCATTTTTACAACAGGTGAAAATGTCTCATCAAAGTCAACACCAGCTTTTTGACTAAAGCCTTTAGCAACCAATCTTGCCTTATACCTTTCAATTTCACCAGAAGCTTTATATTTAATCTTATAAATCCACTTACAACCTATAGGTTCTCTACCAGGAGGTAAATCAGTCAAGATCCATGTTCCATTTCTATTCAAGGCTTCCATTTCTAAGTTCATAGCATCAATCCAATTTTTATCCTTAGAAGCTTCAAAATAAGAGGAAGGTTCTGTACTTTTATTTAGACTTGAAACAAAAGCATATGCATTATTACTTAGATTAGCATAGTTAACTACTTTATTTAAACTATACTTAACCTTTCCAGTTAACTCAAAATCTTTTAATCTGGTAAAAAGAGTTTTATTTCTTGTTGATCTTCTAAGATTATCATTATTGCCAACCAATAAGTCCTCAGAATTGTTTATATTCATCTCATTTAATGTGGTAGCATGCTCACTAGTTTGTCTGGTAGTACTATCAGAATCATTACTGTAACACCCCAACATGGCGGAATTATGGGATGTCACACGAAAAGCATAGCACGACATGGAAAATTAAGTAGAGACAATACTATATGCAAATAAGGATTGGGTAATCCATATATCAAGTTCAAATACGAGTACAAATACAACATGGGATCACAAAAATGCATAAGGAGTACATGCCATCAAAGTTACAAAAGAGTATAATCCAAAAATAATGGCCGATAATCCTAAGCACAACCCGTCAAGGGAAATCAATGAATCACGGATCCAAAAGTCAAGCCCAAATCCTAGCAAAGTCATGCAAATCATCCATTACGTCCTTGATTAGCTTGATTACCTGAAAAGTGTACTAAAACGGGTCAACATAAAGTTGGTGAGTTCGTAGGTTTAAACGTTAAAATCATAGTGTCGGGATAACAACCGTTAAGGGTATTCAAGGATGAGGACACTTACATCATCATCCATACGTTCACAATTCATCATATCAACGTTACGTTACGACTAAACGTTCATACACAATCCACACGTTAAACGATATCGTTAACAACAACGTTATGCCACAAATGTGGACTTACTCATTACGTTATGCCACTAATCGTGGACTTACTCATTACGTTATGCCACTAATCGTGGACTTACTCATTACGTTATGCCACTAATCGTGGACTTACTCATTATCGCAATCATCCATCACAACAAGCATTCATACATACGTTTACGGAAAACAAAACATTTACGTTCACAAATCATCGTTTAATATCAAATCATTTCAATTAAGTCGTTAAATCGTTTAAGTAAAATAAGTACACTTTTCACCCCAAATATAAGAGAAAACGGGGCTACGAAACTCACCTTTGCCAAGCAAGATAAGTAAAAGACAAGTTATATATGTCCAAGGTTCGCCACACGTTCACCACCTATCAATCATGCAATATATGTTTACCATTAATACCTTACTTGAATTCAAAAGGTGGTGTTCGACTTTAGATGACCACTGGAGTACACTCGAGACACTAAAGAAGCCCAGAAAGGGTTTAAGTGAATACTAGACGTGATCCAAGAAGACGGGAATCGAAGCTAGGAAAAACAGAAAATTGAAGAATGGAGGTGGCCGTAAATTACGGTCAAGACCACCGTAATTTACGGTGGTTCAAAGTAAACAGGCGTAAGGTACGGTCAGAAGGGGCGTAAGGTACGACCCTCTAGATTTAGCGTCCCATGCAAGCGTTTTTGGCGTAAACAGAAGGTTTTAAGCGTAAGGTGGAATTGACATCTAGAGACAAGCGTAAGCTACGGTCTATAGGCCGTAACCCCAAACCAACGTAAGCTACGCCCAGAGTGGGCGTAAGTTACGCCTGACCAGAACCTGCACGACCAGCAGCAGCAGCCAAGGATTCAAAACCGACCCATGAACCTTTAAAACTTCATTTCTGGACTTTAAATCGACAAGGGAAGTTGCAAGACTCAATTTGGAGCATGACCAACGAATTTATTCATGTTAGAAGATAACCCAACTCATGATTTCGATCCATAACAACACCTTTGCCCAAAATCACATTCTTGACCCATTTAGAACCCTAACAAACCCTAGTTGGTTCAAATTCGACTTAAAGACTTCCAAGACTCACTTTCAAGTACTAACAACCAATTTTGAACATAAATAAACATGACCCAACTTGAAATTTCGTTTCATTCCATCCCTAAATTCCCACTTTCGACTTTTGACTAGTGGTGTTCAAAGTCGGATATCCGAATTTCGGATATCCGAAATTTCGGATAGTGGATTTCAATATCCGAATATATATCCGAAATTTCGGATATCCGAAATGTCGGATATCCGAATTTTCGGATATCCGAATTTCGGATATCCGAAATTTCGGATAGTGGATTTCAATATCCGAACATATATCCGAAATTTCGGATATCCGAATTTCGGATATCCGAATTTCGGATATCCGAAATCGGATATCCGAATTTCGGATATCCGAATTCGATATCCGAATTTCGGATATCCGAATTTCGGATATCCGAAATTTCGGATAGTGGATTTCAATATCCGAATATATATCCGAAATTTCGGATAGTGGATTTCAATATCCGAATATATATCCGAAATTTCGGATATCCGAATTTCGGATATCCAAAATATCCGAAGTTTTCAAAAATCACTATCCGAATCTGAATCCGAAATTTTGGATATCCGAAGTTCGGATATCCAAAATTTCGGATATCCGATTTCGGATATAAATTCGGATATCCGAAATTTCGGATATCCGAAATTTCGGATATCCGAATTTCGGATATCCGAAATTTCGGATAGTGGATTTCAATATCCGAATATATATCCGAAATTTCGGATATCCGAAATTTCGGATATCCGAAATTTCGATATCCGAAATTTCGGATAGTGGATTTCAATATCCGAATATATATCCGAAATTTCGGATAGTGGATTTCAATATCCGAATATATATCCGAAATTTCGGATAGTGGATTTCAATATCCGAATATATATCCGAAATTTCGGATATCCGAAATTTCGGATATCCGAAATTTCGGATAGTGGATTTCAATATCCGAATATATATCCGAAATTTCGGATATCCGAAATTTCGGATAGTGGATTTCAATATCCGAATATATATCCGAAATTTCGGATATCCGAAATTTCGGATAGTGGATTTCAATATCCGAATATATATCCGAAATTTCGGATATCCGAAATTTCGGATATCCGAAATTTCGGATAGTGGATTTCAATATCCGAATATATATCCGAAATTTCGGATAGTGGATTTCAATATCCGAATATATATCCGAAATTTCGGATATCCGAAATTTCGGATATCCGAATTTCGGATATCCGAAATTTCGGATAGTGGATTTCAATATCCGAATATATATCCGAAATTTCGGATATCCGAAATTTTCGGATATCCGAAATTTCGGATATCCGAAATATCCGAATTTTCAAAAATCACTATCCGAACTGAATCCGAAATTTTGGATATCCGAAGTTCGGATATCCAAGAAATTTCGGATATCCGACTTTTCGGATAAAATCGGATCGGATTTTCGGATTTTCGGATAACGGATTCGGATACGGATAGTTTTGAACACCCCTACTTTTGACCCAAAAATGCAACCAAAACCCTAATCTTGACCTAAATGAGTTTTGACTTGAAGTTTAATCCAAGAACACTTAGATTTTGACTTTGAACATAGTTGTAAACATAAGTGGGTGAATTTTGAGATAGAATTTACCTTTCAAAACAACCCAAGATCCAAGAATTCGGATTTAGGGCACAAATGATGGATGAACACTTCAAATCTTGAAAATCCTTGCAATAATGATTATTATTATTATTAGGGTTATAGTTCTAGTTAATTTAGGTTTAAAACACAAGATCCTTGCATAGATGAAGAATTTATGGTGATGGTTTTTGGTAGATGGAAGAAATAAATGAGGGAGAAAGAGAGAAGATAAGATATTTGGTAAAGTAGAAATGAGTGGGTGAGTGAGGGAGTGAGAGGGTGGGCCGGCCATGGGGTCTCATTTTTGAGGCCCCGCTCCGCTAAATTTGACAAATAGCTATACGTTAACCATTTAATCGCTAAAACAAACCCGTAAATACAAATAAATTCAACGTTATATTAAAACACGATTAAACGTTCGATAATCCATATAAATTCACGTAATCGTTCACATTTTATTACATTCAATCAAAAGTCAAACCAAGTCAAAAGTCACGAATGTTACAATTACTTTGTAAAGATTGATCATTGGTAGCTCTAGGTGTGCTGCCAAGTGATGTCTTATTAGAAGTATGTTCATCAGTACTGCCAAAGACAAATTGTGGCTCACTGCTAACATTATGATCACCCACATTATCTTCCTCTTCATCATAGGACATTGGAAAAGCATTACTCTCATATGAATTAGATGTATCAAAATTATCAAAGAAGTTTAAATGATTTGTAGAATTTGAAACAGAATTTATTACTTCTTTATTGTTCATAGTGTAAGGAAAAATACTTTCATAAAATTTGACATCTCTTGAAAACACATAAGTTTTAGACTCAAGACTAAACAATTTGTAACACTTTTGAGAACTTGAATAACCAACTAACACACATTTATCAGACTTAGATGCAAATTTGTCAGAAACATTTAGTTTGGTAGCAAAACACAAACACCCAAAAACTCTTAAATGATTTAAATTTGGTTCACAACCATACACTAATTCATATGGAGTTTTGCCCTTTAAGACAGAGGAAGGAGTTCTATTAATCAAGTAAGTTGCAGTTAACACACAATCAGTCCAGAGATACAAAGGAATTCCCCCCTGAAACATAAGAGACCTAGCCACATTAAGAAGGTATCTATGTTTCCTTTCAGCCACCCCATTTTGTTGGGGTGTATAAGAAAAAGAAGTCTGATGAAGAATCCCTTTAGAGTGAAAGAAAGAATGTACTTTGTTATTAACAAATTCAGTCCCATTATCACTTCTAACAATTTTAACCTTTACTGAAAACTGAGTGAAAATCATGTTTATAAAAAAGGTTAAGTGATCAAAAACTTCAGTTTTAGATTTCATCATAAAAGTCCAAACAGTTCTAGTATAATCATCAACTATAGTAAGAAAATATTTAAAATTTGCTTGGATATCCGAAATTTCGGATATGAAATTTTCGGATATCCGAAATCGGATATCCGAAATTTCGGATATCCGAAATTTCGGATATCCGAAAATTTCGGATATCCGAAATTTCGGATATCCGAAATTTCGGATATATGTTCGGATATTGAAATCCACTATCCGAAATTTCGGATATCCGAAATTCGGATATCCGAAACATTCGGATATCCGACTTTGATATGGATTTCAATATCCGAACATATATCCGAAATTTCGGATATCCGAAAGTTTCGGATATCCGAAATCGGATATCCGAAATTTCGGATATCCGAAATTTCGGATATCCGAAATTTCGGATATCCGAAATTTCGGATATCCGAAATTTCGGATATCCGAAATTTCGGATATCCGAAATTTCGGATATCCGAAATTTCGGATATCCGAAATTTCGGATATCCGAAATTTCGGATATCCGATTTCGGATATCCGAAATTTCGGATATCCGAAATTTCGGATATATTTCGGATTAAATCCGGACTATCCGAAAGTTCGGATATCCGAATTTTCGGATATCCGAATTTCGGATATCCGAAATTTCGGATAGTGGATTTCAATATCCGAACATATATCCGAAATTTCGGATATCCGAAATTTCGGATATCCGAAATCGGATATCCGAAATTTCGGATATCCGAAATCGGATATCCGAAATTTCGGATATCCGAAATTTCGGATATCCGAAATTTCGGATATATTTCGGATATGAAATTTGTTCCGAAAGTCGGATATCCGAAAGTTTCGGATATCCGAATTTCGGATATCCGAAATTTCGGATAGTGGATTTCAATATCCGAACATATATCCGAAATTTCGGATATCCGAATTTCGGATATCCGAAATTTCGGATATATGTTCGGATATTGAAATCCACTATCCGAAATTTCGGATATCCGAAATTCGGATATCCGAAACTTCGGATATCCGACTTTCGATATCCAAATTTCGGATATCCGAAAGTTTCGGATATCCGAATTTCGGATATCCGAAATTTCGGATAGTGGATTTCAATATCCGAACATATGTCCGAAATTTCGGATATCCGAAATTTTCGGATATCCGAAATTTTCGGATATCCGAAATCGGATATCCGAAATTCGGATATCCGAAATTTCGGATATCCGAAATTTCGGATATCCGAAATTTCGGATATCCGAAATTTCGGATATCCGAAATTTCGGATATCCGAAATTTCGGATATCCGAAATTTCGGATATCCGAAATTTCGGATATCCGATTTCGGATATCCGAAATTTCGGATATCCGAAATTTCGGATATATTTGGATATGAAATTGATATCCGAAAGTCGGATATCCGAATTTTCGGATATCCGAATTTCGGATATCCGAAATTTCGGATAGTGGATTTCAATATCCGAACATATATCCGAAATTTCGGATATCCGAAATTTCGGATATCCGAAATTTTCGGATATCCGAAATCGGATATCAGAAATTTCGGATATATTTGGATATAAATTTCGATATCCGAAAGTCGGATATCCGAATTTTCGGATATCCGAATTTCGGATATCCGAAATTTCGGATAGTGGATTTCAATATCCGAACATATATCCGAAATTTCGGATATCCGAAATTCGGATATCCGAAATTTTCGGATATCCGAAATCGGATATCCGATTCGGATATCCGAAAATTTCGGATATCCGAAATTTCGGATATCCGAAATTTCGGATATATGTTCGGATATTGAAATCCACTATCCGAAATTTCGGATATCCGAAATTCGGATATCCGAAACATTCGGATATCCGACTTTCGATATGGATTTAATATCCGAACATATATCCGAAATTTCGGATATCCGAAAGTTTCGGATATCCGA
Organism: Erigeron breviscapus; assembly: GCA_034093135.1. Classification (NCBI taxonomy): domain Eukaryota; kingdom Viridiplantae; phylum Streptophyta; class Magnoliopsida; order Asterales; family Asteraceae; genus Erigeron; species Erigeron breviscapus. The sequence continues at coordinate 66,779,436 of CM067167.1, forward strand.
AATTCGGATATTTCGGATATCCGATTTCGGATATCCGAAATTTCGGATATCCGAATTTCGGATATCCGAAATTTCGGATATATGTTCGGATATTGAAATCCACTATCCGAAATTTCGGATATCCGAAATTCGGATATCCGAAAATTCGGATATCCGACTTTGATATCCGGATTTCATATCCAACATTTCATATCCGAAATTTCGGATATCCGAAATTTCGGATATCCGAAATTTCGGATATCCGAAATTTCGGATATATGTTCGGATATTGAAATCCACTATCCGAAATTTCGGATATCCGAAATTCGGATATCCGAAAATTCGGATATCCGACTTTCGGATATCGGATTTATATCCAACATATATCCGAAATTTCGGATATCCGAAATTTCGGATATCCGAAATCGGATATCCGAAATTTCGGATATCCGAAATTTCGGATATCCGAAATTTCGGATATCCGAAATTTCGGATATCCGAAATTTCGGATATCCGAAATTTCGGATATCCGAAATTTCGGATATTCGGATATCCGATTTCGGATATCCGAAAATTTCGGATATCCGAATTTCGGATATCCGAAATTTCGGATATATGTTCGGATATTGAAATCCACTATCCGAAATTTCGGATATCCGAAATTCGGATATCCGAAAATTCGGATATCCGACTTTGATATGGATTTATATCCGAACATATATCCGAAATTTCGGATATCCGAAAGTTTCGGATATCCGAAATCGGATATCCGAAATTTCGGATATCCGAAATTTCGGATATCCGAAATTTCGGATATCCGAAATTTCGGATATCCGAAATTTCGGATATCCGAAATTTCGGATATCCGAAATTTCGGATATCCGAAATTTCGGATATCCGAATCCGCGATCCGAAATTCGGATACTTCGTATAGTTCGGATATCCGATTCCGGATATCCAAATTTGGATATCCGAAATTTCGGATACCAAGTCTCATATGCCATACAAACTTAGAGTCAGAAGGAAATTGAGCAGAATTACACACCACATTAGAACAAGCAGAATTATCATCATAAAGATACAAGCCACCATGTTGACTACCAGTCCCCAGAACATTCTTTTGAAGTAAATCCTGTATATAGCATTTATCTTCATCAAATCCTATATACAACTTATTATCTCTAGCAAGTTTATGCACAGACATAAGATTCACATTGTAATCAGGTACAACAAGAACATCAAACAAAACAATACCATTTTTCAACAATTTAATCACACAAGTAGACAGAAAAAATTCTAGCAATCAAATAAACACACCTCACAAGAATAAACAAATTCAACAACTAATCACACAAAACAGAATATCAAGTAATACAATAAACCAATTAATCAAATAAGAAAAGAATAACACAAACACAAGAATCAACAAATACTTTTCTTCTCAAATAAAAAAAAACGTGTAGAAAATATATCTTAACCTCACAAGAATAAACAAATTCAACAACTAATCACACAAAACAGAATATCAAGTAATACAATAAACCAATTAATCAAATAAGAAAAGAATAAACAAACAACAATAATCACACAAAACAGAATATCAAGTAATACAATAAACCAATTAATCAAATAAGAAAAGAATAAACAAACAACAATAATCACACAAAACAGAATATCAAGTAATCAATAAAACCAATTTTATTCTTAGTTTGCAAAGCAAGTTCCATAGCATAAGACCGTACTTTATAATTACCAGTTCCTAGCAATTTGAAACCAATCAAAGGAGTACTAACAGTATTACTTGCATGCAAATACAAAGGATCACCAAAATCCAATTTACTTATTTTAGTAATCTCAAATTCAGATTCATTATCAGATTCTTCATTGTGCACAGAATGAGGAGGAGTATTACCAGTATGAACAGAACCAGGTGGAGTATTAACCATTTTTTCAACAATTTAATCACGCAAGTAGACAGACAAAATTCTAGCAATCAAATAAACACACCTCACAAGAATAAGCAGATTCAACAATTAATCACACAAAACAGAATATCAAGTAATACAATAAACCAATTTTATTCTTAGTTTGCAAAGCAAGTTCCATAGCATAAGACCGTACTTTATAATTACCAGTTCCTAGCAATTTGAAACCAATCAAAGGAGTACTAACAGTATTACTTGCATGCAAATACAAAGGATCACCAAAATCCAATTTACTTATTTTAGTAATCTCAAATTCAGATTCATTATCAGATTCTTCATTGTGCACAGAATGAGGAGGAGTATTACCAGTATGAACAGAACCAGGTGGAGTATTAACCATTTTTTCAACAATTTAATCACACAAGTAGACAGAAAAAATTCTAGCAATCAAATAAACACACCTCACAAGAATAAGCAGATTCAACAATTAATCACACAAAACAGAATATCAAGTAATACAATAAACCAATTAATCAAATAAGAAAAGAATAACACAAACACAAGAATCAACAAATACTTTTCTTCTCAAATAAAAAAAAACGTGTAGAAAATATATCTTAACCTCACAAGAATAAACAAATTCAACAACTAATCACACAAAACAGAATATCAAGTAATACAATAAACCAATTAATCAAATAAGAAAAGAATAACACAAACACAAGAATCAACAAATACTTTTCTTCTCAAATAAAAAAAAACGTGTAGAAAATATATCTTAACCTCACAAGAATAACAAATTCAACAACTAATCACACAAAACAGAATATCAAGTAATACAATAAACCAATTAATCAAATAAGAAAAGAATAACACAAACACAAGGTGGAGTATTAACCATTTTTTCAACAATTTAATCACGCAAGTAGACAGACAAAATTCAAGCAATCAAATAAACACACCTCACAAGAATAAACAAATTCAACAACTAATCACACAAAACAGAATATCAAGTAATACAATAAACCAATTAATCAAATAAGAAAAGAATAACACAAACACAAGAATCAACAAATACTTTTCTTCTCAAATAAAAAAAAACGTGTAGAAAATATATCTTAACCTCACAAGAATGCCAGTGACAGGATTCCTAACCTCTCGTATGAAGGCAGGTCAAGTATTAGCAAACTTGTTTTTATGAGATTGAAGATAAAGAAAAACGTTGATATATGTATATATATAAAAAAATTTAATTGAGAAGAAAAAATATAAGCAGATTCAAAACAAGTAATAAAGATAAAGAGAAAGAGAATACAATACAGTGCTATAGCCGAAGGTAGAGGAACCCTAATCCTTCTCTTGATTCACTTAGTCAAGAGAAACAATCAGGATCTGAAATCAAAACCAGAAAACCCTAATTTTTCCTTGATTCACTTAGTCAAGGAAAAAATTAGGCAAAACAACCAGAATAGCAGCAGAAGAATATAGAACAAAGTTTCCAGAAGAAACCCTGACGTAATCGAACAATAACCCCCAAAAATCAGAATCTAGGGTTTCAGAATGAAATACGCCCTAGATCTAATCGGATCTGAAAATAAATCAAATCAACAACCAACAATCACCGTCGATGTCTCTGATACCATGAAATAAACCACAGATCTAAACAGAAACAGCTTGAATCAAGAGATTATTACAACCAGATCGAAGGGAATTATTATTAAGTAGAATATACGAAGTTATTATTACACAATATTTAAACAATAATCATCTAAGTGATGATTAATACCAGAAAATATATATATCGATATGATATATATATACATACAGATTAAATTTGAGAGAGAATCGAAAAAGACGAAAATAGGGTTATTTTGTTATGAAACCCTAAAGCAGCATAAGCTTGGTATTTATACTCGTATACTTTGAAGATCTTCACAAGCAGTCCCTGAGCTTCTAATGTCTACACAACTGGTCCTCCTCTTCTTTCTTTTATCTTTACATCTTGAACCAACTTTCCAGATTTGCATAAATAGTCCCTGCACAACTTAAAACATAATTAGGAGATAATTTTGATTTCTTAACAGAAATTCTTTTTTAGCTAATAATATTCTATATATAAATATAAAAGATTGCTTATAATTAGTCAGTATCCTACTAAAACTATAACTTACCAACGATCATATATAATGTCTAACACATAACTACATTAATATCAACCTCAATCTCAACAATCATACGGATTTAACAACAATATGAGCCACAAATTCCAAAACAATCATGAAAAACTAAAGAAGGAACACGAACTACTAATTATATCAAAGACAATAACAAGAACAAATAAACCAGCCTTTTATGAAGTCCCGATTACGTGCAAAGCAACAAACGATATTCAAGGTATTTTTTTCCTAAACTGTATCATACTACTCTATATAGTAACATTTCAAGATTTGAGCAACGAAAATCCCAAAATAACAACGCATGTCAGATGCTACTTAACTCTATACAACCTTTTTAAAAGAATACAATGAATACATAATTTGAAAATTTCAATACCAATTAAGTTACCACTATTTCGATGACTCAAATCTAAATGATGTAGCTTTATCGACGTCTTTTGAGTACAAAAAAAAAGTCTTTATATGACAGCAAAATTCGTATATTGAGAGGCACAAGCTGTAAATATAATTATTAGATAAAGCATAGTATTCTAACCTTTACTTACTAATTTAACAGAGTACATTGAAATGGGTGACCCAATTTACATTTGTAACTTATGTATAGCAAGCTTATGGTACGGAAGGCAACACAAACTTAAAAAAAGTATTATATTCATTATGTTGTTCGAGGGGAAAAATCCAACTACCCAAACTGAAATCAACCACCCGGCATGTTGGTACAAATGTTCATTTATTACATTATTTTGTTTTTTATTTCATAACATTTTTGACCTCTGAATTGAATAGTTATTTTTGTGTGTGTGTATATCTTCAACTTTGAAATTATAAGCTTTTATGACTTTAATGTATAAAGATCTATTGATAATATCGTAAACCCCGTGTCCAGTGTTGGACACTGGTTTAAAATCTAGTATTGACTATAGTAAGGATTATTAATGTTCTTACTTCAGAATACGTACAAAGAAATCATTTTATGAAACTTGTACGTAAAACCTTTACTTCGGAGTTTATTTCTTCAACTTGTAAGAATTGGCGTATAAATAAGCTCTTACCTTTACAATGTTATATATCCCTTGGTTGTTTGCCTACAAAATTTTCGAATGAGCACATTCCAGCTATCTCGCCCCGACCATTTTGATAACTTAGGACCGAGCATGCTGTATTGTAGCCTTGCAGGCTCACAAACTTGTTGCAACCCCACCCACCAACCCATATGAGATCAACCCAAATACTTCATAATGAAAGGTAACGTGATACAACCTCTATGCACGATGCACTCTCTGATTGAGACAAAAAACTTATATAAACTTCGAATAACTTATAAAAGTTAACGTGGTAGAATTTTTTCTTTTCTTTTTTTAATATTAAAAAACCATTAGCAACATGGGTCTTTGAATCATGCCGTGAAGCTATGCAAACGGAGTTTTGAAAACAAGACTAAATGAGGCTTTAAAATTGTTGTGTGCATCACATAACAAATAACATTATACGTTAAGAACAATATATGAACTTCAAAAAGAAAGAGAATCATTTAACTATGATCTTGAATATGCAAGTAATCAAGATTAATTTGACTAGAATTTCACATAAGCATATGATTTTAAAGTTCTATAAGTATAGTGATTAAAAAAACATATTATATGAGTACCATAATACTCCAATACTCAACCCAAGGATGAATTGGGCTTATATAATTACTTGAACAATATACCATACCAACCCATTTGAAAACATACAGCCATTACAGGCACAGGTAGGTTTTCAGGTCCATCTACAAACCAAATAACATGACCCAAATCACCCGATTCTAGTTTAGGGTCGGATTCTCTAGGTCCGGGAATTTTGCCAAGCCTGCATAGCATAGGAAGAGGAATGCATAATAGTACAACCATGATATATAGATAGGGTATCATGACTAGAGTTATAAAACAAAAGTTGTGGCAAGACAACACTAATTAGTTCATGATAGACCCATAAGTTATTGTAAATAAAGCGGCCTCATGGGCAGACTGCAAATTGACACTAAGAGTGGCTACTAATAATTAAATAAAACCAAGAGGCTTCAGTCCAGTTGATCAGTTTAAGCAGTCACGAGTATTGCATGAACCGCCTGTTACCTTGGCGTAATCGACTTGAACCGTGGACTCCTGTTATTCGTTGTATGAAATAATCAGGCCACAAGGTTAAGAAAATGAATAAAGAAAAATAAGTTTTCAATCATTCCATGAGTGCTTCTTTACATGCTAAGTTATAATATCCATAAGCTTTCAACTAATGATCAAGGATGACTGACATAATCAACAAGGCTTTAGTTATATTGGACATATGGTTTGAACATGTGGGGCTTCCTTCTTGGGAAGCAACAATGTTTAATATATAAGATTGCTAACGATTTCAAAAAAACATGTTACCCTCATACGGGGCAAAAATCTGCCAAGACCTATGTCATTAATGCCTCTTTTTTATATATGTGCGCAAAAAACAAGTGCTACTTGTGTGTGGAAACAGATTACCCCGACCTTGCACACTAGTATATGCATGGGACTCTCATATGTTTTTGTGTTCGTTAGTGATAGAGACAAAACGAACAATATATAGTATAACAATCAATCTCATACAGAGAGAGAACTGCCAAACAGGCATACATACCTTCAGGAGAAGTCCTCGTGGCTGACTCAGTAGCGGATTCAGGATTTTAGCTTAGGTAGGTCCTTGATTTTGACTTACGATTTGGTTAAGGCAAAAAAAAAAAAATTTAATGGCCCGGAGCAATTTATCGGATTACAAATGCATACACATATATTAATAGAAATTCAATGCAAGGATGATTTTACTATTATTAATAATGCATATATTATCAAAACCACTATATCAGCTAACATAATGTTATCAGGCTAGTATGTAGATTAAAAAGAGCTTGTGCGGAAATATAAATTGAGCTCCCAAAACATTTAAATTTTTTTTGTTCAATGTAGTCCTTAAAGCTGCATTAAGGTACATTAAATAGTTGTACATTTATCATAAATTTCAGAGGATAGACTTTTTAAATGAAAGATACAAATTTTTTATGCGTGCAGCCCTAAGGGTTACGTTAAATATTTTATAAAAAAAATATATCTTTTACTCAGTAGAACTAAATTCTAAATAAAACTTTAAAACAATGTAAAATTCCACTTGATGATTTGAAATAAATTTGGGATCAATAACAGTCCGTGTTTTGAAATAACTTATATAACTTAGGGGCTAAATTGATAATAGTATCATTTAATTAATTACTTGATGTTATCCAAGATAAAATACCAAATCTCGTTTGATCTTTTTCCTTCACTTAATGTGTACCTTTTGCTAAGAAAGATGTACATCAAAAGTTAATAAGGATATAGACAAAAAGGCGTAAGAAAAAGAAGTGCTATAAACTGATTGAGCATTAACTACTACTTCATCCTCCTTCCTTATTTTCTTCTCCCTGGTTTCTTTCTTTTACAGTCACGGTCACCGGAATTGTTCTTTTTCTTTTCTCATCACCAAGCTTGAATAATATCCCCATATACACAAATAACATGTCAAGGTAGGTCCTTACCAAATTTATACATAGGTCCTTAAAAAAATTACCACATAGTCTCTAAAAGATTTTCGAAACTTAGGTAGGTCTACCTTCTAGTATGTTGAATCCCCCCTGGCTACTCGTTCAAGACATTCATTCTGATACAACATTGACGCAGACGGAATTTCTGGACAGATAATTGATCCTGTTGATTCAAAGAATACCCAGGAAAAATTCTTCTAAATTTTCGTTGATTCAAATAGAATACCGAAATTTAGGATTTTCACACTAAAACACAAGCATGTGTATAGGGAAAAAAATGAATTTTTGATTTAATCAAGTCTGATCATTTCCCAATGTTTACAACGATATAAATAAACATGCAAAATTCGAACGGGCCTAAAAACATAAGTGGGCCGAAAGTTATAACGAAAAGAAAATCCAAAAAACCCGAAAAAACATATAAAAAGGTCCATAACTCCTAGAAAATGGCGTTTTTGGGCCCGAAAACTGACCCAAACCGCCTATGGCATTTGCAACTTGATGCTCCTCTTTCCAACGGTCGTTTCGACTGGTCATACGTCAAAATCGGAGCTCTGTAGCAAAAGTTATGCCCATTTTAGTGAAGGCCTCTTTTTGTCTTGATCTTCTAAGTACAAAAGGGTCAGATCAAGAATGCTTGGGCCTGGGCCTGCATCAAACATTTATTATATGTTTCTTGGCAAAGTCGATGGTCTATCGCTCTAGTTCCTTAATGTCATAGGCCTCATGCTGTACAGCCATAGTAACAATTGAATCACCACCTGTATCACTACTACTGGTGGTGTTCGGGTGGGTGTTGGAGCTGATGGCCAACCCAGATAACTCAATTACAGGAAGATGCGGAAGACCTCTACCAAGAGGAAGAGTCAAAAGACCTTTACCGATTCTTACCAAATCAGATTCCTCACTTTTAAGCACACACCATACCAATAATGAACCATACCGGTTGACACTTGCCTCTTGGAGTACCACCTGATCGCCGAACCAACCATAAGTCTGTCGCAACAAGTGTCAAATTTTAAATACCAAAGTCACTGTAACACCCCGAGCTAGGCTCGAAATACTACCGAAAAGATATAGCGTATGCATGGGATTATCGTAGAACATGAACTATATGAAATAAAGGGGATTCGGTGAATCCAACATTCACAAACAAGTACATAATGCATATGCAAAATAAGGGCAAATGAATCCTGGATCCATGTAAGTCCAAGCCCAAGCTCTAGCACTAGCATCAATCAACCGACACATCTTGGACTCTCTTGAATACCTGAAAAGTGTACTAAACAAGGTCAACACTAGGTTGGTGAGTTCGTAGGAGCAATGACAAGGATCTAATGCCAAAGCCATTCACAATGTGAACAAGCATAAAGAGCAAGGAACACACTTACCGTAGTCCATAAAAGGCACAAATACTCAATTTAGGTTGGCTCATAACACCACCTAATCACACATGCATTCATTGAACGCAATACACTATAACTAGAATACAAATAATGAGCAAGAACAATTTATGTCAATAACAACTAGTATCAACAAGAACTATGACCTCAAACATGTCCATAATGCACATGCACACATTTCACCTCAATTGCCCACCAACTCAACCAAAACACAATGCACATACATTTCATACGACTTTACATTTAAGGAATCTTGGATGCTTATATATAGGGTCACCCGCAGCCTTCCCACCACATCCGCAACTCATTAAATGTATCATCGTCTTCCATGTATGTACAACTATCCTAAATATAAATAAGAACAATCATGCTCCATCAATCCATAATCCTCACACATGTACTCACAAAATGAACTACTCAAGATAGTTAGAATGCGCATAATAAACAAGAACAAGTAATAATGATATCAATAAGTATCTAACAAGTTCTATAATGCCAACATGTCTAACAATGTCCCTCAAATGTACTCAATTGCACGTCATGTACCTCATTATGCTCAAATGCACGTCATGTACTTCATTGTACTCAATTGCACGTTATGTACCTCAAATGCACGTAATGTACTTCATTGTACTCAATTGCACGTAATGTACTTCATTGTACTCAATTGAACGTAATGTACTTCATTATGCTCAAATGCACGTCATGTACTTCATTGTACTCAATTGCACGTTATGTACTTCATTGTACTCAATTGCACGTAATGTACTTCATTGTACTCAATTGCACGTAATGTACTTCATTGTACTCAATTGCACGTTATGTACCTCAAATGCACGTAATGTACGCAAATGTACTCAAATGCACGTCATGTACTCCAAATGTCCACACATAACCAATAATACCATGTGTATATACTTCGTACGATACTACTTTTGAAAGGCCTTTGATGCTTATATATAGGGTCACCCGCAGCCTTCCCACCACATCTCCAACCTTTCAAAGGCATTACCGTCCTCCACATATACACAACTAACCTAAAACAACTCAATATATACAATATAATCACCCTACAACAAATCACATAATTGCACATCAACAAAAATGTCACACAACATATACGTCATAAATGTCATCATGCACGAAGTACACTTTTCAGCCCGACTCTTAAAAGAGTAGGGGAGGCTACGAAAACTCACCTTGCCCGGCAAGGAAGCTAGAATACGATTACAAACGAGTAATAGGGTCCACACGTCCACAACCTATAATTATACATCATAATACCATAATGTCAACTCTACAATCATAAACAAGTTGGTTTAGCACCATTAGGTCAAATCGCAAACCCTAGACGCCTTTACAACTTTACCGTATATGAAACAAGACGCTTTGACTCGACATTTTTAGAAATGGATTAAGAATCATACAAGATGAGTGTTACTACAAGAAACTAGACTCTCTTACGATTCCAACGATAGGTCATACGACTTATTTGGACTTACGGATCAAAAGTTATTAACGTTTCAAAATCGGCGCGCATAAATTCCAGCATCTAACCACTGCGCCGCAGTGAGCCTTAGCCAAGCTCACTGCGCCGCAGTGGGCTGACCCAAACAAGACCAGACCCTAGCCACTGCGCCGCAGTGGGCTAGGCCCAAGCCACTGCGCCGCAGTGGCTCCAATCTGACCAGCAGCAGCAGCACCAGCAAGTGCAAGGACCAAAACCAAAACCCTAAAACTCGACCCAAACCAACCCAAATCGATTTGTAGGAATTTGTAACTTGATGTGAAGCATAAATAGACACCATTAACCATAAATAAACATAACCCAATCCACAAATCCGACCCAAAACATCAAAATCATATCAAATCGTTCCAACCCTAATCGAAACCCTAGTTTGACCTAAATCGTCTTTTGACTCGATTCAAGACTTGCAATTGTTCAAGATGACTAGGAATGCATAAACAAACATAAATAGGTGTAAGTGGGATGAATTTGACTTACCAAAACCTTCACCTAGTCTCCAACCCGAATTTGACCCGAAATGGCTAGAAATCTTGCACATTGAAACCCAAATCTTGATATGATGCAAAGGAGATGAAATAGATGATGTTTCTAGCACTAATCTAACTTGAAACCATAATCTTGGTGTAAGAATCTTAGAGAGAGATAGAGAGAATGAGAGTGTGTTTTTGTTCTTGGAAGTGAATTAGAGAGAAGAAGAAGATAGAATGAAATGGGTGGAGGAGGAGGGGTTAGAAGGGGGTCGGCCTAGACTCCAAAAGGGTAGGCTCCCGCTCCGCTAAATTCGACAAATAGCTAAACGTTAATCCTTTAAATGCCAAAACGAACTCACAACATACTTTAACTTAACGTTTCGCTAAACTCCTTATTCTCCCAAGTTTCTACCTTGATTTACAAAAGTCATTTACATTTAGTTGTTTTTAAGTTGTAAGCATCGATTAGCACGACTAATGAACTCGACTAGCGCATAAGTCCCAAATTGCACGACAATTTGATCAATATGTACACATTGCACTTAAATGAACCCCAAAAGACTTAAGTTTATCTTACTAACCAAGTTGTTAGCCAACTGGCACAAATAGTCAACGGGTCAAGAGTCACGGTTGTTACATCATTCCCCCGTTAAAGGAATTTCGTCCCGAAATTCGACAAAACCCTAGTTAATGAATATAAGTGGTTACTTAGATCTCATATGGTCCTCTCGTTCACAAATGAACTCGGTTTCACGTCTTGCACTCCATCTAACTTTGACAATCGTGTGATGTTTGTTCTTTAGCCTCTTGGTCTCCCGGTCTAAGATCTCTACCGGCTCTTCCACAAAATTGAGCTTCTTGTCTACTTAAATCTCGTTCATAGGCATATGTAATGTAGGATCCGTCAAGCACTTCCTAAGTTACAAATATGGAACACATCATGCACACCGTTATGTTCTCGAGGTAGCCTCAACTGGTAAGCCACTTGCCCACTCGTTCAATGATCTCAAAGGTCCAATGTACCTTGGTCTAAGTTTGCCTTTCTTTACCAAATGAATGACACTTTCCTACGGGGAGACTTTCACAAGCACATAACCACCCACATATTGAACTCCAATGGTCTATGCCTCGCATAGGCGTATTTCCTTTGTCTCTCACGACCAATTGTAATCTCTCCTTGATTTGAGAAATCGCCTTTGTTGTCTCGACTACTATTATTGGCCCTATAAGTTGGCTTTCGTCAATCTCTACTCAAGCAAGTTGAGAACGATACTTTCTACCATAAGGTGCCCTAGACGGAGCCCTTTGAACACTCGCATAGTAACTATCATTACACGAGAACCCAATTAAAGGTAAATGATCTTCTTAAGTTCCACCAATGTCAATAGCACAAGCCCTCAACATGTCTTCAAGCGTTTGAATGGTTCTTTCAGTTTTGTCCATCCATTAAGGATGAAACGCCGTACTCATGTCAAGTTGAGTACTCATTGCTCGTTGAAAAGGCTTTCCAAAAATTTAGTTATACCGGATGTTTCCTTCGGCAACGGTAGAACCCGTAACTCCTTACTTAGACGCCACTTCTTCAATGTACAAATGCGCATGGTGTCAAACTTTTCGGTCTCACGAATGGCTAAGAAGCGAGCCGACTTTGTCAACCGATCTACGATCACCCATCTAGTATCACAACCACTTCTTGTCTTCGGTAACTTCGTAATGAAGTTCATTGCAATCCCTTCCCATTTCCACTCCGGTGTCACCGGTTGCACCAATAAAGTCCTTCATATCAAAGTACATCATCTCCGAGCCCGGATGGGCCGAATATGCCGACCTGTGGGCTTCATTCATGAGAAATGTCCTCAAATTGCCGAAAAATGAGAACCCAAGTCTTCCAATTAAGTATAGCCCATTGTCTTCCTTTATACCGAATCGTTGCTCTATTCCATCTAATCTTTCATTACCAAAACTCTCCGGTAAAGCAGCTTGTACGTGTGCTCCTATGGTCCTGTCACGAATACTTTGCTCCACCGTGAGACTCATGGCTCTTGTCCTTCTCGGCTTGACCCTTTCCTTTATACTAAAAGCATCGGCTACGACGTTAGCTTTGCCCGGATGGTAGCGAATATCACAATCATAATTACTAAAAGTTCAAGTCATCTTCTTTGTCTCGTATTCAACTCACTTGATCGAAATATGTTGAAGACTTCTATGATCGGTGTAAATTACACATTTGGTGCCTTAAGGTAATGTCTCCAACACTTTCAAGCGAACACAACCACCCCAATTTCTAAATCATGAGTGGGGCAGTTTTCCTCATGCACCTTAAGTTAACGGGAGGCATAAGCAATGATCTTGCCCCTCTCAACGCCTCCAATTCTTGACCGCTTCAATCTTGCTAGGAACTACATGAATTTCATCTTTGCTCACCACATGACCGAGGAGATGAACTTCTTCTACCAACTCGCAATTAGGAGAATCTCGCATACAAATTCTCTTTTCTAAGCAAGTCTAGCACTTCGCGTAAATGTTCGGCAAGATCTTCCTTCATCCTCGAGTAAACAAGTATATCATTAATAAGGGTAGTGATAGGCTTGTCCAAGTTGGGCCATCACACCCGCATGTAACATTTGTGATTTTTACCGTTTGACAGTGTATGTAATTTGAGTAACTAATGCAATAAATGAAAACTTTGACATAATTGCATAAATTGGACTAAATATAATGTTATATTGGACTTCTAGAATTAAGCCCATATTATGTGATTATGATATTGGCCCATATGTGTTAAGGAAATATAGATGGTAATTGAGTAACTGTAGTAACAGAGAAAACGTATGTACAAAACCTTAAGTATAATATACGGTTTAAACAGTGTCGGTGGAACAGTGTCGGTGGCACAGTGTCGGTGGCTAGATGATAATTGGCTCTAAAAAGTTATCAGTCTATGGTTGCAACTTTAGAATTGGAAAAGAAAGAATTAAAATCCATCCTTGAAAAAGAACAAGCAATTATTAAATCTTGGATGAAAGCACCAAGGCCAGATGCTGCAATTAAAAATACTTTTGCATCACAAAGAGCAGCATATGAGTCTGGTGATCTTCATTTGGCATCTATAATCACTGATTTAGATGCTCTTCCAAAGGAAATAAAACCTGAAATCATTTTTCCTAAAGTTGGCAAGCAGAAAACTGTAACTAATAAAGCCCAGGAACAATCTGAGGGTAAATCTGAAACAGCTCAGACAACTGTTTCAGAAAGGAAGGCTAAATCCAAAAAGCCATTCCCTCAGACTTCATCTAAGGTTTCTAAAGACCTAAAGAAGAAGAAAAATTTCCCCCACTGAGCCATCTACCTCAGATTCAGGTAAGGCTCAGATGTCTAATGAAGAATCAATTTTGTTAAGGTTAGAAAGTCAATTTCAACTATTGGCTAGACAAGTGCAGAGCTGTAATGCACGTTTAAAAAATGTTGAAACTCCTCCTCTTCAACCTAAACAAAACACAAAACCTTTTTCTAAGCAAACCAAGAAGAAATCTGAAAAGAAAAAGGTTGAAAACCCCATCAAACCAACTATTTTTCTGTCATCTGAAATAATGACTGAAATCCCCTTTGATCCTTCTGTTCCTTATGAACCAAAGAAATCTGAGACTGCTAAGGGAGAGTCTAGTGAACCATCAGATGGGTTCCCAAAAAGAACTAATCTTTGTTTGTGTGCAGGGAGACCGAAAGAAGAATATATGGTTTCTGGACAGTGCTGCTGGCCGAACCATGACTGGTTATCAGACCCTGCTAGAGGAATATAGGGTGCAAGAGGGGCCCTCAATAGTTTTTGGAAATGATGGTAATGGGAAAACTGAGGGATATAGTGTGGTGAATAATGGTCAAGTCAAATTCACACGTGTTGCATATGTGAACGGTTTGAAATATAACCTGATCAGTGTCAGTCAACTGTGTGATGATGGCTTCAAGGTTTATTTGATATTTCACAAGGCACCATATTCAACAGGGATGGAAAGGTGGTACTGATTGCACCAAGGAAGGGAAACATTTATGTCATTGATATGAATCCTTCTACCTCTGAACAATGTTTCTATTCAAAGGCAGATGAAGACACAAACTGGCTGTGGCACAAGAGATTATCCCATCTGAACTTCAAGAACATCAATAAGTTGTCTAGAAAACAACTTGTTGATGGGATACCCTCTATGTCTTTCAATAAAGACAAGCCATGTCCAGGATGTGAAATGGGTAAGCAGAAAAGAGCTTCATTCAAGACAAAGCAAAGCTTTAGTATAACTGAACCTCTTCATATGCTTCACATGGACCTTTTTGGACCAGTGAATGTTCAGACCAGAGCAGGAAAGAAGTACACCCTTGTTATCGTTGATGAATATTCAAGATACTGCTGGGTAATTTTCCTCAGGTCCAAAAGTGAAGCTGCTGCTGAAATCATTGCTCTCATCAAACAAATTGAGCTCAAGCACAAGCGAAAATTTTGTCAGCTCAGAAGTGACAATGGCACTGAATTCAGAAATGCCACTCTGGAGTCCTTCTGCACTGAAACTGGCATATCTCAGAACTTCTCCTCAGCCCACACACCAGAGCAGAATGGTGTTGTAGAAAGAAAGAATCGTACACTGATTGAAGCTGCTAGAAGTATGTTAAATGAATCTGGTCTTCCCAAGAATTTCTGGGCTGAAGCTATTGCAACTGCATGCTACACTCAGAACAGATCTGTTTATGTCAAAAGACACAAGAAGACCTCCTATGAAGTACTCAGAAATAGAAAGCCTAATATTGGATACTTCCATGTATTTGGGTGTCCAGTATACATTCTGAATGATTCAAGTCAGCTTGGAAAATTTGATGCAAAAGCTGATGAAGGATACTTCCTAGGATATTCATCAAATCGCAAAGCCTTTAGAGTCTTTAACAAGAGACTTGAAAAGGTTGATGAGTCAATTCATGTTACCTTTGATGAATCCAATTCTGCAATTTTTAAAAATTCCATTCCTGTACCACCCTCAGAAAGTCCAATAAGTTTTGGTGATTCTGATCCTATTGCTGAAACTGAACAGTCACCTGAACATGCTTCTAAACATCTCCGTTCAGAACCAGTATTAAACAAACCTAGCAACATTCCATTTTATCCTCCAGTCAGTTTCAAACTACCTTCTGAACTGACTATTGGATCAGATGTACATGTTGCTTCTCCTCTGATATCAGGCTCCACTGAGCAACCTCATTCTGAAGAATTTCATGATGCAAGTCATGATCTGCAGGAAGAAGAAGAAGCTGAAAATGTATTTTCTGACGCTCCTCCTGAAGTTACTCAGAGAAGTTCTTGCACTGATATCAGTATTCATCCTGGTCAATACTCTAAATGGACAAAAGCACATCCAATCGAGCAAATTATTGGAGAGTCCAGTAGAGGGGTTCAGACCAGAAGAGCCACAAGCGATCAATGCTTATACGTCAGCTTCTTATCTCTAATTGAACCCCAAGAAGATTGACGAGGCTATGCAAGACCCAAGCTGGGTTGAAGCCATGCAAGATGAGCTCAACCAGTTTAAAAGAAACGATGTATGGGAACTCGTTCCTTATCCCAGTAACCTGAAGAAGGAACCAATTGGGACAAGATGGGTCTTCAGAAACAAGATGGATGAAGATGGTCACATCATAAGAAACAAAGCAAGACTTGTTGCAAAAGGATATGCACAAGAAGAGGGAATAGATTTTGATGAAACTTTTGCACCAGTTGCTAGACTTGAAGCTATCAGATATTCTTAGCTTTTGCAGCTCATCATCAATTTAAAGTCTATCAAATGGATGTCAAAAGTGCATTCCTGAATGGAGAACTAGAAGAAGTCATTTATGTGTATCAACCACCAGGGTTCATCAATGAAGAAAAACCACATTGGGTGTACAGACTGAACAAAGCCTTATATGGTCTGAGACAAGCACCCAGAGCCTGGTATGATACTCTTACTAAACATCTTCTTAAAAATGGTTTTAAACATGGTGCAATTGATAACACTTTGTTCATATTGCATGATAAAAGTGATATCCTTTTAGTACAAATTTATGTTGATGATATTTGTTTGGTTCTACAAATGAGAAGATGTGTGAAAAATTTTCTAAAATCATGTCTTCTGAGTATGAAATGAGTATGATGGGTGAACTGACATATTTTCTGGGACTTCAAGTAAAACAAACTGAAGATGGTATTTTCATAAACCAGGAAAAATATGTCAAAGATTTATTAAAGAAATATCAATTTGATTCAGTCTCATCAAAAGATACTCCTATTTCTGCTCCATTAACTTTGGATTCTGATCCACATGGAAAACCAGTGGACCATACAAAATATCGTGGTATGGTTGGTTCACTGATGTATTTAACTGCAAGTAGACCAGACATAATGTTTGCAACATGCCTTTGTGCTAGATTTCAGTCTGATCCCAGAGAAGCACATGCAAATGCTGTTAAAAGGATCTTCAGATACCTAAGGGTGTCCCCAGATTGGGTCTTTGGTATCCCAAAGGCTCCAGTCTAGATCTAATGGGTTATTCAGATTCTGATCATGCAGGTTGCAAGATAGACAGGAAAAGTACCACTGGTGGGTGTCATTTTCTTGGTGGCAAATTAGTAAGCTGGACCAGTAAGAAGCAGACTGCAGTATCACTATCCAACTGCAGAAGCTGAGTATATTTCTGCAGCAAGTTGTTGTGCTCAGATTCTATGGATGAAAAACCAGCTGACTGGTTATGGTGTTACTTACACAAAGACTCCAATCTTTTGTGATAACACTAGTGCCATTGCCATATCTCACAATCCTGTGATGCACTCGAAAACCAAGCACATCGACCTCGGGTATCATTTCATTCGTGATCATATTCTGAAAGGAGATATTGAATTGCACTTTATTCCCACTGATAAGCAACTCGCTGATGTTTTTACAAAACCTTTAGATGTCAAAACCTTTAAACATCTAGTCAGTGAGTTGGTATGTTAAATCCTTAGACTGGTAATCTTGTTATGAACGCCTCAGTGACACTGATCTGGTTCACCAGTCTGAGCGATCCATGTAATTTTTTCTCGCCTAGCTATCGAACGCCTTTGTGATACTATCTTGGCACTTATTAATTCATGGATCATCACTTCAGGGGGAATGTTAAATATTTTTCAAACGTTAAAATAAACCTTCATTTGAGGGGTAACCTTTTACTCAGAAAAACGTATTTAACTGAAGCACTTCAGAAAATCAAAAATATTTCAGTTGAATTTTATTAACTGAGATGGTTCAGATCCTTTTGGAACTGACCATGCTCAGAATTTGTTTAGTCATCACTGAAATACATCAATCTTTTCAAGATATTTTTGATACTTGGTCAATTGTGTGTACACGTGACCTACTACATACTATGTTTTCAACTTACGTTGGTCATGCTTATGTGTCACACAAGTTGCGCCGTAAAAGAGGAAGTAATGAGTACCTTTTCTGAAAAAGTGTTGCAGGGTGGGGTCACTCAAACGTCTCTGCATTAAATGCGGACTTGACCCCAGAAATTGTTTTTAATTAGAAAATCATTTTATATTCCATCTTAAATTCAAATTCCTTTTCATTCTTTCATTTACTTCGTTTTTCATTTACTTTCCAATCATCAATCTCTCTCTTTTTCACTCTCAAATCCTTAACTCCTCATATTCCTTTCACTTTCATCTTTCGATTCTTAAAATGTCTAAATCATCATCTTCTTCACAACCTAAATCGCTCATCAATTTCAAATATACTCCATCGAGTGATGTGAAAACATCTGCCACATGGCCAAAGAATTTCACACCTTCTCAAATTCATTTTAATATGAGCAATTTCTTGGCTCAACTAAATGTGAAATCCAAAACGCTAATGGGAAAAATCAATAATTTCTGGGAGCAATCCCCATTCCATTATGCGTTGACTGCTAATCCTCAGGCATTGTATCATCGATACTTGCTTGAATTCTGGTACACTGCTGTGTGAGTAAAGATGAACAATCCATCTCCTTCACTCTCAATGAGGGCACCAAGCAGTGTGTTATCACTCTTGAGGGGTTCAGAAATTCCCTTCATCTGAACTACCTCGAACCTTCCCAGGTGTTTGCTAAAAGACTCAAAGGAGTCAATTTCAGGGAAGTTCTAGTCGCCACCGGTCATGGCGATATGGAGGATGCTGATGGTAATCTGAAGACCTCCGGACACATATTTATGTCTGGATTTGGCAATTGATGGAGGTTCTTCTGGACCCAGATTGTGGAAAGTCTTGGTGGCAACCATGGAGGGTTGGACCAACTTTCACTACCCCAAGTTGAGATGGGGTATTATATTTGGAATGGGATACAGGCAAACTTTGCTGAGATTCTTTTCTCTCAGCTCATTACAAAATTAAAAGGAAAAAGAAGCCTGCATATCGCCTTTCCAAGATTTTTAAGCTTATGTTTTATGGATATACTTGGAGAAGCTTATAATGAAGCTGGACCTGATGCTTCTGTACCTGAATATGGCAGAGATTTCTCAAAGGCATCTACTACTGAAAATGAGCCTGAACTCTCTTCTGCTATGCTTCAGGTATTTAATAAAACTGTTTCAGCCACACTAGCTGGTTCAGAAAGGTCACTAAGTGGGCTACAAAAGAATGTAGGACCCGTTAGTCGACCTAGAGATAAGTTGCTGAACATTATCAAAAGTCCAGCTCCTATATCTATTGTCCCTAGCGATGATACTACGGTTGAGCCAATCGTTAAAACTGGTGACGATACAACTGCTTCTGCAGCTGTTGAACCAGAATCTGGTGAGGGTACTAGTGACCCAAACCAGGGCATATCTGACCAGATTGCAAAAGTGAATGCTTTCTGGGATGACGATGAGCTACCTCAGGAGAATCTTGATTCTCTTGCTGACTTTGAGTTTGACGAGGGATTATTAGAGGCGAATCAATCTGATTCTGAGCCAGCCACCATCCTCGCAAACGCCCCTCCTCCTCTCCCAGAAATCCAACAAGAACAAGACAATGAGCCTTATGTTCCACCACCACCATCTCATCAAAATCCAATTTTTCCACCAGGCACTACTCCTGCTTATGTCACCGATCCTTCATTTACTCCTTCACTTCAATTTCTTCACCCCCAAATTCACAACATCCCACCGCCTATCAATTATGATGCCCCAATAGAGAAGGACTTGGATTCTGAAACAGAATCTGAGAGTCCAACTGATACACAACTCAATAATGTACTTAAAGGGCTTGGTAAATTGCCATTTGTTGCTCCTGCTTCTGCACAACCCCCACCTCCTTTAAATGTAGAAGCACAGTTAGAGAAAACCCAAACCGAAGTCCAAAGCCTTATTCTTAGGGTGGAGGATTTAACCAAGTCTCTAACTGCCAATACTAGTTCAGTTGCTGAAATGAAAGGTGCTCAGATGTTTCTTGGAACTGAGTTAACCAAAGTTGCTGGAAATGAAGGACTAGTAGTTGGGAAGCTGAATGAGTTGGTGATGACTTGCAATAAGGTGAGCTCTGCAATCAGAGAAGCCTTCAAACTAACAAAGAGAGATGTGCAAGCTTCGGTTGTTGCCAACTTGACATCTAGTGTTGAGCTGTTGAAGCAAGAGTTTATGGCTGTTGGAAGTGAAGTTCATGAGTTGGTTCAGAAGCTAAGTGTAAATGAAAAAGAACTTGGGGCTTCTATAAGTGTTGGTATTTTGGAGAATCTGAAGTCTGAGCTAACTCAGAACTTAACTGCTCAGATTTCAGAATCTATTTCTGAGAAGGTTTGTATGGAAGTTAGAATGATGATTGCTGAACTGACCAAAGACACAAATGACAAAGTGGACAAGGCTGTAAATGAAGTAAAAGATTCAGTGTCCAAGCTTGAAGGTTCAGTTCATGTAAAGTCCCTCACACGATGGTTTAACCACGAGTGTAAAATAACAAGACAAGTATGAACTAGAATCGGACTAGTATTACTTCAATATAAATATGCAAGAATATAAACAAAGTAATAAATGACTTTAAGCAATATTTAAACAAGTAAATATAAGGTGGAACACGAATGTAGTTTTCAAGTGTATTTTCTTTATTGATGTATAAACAAAATACAAGATCGTTGCGGAACCTAGATATTACACGTATGTAAGTATCTAAACAATCTTTGAATTACAAGTGATCTATACTTGCTAAATAAACTCCTTTGATCGATATACTTAGAGTTGTGAAGTATAGCTGTTTAGATCGAGAGTATTTAAGCAAGTTCACCAATTTTCTAAAAAGTGATTTTCTCAAAGAAATGACTTTGTATTTATAGGCAACAAAATTCTCCAGTGAATTTTGTGCCGTACAAATATGGTTGCATACATTTAATGATCCGACAAGAACATTAAATGTATTGGATAAGGAATAAGGATAAAGTCACATCAAGTGCAAGTGTATCATTTTATCCAACCACCTTAACACACGTATACTTTGGTAAAGAACAAGTGGGTTGTTCTTTGGAAAGTGTGTAAAGGCTTAAAGTCAAATCCTCGATATCAGTGTTCAGACTTGTAAGGTCTAGAACACTGACAATCTTCCAGTGTACAGATCTGGTAAGACTTTCCAGTGGACTCCGCCATTTGATAAGTCTTCTTTCTTCAGACTTCAGTCTTTGACTTCAGTCAGAATGTCTTCAGTAGAGTAGATCTGGACTGGGGTGAAGACCAGTGAGCTAATCTGGAGAATACTCCAGATTTCCTATACAAGTATTTGCTCATTAGTCTTCCATTATTTCTGGACAAATCTTTAGAAGGACTCCAGATCCCAAGTCTGGAGTAGGTCAGATTCTGGACAGATCTTCAGTAAGCTCCAGTAGTCGAGTCTGGAGCGAGTCCAGTAAATCTGGACCTAACAGTTCAGAATCAATCCAACCAGTTAGATGAAATTCTAACTCTTCTGAAGAAAGATACTGATATTGCTCCTCCTCCCCCTACTTCTTTCACTGAAGAAGATAGAAAGATGTTGAAAGACTTAAAAGATCAAGAAGCACTGAACCTTAATTCTTCATTCAGATTAAGGGCTCAGTTTGCTACAATGACAAAGGGTATTTGTGAATGCCTAGAACAACAAAGTTGGGAACCACTAAAGGCAATTAAAACTTCAATTGACCTTTATGCTAAGATGCCTTTAGAGATTCCCAAAGGGGGAACTGGTGTGCCTATTGGTTTGCTGGCTAGTACTCAAGAAATGATCGAAGCAACCAAGAAGCAAACTGAGGTACAATCTGGTAGCACCTCAGTTCAGGGGGAACAAGTTCAGAAACCTGAATCTGAAGCTGGAAAGAAAGATAAGGGAAAGGCCCAAGTGGTGGCAAAACCAACAAAGAAAAATGCTAAGGGTTCTGGTTTGGTTGTTGGTGAAAACGTTGATGAACAAGGCTACCCACTTCATGATCCAAATGTTGATAGCAAGAAATTAGAGACTTTGCAGAAGCAAGTCTCTAATCAATTTATTATGTGGGGAGAGAATAAGGAAAGAGAAAGGGTTCAACACCAGAAAATGGGAACCCTTGATCACATTGATGCTGCAGCTCTTGGTCTCTCACTAGAAAGATATCAGAAAATCAAAAATGATCCAAGAGTGCAGAAGGCTATTGTCGAAATGCTCGAATATGAATATGGGGTAAACTACTCTCCCTTAGAACAAAAGCTGGACCATCTCACTTTCAAAATGTCCATTGAGGACTTGGTGAAAAATAGAGAAAAAGAAATGGCCATAAAGAAGAAAGAGATTCTGGCTGGAGTTCTGAAGGTAGAAAAAGAGTTGTCCAGACCACCCACAAAGCCCAGAACTGGAACAAGGACTGCAAAGAAAGATTCTCGTGATGTTGTCTTTACTTCACTCAAACCAATATCTGATGATGCTGCTGAGATCCAAAGGAAACATGAAAAGGATCAGTATGATCATTATATGAACCATCGATCGCATCCAGCCAAAATCATTGATATGGAAGTTACAAAGGCTGATGGATTGAAGTTATTTGACTTGATTGTGAAAAAGGAAGGTAGGGCAGCTGAAGAATACAATCAAGTTTCAGTTCACGAGTTTGGGATTTCTGAGCATAGGGAGATGATCCAGATTCTAAAAGGGAAGCCTAAATCTACCTTGATTGGTGCATGGTTAGCAAGAATACAACAAAAGATGCAGGCCAAGGTAGAAATTGAAGGAAGATTGTTTGCAAAGAAGGATCATTCTCCACTGAAGAGAAAACCTACTGAGGCACCTTCTGGTTCAAGGCCTGCCAAGAAGTAGTTTCTTTTCAGTTTATCATGTACTTGTAATATATTTACATTTGTAACAAACATTTCAGTTTGTATATATATGTTGCAAATTGTAACCAATAAGTAGATGGTAGGTTTAAGTTAGAAAACCACAAGTAAAATTCTGAGACATCAATGATCTATAAGATGTACTTAGAAAATCTTTACAACTTAAACAAAAACTTGCATTTCAGACTTACAAACATGTATAGATAGAAGTCTGAGATGCATGCACTATTTCAGAACAAATAGGGGGAATTGTTAGGTCGGAAATCGACCAAGTATAATTTGTTCAGAAATAGCTTGAAGTTTAGTGAAGACGTTTGTACAGAATTCTGAGGTATCTCAGAATTCCTTCACTGAAGCTTCACTTCAGTTCAGATCAAGGCAAATCTGAAGCATTCATTCTGAAGTCAAAGACTGAAGTATGAAGAAGAGAATCATCTCAGAAGCGAGCAAAGAATGATTCTACCAGATCGAAGACTGAAGCATCTCAGTATAAAGTATTAACAATACTTTACACTGATTACGAGGAAGACTTTTTACTTTACATACCTTTACCCAGTTAATAGATTTATCTATTAATAAAAGGTACAAGGTAAAAGTATGGGTTTGGAACATAGTACTATAAGTCACATCAACTGACTTATATACTCTTCCTAGTATGAGCATGCAAGGAATTAGGTTTAATTCCTTAAATGCTCACAACCACATTTGTACGATCTTGTCCACATCATCATGGACTTGGTCTATAAATACAAAGTCTTCTCACAACTTGCAAATTGCTTGAAACTTTAGCATTGCAACTTGTGAGATATACTCTAAGTAAACTTACGAGTATTTCCAAGTTATTTAGATCACTTGTTTTTCAGGATTGTTTAGATATTTACACTTGGGTGTTTATCTTTGTTCCGCAACAATCCTTGTATTTGTTTATATATATCAATAAAACAAATACATTAGAAAGGAAACAACGTGTCTCAATGTTACATACTTGATTATACATATATATATCTTATATAGTTTCAGCCATTTAGTTCTTGTTATTTACTTTAAGTCAATTGCTTCTTGTTATCCATATCTGGATCGTAACTTAACTTGTCCATCAAGATTAGTTGTACTTGCCAGTCGGGTTTAGTTAATCATCGATATTTGGGACTCACACTATTCATGAATACGGTTTCTGAATACGATTACTATTCACGGATATGGTACTATTCATGTATACGGTTACTATTCACGAATACGGTACTATTCATAAATACAGTTATTGTTAGTATAAGTATGAAAAAGTATTTTCAAGCAACTCTCAAATAACTATTTGAGTTCTTGGCATTAATTTGTCCATGATTTATCCAAAGAATATTTGTTCAGTTTATTATGTCATAAAATGTTTGTTCGTATTGCTTGATCTATAAACATTTAAGTAGTATACATAATAGTAAATTTATCAACCTGAAATTTTGGCGGTTGTCACAGTACCATAATTGTAACATTTCTTATCCTCGTTTCTTTTGTCCATGACCTTCTTCTCAAACTTCTTTTGATTTTCAAACTTCTTTTCTCCACCAACAAACTCATTCTTAGTGTCAAACTTAGGAGCATTTGCATTCTTTGCATAGGAAGAAATTGATGAGGTCCTAAGTTGATTGTTGGTAGGTTTCTTCTTGAAAGCCTTTGTGAAATAAGCAAGTTCCTTGTACATTTCTTTTTCTTTCTCATCCGTATCAGGATCACTCATTTCACTTGAATCAGAATCAGTTTCAAATTCAACAAAGTTCTTCTTGAAACTCTTGAAGACTTCTTTTCAGCTACCAATGCCAGGGGATCAGAATGAACACTTTCTTCTTTCTTCTTTTGAGCCTTCAGAACATCATCAATGTTCAACTTCAACTTTTCATACAGAGTATGAATGGTGAGTTTTCCAAAATCTGATTGCTGATTGAGTTGAGTACCATAAACTTGCCATTCCTCCTCAAGGTTCTTGATAAATTTGATGTTCAATTCCATATTGGTTCTTTTGACATCATTCTTTCTCAATTCATTGATAACATTGCAGAATCTGATGTATACTTCATTCAGAGGTTCACCCTTTTGTTGCTTGAAGGTCTCATACATATTAAGTACAGTGGACAATCTTATGGTGTTTGAAACATCAGACCCCTCCATCTGTTTTTCAACCTCATCCCAAATATCCTTTCCAGTTTCATATGAGTCAACATTGCAATAGATGTCATCTGGAAGTGCTTGGTAAAGATAAGCAATGGACATTTGATCAGCCTCTGCACGACTCCTCTGTTCTGTATTCCAACTTTCTTCTGGTAAAGGTTCATTATTCACTGGATTCTTGGGAATATCTGGACCATCCTTGTAAGATTTCCTTAAGAGCTTCCCATTCTTTTGTCTGCAATCCAATTCAAAAACCTCTTCTTCCATTGTGGATAAGAGCCTCGAAACAACACAGGAGGTCTACCTTCAGAACCAAGAGCCAATGCTTCCCTTGAAGCCATGATAATCAAGTAATGAAAAGACTTAGAAATTTTTTGTTGAAATGTATTGGATGCCGAGCTCAGATCTCGGCAAATGGCTCAAATAATTTTCGAAAAATTCAAATTTTGCACAAGTGAAGAATTTTGATCAAAAATGGTTTTGAATCAAATTTCTTGAAAAATGTTGATTTGCCGAGCAGTTATCTCGGCAAATGATACTTTCACTTAGTCACAACACGAGTACACTGAACAAAGTCCAACTTCAACTATTTGCCGAGCAGTTTCTTCGGCAAATGGTACTTTCACCAACACTTAGTCAAATTTAGCTGAACTATGTGTTTGCCGAGATAATATCTCTGCAAACAGTATAAACAGAATCAACACTTAACCAAATCCAGACAACACACGTATTTGCCGAGCTTAGATCTCTGCAAATAGAACAAACTGATGGATACTTAGTCGAATAAACTTGAAACAAGTATTTGCCGAGCTTAGATCTCTGCAAATAGAACAAATTGATTGCTACTTAGTCGAATCAACCCGAAACACGTATTTGCCGAGCTTAGATCTCAAATTTGTTGAAACTGGTATTTGCCGAGCAAAGAGCTCTGCAAATGGCACTTTCAGAATCAACACAAGCCAAACACTTCGGCAAACACTAGGAAACCACAAAACGACAAAATAGACGGTTATCAGTCGTCTTCTTCGTTCAGCCAAACCCTCAAACGCCGAGCTCACACAAAATCTTCAAATTCTCTTTCATTTTTGTGAATTAAAGCTTCAAATTTGTATCAAAATACTCAGAAACTAATTGCGCACTAATCCTGAAACAAATTAACACCTAATTTCATCCAGAATTCAAACCCACTGAACTAGTCATTTGCCGAGCTCGAATGAAAACTAATCAAATGGTGAAATTAAACTATGAAATTGATACAGAAGAAAGATAAACTAATTTCGAAGCGGTCGGTGAACAAATTTTTGAAGAAAAACACACTTAATTTGCTGAAATCACTTGAACAGTGATCTCGGCAAATGGCAGTTTCAGAAAAACTCAAAATCATGAAAAATTAAGCACAAAAACAGCTTCAATTAAGCATGTGGATCATTCAGATATGCTGATTGTGCTCTGATACCAATTGTAAATCAATGAAATTGAGCTTAAGCGTGTGTTTAAGTGTGTGTTAATGGCGGTTTGAAGTGTGTGTAAATGAGAGAGAGTATCAATGTAATGGAAAGCTTGGATTGTATTATGGGGTAAAAGGTTTCAAAATATTGAAGTGGAGGGGGTTTATATACTTCCTAACAATTTACACTACACCCCCTTCCACACTTACAACTTTACAATATAAGTACAAATTACATAATAGAAACAAATCAACTACTACAAAGTTTATTTCTAACAAAAAAAACTTACAGTTATAGAACTAAAAGTTTTGTTTGAACAATATTTACAATCTTTTCCACCAAAAAAAGGAAGAATTAATTAATTCCTAAGAGTACTTGATCCCAAATTCTTCATACCTACCTCTACTAAATTTTTGCAACTTGCAAAATTAATAAGTAACAATAGTACGGCTAGTCATAACAAACCACATCACCATATAAATCGGTATACGAAATAATTAGGGTGAAGATCTAAGTACCTATCATCTAAGCTATGGACATGGTTGCAACGATAGCAAGTGGGCTACCAAAAAAACCCATACCTACGTAAGTAGACATGTTTATATTCATTGCATTTGGAAGCATTTTCAAAAGTAAATCAAGCAATCAAACCTCTTGTTTTAGAATTGAATGTATAACCATGACAACATTTTTAGGCCCAACCCATTTTAAAACCGCACCAAAAATTACACATCTTGTCCGCTTACCCAATTTGTCCATTTTTAGACCTTTAAGCATAACTATGAATACCTAATTAACAGCAAACCCGCCCCCAAATCTGAACTCATTACATGGTGACGCAAACGACTACATGAACACCTTTACTGGTTGCATACTGTTTTTGGTAATAGGTTAACCCGAGACTGATTCTAACATCTAGAGAAGGAAACATACAGTGGATGCCATTCAAAAAAAGGAGCCATGCAATGGACTTAATATGACATATTTAAACAGAAGGATGATTTTACACCTGTGTTCATTTTAAATCATCATACACCTTTGTTTCATTTTCAATCCCTGGATACATTATTCGACGCTTCTTTAAAAGGTGTGTTTCCTTTTCAGCTCCTGAACACATTATCCCGTGCTTATCTAAAAGTTGTATTTCATTTTTGATCCCATCAGAATCACTATGCTTTGGTCTTCATCCAGAATACCCTGTGCACATGGACATGTTCTGGTTTAGAGTTTAAGCTCAAATAATACATCCAAATAAATTGCATTCATGGCTTCATGCAGCAAAGTATTGAACTTGTGACAAGGCTAAACTCACCGAAAAGACCATATAGCAAAATTCTTATATGCAGCGTCAACTTGAGTACTACTGCTACCATATATGATAATGCCTTTCAGGAGTTGTTCCCAAGTGAGATTTTTAGGTTCATTTACCAGGATAATGACAATGTTAGTCACATGTAAAAACAGTTGAACATATTATTATAGCACGTAAAATCTAAGAGCAAAGCAGATCCAACTCTGGTTGAGCAAGATTAGAGGCAGCAATTTCGAGCCATTAAGTTATTTTCAGACCTCTAATATCTTGCTACAAGTACTTGATCAACGTTTATAGAATACAAGTAGCATGTATAAATTTTAAAAGTAGAGTAATGCAATTGTACATTTCCGTAAAGTACAATGAACCTCGAGTGCTCTAAACCATACAAAAAGGAAGAGAAATTACCTAAAAGATAAACGGGCAGCAAAGTGACCAAAGTGTAATGGTTATATTAGAATATTAGGTTTTAATTGTTACAATACAGTTATTGTAAATGAAATTTGGTGCATTAACAGTTAAGAACCTGTCCTGATAGGTTTGGGCCATACGTTCAACCTAAGCCTTGTTTAACCAATATATCACCACAATCTAATAGTAAATTGCCTTTAGTGAAAAAATTGATTAAGATATAACCGACATTTCGAGACTTAGAAGGTATAAAGGTGAACCAGTTTCTAGAAAGAAAGTCTCAATAGTTTATCTTCTCGGAGACAATCTCAATAGTTTCTCTTCTCGGAAGAGCGTTTTCTTTTGATCAAAACTGGTTTCAAAAACATATAACGACATCACAATCAGCAAAAAATGAAACTACATATAAAAGGAAAAATGACATGAGAAAATATAGATAAATATGAACTTGAAGTTTGAAGGAAACCATAATAATAATAACCCTAAAACATATAAAAGAGGCATTAAAGATGAAGATATTGAGGCATTAAGTGCCCACTTAGTTGTCGAATAGATATAATGAGTTGATATATATCCATGCTTTTAAATTCTAATACCATGAAAGCTAAAAAAGAAGTAAGAGGCGCTCACCAGAACTTTTCTTTTGCTGATCTCAAAATTATCTAGCAGTCAGCTTCTTGCATAACTTTGATCAAGACTTCCTGCATAACAGAGTGAACAAACTATATACATCTTTTAACTTCCATGGATGTAGCAGCCATAATCCCCGAAATAAGTTTTTCAACTGTCCCAAAATTTGGTCGTACTTCAAATATTTTCATATTTTAAAATTGATCTCAAAATACTTATTTTTGTATATATTTTTTTTGAACAGCAGTGGTGATTGGACTCAGCGGCATGCCTCTTCATCGTCCGGTAGAGATCGACCACGTCACCAGCACAGTCAATCCGAGGGCATGACTGGCGGTGGAAGTCTCACTACCGTTCTAGAGGAAACCAGCTAAATGCTAGAGAAAACCCCCATGGTGGTGGTTTAGTTAGAGACAACAACGGGAAGGGGGTTCTCTCTTATTTCAGCTGATTCTCATTTTAGTTTGAGCATATACCTTCTATATATAGTAAAGAAGAGGAATTTAGAGTAAGTCTCCGTGAGTTATTTTTGAATGCACAATCAAGATAAGTTTGGCACAAACTGTGATTCAAATGAGTATATTTGCATTGATAAACAATGTTTGGAATTGAAAAAAGACTTGCATTTGGAAAGAGTGTGATATAATTAGAGAATTTACTGTTAATTAAGCTAAGTAAGCATCAACAAAATTTATTTGAAAAAGTAAAAGACAACTAAATTACTGTAATGAGTAATAGGCACCCACTTGGCCACTTTGTCCCTAACAAAGCTAACCGAATTCAATATAAATAATAAGCCATAAGGATTCAGCGGTAGAATTGGAGAAGCCACCAATATTAGAAAAATTTCTATAACTAAACGCAATCATTAGCTATTTACTCATAAAGCTCAACGATATGTGATGTCATACTTGTAACCCGAACACTCTTTAATCTGTTATTCCTATTTTGCAAAAAGAGCCTAATGAATATCATTAATATCATTGAAAGGGAGCTATAAGGGAATAATGCAGCTAACAACATAATTGCATCTACTCAAAGTTTGACACCGAAAAAACATAAACTATTATATGCCACTTTTCAGTTACGTATAGAAAAACATACATCACAGAATATACTTGTAGTTACATTATATGCCACCATCAATTAGAACTATCATTTAATTTATTCAAATTAATAACTTATTAAATTTGAGACACTAATAAATTTCCTTTAAAATATACATCTTTTACC
>CM067167.1:66811033-66813533 GCA_034093135.1 Erigeron breviscapus
ATTCTTTCACATGATCGTTCAAGGCACGCCACCCATCGTTCAGCTCCAAATGCAAAGCCTCTACAACTCAGATCAGTGTACAGCTTGTTGTCCATGTAACTTTCTTCAAATTCCAGGTGCTCCACCCATGTGAAGGGACTTTATGGGGGGAGATGTTATTTATGGTAAATAGATAAAAGTAAGTCGTCATAAACCTGGGAAAATCCATCGGCTATTCGTTGTATCAAACACCCACAAGGATAACCAATGTTTCGTGAATGATCATATGAAACGTCAGCAACAACCCAGGTCAAGTGATCAATCTGTTTACAGGATCTAAGGAGAGTAAATGCCCTTTTGGGAACATACGCTGTAGGTGCCTGCAACTCTGTGTAAATCTGAGAGACAAATAAAACATGATATGGAATGAATGAAATGCATACATATATATATATATATATAATGTGTGTGTGTGTGTGCGTGTGTGTGAGTGAAAAAAGAAAATAACGTACCAGCTGCAAGGACCCATCTGGGTTACGAGATGATGACCCCTGAAGCAAGAATCGAGGCCTTTAACTAGTGACACTATGGATGGAAACAGTCTGGTCCATCGGTGCTGGGAAAAAAAAAGAAAAAAAGATTATCAGATTGCAAGGATTGGGAAACAGATCAATTAACAAAGAAATATAACGGAGTAACAACATACCTCAGTGGTCAGCTTCTTGACTAGCTGGGTGAGTTCCATGTTAACAACAGCAGAAGCCCTGGATGCGTGAGTCCATGAAGAAGAAGAAGTAGTTGGTGCCGGGGTGGGGTTCAGCCTGGGGAAAGTTTGTTGATAGTGTAGCTGGTTACGAATGGTGTCGTCGTTGGTCCATAAAAGGCCATGTTCGTCGAGAGCAAGAATGGACAATTCATCGACAGCAAGGGACGCAATAAGGGAATGGTTTATGTAGCCATCCTTTGTGATGAAGCCAGTATCGACGACTGGTAATGGTGAACCGCGCTGTACATTTAAATATAGAATCATTAATTAATTAGGAGTCATATTGTATAGTAGCTATTTTTACATGATATGATAGGCTAGCTGCAACCTCGATTGGAGCTTTTGAAGAAGGTTTATTTAATAAATAAATGAGAGAAAGTACCCGCGCGTTGCGGCGGTGAGATGGTGGGGGTGATAGGTCATAGGAGGTGATAAGTCAGAGTGTGATAGCCAAATGCCTTAGCCGTACGGGCTCCGCACTCGGATTTAAAAATTCGTCGAAAGTATATCGAATGACATTTCTAATGAAAGAGCATGAACACCCATATAATTTTTATAATTTATCGATATACGGTTTTTGAAATAAAAGATTTGAATGAATTAAAGGAATAAAATGGTTTATGGAGAAGAGAGAAAAAATGAGTGGTTGAGATTTGAGGAGAGAGAGGAAAATGAGTGGTTGAGATTTAAGGGTATTATAGGTATATTAGGTAGAGATGTTTAAATTAGTGAATAAAGAAGAAGGGTAATTTAGGTAGTTCAAAGTTATAATTTGAGATTTAGAAAAAGAAGTTATAATTTGAGATTTAGAAAAAGGGGCTCCTCTTATATATATAGGAGTAAAGATAAATGAACTCAAAGGATAATTATCTACAAAAAGAACGATTACGTGGGATCTCAGTTGATTTCCGTGAAGTAGTGTTGTTGTTGTAAGTCACAAAAAAAAAAAAAAAACAATTGATGATTTTAGAAATTATACTAATTTGGTAAATAGTTTTTACATCAGTAAACATGAGAAGGTAACATTTTTTTACATGGACATGATCTCCTTGAAGTTTTACCACAGCAAACATAGAAAAATATGGGATTTTCTTTCACGGGCATGAATCTTTTTGAATATTTACCACAGTAAACATTAAAAAGATAAACTTTTTTACATTGGTAATTCTTTTTTTAAGAACTACTACAAAAACATCAAAATGGATGAGATATCTATGCATGGGTATGAATCTCTTTCAAGAATTACTTCAAAAAACATGAAAAAGATGAAAACTTTTTTCATGGGTATGAATCTTTCTAAGAATTACACCATCAAACATAAAAAAAAACCCAATCTTTTATCATAAATATATCTATCCTTCCTTTTTGTTATATACTCCATACAAAAAAGATGTACTAAGTTGGGGTAAAAGCGCCTACAACTAAACACTAAAAAGATGATTTTTGACATACCCTGCTTGTGGGCAAAACTGAGTGAACTCAACTTGATGAGATCCAATGGATTGAGCATTTCGATCCTAAATAAGTGCTTGTTGTTCGTTGATGTACTGATCCAATGAATGCTTCTTCTTTTGCCATTTTTTTGTTTGTATTTTGAAATTTTAGATATAGACAAAACTAATTATAACTAGAAGGTTCCAAGCCCCGCCTTGCGGCTCGTAATTATCGTTTTTGCGCTTTTCATTTTTTAAAGACAATACAATCAACAAAATGTTGTAAATTGTTTACTTCCATATGTATAATTTCATAAAGATA
>CM067167.1:66818533-66823191 GCA_034093135.1 Erigeron breviscapus
GTAACTTGATTTCTCCTAGTTCGATTTGCTCACGAACATAGTGAAATCGTCTATGATAATGTCTGGTACCTTTCTGAACTCCGGGTTCGTTAGCAATGATAATTGCACCAGTATTGTCGCAATACATATCTAAAGGTGTGTTATTTGAGGGCATCACGTTAAGCCTAGAAATAAACTTTCTAATCCAGACTGCTTCCATGGCGGCTTCTGAGGCGGCAATGTACTCAGACTCTGTCGCAGACATAGCAACTGTGGTTTGCTTTTTGCTCTTCCAATTCATCGCGCCTCCATTTAAAACGAAGACGTATCCCGATTGAGATTTTGTATCATCTCTATCAGTCTGAAATCCAGCATCACAGTATCCAGTCACTTTGAGCTCTACATCAGGATTTCATCCATACACCAGAAATAAGTCTTTAGTAGCTCGCAGGTACTTAAGAATGTTCTTCACAGGAGTCCAGTGATCTTCACCTGGATTCTGTTGATATCGGCTAACGATATTTTGCGCAAACGCTATGTCAGATCTAGTGCATCTTACAGCATACATAATCGATCCCACAGCCGAAGCATAAAGAACCCTTTGCATACACTCCACCTCCTCAGGTGTAGAGGCACTTTGTTTGCTAAATAAGCCAAGTCCTTCCACGCTTGGAATTCTCCATCTTGAATCTCTTCAAGATCTTAGCACTTTGACTTAGTCCAATCAACCGTTTAGTTCTATCTATGTAGATCTTGATTCCAAGAATGAATGCTGTTTCACCCAAGTCTTTCATAGCAAAACACTTTCCAAGATGAGATTTTACATCTTGCAACATTGGAATGTGATTTCTTATTATCAATATGGCATCTACATATAAGACAAGGAAAGTAACATTACTCCCACTAGCTTTGCGATATACACATGGCTCATCAGGATTTTGAGCAAAACCAACCTTTTGATTTCCTCAGCAATCCTTTTATTCCAACTTCTTGATGCTTGCTTTAGTCCATAAATGGACCTTTGAAGCTTGTACACTTTGTTGGGATAATTTGGATCAACAAAACCTTCTGGTTGTACCATATAGACTTCCCCGTCTAGATAACCATTCAAGAAAACGGTTTTGACATCCATTTGTCATATCTCATAGTCATAGTATGCTGCTATGGCTAAGATAATCCTAATAGCTCTAATGTCCGCTACGGGAGAGAAGGTTTCCTCATAGTTAACTCCGTAGAGCTGAGTATAGCCTTTCGCCACGAGACGAGCTTTATAGGTGTGTACATTTCCATCCATGTCGGTCTTCTTCTTGAAGATCCATTTACACCCAACAGTTCTACCATTAGGTGGAAGATCAACCAAGCTACAGACTTGATTGTCTTTCATGGATTTCATTTCCACATTCGCAGCTTCAAGCCATTTGTCAGATTCTGGATCTGATAATGCAGCTTTGAAATTAGGGGTTCATTTAAATCTCCTAATATGTGTTCTTCAGATTCAATATTAAAATTCAATCTTTCACGAGCACGTATTGTCCTTGAGGACCTACGAATTGGAATCGCATCATCTTCAACTTGAGGTTCATCACTTTGAACATTCCCCCCCCCAAGTTGATAATCGCTAGTGTTTTCAGAAGGTGACACATCTTCCTCTTGAGTCTCGTCAAGTTCGACAATCCTCCCACTGTTTTCTTGAGTGATGAGTTTCTTTACAAATAACTCAGCATATCTAGCAACTTTAAAAGTGTTTTCGGTAGGAAAGTAGAAGTAGTAACCCATCGTTTCCTTTGGGTAACCTACAAAGATGCACTTAACTGATCTAGGTTGAAGTTTGTCAGGCGTATCTTGCTTCACAAGTGCCTCACATCCCCAGACTCTTAAGTAAGACAAATTAGGGACACTTCCATGCCACAATTCATGCGGTGTCTTGTCAACCTTCTTGGTTGGAACCATATTAAGAATGCGTACAGCAGTCTCTAGAGCATAATCCCAAAATGAAAATGGGAGAGTAGTAAGGTTAATCATTGATCTCACCATGTCCAACAAGGTTCGATTTCTCCTCTCAGATACACCATTATGTAGGAGTAAGTTGTTGAATAATTCCACAAGCTTTTAGATAATCCTTAAACTCTTGGCTTAAGTATTCTCCATCTCGATCCGAACGAAGAATCTTGATGGTTTTACTGAGTTAGTTTTCTACTTCAATTTTAAACTCCTTGAATGTTTTAAAGACTTCATGTTTATGTTTAAGCAAGTAAACATAACCATAACGACTGAAATCATCCGTAAAAGTAATGAAGTAGATAGCACATTTCCTTGACACATGTCTAAACGGGCCACAAACATCGGCATGTATGAGTCCAAGCAGCTCTTCAGCCCTTTCCGGTTTATGCGGAAAAGGTTTTCTCGTCATCTTGCCGGAAACACAGGACACGCATTTTTCAAATGATTCTTCATCATTTGATTATAAGATCCCTTCACGTTGAATTCTTTCAATGCGTTTCTTACCAACATGAGCAAGACGACAATGCCAAAGATAGGTAGAGTCCAAGTTAGGCTTGACTCTTTTGTGAAGATACCTGAAGATCTGGCTAAACCAGCTTGCTTCTTCTTCTCGTTTAACTCAGCTAGATACTTAGGACACTTCCTCTTCCAGTGTCCCACCTCAGCACAGTGATGACAAGCCTGGTCCTTAGCCAGATGCTCCTTTTTTCGCTGGAGGGGTCTTTTTAGGTTTGGAGACAGAAGCACCTTGCTTTCCCTTACCAGTGTTCTTGCCCTTAGCTTTCGGTTTGTTTTCCTTTCTGAACCTTTCCCCCCTTGATCACAAGAACTTGGGGTGTCTCAGATTTCTTGGGAAGGTTTTTCTCATACTCAATTAACATGCATGAAGTTTAGCTATGGTTTTGCTCATGTTGTGCATATTGTAATTGCGCACAAAACTCTCAAAATCCCTTGAAAGAGACTTAAGAATCATGCCAATAGCAATAGGCAGAGGATACGCATAGTTTAGCCTTTCCAAGTGCTCAAAGTAACTCTTCATTTTGAGTACATGAGCGCTCACCGGTTTCCCATACTCGTGTTTGCAATCATGGAGTGACTCAATTAGTGTAGATGCAGATTTGTGTGATAGTAGCAACGTAGATTTGATTGACATTTTTGTTCTTAGGAATATCTGTGTAATCGTTTAAATAATAAGTCGCTAGGACTTACGTTTGTATTTAATGATTATGTTTGAACTTTAATATATGATCATGTTATGTTTGTGTGTTATATAATTGTTTTGCAGGTACAAGAATGTAGAGCCAAGGTTTATAAGTGTCATAGAATACTTAAACGATGTCTGAACGTTATGTAAAATGAAAAATAAAGGATCCAAGAGGACGCACCTCGTGCTGACGTCATCAGCACGTTATAGTGTCTTCGTGCTGACGTCAGCGCGAGGGCAGGAGCATTTTGATGGATCGGGCTCGATTCACTTCGTGTGAAGCCCAAGCCCACACGAACACAAACCCTAGTAGTATAAATACATATAATTTTAAGCATTTCGCAACGAATTAAGAACCTAGAAGTCGAATTGTTGCTCGTGTGACCTCCTACACGAACTAGCACTTCGTGTGTGACCTTAGGTTGGTTAATTACTGATTAATCGATGAAAGGCAGTAGCAATCTAGTTATCTCAAGAGGATTCCGCACTCTTGACATAACGAATCACGTCTTATTTACGATCCATTCAACGGTAGGGACTTACAAGTGGTATCAGAGCCCTAAGGTTGATTACCAGAAGGTGTAAGATCGTTTGATTTGCCATTGATTGAAAAATCAATTTGAATTTCAAGTGTTTTATTGAATTCGTTATCGTCTTTTTAGCGACCTCGTGCTTATGTCAGCACGAGGTGATCTTCGTTCTCAGATACGTGACAAGTGTCCTTTGTGTGGATTACTTCGTGTCACGTGCTTCTCGTGTGACTTCGTGCCACGTTTACACGAACTCAGCTTCTTCGTGTGACTTACTTCGTGCCACGTCTGCACGAATTGAATTGCTACAGTAACTCATTTTTGTTTTACGATTCAAAATGACTACTGTACCTGCTGCCGGAAACTCTCCTAATGCCACACTTATCAATCAACTTATCATGCACGATCATGAGGTTGGTCGTGGAAACACACCTCCAAAGCTTTTTCGTATGGAAAATTATTGGATGTGGAAAAGACGATTTGAAGATTATGTTCGTCTAAATGATATTGATATGTGGGTGGTGATAACTCAAGGTTTTGATTGGCCGACTTATGAGAAAAATGGCGTAATTGGTAGATATACTTATACTGATATGCCAGACGATGAAAAGAAGAAATACGTGGTGGAAGGAAAGGCTCTTTCAACTCTTACTATGGCCTTACCACAAGAAAGTGTACATTTGTTCAAAAAGTACACTACTTCAAAGGATTTATGGGACGCTCTAGGAAAGTACTGTGAGGGCGACGCTACTTTAAAGAGAAACCGTATTAAACTTCTTAAACGTCAATATGAGGCCTTTAATGGACTGAAAGGAGAATCTCTTGATGAGATAATTGCTCGATTCAGTCATCTGACAACTGAGTTATCGTATTTTGAGGTTGTCTATCCTCAGACTGAGTTAGTAGATAAGTTTTTGGACTCACTACCAAAAATATGTGTTCCT
>CM067167.1:66824191-66869191 GCA_034093135.1 Erigeron breviscapus
AACTGAAGAGGTCTGGGCACAAGTACCCTTAATGAACAGAATGACTTCAAACCTTGAACCTCCCAGTGGTCTCTCCACTTCGTCTTCAGCCGAGGTCCAAGGCCTTTTAAGTAAGGTGGCGGACCTGGAGAGATCACTCCAGTCATCATCTCAGGTTGTTTCCGATTTTAAATCTTTATTATCAAACAATCTAGCATCTGAAATGAATATATTTGCTGGGAATGAAAAGCTTGTTTTTGAGAAGCTGGATGAGCTGGTACTGGCCACTAATAACAACACTGAAAACATCAAAGTGGCAGTCCAAGGATTGGAGACAGGGCTGGTGAATGCTGTTCAGACTACAGTGAAAGGTGAACTTGTTCAACCACTGACAGGTCTGAAGGATGAGGTTCAGAAGTTGGTTACTAGGGTTAGTTCATTGGAAAGCAGGCCCACACTTGATCAGGCTGCTGTTGTTAGCACGATTAGTGATGAATGTGCAAAGAAGTTCAGACTTAGTATGTTGAAAGAAATATCTGAAGAAATTTCTGAGTCTGTTCTTCGAACTATTCAAGATGGGCTGTTACCCCAAGTGGAGAAGTTGATAGAAAAGAATTGCCAAAGCACTTGCCTCAAGAAGTTGAAAATGTTAAAAAGGAAGTGCAGGCACTCCGAAAGAATGTGAATGATACAACTCCAGTGACTGGAAGAACTTTTGGTGCACTGGACAGACACATGCTAGAACAATTATGGAATGATCTCAAGTCCAAAACTGGTGATCATTCCAAGGGGGAAAAGTCGTCTGGTGTCCAAGAAGGTTTGATTAGAAAGAAGAAAGAAGTTGTGGCCAGTGCTGTTGAAAAGGCCTTTGCTACTGAAAGCATTGTGCAACAAAAACAAGTGACTGGTACTGATGCCAGTGCACGATTAGCACAGAGAGCATTTGGCACTGAAGCCACTGAAGAAGCTGCTGGTACTGAAGCCAGTGAGCCCCAGTTTGAATCTTTCCCAGATATACCAACTACTCTGAAGTCTGTTAAAGGAAAAGAACAAATGGTATCTGGAGAAGAAGAGCAAACTGTTGAAGAATCATCAGAGTTTCCCACTGCTGATGATGAAACCCCTAAGAAGCTGGAACAACTATGCATAATGATTGAAATCTTCAAGAGAAATCAAAGAGATGAACTGCTGGCCCATCATAGGGAGATAGCAACTATGGGGACTCTGGATTCTTATAATGCTGGCAGGTTGGGCATAAACATTGATGTGTACAAAAAGATGAAGGAAGACCCCAGAGTTCATCAATGTCTGAATGCATTGAATGATGTTCATGTACGCTCCTTTTACGCTGAAGAAGAACAAATTTATGTTTCAATAATTTATAGTGTTAGTGTACCAGAACTTATCAGGCAGAGAAAGGAGGAACTGGTGAACCTCCAGAAGAAGATAAGGAAAAATGCTGGTGCTCTGGAGTTAGAGTACAGGAAGAAATTGACTAGCTTATCTAAGCTACTGCCAAACAGCTCAAAGCAATTAAAGATGCAGATGTGAGCACATTCATTCCCCTGGACACTTCTCTGAAAATCAATCGTCAACAACTCCAGTCTGCTGAAGAACAACAGAGAATGTCAAAGGAAACTGAAGCAATGATCCAGACAGCCAAATGGAAAGACAAGTATAATGAAATGTTGAATTTCGGGGCTGATGCTAGAAGGATCACTGGTGCAGAGATTAAGCTTGTTGATAATCATGAAGGTATGTCAAAGTTTGAAATAAAGTTGACCAGGGAAGGTAACTTTACTGATGAAAGAAAGAGTACTTCAGTCCAGGCGTTTGGATGGACTGAACTGAAGGAGATTGCCTTAACGTTCAGGGGGAAGACAGATTTGTCGACTGACGTTAAAGCATTTCTGAAGAGGGTTGAGAAGGTATGGAGAAGAAAGCAACAGATGGAAGTTGCAATAGGCATGAAATCACCAGAATCAGTACCATCTTCTCCATCACCAAAGAGAAAGGCTTCTGAAGATGCTCCAGGACAGACATCGAAGAGAAGAGCCTGACTCTTATATCATTTACTTATTGTAATTTATCGTTTGATAAAAATTGTAACTATTTATCAGTTGATGTATGTAATATTAGTTTCAGTTTTTAATTCATAAAAGTAAATGATCAGATTTAGTCTAAGTTAGTATTAAAAGATAAAACTGGAACACTGATGATCTATAAAGTGTTTTCCAGTAACTTAGATTTTTTAGACTAAGTCAAAACTTGTGTTTTTCAAGCATACAAAGTTGTATAGATTTAAGCTTGAAAACACTTGCATTATTTCTAAAAAAATAGGGGGAATTTGTTAGGTCCAGATTTACCGGACTCGCTCCAGACTCGACTACTGGAGCCTTACTGAAGATCTGTCCAGAAATGATAAATACTGGACCTACTCCAGACTTGGAATCTGGAGTCCCTTTGAAGATTTGTTCAGAAATAATGGAAGACCAGTGAGCAAATACTTGTATAGGAAATCTGGAGTATTCTCCAGATTAGCTCACTGGACTTCACCCCAGTCCAGATCTATTCTACTTAAGACATTCTCACTAAAGTCAAAGACTGAAGTCTGAAGAAAGAAGACTGACAAACAGTGGATCCCACTGACAGTCTTACCAGATCTCCCGACTGGAGCCTTTATTAGTGTTCTAGACCTTACAAGTCTGAACACTGATATCGAGGAATTGACTTTATGCCTTTACACACCTTTACCCGGACATCCCAATTGTCTATTGATAAAAGTACATACGTGTGTAAAGGTGGTTGGTTAAAAGGACTTTATCCTTGTACCTTAACCAATGCATTTAATAACCTTGTCGGTTCATTAAATGCATGCAACCATATTTGTGCGGCAAATAAATTCATTGTTGAATTTATCTGCCTATAAATACAAAGTCATATTTCTCATTCAAATTACTTTTTAGCAATTTGGTGAACTTGCTTAAATACTCTCGATCTAAACAGTTATACTTCACAACTCTAAGTATATCGATCTAAGGAGATTATTTAGCAAGTATAGATCACTTGTATTTCAAAGATTGTTTAGATAGTTACATACTTGTAATATCTAGGTTCCGCAACAATCTTGTATTTTGTTTATCATCAATAAAGAAAATACACTTGAAAATTACATTCGTGTTCCAACATTTATTTACTTGTTTAAATATTGCTTAAAATCGTTTATTGCTTTATTTATATTCTTGCATTTATATTTAAAGTAATACTAGTCCGATTCTAGTTCATACTTGACTTGTTATTTTACACTCGTGGGTTAAACCATCGTGTGAGGGACTTTACAATGATCGATTATATGTCAAGATTATAATGTAAGATTAAATTTATACATTATTTTGATGACATGTTAGTATGGATGATTTGTGGTTAGATTACATATTCGAGCAGATACAAGTTTCAGGTAACGAGTATCTACAGGTTTATGTTTTCTGGAAATTTTGTAATTTTTCCTTGTTGAATTTTCTGGAAAAATTGACGAAATTTGAAGTGTGCAGCTCGTTCTTGTTTAAAATTTAAAGCTCGTGCGTGCTGACGTCATCAGGGCTCGCGCTGATGTCAGCATGAAGCTCACGAAGAGGGTATTCGGCCCGGCCCAAGTTCAAGTGAATATAAATATGGGTTTAACTTTAATTTTTTACTTTAATCGAAAATTAACCCTAAAATTAACCACACGAACTTCTCTCTTTGCGCGAACTGTTCATCCGTTCCTTTTTGATCGATTTTATCTCCATTTTCGTGATAAACATCCAGATTTGTTGGTAATATTATGATCTAGGATAGTTTATTGATACTTTGACTTTGAAATTCATTGAATTTAAACCGTTATAATGCCTAAATTTTGAATTTCCCTTCGTGTGAACAGTAATTTGGACGAACTGAATATTGAATCTTTAATTTCTGATGATTTAAGCTAAAATTGGACTTAAAATTGGATTAAATGATGTTATTGCACTTTCAATCTACCTAAAGTTCATATTTACATGCATTGAATCAAGATTAATTGAGATTTTTTATGTCACAGCCACTATTCACACGAAGAACACAATGCACACGAAGTGGCTAAAGATGGTTGTAAGGATGATGAGCTAGCAAAGAAGCATAGAGATGATGATCAAGATGATCAAGATCCAGCTCAAGATCCAAATCGAAGTCAACCAAAAGATGGTGAGACAGAGAATCAAGGTCAAGGTCAAAATACTGATGCTGATGCTGTGATTAATTCAGAGACTGCAGATGTTCAGGGGGAGTCGCCAAGACAGAGAGAGTCAGAGATTGCTGGTACATTTGGTGCTAGTACATCTGGGACTCAGAAAGGAAAAGCTGTGATGGCTGCTGCTCCAGATGCAGATCCTGAAGATTCAGACAACTCGTCAGATGATGAAGATTCCAATTCAGGTAACTCTAATTCTAGTAAACGTCCTGATTATCATAATCCACGGAGTGTGAGATCAGAAGAAGATAGAATAGAATGGGAGATTGCAGAGAAATTTGGAAATGATCCTCATATTCGAGTTGAGGCAGAAGCTAAAGTATGGGAAAGTCATAACTTTGAGGTTGATCAGGCTAATATTGATCTTGATAGTGATCAATGGTCAGATACAGATCGTCATAGGAAAG
Organism: Erigeron breviscapus; assembly: GCA_034093135.1. Lineage (NCBI taxonomy): Eukaryota > Viridiplantae > Streptophyta > Magnoliopsida > Asterales > Asteraceae > Erigeron > Erigeron breviscapus. The sequence continues at coordinate 66,828,845 of CM067167.1, forward strand.
AGAGAAAACGATTAATGATTTTAAATCGTTTACCGTTTGTCTCTGGTTCTAGTTCTGATGATCCTGAAGACTCAGATTATCAACCTTAATGTTATTAATCTTTGTTGGTTAAAATAGATAAAGATTATAAGATAAATATTGATGTAATTGTTACATTATATTTATGATATAATATTATTTATTTTATCATGTTTTATGTATTTATACTTATTTCTTGACTTATATATTTTATGTTCTTTTATCTTTGTGTGTTTGAATATATTAAATTGCAGATAAACTTCAAATAGGTGCATTGGACGATATTGATGATGACATTGATAGTATCATTGATGAAGATCTAGAAGAAGGAGAATTTGTTTCTGAAGTTGATAGACAAAGGTTGATGGAAGAACCTTATGATTTCAATCGTGTCTTTAATGAAGATAGAGACATTCTAATTGAACCAATAGTTGAAGAGGAACATTTCATGCTTAATCCGATCAGAGAAAGTCCAGATGATCCAAGAAATGCTGCAAAGTTAAGATTCAAAGTGTTTGCAAAGATAGTGCATGAAGAACATGAATATATTGTTGATCTAGGCTGGAAGATAAATGTTACGCGAGAGTTTAATATTAGAAATTTTATTATACCTCCGGCGGAGCAAGACCCTCAGTTTTGTATAAATAGATGGGTTCCATTTTATAGAGGACGTACTGGTATGCCAATGGGTGGGTTTAATAAACCGTCGATGTTTTGGGAGTTCATCTCAGACAAGGACGCACCTACGTATTTCTCAGTGATACAGAGTTGGTTCTATGATCATATAATTAAGCTATTTGTTATCAAGAGAAAAGAAGGTTGCCAGTATATGTCAATCAGTGCAAGACATTTCCAAAGTCTTAGTGAATCTGATTTGATAGACTTAGGAAGGAGATGGTTCGTTAATCTTTAGAAGAATGGAAATGCTGATTATTATTGGCAGAGATTCCAAAGAGAAAGAATTTGGCATTTCAGTGAAAGAGGTTTGAAGCCTGAAGATAGGATGATTAAACCTAGGCCAATGAAGAAGATAACAAAACCAGATGGCACGGTTCATTTTGTTCAAAGAAAGATTGAATGTGTTAAAGAAGTTCCTGCTATCAAATGGGATCAAGATTTGCTGACAAACATGACTTATTGGCAAATAGATATCAAGTCAGGCGAAGCACAGATGTTTGTTGATGACTCAAAGAAACAGATGTTGCTACGCATGTATGATCCAATGCAAGTTGTCAATTTGTCAAGAGGTGATCAAAGAAGATTGATTGAGACACCTTGTTCAGCAGTTAGATTTTGGAGAACAGAAGTTAGACGCTATCAGAATATTCTTGATTTTTGTTTGGTCGAGAAGATTCATGCAAATAGCATAAGACTTTTGTTTGATGGTCGAGTTTGAAGTTCAAGATTAAAGAACTTGTTAAAGAAATCTAGTCGCTAATGTCAAGGGGAGTCTGTAGATGCAGATTTGTGTGACAGTAGCAACGTAGATTTGATTGACGTTTTTGTTCTTAGGAATATCCGTGTAATCGTTTAAATAATAAGTCGCTAGGACTTACGTTTGTATTTAATAATTACGTTTGAACTTTAATATATGATCATGTTATGTTTGTGTGTTATATAATTGTTTTGCAGGTACAAGAATGTAGAGCCAAGGTTTATAAGTGTCATAGAATACTTAAACGACGGCTGAACGTTATGTAAAATGCAAAATAAAGGATCCAAGAGGACGCACCTCGTGCTGACGTCATCAGCACGTTATAGTGTCTTCGTGCTGACGTCGGTGCGAGGGCAGGAGCATTTTGATGGATCGGGCTCGATTCACTTCGTGTGAAGCCCAAGCCCACACGAACACAAACCCTAGTAGTATAAATACATATAATTTTAAGCATTTCGCAACGAATTAAGAACCTAGAAGTCGAATTGTTGCTCGTGTGACCTCCTACACGAATTAGCACTTCGTGTGTGACCTTAGGTTGGTTAATTATTGATTAATCGACGAAAGGCAGTAGCAATCTAGTTATCTCAAGAGGATTCCGCACTCTTGACATAACGAATCACGTCTTATTTACGATCCATTCAACAGTAGGGACTTACAATTAGCTCAAATAATTCAACTCCAGTTTGTTTTTCGTACATAGACTTGAGTTCTCTGATCATATCATACGGATTGTACAATTCGAATTGCTTTTTGAAGCTAGAGAGTCATGCTACCAGCATCAAACAAGCAACCTCAACATGTCTATCGTACTGAGTATTGTATGCTTCTAACTGCACATCAGTGATACTCGCATCAGGGATAGCGGGCATCTGATTTTCAAGGACATCAGTTTTCTTTTCAACTCTTAGGACAATCCTCAATTGACGATACCAGTCATTGAAATTGGTTCCAGAAAGTTTTTCTCTTTCTAGCATCGACCTGAAAACCGATTGGTGTATGTTTTGTGAAGGATTTGTTGCCATTTACAAAACAGATTCAAGTTCAAAAATCAGTATTTTCGATAATAAATTCCTTAAGAAATATAATTACCCAATGTTAAATCATTTAACAATTAATTTCATTAAGGCTAGATCCAATTTACATACCATCATTTCATCAGTTGATCTGCTAGAAATGACGTACTCAAAAGGTAAGTGACGATCAGTAATTGCATTACAAGTACAATTCCTAGATTTATGGGACTTACAAAAGACACTTATAGGGGTATTAAGTGTTTTGTAATCATGTTTTGTCCCATCTTATGCCACGGGTCAAGGTCTCACCGCTTAACTCGTTTTAAGTCTCCCAATTAAGAACTTGTAAATAGTCTACCACCGTCTCACGATGAGTAGTAATTTACCTTGGAGTTGCAATTCACCTACGTCTCACGTAGAGCAAAAAGTACTTGGAAGTGTTCTTAGCAAAGTGGGTGGCAAAGAATTAACTTTGATTGGGTAATGTAATTGATGTGAATCAAAAGTTTATGTAAGAAGATTCATGCACATCTTCATAACATAATGTTTAATAAAATCATTTTTATTGTCTTAACAACACAAAAGAGCTCGGTAGCTCCATTTGAACGCACAAAGAAGCGCAGGAGCAAAGGTTTGCGATATACGCAATTAAAAACCCGCTCTTTTAGAAGGCTAGTGCACTCCGACTTATACCTCTCTTAGAGTTTGTTCAAATGGGTGAGCCGGTGTATCTTTTGATTGTAAGACACCAAATTTATTATATCAAAATCATATTTCGATATTTATTAGTCAAGTTTATTCTTTTCATAAAACAATTTTGCATCACCATTACAATAATAGCAAAATAATAAACTTACTAACTATTAACAATTAATCATGCAACGATTTATGGTGGGCAACCTAAATCATGGTCACTATGGTTAATGTACATGTTTAAGAATGGCTCCCCCTTCATAGAAGAGGACCACATACATCAAGTTACCTTGATTGCGTAAGCCTTTAAACATATACAAACATACAATTATCAAATAAACACATAGATGATGACTGGAAATTTCCAGCAGCTTCACGACCAGATTTGACATAGTAAACGTCCGAATTGGCCTTAGCTCAGAACTAAAAAGTTGTATCCATACGAATCGTGCATCTACAGTCCAAAGGAGAGCTCCTTACTCATTACGGTTGATTTTATATGAATTGTTTAGTGAACAGGTGTCAAACAGGAAAAATCACACGAAAAATTCACATAGTCACACAATTATCAAATAATTAACCCTAATTATTGGACCATTAAACTAAGCAATACATATCAATATATCTAAGTAATAATCATAAAGAATTTTGCATGAATTCCTTATGATTTTTACTTCTATTTAACAACATTAAATTAAAAGTACATAAAACATGCAATTTATCACATAAACATGCTAATTCACATAATCAAAACTTGCATAGAGGGTTTAATTTAACCATTAACATTGAATAGGTTGAATTAATAATAAAAACAAAAACCCTAATTTTATTTTTATTAATTTCGATTTATATTAAATAAATAAACAAAAAAACAATTTTAATATTTAATTATTTAACTAATTAAATCAAAACCAACCCTAAACCCCCCTTCAAGTTTTGAACTTTGTAACTAATATATCACATATTAGGCTCGTGATACCATTGTTAGGATTCATAACTATTATCATAAACAAATACACGAGTACGCAGCGGAATAAATCATATGCAATATAATTAATTAACAAAGTAAAAGTGAATGTGTATCCTTTAGCTTAGCTTCCAATAAGTAATAATAATGATGATTATTATTTAGGGTTTAAAGAAAAACCCCTCTACGATCGCATACTTGACACGTCGAACAATACCCGAAGATTGCTAGATCTTGAATCACCAAAAGCCTAAAACTCATAGTTTGCTTATACTCTTGTTTTGTCGAACTCAAGGAAGAAACAAGATATATGTTGCCGTCGAACAAAACCCCAAACCACAATTAATACCAAGTAATTAATTATTATACTTGTTCTACGGATGGAACAAATATAGATATTTAGATTTCATTGTTATGGGTTTTTCGACCGAGAGGAATCGGAAGTAATATTAGAATTATATTGTTAGGGTTAATTATTAGGATATATATGGGAAAAGTGAATATGGGGTTGTTCCCCATCTAAGCTTAGATAGGGAACCCCTCACACACAAATATTTTAATAGTATTTGTATTTTAAACAAATGATGGGGCCCCCATGATATTTATGGATTAAAAAAACAAATTGTGAAGGGTTCCCCATCTAAGCTTAGATGGGGGACAACCCCATATTCACTTCCCCCGATATATATATAGGGTATAAATATATCCCTAATAACTTAACCTTCAAGCTAATATCTTTTGACTTGGACTAGGGTTTAATTAATAATTACATTAATTATTAATTAATATTTAATAATTAATAATTCATATTTATTAATTAATAAATAACAATTCTAATTAACATATCTAGTTAATAATGTCCAATTATCATTTCTCTCAATTTGGTGATTATAAATATGTAGATACAATATATACATATTACCGGATATCTAAGTGTCATCGCGTGTGACCCCGTAGGCTTAAACATTTTCGGACATGCGTTTATTTAACGTGATCATATTCCAACACTTACTTGAGGAGTTAAGGGGAAATGCTGCCGAGTTTTCCTTAAACACTCAATTTGTTAACATGTCACTCACATATGAGACAAAGTATTCAAAAAGTGGGTTAGGATGACCACCTACAATAATCCAACCGTACGTTACACGTATCATATCATACATGCATTTTATTAAAACATGTTACTTTATATTTATACAGATGGAGCGTAGACATAGATGGATGTATGAGATAACAAGGCATTATGAAGAATTTGATATTGGATTGACTGAATTTATGAAAGTTGCTGAAGAGAATCGGAAGAAGAATTGTAGAGAAAAAATTTGTTGTCCTTGTAAAAGTTGTCAAAATTTAAATTGGTTTTGTGATGCTATACAAGTTAGTGCACATATTATAAGTAATGGGTTTATGAGAGACTATGTTTGTTGGTATATGCATGGAGAAAAAATTGTTGGGGAAAATTCTGGTGTTTCTTTATTTAATCGGGCTAATAGTGATGAAAACAATGATTTGTACAATAATGACAATGGTAATAATGACAATGGTGATAATGACAATGGTGAAAATATAGATGATATGTTTAATGATGTGGAGGGTGATATTGATGAACATGATCATAATGAATTCCAACAACTGTTAGCCGATTCAAAAACAAAATTGTATAGCGGTTGTAAATATTCCAAGCTTTCTGCTGTGACGGAATTGTTAAGCTTAAAAGCAAATTATGGATGGAGTGATACAGCAAGAGTCGAGTTGGGAATGTGGCTACTATGTGATGCGTTGGATATATGATTTTGTGAAGATTCAACATTATGCTTTCCCGATTCATGTAAGTAATTTCATATGTATTATATTATCTAACTAGTTGGTTCCCATCTGGCTTGTTACAAAACATGAGGGCAGTAACATTTGTATACAAAGCATTTCGAGACAGAAGATCACAATTATACAAAAAACTCCATCCAATACGCCATTGACATAACAAAGCGACAGTTGGTTAGTGCAACTAAACTAATGATAAATAAGAATTACTCAAAGTTTCTGACTGGTAAAATAATAACTAAGGATCATGAATTAAATAACTCATTTAAGAGGAATTGAGACCTCATTTGTAGCCCCCTTTATCATCCTTGTATCCAGGCTTTCGATAGTTTAAGGTATTACATGTTACGTTGCATATATCGGTCACAATTTAATAGGATATTTCATTTTTCTTGGAGTTATCCTTTATTTTTATCCTCTTGTGTGACTGAAAGATGAGAAGTTTTAAGACCTTAGACTTATATGGGTTGGGGGAATCAGCTTTCCAGTTTCCACTAAGCCACTCGAGTGGTATTGTCCCAAAGCAGTTAATTATGCTCTCTGGACCTGCTGCCATATGGAAGTAATTTTTTTCTTTTAATCAAACAATTTTACTACTCGTAAAATTTATGAATTACCAGAAAGCATGCTTCTGTAGTGTACATTTGTTCAACTAAGTTATTTGTACCATAAGTTTTTCCGCCTCGATTATTCATCAGTAGTCCAAAGCATGGCCTGGGATTTACAGTCTTGCATAATTTATATTATCTAATTTGGTTTTTGCAATTTGTTTTCTTTTATATATAAGCAATAATGTTATTTTTTTTCTTATATTTGTAGATACCTTGGAATGATACAAGACCATACGAGCACTCACAACTAGATGCCATGGTTAAATTTTGGACAAATGCAATTTCGGTTCCAAAAGACTAAAGTATGAACTTTGCGTTGAACTTTGACTTTATTATTAAAAGTTTTATATGACTTTAGGAACTTTAACTTTGTTTAGTTTTTGGAGATGTTTAAGAATATATTCTAGTTAGCGGTTTGATTATATGTTCTAGTAGTTTAATTCTGAATTACTTAGATTTTGCATTAGGTACTAGTAGTTTGGATTTGGTATTTTTTTTTAATGAACACCAAGTTTGTTTTGGGTGTTTTGATATGAATGTTGAGGATATATTGTTTTGGTATATAAATAGCATAGCAGGTTTTAGAACAGCCATGACAGGTTCTGTAATGCAGCAGGTTTTTTTTTAATTGAAAAAAATGAATAGAGACCGGTTAAGTAAAAAAAACAGGTCTGAAAAAAATAGAATAGAGACCGGTTAAATATAAAAAAACTGGTCTCTATGTGTTTGGCGGGAAGATATTATATAGGCGGGAACAAAGAATAGAGACCAGTTATTTTGAAAACAACCGGTCTCTTTTCTAGAATAGAGACCGGTTAAATATAAAAAAACTGGTCTCTATGTGTTTGGCGGGAAGATATTATATAGGCGGGAACAAAGAATAGAGACCGGTTAAATATAAAAAAACTGGTCTCTATGTGTTTGGCGGGAAGATATTATATAGGCGGGAACAAAGAATAGAGACCGGTTAAATATAAAAAAACTGGTCTCTATGTGTTTGGCGGGAAGATATTATATAGGCGGGAACAAAGAATAGAGACCGGTTAAATATAAAAAAACTGGTCTCTATGTGTTTGGCGGGAAGATATTATATAGGCGGGAACAAAGAATAGAGACCGGTTAAATATAAAAAAACTGGTCTCTATGTGTTTGGCGGGAAGATATTATATAGGCGGGAACAAAGAATAGAGACCGGTTAAATATAAAAAAACTGGTCTCTATGTGTTTGGCGGGAAGATATTATATAGGCGGGAACAAAGAATAGAGACCAGTTATTTTGAAAACAACCGGTCTCTTTTCTAGAATAGAGACCGGTTAAATATAAAAAAACTGGTCTCTATGTGTTTGGCGGGAAGATATTATATAGGCGGGAACAAAGAATAGAGACCGGTTAAATATAAAAAAACTGGTCTCTATGTGTTTGGCGGGAAGATATTATATAGGCGGGAACAAAGAATAGAGACCAGTTATTTTGAAAACAACCGGTCTCTTTTCTAGGAATAGAGACCGGTTGTCAACCGGTCTCTATTCTAAAAACCAGTAGTCATAGAGACCGGTTGTTTAACCGGTCTCTATAGTACTTTTGACCGGTCTCTATACTCTTTTTTGTACTAGTGGATACAGCTACAGGGTCCGTATAATATGGAAGTAATTTTTTTCTTTTAATCAAACAATTTTACTACTCGTAAAATTTATGAATTACCAGAAAGCATGCTTCTGTAGTGTACATTTGTTCAACTAAGTTATTTGTACCATAAGTTTTTCCGCCTCGATTATTCATCAGTAGTCCAAAGCATGGCCTGGGATTTACAGTCTTGCATAATTTATATTATCTAATTTGGTTTTTGCAATTTGTTTTCTTTTATATATAAGCAATAATGTTATTTTTTTTCTTATATTTGTAGATACCTTGGAATGATACAAGACCATACGAGCACTCACAACTAGATGCCATGGTTAAATTTTGGACAAATGCAATTTCGGTTCCAAAAGACTAAAGTATGAACTTTGCGTTGAACTTTGACTTTATTATTAAAAGTTTTATATGACTTTAGGAACTTTAACTTTGTTTAGTTTTTGGAGATGTTTAAGAATATATTCTAGTTAGCGGTTTGATTATATGTTCTAGTAGTTTAATTCTGAATTACTTAGATTTTGCATTAGGTACTAGTAGTTTGGATTTGGTATTTTTTTTTAATGAACACCAAGTTTGTTTTGGGTGTTTTGATATGAATGTTGAGGATATATTGTTTTGGTATATAAATAGCATAGCAGGTTTTAGAACAGCCATGGCAGGTTCTGTAATGCAGCAGGTTTTTTTTAATTGAAAAAAATGAATAGAGACCGGTTAAGTAAAAAAAACAGGTCTGAAAAAAATTGAATAGAGACCGGTTAAATATAAAAAAACTGGTCTCTATGTGTTTGGCGGGAAGATATTATATAGGCGGGAACAAAGAATAGAGACCAGTTATTTTGAAAACAACCGGTCTCTTTTCTAGGAATAGAGACCGGTTGTCAACCGGTCTCTATTCTAAAAACCAGTAGTCATAGAGACCGGTTGTTTAACCGGTCTCTATAGTACTTTTGACCGGTCTCTATACTCTTTTTTGTACTAGTGGATACAGCTACAGGGTCCGTATATATATACTAGTATATTTTTTTCTTTTCATTCCCCCCTCTCTCTCCCCCTCTCTCACACACACTCTCCCCTCACAATATTTTATTTATTTATTTTCTTACTAAAAGCTAGTAACTAATATGTGGGGTCCACGACGAGGTTGTAAAAGAAAAAAAAACGAGTAAAATCAAATTCAAATAATCTTATATCTATAATATAATCCTAGCAAGGTCTCGCACAATGCGACGATAACTATCGCGACTACGTGGTGTCGGTGACATGTTTTGATGACAATGACTATTATTAGTGGTATAAAAGATAAAACCTTAAAGTGTGAAATAGTAAGATAAGGAGATTTATTGTCTAAATTAGTGCATTTAGGACAACGGATGACTACGGCGGTGTGATGGTGGTAGCGGTAATGACAGCCACGGGCGATAACGGATGGTGAGGGCTGAGATAGAGGCGAATAGTTAAGGAGGGGGTGGTAAGTTTAATAGTCTTTAATGCAAAAGGATAGTGTAGTTATTTTAAAGTTTGAAAGATCCATGTTATAATTATTTTATTAAAAATATTACATGTATTTAAATATTAATATTTAAATTAGTGAAAAAAATATGAAGAGTGATTTAATACATGGAGTAACTTTATAAGAAAAAGAAGATGTTGCTTGTTTATATATTAAGGAAAAAAAGATGTTGCTTGTTTATTAAAAATATATAAATAAGATAATAATATTTTTTTATAAAAGAATAATATATATGTATAATACGAGGAATAATATAATAAAAAAAATAATACATTTTTCGATTCGTCTATTTCACCTTTCTTTTTTCTTACTTCATTTTTTTTTCTCTTTTTTTTTCCTGTTTTTCACTTCACTTTTTATTATTATTTCATTTATTTATTATCAATCTATATTATTTAATAAAAGGGTAAACCCGCTCTCTTTCTTAAAAAGCCTCTAGGTTTTGTTATTTTGCTTTTCAATATCATACACTCCATTAAACATCTCCAACTAATATACTTATAATGTTATTAATGAAATAATTTCCCCCAACCCTTAAAATAACTATAATACCTTCTTTTATATCAATTACTTTTATATTAATAACCACACCACTACCGCCGACGCCACCCCGTCGTCATCGCCGCCACCACCACCACCCACCATCCCCGCCACCACTCATCGCCGCCGCCACAATGTTGTTGCCATCCCCGCCACCAACACACCGCTACTACCATCGACGTCGCCACCACTTGTCATCGTCGTTACCACACCACCGCCGCATTATGCGAGTCTCCATCTAATACTAATATGTGACGTTCCACGACAAGGTTAAAGGGAAAAAACCACTTAACTAAAAAAGCACTTTAAAACTAAGTAAAAAAGAAATGAAAATTTAGATTAAAAATCTTTTTAAAATCATAAATATTGACATATGGATTACATTAATTTTCTTTCTTAATTTTATCAATTTTTACCACTTATTATCATATAATGGTTACGAGGATTGTTAGATTATTTATTTAAGAAAATATCATTTCATTAAACCAAAATATCTAAGGCAACAACATTGTGGCGGCGGCGGTGAGTGGTGGTAAATTTTTTTGATGTTATATCAATTTTTCTTTTTTCTTTAAGTTACCCGACAACCTTCTCTTTATCATGAACTACTTCGCACCTCGTCATCCAATTTTTGTATTATTTCTATTTTAATTTAACACAAAATTAAGTAACACTAATTTTTTTATAAATTTAGAAACATACATTAGTAAGAACTAAACATTACGCTAATAAGAAAAACATTCTGATAAAGATGGGTGCCCGCGCGATGCGGCGGCACTGACGAATTACAACACATTCCACGCTTATTGTACAATTCAAAGGACATTTATAAAATATGAGAACCACCAATTTCTTTGATAAAGACAGTAGACGTTAACAACAATCTGAATCAAAGAGTAACAAAAAGCATACATTTTAAGAGGGTATTAATTTACCAATGTGAATTAAAATTTAAAAAAACATCCACAAACCACAATAACAATACTATTAAGTGTTATATATAAACATCTTTGGGGCTCAAGAAGCATAAATCAGAGGCACTAAGGCATGAATTTCAGATTTGCAGTCTCCCCTCACATAAGAAGATATAATCCCAATTTCAATAATTTATAGCGACCTATTGGCAGTAAGTAATCCGTCCAAATCATAGATGCAATAAAACTAGGGCTGTCAATGGGTTCGGGTTCGGGTTGATGAGTTCGGGTTTGTGGGTTGAAAAACTTTTACCCTAACCCAACCCACTAAAAATTTCAGGTCAGAAATTTCAACCCTGACCCACAACCCGCCAACCCATGACCCAACCCATATGACCTGATAAGCAAAAATATATAAATATATAACGGAATAAATCAACCAATACAAAGCTCTATCATTGATGTGTACGCTGAAAACAAAAAATACGAAAAAAAAGAAATACGAGGGTATTGATAGAACTTGGCACAAAGTTAACAAACTTAGCGTCTCACCCAACATCAGTTAACATCTCACAAAATTTTGAATCCTCCTCTTATTTTAGATGTGAAGTTACTTTAGATCAGAAATATAGAAAAGGAGAATGAGGCTTATGGATAAGTAGATTGTGGAGTATAAGATATTATATATAAATCAAATATTTTTAAGATATCGGGTTGGCGGGTCGACCTGACAACCCAACAACCCAACCCGGACCCAACCTGAAAAAATTCAGGTTGGCGGGTTGGTGGGTTGGCGGGTTGGTGGGTCGAAAATCCCCAACCCTAACCTGACTTTTTTCGGGTTGGGTTCGGGTTGGGTTCGGGTTGTTCGGGTTGGGTTTCAGGTTGGGTCGAGATTGACAGCCCTAAATAAAACAAAATTCTCTCAAGAGACTACTATTACGGTCCAAGTACTTGCACCATTTATCGTATAGTTCATGAAAAGTTTATTCATTTAGTCATCACTTCATTCAATGTGCGCTCACCCAACTATTAAAAAAGATGAAAGAAAGAGATATGAGCTAAAATGAAGCAACAAAAATGGAACTCGCATACAACTGATGTGCTCTTTCGAGCGAAGGAAATAACGCTAACCTTGGGCCGCGCAACAGGTTTTGGAATTTGACGAATATGAACATTTGCAAGCAACAAAATCAAAGGCTCACGTTGATTTGCCATCCTACAAACAACGGTTATTTAAATTACAAGATAGTCACACAAAAAAATACACAACTATTTTGTAATCTCACGATATGACATCAGTTATACAATAACGAACTTACAGATTTGGTTTAAGAACCGCGTTAAACCTTTTGATGTCAAAATTAGGATCCTAGGATCATCAACAACAACAATGTACAGGTGTTAAAACCAACGTAAAATCCTGGCTATGAACTAATCATCACAACAATAACAAAATAGAATAAAAACTTAAGAACATCTCTTACTGCCAATCATCCAATGCAAAGGTATTAATTGTTAACCAAAGCCTGAATTTGTTATCCTCATCATCATCGACTTTACTAATGTTAACTGGATTGCTTGATATTGATGTTGCAACTTCAAGAAGAGCATATCCAAGACTTTCGACCAGGATATACACAAACATAAGATTGAATAACTAAATATTGAATATATGAAGAAAAAAATTACCCTCCTAATGCGTCTCTATGATATCAATCTGCACTAAGAGCCCAAGAAAATTTGAGTTGTAGACGAATTTTGCAATAGTCCTCGAAGTAGAAATAAGCTTCACTTTCAATGTCAAAACAAACCAAAAATAAGAGAGATGTATAGTTATTTGTCGACTCTCCCGGAACTAATATTTTGGCAAAATTAAAAAATTGGGGAGTACCTACTCAAAATTGGACACAACCTATTGGAAATTACCTTTAATTCAGATCGGCCAAGAAGGAAGCAAGATACTGTGGTACCGGGGATTGAATAACTGCAATGGAAGCTTCACTTTAGTAGTGGTGTTGGGGACACCAGAATCCGGTTGGAGCATGTTTGTTGGCAGTAGGAAGAGCCAAACCGGGGGCGGGAGACCCTTCATCATTAGCAGAAAATACGGTAGTGGTATTAGTGGTGGATAGGGCGATGACGGAGTGAAAGTTTTGCCTAATCATAATCTGAATTATTGATTTGTTGAAAACCAATATAGTGGCAAACAGTATATCCTTTAATGTTGCAAGAGAGTATCATTCAAAATGAAAACCAATTTATAAAAATTCATCTCAATCGATTTTTTGAAAACCAATTTATAAAAATTCATATCTATCTATATCTATAAACTTAATAAGTGAATTAATTACACAGCCAAAAATGTATATCACTTTCTGTATCTATATACTGCAAATAGTTAGAAACATAATAATAGTTACAAATTACTAATAAAAGGCTGCTTAAATTATAAATAATGAAATAAAATCTCAAAATCAACATATTTAAACTCACAATTGAACAAAATTGGTGATGAATCCGGCGGCGGTGGTTGGGGGCGATGAATCCGGCGACAGAAACAGAAAGAAAAACCCTTGTTGATGGTGATGAATCTGGCGGCGGTGGTTGGTGGCGATGAATCCGACGAGAGAGAGGGGGGTTGTGATTTAGTTGTTGATGGGGATGGTTGGGGGCGATGAATCCGGCGAGAGAGAGAGGGGTTGTGATTTAGTTGTTGATGGGGGTGATGAATCCGGCCAGAGAATAGGGAGAATGAGATCGACTGCTTGTGATTTGGGTTTTTTTTGTGGGTTTAAATTTTTGGCAAGGGTAGTTTAGGCATTTAGAGGAGGAGGTGTAAAATACAATGTAATTAAGGAGGGTATTATGGGAATGAAAAGAGTACTGAAATCTTAATCTTAATACCCTTTATAAGGGTTTATCTCTCTATATAACTAAGAGATGATAGTTTTTTGATTAGTTGGCAATTATGAGAGAATGTCATGTAGGATTTTTCATTATGTGTCATACATACATTAATTTCCTAATTTTAAGCATTCCTTTAAAAATTATTCTTTATCCTAATCATCATTAATTAATAACAAAAAAATTAAAAAGTAAAAAAAAAACAATATATATCTCTTAATGAGGTTGTTTTTTAAAAACATATATATCTCTTAATAAATCTCTTAAATCTCTTAATGATCGGCTGCAATATATGGTGGATATGTACTATTATTTTAATTTAATTATTTTATATCTTAGACATCGCCTATAGGCATCAAATATTATTATGAGTGTTTTTGTATTTTATTTATGTGTTTCTGTATTTTATCTTTTAATCTCATAGTTGCCTATTCATCATATTAATGTTAATCAATTATGGCTCTGTTAATTCTTTTTTTTCATTAATTTGATTTGATTTTATATTATTAATTGATTATAATATAATGTTTTGTGATATCATGAAATTAAATTGTTGTCCTATTTCATCATATAATGTTACTTGATCGGAGACCATAAGCATTGGATATGTGGTATGGTGAATTTACACCGTGTTGGTTCCATGGTTCGGTATATTGGGGAGTCGCCTCTTCATCAGTCACCTATAAAGGATGTTGCTACTGTAAGACTCGAAATATTTTCTTTTACAATTGCGTATACTTTTTTGGGCCTCTATTTTTGCTGACTAGACTAGGATTAAGTTGAAGTTGTGGATTTTTATGTTTTATGTGAATTGTGATTGTTAGTAAAACACTAAAACTGTAAAAGAAATAGGGTCTCCTGCGAACCATGTATCTTGCATGTGACTATCACTTTAACTTATACTCATGTTTTATAGAAACCTGCATCCAAATTGTGGATTTGAATCTAGGTATTGCTCCCTGTCTTCAACATATAAGGCAAATGGAAACTTGGTTAAGTAATTTAAACATGTAGAATGTGTGTGGTCCTTATGTACCAATTAATTTTAGTGTCTCATGCCCACCCTCTATTATGACTTTAGTTTTCTTTTCCTATTTACGAGGTATGTGCACGTTGATGGTAAGACTCTCTACATTTTGTCATTCTTTTACCCCGCTTAATTAAGGACTGGGTACAGTTGTTGTTGTTGTACATGTTGATGGTATCTATTTATCAGATTTCCATTTGCAGGTAGCTAGATATCACTTTCATTTTCGTATTTTTCAATTTTTTGTACTTATGAAAGTATAAAGGTCTAATAACTTTTTCGTGATTGAACAATGACTTTTAGATTTTAGCCTTTAAACTAATTCTGCTTTACCATGATTTTGTGTTACGCAACTTCCCTATTTCGACATGCAATGTTTTTTGTGTTACAGAGGTACATTATGAACTTAATGTTAGTATATTCAATCTCTTTCTTATGTTAATTATAATTGTTCAATGCCAAATTATGTACAGAATGTTATTTTATTTAATCTCTATATTAATTATCTCCTACATGGGTATAGTTTAGGTTTTTAATAAATTTATTAGATTATAGTGTTTAATGGTCTACAGGTATTACAAATAACATATATTATCTACTTATTATAAAATTATCGCTTAATTATTATAATATTACCGTCCAACGGACGGGTTTAATCTAGTAGATTAATATACTAAATAATAATTGAAAAATCTTAATCAACGACATTACATTAAAAAAATTAAGACACTAAAATAATGATAAAAATGTTATAAAATTTAATATTAAGTTTTTAATTATTAAATCTATTAAGTAAAAAAAAACAAGACATTAATTTTGATTGCTATCGTCTATGGTCAAATAAACGGTTGCCCCAAACTCGTTACTATAATATTTTCATATGCCAAATGGACCTTCAAATCTTTTGGCAACAAACCGGTTGCAATCGGTTTAACCAAAAACTACATGTCATTCCTAATTTCAAATTGTGCCTACACCTCGGATTGTTGTTTGACGAAATTGTTAATTTTTCGGGACACCTTCAAACCCCGTTTATTGGGGTCGTCTTGAAATAAAGCCAAAATTTCAAACATATAAATCATCATCATCCACATAGATCCCCTCACTTTAATTTAGTAAGTAAATTACAGAAATAACCTTCAACTTTGGATGTTCATTGCGTAGCCAATAATTTCCACCAATATCACAACCTCAAACCCATAATACTCTTATCAACTTATCACACACCACAACCATGGCTTCCACGGCAAATTTAAGCCAAATTTTGGGCACTATTCCAGTCATATCAAAACTTTCTGGTGACGGCAAGCCCCGTACAGAGGCAGCTGCCTCTCGTTTGAACGGAAACAAGGTGGAAGAAAGTCAAAACAGCATTCTAAAACCAACAAGAAGACTAGCATTAGGCCTTGGCAGTATTGGACTATTTGCCAATTCTAATGTAGCAGTGTCTCTAGCTGATGATAATGGTTTTTGGCTGAATGGACCTATACCGATACCTCGGGCTGTCAATAGTAACTCTCTACTATCCCTCTCTCTATATATATATGCAGTCCATTTGCTCAAAATATAAAACGTTACATTTGACTTATGTGGTAAAACTTATCACATTTTAGTTGAGATAGTGAAGTATTTTTATACTACTTTAAAACAGAGAAGTGTTTTCCATTATGAACTAATTGTTATGGTTTAGAGTAAATTGTTAAAGGATTTTATGAAGGTTAAATCTTCAGATCAAATTTAGAGTTTTAATTTTTATTAATTGACTCTTGAAGTCAAAAATTGTACCTATGATGAAAGGCTTAATTGTTATATGTAGTGATTGATAATGTGGAGACGGGTACACGGTCTTTCTTGAAGACGGGTGTGTATATAGCCGATATAGGGACTAAAGGAAGGCAATTTCGGCTTAAGAAGTATGCATTTGATCTTCTAGCACTGGGAGATTTGATAGGGAAAGACGCGTGGAATTATGTTAAAAAGTATCTTCGCCTCAAGTCAACGTTCATGTACTTCGACTTTGACAAAGTGATCTCAGCTGCCACACCTGATGATAAGCCACCGCTTCTTGATCTTGCAAATAGATTGTTCAATACCGTCGAAATGGTAATTATTTCTGGTCATTCAAAACATTTTTCCTTACTTCTGATTTATGGGCTTGTGACCACTTAAACCTTAAATATATAACTATATTTAGAAGTAAGAACCTCAGTTTTAATAGAAAGACACATTAAAAGTCAAAATGTATATATGAAAACTAATCCAAGTATCTTCCACGATTGATGATTTTTTTTTTTACAGCTAGAAGATGCAGTTAAAAAGAAAGACCTTCCACAGACAGAATTATTGTATCAAGACACAAGTCTTATTCTTCAAGAAGTTATGACTAAAATGGCATAAATCATGTCTTCCCTTGAAAATTTATTATGTATGTACGATGATTACCTTTTGTGTCTCAAAATTCAGCAAATGCCTCATAAGGCCCGTTTTTTAGGCAAGTTAAACACATTGAACATTGCTGTGAATTATTAATTCCTAGAGATTTGCTATATTACAGATTTCTATTGTTTTACCTTGAAAAGTTATATTGATATAAGTTGTTTTGAGATACAATGCTAACATGCCATGAACGTTTTATGCTACAAACAATGATTTATGACTCAAAAGCCAACTGTAGACAACAAAAGTATGTTGATTTAATCGGGAAGTTTTTATAATCATCAAAAGAACTTGTTTAAGGTATACATATACGTTAGCAATTTCAAAAACTAACTAGGTATTTGGGCAAAGTTTATAATTAGGTATTCGGGTCCACCATAATCTAGTTTAGGGCAGGTCTCTTGTTCATCAGGTCCAAGATTTTGCTAGGCCTACATAGGATAGGAAGAGACTTGTGTCACATCTGCACTGAGAGTCTGAGATCAACCAAAAGTCTTTGTAATGAAGGATAACACGATAAAACCTATGCAGCATCTGCTTAAGGCAAATAGTCCCACTCAAAGATGAACCGAGCGTTGGGCTTAGAGAATTAACTTAAACGAATAATCTCTTCATTCAAAATATAATACCAAACCATTAAAAAGCATACAGGGAAAAGTTGGTATCCGGGTTCCCACCCTCAAACCAAATAACAAGACCCACATCACCCATATCTAGTTTAGGGTTGGGTCTCTTATGCAGTCCCGGGTATTTTGGCAGGCATACATCGGATAGGAAGAAACATGCATAATAGTAATACGATAATAGATAGGACATCATGACTAGAATTATAAACTGTTTCCAAAAGTTTGCAACACATGACTAATTAGTTCATGATAGACCCATAACTTACTGTAAATAAAGCGGCCTCATGGGCAGACAGCAAACTGGCACTTAAAGTAGCTACTTAAAATTAATTAAACTCAAGAGAGCTCCCGTCCAGTTGATCTGTTTGAGCAGTCACCCTGCTTGCTGATCCCCTAGCTCAATTGTTGGTTTTAAGTTGAAAACCTGACTCCTGTTATTCGTTGTATCAAATAATCAGGCCACAAGGTAAAGAAAATAAATCAACAAAACACGTTTTCAAGCATTCCATGAGTGCTTCTTTAATTAATGATGGAGGATGACTAACATAATCAAAAGGCTTTAGTTAATACGGTGTGAACCTACATGATTTCCTTCTTTGAAAACAATAATACTAGTACTACTCAATGCATTGCGGATGCTTTTTTTATTGGGAGCTTTATTCAAATTTCTGTCCCTACGGAACATCTGATATATATGACTGCCATAGATTTCAAACAGAACAGGTTGGTCACACAGGGAATTTGTGTGTGTGTGCATTAGTGATAGTATTACAAACAATCTCATATACAAAGCGAATCGCCACCCATTCATACCTTCTTTTTTTTTTTGGGGGGGGGGCAGTCTTCACGGCTGCCTTATTCAAGACCGCTTCAATTCTTCTGACAGCCTCTCCCATACAATCACGGATGAAGTCTTGCATCTTTGGCTCTATTTCCTTGATGTCATGGAACTCGTGCTGTGCACCCAGTGTGACAATAGAACCACGACCTGTATTACTACTTTCAGTAGTGTTCTGGTGGTTTTTGGAGCTGATGGCCACTCCTGATAAGTTAATTAGAGGAAAACCAGGACCGCAACCACCTTTGACACGATCAAGTTCATCACTTTTAAGCACGGACCATACCAGTAGTGAGCCAGATCGGCTAACACTTGCCTCTTGGAGTACAACCTCATTGTAGATCCACCGATGAGTCTGTTGCAACAAATATCAAATATTGAAAACCATAGTCACCCCAAAGAAATGTGGGCTGCATTTTGTGACGTCATACCTGATAAACATATATCTTGTTCCTGGGGTCATTGCCAGTGGTGTAGCATGTCGGCTTTGTGGATGGACTAATCTTCCCAGACACATCCCACTATGTAAGCCAGATTAGAATTAGAACAGAGTATATATAACGATGGATTATGTGTGTGTGCGCATGTGAATGGTATAGTACAGTACCTCATGACGTGTATGTTCGTCTCCAAGGACTCCAAAGACGAAGTCAGGAGAATACGGTAGAGTAAAGGTGGTGGCTGATATTATGACCATCTCTTTCGGATCATTATGATAGGGAGACTGACGGAGGTCTGGGTAAACCATATGGTTCCGGGTGCCAGGAACACATGTACATGACAACAGCTGCTGTTTCATATTGCAAAAACTGATATTGGAGCAGAAGTCGCTAACCATTTTTTGTGAGAGCCTCATCACGGATTTCTTCTCAATAAGCCATGGATCCTCATGGACCTCATCCTCTTTCTCTGTCCATAAATGAAAAACTCAATGATGATATAAAGATCAACAGTTAAAAGTGAGTAATTAGATGTTCATGTATAGGTCAGAATGTACCTTTTGCTGCAGGTAAGAACGGAACCAAAACATCAGTCTTCCTAAAAAATCGTCTTTCACATGATCGCTCAAGGCACGAAACCCATCGTTCAGCTCCATATGCAAAGCCTTTACAGGTCAGATCAGTGTAGAGGTTGCGGTCAACGAAATTTTCCTCAACTTCCAAATGCTCCACCCAGATGACCTGTTCAACGCCAAGGTGTCATATGTAATTTACTATGTACGTAATGATAAAACGTGTTTATTGAAGGTAAACAAATGAAAGTTGGTTGTGATAAACCTGGGAAACTCCACCTAGTAATCCTCGTATCAGACATCCGCTAGGAAAACCAACGTTTCGCGAACGATCAATTGGAACAGCTACCCAAGTCAAGGGATCGATTTGTTTACAGGTTCTAAGGAAAGCAAAGGCCCTTTTTGGGAAGAAGCGGTGTAGTTGCCTGCAACCTTGTGCATAACTGATAGACAAATAAATAAATAATCATGATCATAAAAGCTTATAAAGATATTAATGCAATATATATTTAGAGGGTGTTTGGGATTGCGTTTTGACTTGATTATCTGATTATTGCATTCAAATAACGCAACTAATAGAAAAAAGTGATTGGAAAAAAAAGTTAATTATCCCGTTTTCACATTGACAAAACGCAGTTTTGGAAAAGCAACTTTTGCAAAACGCAGATTTAAAGCGCAAAATCTATATTGAAATTGCAGTCCCAAACACCCCCACACATATATACAGGTGTGCGTGTGTGGAGACCGGAAAGTAACAAAAAATTGAAATAAAGAGTGGAGGTGACATACAAGCTGCAAGGAGCCATCTGGGTTACGAGAGGATGAACCCTTTACCAAGAACCGGAGAGTCGTTACCTTGAACACAATAGATGGGAACAGTTTGACCCATTGAATCTAGGAAAATCAAAGAAATATCGGGTAATTAACAAAATAATAATTACGGATTAAGAAAGAAAGAGAATTAAGTAAAACGTAGTACTTCTTTGGCGAGCATCCTGACAAGGCGGGTGTGTTCCATGTTAACAACAGCAGAAGCCTTGGATGCGTGGGTCCAAGATTTAGTTGGTTCCGGTGTGGGGTTGTTGGGGAAAGTTTGTTGATAATGTTGTTGGTTAAGAATTCCATCCATGGACCAGAAAAAGCCATTGTTGTCCAGAGCAAGTGTGGACAACTCATGGATAGCACGGGCCGCAACGAGGGAATGGTCAATATATCCTCCTCCATCCGCCAGAAGCTGTATGTATGTATGTATTTATGCATATGTATAAACAATGGAGTAGTAAATAATACAGAGTACACACACACATATATATATATATACACACAGACAGACAGACCTCCTGTGGTTGTTGATCAGGAGGGTGAATATTATGAAAGGGCGGAGGAGGAGCAAAAGCGCCACCAAGCAGTTCCAATTCCTGACGGTAAAGAGATAAACGACCCTGCTTCCCAAATAACAAAATTAATGATGAATTGAATGATGAGATTATTAGGAATAAAATTTAATGAAATTGAATTGCTACTATAGGTACCGCTTCTTTTTCTTCTTCGTTTACATAGTAGTATTCATCGAAGTATTCTTCTTGATGTTGTTGTTCATGATCATTCGTTGAAGACAACTTGATCTTGTTTCGCTTGATCATCATTAGTACAAATCATCTTCTCGTCCATTCCACTCCTTTGATTGTTTGGCGGCTGCATAATGTGATTGTGTCTCTAATGTCTCTTTACTCGTATATTTATATTGATCATTGATGTCGGTCCAAAGGATGTCTTTCTTTCTTACCTTTTCTCTCTATTATCTTTCTCATGCATTTCTTTCTTTTTATATATTCAAATTTATACTCTTATTTATCTCTCTCTCTCTATTCGTCTCTGGGTAGGTTGACTTTTAATGTGAAAAAGAATTAAAGATATACTCCGCAACTTTTTTTTTTACACATTAACCACACTCTAGAAACTATATTTAGCATTTTTTAAATCAAAAATAGCAAATATTTTTAACGCTTAAACTCTTAAATGTTCCGTTTTATTTATTGGAAAATACTAAATGAAGTCTTTAGAGCTTCACATAACGTGCATAAAAATATTGTATCTTTCCATATAAAGAGTCCACCCTTAAATTTTATGAATAATTACCATATTAGTCAAATTTCAAGGTCTATGTCCAAATATGGACACCTACAAATTTTTTTACCATAATGGTCAACTAATCCTTACTTACTACCTAACAATACTAGTAAGAAATGTCATTAACTTGTCAAAAAAATAACAAGTGTATTTTGTTGGCCTCACATAAATACTAATATTCTCATATTCTTATATACTTTGTATCAATCTTTTTATTTCATATTCTTTTTGATGTAAGCCTCTTTCGATAATGTATTTCCTCACCAGCTAATTATTGACAAATAACTTGTCACTTTTCATACCTTCTTGAATCATGATCAAAACAGTATTTGTCAAGCTAGATTAAATGAATATGATCAAAATAGTATTGGATGGTCTAGTCTAAAACCGGGCAACTTTTTAGACGTCTTAAAAGTGAATAATTTAGAATGAGTCCTATAAATGTTAATCTGGGTTTTTTGTTTGCAGAGTATTGCATTTGATCAATTTTTGTGGTCAATGCGGGGGTAGATGCACTTGCCATTAGTAAGTGTATTTTGATAGTGAAATATTTTCCAAACAACTTGTATAGTTGGTAGTGAAATAGTAAGAAAATTAAGACATATTGACAATTATACAGGAATATTATGTGAGGCCAACAAAATACACTTTTTATCTTTTGATAAGTTAATGACATTTCTTATTAATATTATTAGGTAGTAAGAACTACTTGACTATTATGGTAAAAAAAATTGTAGGTGTCCATATTTGGACATAGAGCTTAAAATTTGACTAGTATGGTAATTATCCCTAAATTTTAAAGTGAGTGTACAACTATTTAATGCACCTTAACAAAAATCCTTAGGATTTCATTTAACAAAACCCTTATTTATTTACTAGGGTTTTATTTCTTCCCCCGCAAATCCAAGATTTGAATAAAAAAATGTATATTGTTTTTTAAGATAAAGTAGGTATTAAATATGAAAACCATTAATATTAGTATTTTATGGAT
Organism: Erigeron breviscapus; assembly: GCA_034093135.1. Classification (NCBI taxonomy): domain Eukaryota; kingdom Viridiplantae; phylum Streptophyta; class Magnoliopsida; order Asterales; family Asteraceae; genus Erigeron; species Erigeron breviscapus. The sequence goes on from CM067167.1 coordinate 66,851,973, forward strand.
TAAACATTGATATCATGTTAACTTTAGTTACAAATTACATATTGGAAAATCTTTTAGTTTCAAAACCACAAATACTTATAAACTCTTAAACCGCAATTATATCACCCCCAACATTCAATATTAATGGAAAAATATTGAGACAAATAATAATTTTACCCGTAAAACTTAGATATATAAATGATAGACATCTATAATCTACTCGTATAATAAAGCAATAAAAGAGAACCTCTCCCTTGAAATTTCAAAAAATTGATATACCCAAAATACTCATCCCCTTTATTCATTAATTTAAATATCTTCATCTAAAATACCTATTATATTCTTAATGAATAATTTATAACATAAATCCCTCAATTCTTAAAAAAAGTAGAATACTTTCTTTTAACATCAATTATATTTACATTCACTACTATCATTGCCGCACCCACCACCAGGCCCGCCACCACCACCGTGCGCCACTACCACCATCGCCATCGCATTGCGCGAACATATTCTTCTATAATAGAGGAATGATGAGAACACTTAAAAACATCATTTTGATACATTAAAAGTCAATAAAACTAACACAGTGTATAATAAATTATCATTATTTGAATGTTTAACAACACATTAATCTGTGAAAATAAAAAAAAATCACGTTTTTTGTTTTATGCATCCGTTGAAATTAAATAACATTTCCAAATGTGTTTGTTGTATAAAGACCGGAGAATCTTATTTCGTTGAAATGTAGACAATGTCTCATTCGGTCCGTCATTTTAATTTCTGAAAAATGAAAAATATTCTTAATTGGGATTATTTACAGTTAATGTTAACTTCACTAGTAAAATTAAGGATTTTAACTATTAAATTAAAATGAATGTTAAAGATTTAAAGATAATTTTTGAATTTTAACTATTGATTTTAATCTAATGACCAAAATGTTTCAAACTTTACTGCTATGTTCTTGAGTTTTTTTAAGAGATGAAAAGAAAGGAATCCAAATGATCTTAAAACAATTTGTGTTTTTGAGGTTTTTTTAAGGATGAAAGAGAAGTGAAATGATAGAAGGTGGAGTGATAATGATAATCTAGTTGATGTTCCCTAAATCTTCCTAATATCTTCTAATCTCATCTCATCACTTCTTTTCTTTTTCTTTTAATAAGGAACTCAAGAACATAGGATACAAGAACTTTAGAAGATCTAATTCATTCATCCATCCATCCATCACATAACGTCATATATACAGTTTAGCGGGATATTTTAAATACTACAGTTCTGGCGGGATAAAGTTTAGCGGGTAGACAAAATAAAGTATGTGACATCAGCAAAAGAGATAATACACTCTGAAATCCTTTCTCCATATTTTCATTTTATTTTCTTCTTTTAATCTCCAAATGAAGATACCATAGATTTTCTCGAGAGAACGGCAACATGTTAATTGAAATTGAACACCAACGAGCATAAGATAAAAGGAAAAAGCAGCAAAGAGATTTTCTCACGAAAAGCTTCAACAGCAGCCGGATATTTGCCCTCAGGTCGGTGTTGAGCATCAGCAGAGGTGATATATCCACATATTTTATACAGTACTTATTAATTAACATTAATACTACTATTATTTGACCTATTGTTGATTTTGACCATGACAATTAGGTTTTGATGCTATAGAGACCTATGAAAAAAGTTTGTTTATAGGTGTTTTTTATGCATGCCAGGTGTTTGATAAAATGATTGAATAAAAGAAAGCTAACCAGTTGAGTCATTGTTAATGGGTACTTTAGTTGCTTTTAATAAGAATTAGAGTAGAATTAGCATGTTACTACTATTAGTGGCTACTCGTATACGTTTAGTGATGATGAAATATGACAAAATGGGGTGGAGCTTTGTTGGAGTCCCCCAAAACACTATACGAACTAACGAACAGCAGCTCTAACACCAGTTTTCAGACCTCAAAGGTTGTACCTTGTGGTCCTTTTAGTATGTCAATGCGTATATTTTTGAACGGACATGTTTAGGAAGATGATTTCTGATGAAGGTAGATCATTTTCCGATTTTGAGAAATGAAGATGATGAAAAGGTAATTTATTTATTTATTTATTTTTTAATCTATGGGGATATCATTGGCTACATTTGTGGGTATTATTTTTTTGTGTGTGTGTGATATGCATTTGAAGCAGCTCCTCCTCCACTATACAAAGTAGTCAATAACATGTTTACGACTCCAATGCAAAATGGTTCAAATCACATCCAGATTTGAACAATTAAAAGAACATGAAGCTAGGAGGAAGCATATAAAAGTTGTTAAAAAATTTAATATACGTTACATTTGACTTATGAGGTAAAACTTATCACATTTTAGCTGAGATAGTCAAGTATTTTTATACTTCAAAACAGAGAACTATTCTTCCATTTTAAAGTAACTGTGATGGTTTAGAGTAAATTGTTACAAAGTTTTATAAAGGTTAAATCTTCAGATCAAATTTAGAGTTACAAGTTTTTCAGTCCGACTCTTGAAGTCAAATTTTGAACCTGTTGCATTGATGAAAGGCTTTACTTGTTATATGTAGTGATTGATAATGTGGAGACAGGTACACGGTATTTTGATATGAATCAGACCCGAAAATAGCAACACAATAAGAAATCAATAGATAAACTGGATTAATGCCCCAGTGGCCCTAATCTGGATTAATGCCCCAGCAGCCCTAAGTTCCTAAGAACTACAATTATTTTCTTCACGACCTAAACAATTGGCTGTGAGCCTTATTTAAAGAACCACCGGACAAAACCCTAACTTGTCCACCAAGACATTACTATAATTAATTAACTAATTAAAAACGACAGTTAACCCCCCTAACTTCTGATCTATATCATCTTTCTTGAAGACAGGTGTGTATGTAGCCAATATAGGAACTAAAGGAAGGCAATTTCAGCTTAAAAAGTATGCATTTGATCTTCTAGCACTGGGAGATTTGATAGGGAAAGACGTGTGGAATTATGTTAAAAAGTATCTTCGCCTCAAGTCAACATTCATGTACTTCAAAACATTCATCAAATGCCTCATAACGCCCGAATTCAAGGCAAGTTAATTAAACACACAGAACATTGCTATGAATTATGAATTCCTTGAGATTTGCTATATTATAAATTTCTATTGTTTTACCTTGAAAAACTACATGGGTATGAGTTGTTTTAACTTTTAAGCTACTACAATTCCATGATCATTTTATGCTACGATCAATGATTTATGAATCAAAAGCCAACTGTAGACATCAAAAGTATATATGTTGATTTGGAAAGTTTTTATAATCAGAAAAAAATCTTGTTTAAGTTATATAAGTTTATTAGTTATTTCAGATATTCAAATTTTTTGTGATTAAAAAAGTTATAAATGATATATAATGTACAATAGGTTCAAAATATAATACCAACCTGTGCCCATATGTCCAACCCATTTGAAAGCATATGGGCAGTTTATAACTAGGTATTCAGGTCCACCCGAATCTAGTTTAGCCGTTTAGGGTCAGGTCTTTTGTTCAGGTCCGAGAATTTTGCCAGGCCTACATTAAGATGGGGAGAGACATGCATAGTACAGCCATAATCTAGTAGTAATAAACTGTTTACAAAAGTTGGCAAGATAAGATTTAATTAGTTCAAGGTTGACCGAAAAGATAATCTTAATAAAGTGGCCTCATGGGCAGACAGCAAATTGACACTAATAGTAGCAACTGATAAGTTCATAATTGATTGAAACCAAGAGGACTCCCGTACAGATGATCAGTTTAAGCAGTCACCCGTCTTGCTGTTCCTCTTGTTAGTTTTGAGTTGAACCGTGGACTCCTGTTATTCATTTGTATGAAATAATCAGGCCACAAGCAGGTAAAAGAAAAGAATCAACAAAACAAGTTTTCAAGCATTTAATGAGTGCTTTTAATTAATGATCAATGACGACTGGTATAGTCAAGAAAGCTTTTGTTAAACAGTGTGAACCAACAAGATTTCCTTCTTGGAAAACAATACCAATAGGGTAAACATCTCTTGGGACGTGAGTCACAAATGCTTGTTAACATTTTGTTTTTGATGTCCATATTACTAAAATAAATCACCAAACCCCCGTACGGAATGAATGTGTTTGTTGCAAAAAAACAAGTGCTAGCTACTTGTGTATGGAAACAGCTTGGATTACTCTGACCTTAAACACTAATAAAACCATGGGACTCTTATTCGTGGTTATGTGCATTAGTGATAGTATTACGAACAATCTCATATACCAAGTGAATTGCCACCCATTCATACCTTCAGGAGACAGTCCTCCCGGCTGCCTTGCCCAGGAACCTTTCAATTCTGCTGACAGCCTCTCCCATACAATCATGGACGAAGTCTAGCATCTTTGGCTCTATTTCCTTTATGTCATGGACCTCCAGCTGTGCACCCAGTGTGACAATTGAACCACCACCTATATTGCTACTACTGGTAGTGTTCTGGTGGCTGTTGGAGCTGATGGCCAACCCTGATAGCCTAACTAGAGGAAGACGAGGACCTCGACCACCTTTGACAAGATCAAGTTCATCACTTTTAAGCACGGACCATACCAATAGTGAGCCAGACCGGTTGACACTCGCCTCTTGTAGTACCAGCTCATTCTCGGTCCACCGATGAGTCTGTTGCAACAAATGTCAAATACTGAAAACCAAAGTCACCGCAAAGAATTGTGGGCTGCATTATTATGTCGACATACCTGATAAACATATATCTTGTTCCTGGGGTCATTGCCAGTTGTGTAACAAGTGGGCTTCGTGTATGGACGAATCCTCCCAGAAGCATCCCACTGTCAAAGAAATATTAGAAAAGAGTATGATGATGGATTATGTGTGTCTGTGCGCGAAAGTGCGAATGTATAGTACAGTACCTCGTGACGATAATATTCGTTTCCAAGGATTCCAAAGACGAAGTCGGGAGAATACGGTAGAGTAAAGGTGGTGGCTGATGATATGACCATCTCTTTCGGATCATTATGATAGGGAGACTGAAGGAGATCTGAGTAAATCATGATGTTCTCACTGCCAGGAATACATGACCACAGTCGCTGTTCGATATTGCGAAAACTAATATTGGAGCAGAATTCCCTAACCATCCTTTTTGAGAGCTTCATCACGGTTTTCTTCTCATCCACCCATGGATCCTCTGTCCATGAATGAAAGACTTAATGATGATATGCAGATCAACAGTTAAAATTGAGTAACATGTTCATGTATGGATCAGAATTGTACCTTGTCCTAGTAAGCATGGAACCAAAAATTCAGTCTTGGTCCGATAAGATCGTCTTTCACATGATCGCTCAAGGCACGAAACCCATCTTTCAGCTCCATATGCAAAGCCTCTACAGGTCAGATCAGTGTAGAGGTTGCGATCTAGGTAATTTTCTTCGACTTCCATATGCTCCACCCAGATGACCTGTTCAAGAAATCAGAATGCCAGGGTGTGATCAAGGAGTAGTATGTAATATACTAATAATGTGTGCGTCCTGGATGGCGGGTGGATTGTTATCGAAGGTAAACAATTGAAACAAGCTTATTACAAACCTGAGAAAATCCAGGGGCCATTCCTTGTATCAGACATCCGGAAGGAAAACCAACGTTTCGCGAATGATCAATTGGAACGTCAGCAACTACCCAAGTCGAGGGATCGATTTGTTTACAGGTCCTAAGGAAAACAACGGTCCTTTTGGGAAGAAGCGGATGGGTTGCCTGCAACTTTGCGTAAATCTGAGAGACAAATAATAATAAATATTCATGATAAGCAATTAGGCATATATATGGATGGGAAAATAACAAAAAAGAAATGAAGGCAGAGCCACATACAAGCTGCAAGGAGCCATCTGGGTTACGATACGATGATCCCTTTACCAAGAATCGGATAGATACTGCCTCGGACACAATGGATGGAAATAGTTTGGCCCATTGGTACTGGGAAAAACAAAGAAGTATCAGGTAATTAACAATATAATTATGGATGAATTAAGAAGGAAAGAAAGGTATTGAACATATATAGGTACGTACGTAAGTGGTGAGCCTCTTGACTAGGTCGGTGTGTCCCATGTTAACAACAGCAAAAGCCCTGGAAGCGTGAGTCCATGAATTAGTTGTTGGTGCCAGTATGGGGTTGTTGGGGAAAGTTTGTTGATAATGTTGTTGGTTAAGAATGCTGCCGTCGTTGGTCCAGAAAAGGCCATCTTTGTCGAGAGCAAGAGTGGACAGCTCTGGACAGCACGGGCGGCAACCAGGGAATGGTCAATATATCCTCCTCCATCCTTGGTGGTGTTGTGCAAGGAGCTGAGTTGGGAATGTATGTATAAATAATAACATTAATAATAATGAATATACTAAAAGTTATTATAAATCATTAATTAATAGGAAATGTGCAAATCATTAGTAGTAATAATTAACGAGGTGGGGATGTTACACACAGACAGACCTCCTGTTGTCGATCGGGATGAAGATTAGTAAAGCAGGGAGGAGGAACAAGAGCGACATCCAACAGTTTCAATTCCATAGTGTAGAAAAGTATATGATCCTGCACTTACAGATAAACAATCAATAAGTATTACGTAATGTTAGTGTATGATCACGTAAAAATGAACGTATGTCCATAAATGATTTAAGCCTACGGGGTCACACGTCTCGACACAAATGTATTTAATATTAATTAATATATTTAATGTATTTAATTAATATGATCACGATTTCAATTAACGAGTGGTCGTTAAAAACTAACGGTTACTAGCTAACGACGTTAGTTAAGGAGGACTTAATTTGTAATTAGGAGATTCTAGAAGTTTCCTAATTATAATTAGGGGGGCCGGTTTTATTAATGGATTTTAATCCATTGATTTAATTTGTTTTTCAATATAATATCTAATCCTAGTTTATGTCAAATACGAAAAGGGTTTTTAGAGATATTATAAAAAGGAAAAACCAAAAACCCTCTCCAACTCTTCTTCTCTTCTTTCTCTTCTTTTTTCGGCCGAGCTCCAAAACAAGCAAAGGTTTTCGGTTTAGTTGTTTGACAAATCAAAGAGAGAAAGCAAACGTTGTTCGGTTCGTGATCAAGTACTAGCATACGTACATCCGCGTGTCGTGTGTGCAAACGTAGAGGGATTTACTTCAAATCCTCATAAAGTTTCTTACTTTATTTTTCTTCAAATTAAAGGTACATGTTTCTATTCTTGGTTAATTAATTAATTACATAGATTAATTTTTCCGCTGCGTGCTTTGTGATTTAATTTGATAATTGTTATATAACCCAACAGTGGTATCACGAGCCTACTATGTGATAATTAATTACCAAAAAGATCAAAATTTGAGGGGGGTTAGGGTTTTATATTTTTTAGAATTTTATGTAATTCTTTTGATTATTTTATTAATTAATTTGTTTAATTGTAATAAAATAATGGAAAAAAATATATATATAATTTTTTTATTTATTTTATTTTATTTTTTCGAAATCAGATCTGACCAAAATAATTTTTATTTTTTTTTAAAAAAACCCTAATTCCAAGTTTTGATCTTTAAGCATTATTATGTGATAATTGCATGCGTTTATGGTGTACTTTTAATTATTTAATTGTTAAAAAGAAGTAAAAATCATGAATTTTTCATGCAAATTATTCATGATTATTACTTAGATATATTGATATGAAATCTTGATCATTAGGGTTAATTATGCTAGATAATTGAATAATTAATTGTGTGACAATGTGATTATGTTTTGTGAAAGTTCCTGTTTGACACCAGTTCACTAAAAAAAATCATAACTAATTAACCGTAAGGAGTTGGAAGCTGAAATCTTTACAGTAGATGCTTGACTCATAGGGTTACAACTTTTGTGTTTTGTGCTAAGCCCAGTTCGGCCTTCTTCAGGGCCAGATTTGGTCGTGAAGCTGCTGGATTTTCCAGATCAGCATCCTGTTTTTTATGGTAGATAAATTTGTTATAGATATTTTGGCTTATGCAATCAAGGCAACTTGATGTATGTGGTCTCTTTCCATATGAAAGAGGAGCCAATCTTATACCATAGTGACCAAATTAGGTTGATTACCTTAATTGTTAAGTTGTAAATTTAGTAAGTTTAATTTTGCTTTTTTATGAAAATTGTGTGCAAAATTGGTTTTGGAAAAATAAACTTGACTAAATATATCGAAATAAGATTTTGTTTATAAAATTGGTGCCCTAAAATCAAAAGATACACCGGCTCACCCATTTGAACAAACTCTAAGAGAGGTATAAGTCGGAGTGCGCTAGCCTCCTAAAAGGGCGGGTTTTTAAATCGCGTTTATCGCATACCTTTGCCCTTGCGCTTCTTTGTGCGTTCAAATGGAGCTACCGAGCTCTTTTGTATTTAAAGGCAATAAAAATGAGTTTTATAAACATATTATGTTTAGAAGATATGCATGAATCTTCAAACATAACTTTTTGATCACACATCAAATTGATTGACCCAATAAACTTAAATCATTGCCACCCAACTCGTAAAGGACACTTGTGGCTGTTGTTTTACTCACTGGTACACAGTGGTGGACAAATTTGCGCGTTCTTGGTTGGACGACTTAAAGCGAGTTAAGCGGTGAGACCTTGACCCGTGGCAAAAGATGGGACAAAACATGACTACAAATCACTTGATGAATCAAGTGTAATTTGTAGGTCCCATTCTTACTAGGAATTGCACATGTAATGCAATTATTGCTCGTCACTTACCTTTTGAGTACAATCATTTCTAGCAGGTCAACTGATGAAATGATTGTATGTCAATTGGATCCTAGCCTTAATGAAATTAATTGTTTATTTGATAAACATTGGGTAATTGATTTCTTAAGGATTTATTATCGAAAATACTGATTTTTGAACTTAATTTGTTTTGTAGATGGCAATGAATCCTTCCACAAACACCAATGCTTTTCGGCAAATGTTTGAAAGAGAAAAACTTAATGGATCAAATTTCAATGACTGGTATCGTCAACTGAGAATTGTTCTAAGAGTTGAGGAACGCATGGATGTCATTGAAAGGCAATGGCCAACCGGACCAAGTGCTAAATCCACAGCAGCTGAAAAAGCTGAATATAGGATTCAGTACACTAGATTCAATGAAGTTTGTTGTTTGATGCTTGCGAGCATGTCTCCCGAGCTTCAAAAACAATTCGAGCTCTACACTCCATATGATATGATCACAGAACTTAAATCCTTGTATGAAAAACAAGCTGGAGTGGAACTGTTCGACTTAGTCGTGGAACTCCATGACATGAAACTTGAATCTGGAAATCGGTTAGCAGTCATGTGCTCAAGATGAAGAGCATTTTTGACAAATTGGATTCGATGGAGTACGCTTATCATAAAGAGGTAAAAGTTGGCATGATTCTCAAATCCCTTACGAAGGAATATGAGGGTTTTGTGCAAAACTATACCATGCACTCTATGAAAAAGAGCGTCACTGAACTTCATGCTATGCTCGTTGAATATGAGAAGACGATTCCAAAGAAGGCCAATGACCCAAATGTCCTTATGATAAAGGGGGGTCGAATCCAGAAAGCTAAGAAATCGCACCAAGCTAAAGGCAAGTTTGATGGTAAAGGCAAGGGTAAGCAAGCTGCTAATCCCCCCAAACCAAAGAAAACCCCTCCGGCTAAGAAAGAGCATCCGGCTAAAGACCAGACCTGTCATCATTGTAATGAAGTCGGGCACTGGAAGAGGAACTGTCCCAAGTATCTTGCCGAGTTGAATGTGAAGAAGAAGCAAGCAAGCGTTGCTAGTACTTCAGGTATCTTCACCATTGAATTATTTTCCTTTACTAAGCGTAAATCATGGGTTTATGACACTGGCTGTGGAACTCATATCTGTAATGAATTACAGGCACTTAGGAAACGGAGGAAGCTGAAGCCCGGAGCTTTGCAGCTGTTCGTGGGCAATGGTCTACCAGCACCTGTTGAAGCTATTGGAGAATATCATTTAGTTCTTCCTTCCGGTTTAATTATTGTTTTAGACAATTGTCATTATGCACCTTCTATTACTAGAGGTGTAGTTTCAGTTTCTTTGTTGAAAGACAACGGATTCATTAATGTTTTTAATGATTATGGTATTTCAGTTTCTAAAAATAATGTTCATTATTTTGATGCTATTGCTTGTGATGGTATTTATGAAATTGATATGCGTGGTTGTGATTCAAATAATTCAATGTATAATGTTAGTAAAAGAGCCAAGACTAACTTGGACTCTACTTATCTGTGGCACTGTCGTCTTGGACACATTGGCAAAAATCGCATTGAAAGACTTCAACGTGAAGGGATTTTACAATTAAATGATGAATCATTTGATAAATGCGAGTCATGTGTTTCCGGCAAAATGACAAGAAAACCTTTTCTGAATAAACCAGAGAGGGCTAAAGATCTTCTTGGACTCATTCATACCGATGTTTGCGGCCCATTTAGACATGTGTCAAGAAAAGGAGCTAGCTACTTTATAACTTTTACGAATGATTTCAGTCGTTATGGTTATGTTTACTTGCTTAAACATAAACATGAAGTGTTTGAAACATTCAAAGAGTTTAAAAATGAAGTAGAAAATCAACTCGGCAAAACCATCAAGATTCTTTGTTCGGATCGAGGTGGTGAATACTTAAGCCAAGAGTTTAAGGATTATCTGAAAGCATGTGGAATTGTCCAACTGCTTACTCCTCCATACACTCCTCAACATAATGGAGTGTCTGAAAGGAGAAATCGAACCTTGCTAGACATGGTGAGATCTATGATGACCCTTACGACTCTCCCATTTTCGTTTTGGGATTATGCTCTTGAGACTGTTGTACGCATTCTCAATATGGTTCCAACCAAGAAGGTTGACAAGACACCATATGAATTATGGCATGGAAATGTTCCTAATCTGTCTTACTTAAGAGTCTGGGGATGTGAGGCACTTGTGAAGCGCGATACGCCTGACAAACTTGAACCCAGAACTACTAAGTGCATCTTTGTCGGATACCCTAAGGAAACGATGGGTTACGACTTCTATGATCCAGTCAAAAACATTGTTCGCGTTGCTCGATATGCTGAATTCTTTGAAAAGAAATTAGTTCCAGAGAACAGTGGGAGGATTGTAGAACTTGATGAGATTCAAGATGGAGAATTCTAAGCGTGGGTTTACACCTATGCAAGAAGGACTTAGTTTATCTGTCAAACAGGGTGCTACTACACCTAATGAGGTGGAGCGTATGCGAAGAGTTCCTTATGCTTCGGTTGTGGGATCTATTATGTATGCGGTTAGATGCACTAGACCCGATGTGGCGTTCGCGCAAAACATCGTAAGCCGATATCAACAGAGTCCAGGTGAAAGTCACTGGACTGCTGTTAAGAGCATTCTGAAGTACCTACGGGCTACTAAAGATATGTTTTTGGTGTATGGAGGAAATCCAGACTTAGAGCTCAAAGTGACCGGATACTGTGATGCTGGATTTCAAACTGATAGAGATGACACGAAGTCTCAGTCAGGATTCGTCTTCGTTCTTAACGGAGGTGCTGTGGATTGGAAAAGCAAGAAGCAAACTACAGTTGCCATGTCTGCAACAGAGTCTGAGTACATTGTCGCCTCAGAAGCTGCAATGGAAGCAGTCTGGATAAGGAAGTTCATTAGCGGGCTTGACGTGATCCCCTCAAGTGACTTACCCACTGATATGTACTGTGATAATACTGGTGCATTAATCATTGCCAACGAACCCGGAGTTTAGAAAGGTGCCAGACATTATGCTAGACGATATCACTATGTTCGTGAGCAGATCGAACTAGGTGAAATCAAATTACTCAAAGTTCACACAGATTTTAACTTAGCTGATCCTTTCACAAAAGCTTTGTCTAGGCCCAAGCTTGAAAGGCATGCTGAGGGCATAGGACTTAAATTAGCTAGTTATTTCATGTAAATCTGTTGTTTCGGTATTTGGATAAGGGATGTTAAACAATTTATATTTTTTCATAATGAAATAACTTGATATGTTTTTTTTTTTTTTTTTTTTTTTTTTGTATTTTGTAATATATTTTTTTTTTTTTTTTTTTTTTTTTTGTTTTTTTTTTTTTTTTTTTTTTTTTTTTTTTTTTTTTTTTTTTTTTTTTTTTTTTTTTTTTTTTTTTTTTTTTTTTTTTTTTTTTTTTTTTTTTTTTTTTTTTTTTTTTTTTTTTTTTTTTTTTTTTTTTTTTTTTTTTTTTTTTTTTTTTTTTTTTTTTTTTTTTTTTTTTTTTTTTTTTTTTTTTTTTTTTTTTTTTTTTTTTTTTTTTTTTTTTTTTTTTTTTTTTTTTTTTTTTTTTTTTTTTTTTTTTTTTTTTTTTTTTTTTTTTTTTTTTTTTTTTTTTTTTTTTTTTTTTTTTTTTTTTTTTTTTTTTTTTTTTTTTTTTTTTTTTTTTTTTTTTTTTTTTTTTTTTTTTTTTTTTTTTTTTTTTTTTTTTTTTTTTTTTTTTTTTTTTTTTTTTTTTTTTTTTTTTTTTTTTTTTTTTTTTTTTTTTTTTTTTTTTTTTTTTTTTTTTTTTTTTTTTTTTTTTTTTTTTTTTTTTTTTTTTTTTTTTTTTTTTTTTTTTTTTTTTTTTTTTTTTTTTTTTTTTTTTTTTTTTTTTTTTTTTTTTTTTTTTTTTTTTTTTTTTTTTTTTTTTTTTTTTTTTTTTTTTTTTTTTTTTTTTTTTTTTTTTTTTTTTTTTTTTTTTTTTTTTTTTTTTTTTTTTTTTTTTTTTTTTTTTTTTTTTTTTTTTTTTTTTTTTTTTTTTTTTTTTTTTTTTTTTTTTTTTTTTTTTTTTTTTTTTTTTTTTTTTTTTTTTTTTTTTTTTTTTTTTTTTTTTTTTTTTTTTTTTTTTTTTTTTTTTTTTTTTTTTTTTTTTTTTTTTTTTTTTTTTTTTCCCAACAAAGTATGCAAGCTTCAAAGGTCCATTTATGGACTAAAGCAAGCATCAAGAAGTTGGAACAAGAGGTTTGATGAAGAAATCAAAAAGTTTGGTTTCGTTCAAAATCCTGATGAGCCATGTGTATATCGCAAAGCTAGTGGGAGTAATGTTACTTTCCTTGTCTTGTATGTTGATGACATATTGATCATAGGAAAACACATTCCAATGTTGCAAGATGTTAAATCCCATCTTGGAAAGTGTTTTGCCATGAAAGATTTAGGAGAAGCGGCATTTATTCTTGGAATCAAGATCTACCGAGATAGATCAAAGCGATTAATTGGACTAAGTCAAAGTGCTTATATTGATAAGGTCTTGAAGCGATTCAAGATGGAGAATTCTAAGCGTGGGTTTACACCTATGCAAGAAGGACTTAGTTTATCTGTCAAACAGGGTGCTACTACACCTAATGAGGTGGAGCGTATGCGAAGAGTTCCTTATGCTTCGGTTGTGGGATCTATTATGTATGCGGTTAGATGCACTAGACCCGATGTGGCGTTCGCGCAAAACATCGTAAGCCGATATCAACAGAGTCCAGGTGAAAGTCACTGGACTGCTGTTAAGAGCATTCTGAAGTACCTACGGGCTACTAAAGATATGTTTTTGGTGTATGGAGGAAATCCAGACTTAGAGCTCAAAGTGACCGGATACTGTGATGCTGGATTTCAAACTGATAGAGATGACACGAAGTCTCAGTCAGGATTCGTCTTCGTTCTTAACGGAGGTGCTGTGGATTGGAAAAGCAAGAAGCAAACTACAGTTGCCATGTCTGCAACAGAGTCTGAGTACATTGTCGCCTCAGAAGCTGCAATGGAAGCAGTCTGGATAAGGAAGTTCATTAGCGGGCTTGACGTGATCCCCTCAAGTGACTTACCCACTGATATGTACTGTGATAATACTGGTGCATTAATCATTGCCAACGAACCCGGAGTTTAGAAAGGTGCCAGACATTATGCTAGACGATATCACTATGTTCGTGAGCAGATCGAACTAGGTGAAATCAAATTACTCAAAGTTCACACAGATTTTAACTTAGCTGATCCTTTCACAAAAGCTTTGTCTAGGCCCAAGCTTGAAAGGCATGCTGAGGGCATAGGACTTAAATTAGCTAGTTATTTCATGTAAATCTGTTGTTTCGGTATTTGGATAAGGGATGTTAAACAATTTATATTTTTCATAATGAAATAAAGTACTTGATATGTTTGATTTCATTTAATATTAATTGTATCCTATATTTGCATGTTTAATCCTTGAATATTTTATTAAATATTCTAAATTGTCCATTGTCGATTAATTATATGGGAATATAATTAAACTAAGACAAATCTGAGCGATTGGTTATATTCTTGGAATATATAATGGATGGTCCCACCAAACTCACATGATATCCATAGTTGATGCATATCGGACTACCCCACTAACGAATTCATCACTTTATGGATCAGCGTCATTAAGTGAAATTCGTAAATGGTTACTTGGATGAAGAAGTCTATATGGATCAACCTGAAGGTTTTATTGATCCAAAACATCCCAACAAAGTATGCAAGCTTCAAAGGTCCATTTATGGACTAAAGCAAGCATCAAGAAGTTGGAACAAGAGGTTTGATGAAGAAATCAAAAAGTTTGGTTTCGTTCAAAATCCCGATGAGCCATGTGTATATCGCAAAGCTAGTGGGAGTAATGTTACTTTCCTTGTCTTGTATGTTGATGACATATTGATCATAGGAAAACACATTCCAATGTTGCAAGATGTTAAATCCCATCTTGGAAAGTGTTTTGCCATGAAAGATTTAGGAGAAGCGGCATTTATTCTTGGAATCAAGATCTACCGAGATAGATCAAAGCGATTAATTGGACTAAGTCAAAGTGCTTATATTGATAAGGTCTTGAAGCGATTCAAGATGGAGAATTCTAAGCGTGGGTTTACACCTATGCAAGAAGGACTTAGTTTATCTGTCAAACAGGGTGCTACTACACCTAATGAGGTGGAGCGTATGCGAAGAGTTCCTTATGCTTCGGTTGTGGGATCTATTATGTATGCGGTTAGATGCACTAGACCCGATGTGGCGTTCGCGCAAAACATCGTAAGCCGATATCAACAGAGTCCAGGTGAAAGTCACTGGACTGCTGTTAAGAGCATTCTGAAGTACCTACGGGCTACTAAAGATATGTTTTTGGTGTATGGAGGAAATCCAGACTTAGAGCTCAAAGTGACCGGATACTGTGATGCTGGATTTCAAACTGATAGAGATGACACGAAGTCTCAGTCAGGATTCGTCTTCGTTCTTAACGGAGGTGCTGTGGATTGGAAAAGCAAGAAGCAAACTACAGTTGCCATGTCTGCAACAGAGTCTGAGTACATTGTCGCCTCAGAAGCTGCAATGGAAGCAGTCTGGATAAGGAAGTTCATTAGCGGGCTTGACGTGATCCCCTCAAGTGACTTACCCACTGATATGTACTGTGATAATACTGGTGCATTAATCATTGCCAACGAACCCGGAGTTTAGAAAGGTGCCAGACATTATGCTAGACGATATCACTATGTTCGTGAGCAGATCGAACTAGGTGAAATCAAATTACTCAAAGTTCACACAGATTTTAACTTAGCTGATCCTTTCACAAAAGCTTTGTCTAGGCCCAAGCTTGAAAGGCATGCTGAGGGCATAGGACTTAAATTAGCTAGTTATTTCATGTAAATCTGTTGTTTCGGTATTTGGATAAGGGATGTTAAACAATTTATATTTTTCATAATGAAATAAAGTACTTGATATGTTTGATTTCATTTAATATTAATTGTATCCTATATTTGCATGTTTAATCCTTGAATATTTTATTAAATATTCTAAATTGTCCATTGTCGATTAATTATATGGGAATATAATTAAACTAAGACAAATCTGAGCGATTGGTTATATTCTTGGAATATATAATGGATGGTCCCACCAAACTCACATGATATCCATAGTTGATGCATATCGGACTACCCCACTAACGAATTCATCACTTTATGGATCAGCGTCATTAAGTGAAATTCGTAAATGGTTACTTTATTGATCATTTGACTTGAGATACAAGCAGGTCAGCATGTATGGATTGCACTTACTTGATATAGTTCTAACTCTCCTGAATAAGGGAGTACATAAAGGGCTATTTTCAGAAAGTGTATTGAAGTATGATGACTGACACGTGTAGTCAATACAGGATTTGTTCCTCCAACAGATAGTTGGAGAATGATACCACTGGGCCCCTCATTAGGACTAATTAAGATGTTTGCATGGCCGTGCCCAAATAAATCCAGATGGTTCTCGATTATATTTGGTAATCATTAATTAGTTATGGAATGAGAAACAAAATCGTTAAATCATGAAATGACATTGATCCATATTCATGTTTAACACGGTATCTGAACAAAGGGATGAATAAATGCCTTAACCATTTAAATATACTTTAAGAAACTATACTTAAATATTTCTGGGAGCATTGGCGTGTTGCTAGACGCTAACCAATGTTATTACCTTCATTTATTACGAGCTCAAGTGGGAGCTGTTAGTGTATGATCACGTAAAAATGAACGTATGTCCAGAAATGATTTAAGCCTACGGGGTCACACGTCTCGACACAAATGTATTTAATATTAATTAATATATTTAATGTATTTAATATTAATTAATATATTTAATGTATTTAATTAATATGATCACGATTTCAATTAACGAGTGGTCGTTAAAAACTAACGGTTACTAGCTAACGGCGTTAGTTAAGGAGGACTTAATTTGTAATTAGGAGATTCTAGAAGTTTCCTAATTATAATTAGGGGGGCCGGTTTTATTAATGGATTTTAATCCATTGATTTAATTTGTTTTTCAATATAATATCTAATCCTAGTTTATGTCAAATACGAAAAGGGTTTTTAGAGATATTATAAAAAGGAAAAACCAAAAACCCTCTCCAACTCTTCTTCTCTTCTTTCTCTTCTTTTTTCGGCCGAGCTCCAAAACAAGCAAAGGTTTTCGGTTTAGTTGTTTGACAAATCAAAGAGAGAAAGCAAACGTTGTTCGGTTCGTGATCAAGTACTAGCATACGTACATCCGCGTGTCGTGTGTGCAAACGTAGAGAGATTTACTTCAAATCCTCATAAAGTTTCTTACTTTATTTTTCTTCAAATTAAAGGTACATGTTTCTATTCTTGGTTAATTAATTAATTACATAGATTAATTTTTCCGCTGCGTGCTTTGTGATTTAATTTGATAATTGTTATATAACCCAACACGTAATTCATTACTAA
>CM067167.1:66871691-66899191 GCA_034093135.1 Erigeron breviscapus
ATTGTCGAGGAATTTATGTATGTGCGATGATTTTGAAGTATCTCCAATCCACTTGTGTTTCAATTAATCTTAGCCATACTAGTCTTATCTTTTTATGTTCATACCTCTTGGTCATCCAACACTCGTCTATTCAATGTATCAAACGTCATATATGCATTCAGCATTCACCAAAAAAATTTATTAATTTTTGGTTTTCCATCACCAATTTACACTTTTAACCCAATTTAAAAATAATTAATTTACATTTTTTGGTTTTCCATCACCAATTTACACTTTTAACCCTATTTAAAAATAATTAATACTTTATTGCATAATGTCTATCTAATAACAAAATAGAAAGAACAGAGACACAGTAAAAAAAAAGCTGACAAAGATGTGGGTTTTTCAAAATGAACCAATAAAGAAATCAAAAAATAAAATAAAAAAAATAGTGAATTATGGAGATGCGGGGTATCGATCCCCGTACCTCTCGCATGCTAACCAAGCGCTCTACCATCTGAGCTACATACCCAATTTTGAAATTCTCTGAATCTATAATACTTTAACAAATAAAAAAACAATTAACTTAAGTTTCCATATGGTCTAAGTCAAATTTGGACCCGTTAAAGATTAAGCTCTATAATTATTTGTAATTAGGGTCATTGTGGGTTGGGTTCGAGGTTGGATGACTCCATAAAAGGTATGTTTGATGTACAAGTTTATCACAGAATATTCAATGAGTTAAATCGATACAAGTTTAGTAGAAAATATTCACAAGAAAGTGTCACGAATTTTATCTTGCATACATGTTTTTGATCTAAACGTTTTAATTTCTAACACAACATGTAACAATAATTTGTAATATCTTATCTTAATATATATACTAAAAGTCAACTGACCCAAGCTTAATTGACCAATTACAACTCTAAATTTCTCTATATATATATATATATATATATATATATATATATATATATATATATATATATATATATATATATATATATATATATATATATATATATATATATATATATATATATATATATATATATATATATATATATATATATATATATATATATATATATATATATATATATATATATATATATATATATATATATATATATATATATATATATATATATATATATATATATATATATATATATATATATATATATATATATATATATATATATATATATATATATATATATATATATATATATATATATATATATATATATATATATATATATATATATATATATATATATATATATATATATATATATATATATATATATATATATATATATATATATATATATATATATATATATATATATATATATATATATATATATATATATATATATATATATATATATATATATATATATATATATATATATATATATATATATATATATATATATATATATATATATATATATATATATATATATATATATATATATATATATATATATATATATATATATATATATATATATATATATATATATATATATATATATATATATATATATATATATATATATATATATATATATATATATATATATATATATATATATATATATATATATATATATATATATATATATATATATATATATATATATATATATATATATATATATATATATATATATATATATATATATATATATATATATATATATATATATATATATATATATATATATATATATATATATATATATATATATATATATATATATATATATATATATATATATATATATATATATATATATATATATATATATATATATATATATATATATATATATATATATATATATATATATATATATATATATATATATATATATATATATATATATATATATATATATATATATATATATATATATATATATATATATATATATATATATATATATATATATATATATATATATATATATATATATATATATATATATATATATATATATATATATATATATATATATATATATATATATATATATATATATATATATATATATATATATATATATATATATATATATATATATATATATATATATATATATATATATATATATATATATATATATATATATATATATATATATATATATATATATATATATATATATATATATATATATATATATATATATATATATATATATATATATATATATATATATATATATATATATATATATATATATATATATATATATATATATATATATATATATATATATATATATATATATATATAGATATATGTTTCATTATGTTTCATCATATAAAGGTTGGTTTCGTATATTGTCATCATGTTGTTTATTTCAGGTTAAAACCCGCTACTGTACCACCTTCAGATTCATTGACGATGAGCTTCCTAGTGAGTACTACAAAGATTTATTGTTTGATCTTCACTCACAGAATCGTATAAAGGTGGAAGGTGTTATGATGGAAGAGGAGGAGGTGTCTTCAGTGAAATCAACGTTTGGTTTCTTTGAAAGATTTGTGTATGTTTGTACCGGATTTCTGGCCATGTTTTTCGTTGTAATAGCTTTTGTTTTGATGAACTAAGAATAATGATCATGTCAACTTATCAAAGTAATGTATGGTTTTTATCTACTTTTGCGTTGTAATGGGTTCTGGTTATAAAATGGAAGGTATCTGTTTTGGTCATGTTTGTGTTTGATTGACTTATAAGTTTGAAGAATGTGTTTGATTGACCTACTTTACTCATGGACGAATGTGTTATGAATATATGCAAATGCATGTTTGATTGACTTATAAGTTGGAACAATGTGTTTGATTGACTTATAAGTTGGAACAATGTGTTTGATTGACTTATAAGTTTGGAACAATGTGTTTGATTGACTTATAAGTTGGAACAATGTGTTTGATTGACTTATAAGTTGGAACAATGTGTTTGATTGACTTATAAGTTGGAACAATGTGTTTGATTGACTTATAAGTTGGAACAATGTGTTTGATTGACTTATAAGTTGGAACAATGTGTTTGATTGACTTATAAGTTGGAACAATGTGTTTGATTGACTTATAAGTTGGAACAATGTGTTTGATTGACTTATAAGTTGGAACAATGTGTTTGATTGACTTATAAGTTGGAACAATGTGTTTGATTGACTTATAAGTTGGAACAATGTGTTTGATTGACTTATAAGTTGGAACAATGTGTTTGATTGACTTATATTGAATGGGTTCTGGTTATAAAATGGAAGGTATCTGTTTTGGTCATGTTTGTGTTTGATTGACTTATAAGTTTGAAGAATGTGTTTGATTGACCTACTTTACTCATGGACGAATGTGTTATGAATATATGCATAAAATCTGGCATTTTGAATACTAATATAATGGCAGTAGTTTAAGCAAAGAAAGGGAAAATATACATAAATAAAGGCAAACACATGCAAATTATCAAATAACTGCAACTGCATTACATATCATGGCTTCATCAAACCATGACATACAAAAGATTAGTGTTGTCACATGTTAGGTACATAAAGCCCAACAATTAAGTGTTTTTGTTACCTGCACATATGCAGAAGTACAAGGCAGTTTGTTACAAGATACACAAAAGAGAAGTTACACAAAATGGTAACAAACTGGCCAAACCATCCATCTACACCTAAATATTACAGTGAAAAGTTACATCAACCAAAGTTACATAATTTAGAACCAAATTACGATATACTAATAGCATCATCTTCTGTGAGTCCAGGGCGATCATCATTCTTCTTCCTGCACAGTTTCTTCTCCAATATTCTCTGGCTTGGAATCCTTCTCTTCAAAGGTGGTTGTTGCTTCTTGGGTGTTGCTTTTTTACTTGTGCCTTCATTCACTGACTCCTGTGTCCCCACTTGTGGTTCAGCCAT
This sequence comes from Erigeron breviscapus, assembly GCA_034093135.1. NCBI lineage: Eukaryota > Viridiplantae > Streptophyta > Magnoliopsida > Asterales > Asteraceae > Erigeron > Erigeron breviscapus. Next base: position 66,875,615 of record CM067167.1, read on the forward strand.
CATGGTTGGTGCAGAAACTTGCTTCCTTGGTTGCATTTTTCTCCTTATTGTAGAAAAAGTGACTTTCTCACATGTACCCACCCCACTACTTAAACATGTTGTTATGAATATATGCATAAAATCTGGCATTTTGAATGCTAATATAATGGCAGTAGTTTAAGCAAAGAAAGGGAAAATATACATAAATAAAGGCAAACACATGCAAATTATCAAATAACTGCAACTGCATTACATATCATGGCTTCATCAAACCATGACATACAAAAGATTAGTGTTGTCACATGTTAGGTACATAAAGCCCAACAATTAAGTGTTTTTGTTACCTGCACATATGCAGAAGTACAAGGCAGTTTGTTACAAGATACACAAAAGAGAAGTTACACAAAATGGTAACAAACTGGCCAAACCATCCATCTACACCTAAATATTACAGTGAAAAGTTACATCAACCAAAGTTACATAATTTAGAACCAAATTACGATATACTAATAGCATCATCTTCTGTGAGTCCAGGGCGATCATCATTCTTCTTCCTGCACAGTTTCTTCTCCAATATTCTCTGGCTTGGAATCCTTCTCTTCAAAGGTGGTTGTTGCTTCTTGGGTGTTGCTTTTTTACTTGTGCCTTCATTCATTGACGATGAGCTTCCTAGTGAGTACTACAAAGATTTATTGTTTGATCTTCACTCACAGAATCGTATAAAGGTGGAAGGTGTTATGATGGAAGAGGAGGAGGTGTCTTCAGTGAAATCAACGTTTGGTTTCTTTGAAAGATTTGTGTATGTTTGTACCGGATTTCTGGCCATGTTTTTCGTTGTAATAGCTTTTGTTTTGATGAACTAAGAATAATGATCATGTCAACTTATCAAAGTAATGTATGGTTTTTATCTACTTTTGCGTTGTAATGGGTTCTGGTTATAAAATGGAAGGTATCTGTTTTGGTCATGTTTGTGTTTGATTGACTTATAAGTTTGAAGAATGTGTTTGATTGACTTTGTTGATTTGGTGGATTTTGACTATCTTCAAACAGTCTCTTTTTTACACTAGAAGTTTGCCTTGCATTTTGTGGAACAGCAGTGAAAGTAGTACCCTGAGGTTGTGGTCCCTGGCTAGGTATTTGGTTGTCCTCACTCATTACTTGTGCACTTGGTCTCTGACTTGGACCAGCATTGCCACAACTCATGGTTTCACTAGCTTTCTTCTTTGGTGGCCTCCCTTTGGTCTTTGTAACCACTGGTTTTTCAATTTTTTCATTCTTACAACCTCTAGCATTGTGGCCCTTCTGCAGACAGTTGGAACAACTCATCTCTACCCCATGTTTTGTAACCCTGGAACCATACACTCTAGGTTCATGTGCTGCCCTCATCCTTTTCTTTTTGGGCCTTCCAGGCATAGTTCTTGGCATGGGTGGCAATGGCACAACTGAACCTGGAAATGATAACCATGTGTCCATTCCCCCAACTGGATTCAAGTAGTGCTCATATGCATACATAAAGTGAGACTTCCTGAACCAAATGGCTAAGAAATCCTCTGGATTCCTGTTCATCTTATACATTGCTTGCATTGCATGAACACAAGGTATACCACTCAACTGCCACATTCTACAATCACAAGTACCCATGTCTTATTTTTCTCCTTATTGTAGAAAAAGTGACTTTCTCAGATGTACCCACCCCACTACTTAAACATGGCATTGTCCTTCCAAATGCAACTCTTGGTCCACCCCTTCGTAACCCTAAGGTTCCACCACCCCTCCTAGTTTTTGGAACTCTAGGAGGTAGTTTCTCAACACAATCTATCAAAAAGGTATATATTAAACTTTGAACATGCATATCACATAGCAAATACATAGTCAAATTGAAGCAATATTAGTTTTGCATACCTGTATTTTCTGCCACAGGAAGAGGAAACCTGTATCCTCCTTTTGTAACTCCCACTCTTCTGCCTGGACTCAGTGGTGGTGAAGACATACTTGCTTTGGTCTGAACAGGTTCTTGTGTCTCTTGAGTTGACTGAACTGGTGCCTTACCATTACTGTTTGATTGACTTTGTTGATTTGGTGGATTTTGACTATCTTCAAACAGTCTCTTTTTTACACTAGAAGTTTGCCTTGCATTTTGTGGAACAGCAGTGAAAGTAGTACCCTGAGGTTGTGGTCCCTGGCTAGGTATTTGGTTGTCCTCACTCATTACTTGTGCACTTGGTCTCTGACTTGGACCAGCATTGCCACAACTCATGGTTTCACTAGCTTTCTTCTTTGGTGGCCTCCCTTTGGTCTTTGTAACCACTGGTTTTTCAATTTTTTCATTCTTACAACCTCTAGCATTGTGGCCCTTCTGCAGACAGTTGGAACAACTCATCTCTACCCCATGTTTTGTAACCCTGGAACCATACACTCTAGGTTCATGTGCTGCCCTCATCCTTTTCTTTTTGGGCCTTCCAGGCATAGTTCTTGGCATGGGTGGCAATGGCACAACTGAACCTGGAAATGATAACCATGTGTCCATTCCCCCAACTGGATTCAAGTAGTGCTCATATGCATACATAAAGTGAGACTTCCTGAACCAAATGGCTAAGAAATCCTCTGGATTCCTGTTCATCTTATACATTGCTTGCATTGCATGAACACAAGGTATACCACTCAACTGCCACATTCTACAATCACAAGTACCCTTGTCTATATCCACACCATATGCATATCTATAGTTCCTAGTCTCAAATTTGTTCCCACCAGCATGTATCACTAACCAATCTGCCCTTCCACTATTGATTATTTCTAACTTTTTTCTTATAGCAGGACAAATATCATGTTGCCAAAGTGACCATTTGTCTCTAATTGTTTCTAACCTAATCATCACAATGACCCTCAATGCTTCTAACAGAGTAATAATTGGTTTGGTTCTTACCTTAGTCAGCACAGAGTTCCAGCATTCACTGAAGCCATTCTCAACAGATTCACAGCATACATTAGTCTTGAAAAATGCCCTGCTCCATGACTTTGGGTTCCTTTCCATCAAGTACTTGAAGGCATTTGGGTTAGCAGCTTTAATGTCTTTCATCACAGAGTCAAATTGTGTTGGGTAACTACTTTTAGCAGCTCTCCAAAACAAATTCCTGAATTCAACCCCACTGTATAGTTTCCTGAAGTTTTCGTATATATGCCTTGCACACTGTCTGTGCTCAGCTCTTGGCATCACATCTTTCACAGCTTCAATCAGTCCCTGTACATATATACATCATATAAGCATTCATTAATAAACTTGTAAGTAGTATAAAGGTAAGTAATTGCATACCTTATGTCCATCTGACATCAGTGTGAGTTCAAATCCTTTGGGGGCAGCTAGGTCATTGCTCAGTAGTGTAAGAAACCATGTCCAATTGTGCTTGTTTTCCACATTGACAATTGCCCATGCAATAGGAAATATCTGGTTATTTCCATCTCTCCCTACTGCAGTCAATAACTCACCTCCACATGATGACTTCAGAAAACATCCATCTAAGGCAACTATTCTCCTACATCCCTTCTTGAACCCTTCCTTGAGACCAAACAGGCACACATAGAACCTATCAAAGTAAGTCTTCCTATCTGGATTTGTGGTAGTACCTAACTGCACAGTTGACCCTGGATTTGTCCTTAACAGTGCATCTCCATAAGGCCTTAGCATTGCATAGTGCTCCTCCAATGACTTCTCATACTCATTCAATGCCCATGCTCTAGCTCTTTTTACTTGCTGTTGTGTTACAAAACATTTATATTTTTTCATTACCAGTTCTTGAAGTAGAGAGCATTTGATATCAGGTTGTTGTCTAATTCTGTCTGCAAAGTGTCTACCTATCCATTTGTAGTTAATCAAACTGCCATACTTGAAATTCCTTGCACATGTATGGGAATCAACCAGCTTCTTCACTTGGAAAGATCTTTCTGAAGTCATCCATGAAGCAGACAACCTCCAATTGCATTTTTGTACAAGGGGCTGATATCTTCTGTTCTTTCTCTGTTTGCCAAGACTGGGATCTTTTATCCTTGGTGGCCTAACTCCACATCTTGCAATGATGTGAGTTGTGGAAGCCCTCTCATACCACAGTGAATAACCATTGGCCAATGCGTAATAAGACAAACATTCTTTCAATTGCTGTGGACCCTCATACCTCTCACCAAGCTGTGAAATTAAATTAGTTTCAAGTTATTAATGATTTTTGACAAGAAAAAGTATAAAAAGATACTAAAGTTTTCAAGTATTGGATACCTTGGGTTCCTTCAATCTCCAATGGGTATCTTTGTCATGTATGGGAAAGTTTGGGACATCTTCTTTGGGTGGTTCCAATGGATCAACCCACTCTGAGTTGCTATCATCTTTCAATGCATTCACTAGTTTGGAAATAAAATCATCATGTTCTTCATGTAGTACTGTCCTGTCCTCTCTATGTTTAACACCACCACCAAGTTTAGGCAATTGATTACTTGTGGGAATCCTAGCAATAGGATTACCCTTTCTAACCTGTTCCAATTCTTCCTCACCCTCACTTAGATGATCTAAAGAAGCAAGAGATTCAGCATCAGATTCATCTGGTTCATAGTCCTCATCTTCAGAATCACTAAAGTTGCCATCTTGTGGTTGTTTGCTAGTTTGACCAGACTCAGGAGTCCTAAAAGAGTCATCTGGTTCATCCACATGTGGAGGCTGATCATCATCATCATCCACATGTGGAGGCTGATCATCATCATCATCCTCAGGGGGAGGCTGATGATCATCATCATCCACATGTGGAGGCTGATCATCATCATCCACATGTGGAGGCTGATCATCATCATCCACATGTGGAGGCTGATCATCATCATCATCCACATGTGGAGGCTGATCATCATCATCCCATGTGGAGGCTGATCATCATCATCATCCACATGTGGAGGCTGATCATCATCATCCCTGGGAGGCTGATCATCATCATCATCCACATGTGGAGGCTGATCATCATCATCATCCACATGTGGAGGCTGATCATCATCATCCACATGTGGAGGCTGATCATCATCATCCACATGTGGAGGCTGATCATCATCATCCACATGTGGAGGCTGATCATCATCATCCACATGTGGAGGCTGATCATCATCATCATCCACATGTGGAGGCTGATCATCATCATCCACATGGGAGGCTGATCATCATCATCCACATGTGGAGGCTGATCATCATCATCATCCACATGTGGAGGCTGATCATCATCATCCACATGGGAGGCTGATCATCATCATCCACATGTGGAGGCTGATCATCATCATCATCCACATGTGGAGGCTGATCATCATCATCATCCACATGTGGAGGCTGATCATCATCATCCACATGTGGAGGCTGATCATCATCATCCACATGTGGAGGCTGATCATCATCATCCACATGTGGAGGCTGATCATCATCATCCACATGTGGAGGCTGATCATCATCATCATCCACATGTGGAGGCTGATCATCATCATCCACATGTGGAGGCTGATCATCATCATCATCCACATGTGGAGGCTGATCATCATCATCCACATGTGGAGGCTGATCATCATCATCATCCACATGTGGAGGCTGATCATCATCATCCACATGTGGAGGCTGATCATCATCATCCACATGTGGAGGCTGATCATCATCATCCACATGTGGAGGCTGATCATCATCATCCACATGTGGAGGCTGATCATCATCATCCCATGGGAGGCTGATCATCATCATCATCCACATGTGGAGGCTGATCATCATCATCATCCACATGTGGAGGCTGATCATCATCATCCACATGTGGAGGCTGATCATCATCATCCACATGTGGAGGCTGATCATCATCATCCACATGTGGAGGCTGATCATCATCATCCACATGTGGAGGCTGATCATCATCATCATCCACATGTGGAGGCTGATCATCATCATCCCATGTGGAGGCTGATCATCATCATCATCCACATGTGGAGGCTGATCATCATCATCCACATGTGGAGGCTGATCATCATCATCCACATGTGGAGGCTGATCATCATCATCCACATGTGGAGGCTGATCATCATCATCCACATGTGGAGGCTGATCATCATCATCCACATGTGGAGGCTGATCATCATCATCATCCACATGTGGAGGCTGATCATCATCATCCTCATGTGGAGGCTGATCATCATCATCATCCTCATGTGGAGGCTGATCATCATCATCATCCACATGTGGAGGCTGATCATCATCATCATCCACATGTGGAGGCTGATCATCATCATCCACATGTGGAGGCTGATCATCATCATCCACATGTGGAGGCTGATCATCATCATCCCATGGGAGGCTGATCATCATCATCATCCACATGTGGAGGCTGATCATCATCATCATCCACATGTGGAGGCTGATCATCATCATCCACATGTGGAGGCTGATCATCATCATCCACATGTGGAGGCTGATCATCATCATCCACATGTGGAGGCTGATCATCATCATCCACATGTGGAGGCTGATCATCATCATCCACATGTGGAGGCTGATCATCATCATCCCATGGGAGGCTGATCATCATCATCATCCACATGTGGAGGCTGATCATCATCATCATCCACATGTGGAGGCTGATCATCATCATCCACATGTGGAGGCTGATCATCATCATCATCCACATGTGGAGGCTGATCATCATCATCCACATGGGAGGCTGATCATCATCATCCACATGTGGAGGCTGATCATCATCATCCACATGTGGAGGCTGATCATCATCATCCACATGTGGAGGCTGATCATCATCATCATCCACATGTGGAGGCTGATCATCATCATCCCATGTGGAGGCTGATCATCATCATCATCCACATGTGGAGGCTGATCATCATCATCCACATGTGGAGGCTGATCATCATCATCATCCACATGTGGAGGCTGATCATCATCATCCCTCAGGGGGAGGCTGATCATCATCATCATCCACATGTGGAGGCTGATCATCATCATCATCCACATGTGGAGGCTGATCATCATCATCATCCACATGTGGAGGCTGATCATCATCATCATCCACATGTGGAGGCTGATCATCATCATCCACATGTGGAGGCTGATCATCATCATCATCCACATGTGGAGGCTGATCATCATCATCCCTGGGAGGCTGATCATCATCATCATCCACATGTGGAGGCTGATCATCATCATCATCCACAGGGAGGCTGATCATCATCATCCACATGTGGAGGCTGATCATCATCATCCACATGTGGAGGCTGATCATCATCATCCCATGGGAGGCTGATCATCATCATCATCCACATGTGGAGGCTGATCATCATCATCATCCACATGTGGAGGCTGATCATCATCATCCACATGTGGAGGCTGATCATCATCATCATCCACATGTGGAGGCTGATCATCATCATCCCTGGGAGGCTGATCATCATCATCATCCACATGTGGAGGCTGATCATCATCATCATCCACATGGGGAGGCTGATCATCATCTCATCCACATGTGGAGGCTGATCATCATCATCATCCACATGTGGAGGCTGATCATCATCATCCTCAGGGTGAACTGTGTGTGAATAGCAGTATATACATATTTATATATCTTTCGTTTTTATTAATTTATTAAAATATAAACGTTGTGCGGTACACGTAAGCAAAAATTTGTGGGAAAATGTAAAGGGTTACCGGCTAACGATTGAACAGGTAAAACGTGTTTTCTATAACCTTTTTTTAAGGGTTCATGTATACAATAAACCTTTTGTAAGTTCATGTATACAATAACTTTTCGGCCTTAGTTGATTACATTTCGGTACACTTAACCCTATAAAGTATTTGTTTCCTCTAATTTTTTCAATTAAGTAGTTGATAACTCTAAAATACTCTGTTCACTTATTTAAACATTTTTACCTAAGATACTTGTGATATCTTTAATAAAAATCATTTACAAAGTACAACATAAATATCTGAACCTTTAAAATAACTATATTACCCCATTTTACATCAATCACTTTTACATCCCCACCACTACCACCGCCGCCGCCGCACCACCTGTTGCCGCCGTCACCACACCGCCGCATCGCACGGATATTTATCTAGTATTCCTATATAAAAATTATAACCTTTGTTGAAAGTTAGATAACGAGTTATTCAAAATTATCTTTCTACCTTTAATAATTTAATATAAACTATGAATTTTTTTTTCTTCCTATAGTATTTTCCACTACTCTTTTGTATAAATTACCTACAACACACCATCGTCGGATTATGCGTCTATCACTCTAGTGATTCATTAATAATGGACAAACTGACAATGGAATAAATAAACGAAAGTTATTCACGTAGAAACTATGTACGGATTGTTTTTTTTTTTTAAAACAAATTAGTTTTTTTTTTTTTTTTTTTTTTTTTTTTTTTTTTTTTTTTATTATATATATAGTTTCTTTTTATTTTTTCATTCGTGTGTTATTTTTTTTTTTTTTTTTTTTTTTTTTTTTTTTTTTTTTTTTTTTTTTTTTTTTTTTTTTTTTTTTTTTTTTTTTTTTTTTTTTTTTTTTTTTTTTTTTTTTTTTTTTTTTTTTTTTTTTTTTTTTTTTTTTTTTTTTTTTTTTTTTTTTTTTTTTTTTTTTTTTTTTTTTTTTTTTTTTTTTTTTTTTTTTTTTTTTTTTTTTTTTTTTTTTTTTTTTTTTTTTTTTTTTTTTTTTTTTTTTTTTTTTTTTTTTTTTTTTTTTTTTTTTTTTTTTTTTTTTTTTTTTTTTTTTTTTTTTTTTTTTTTTTTTTTTTTTTTTTTTTTTTTTTTTTTTTTTTTTTTTTTTTTTTTTTTTTTTTTTTTTTTTTTTTTTTTTTTTTTTTTTTTTTTTTTTTTTTTTTTTTTTTTTTTTTTTTTTTTTTTTTTTTTTTTTTTTTTTTTTTTTTTTTTTTTTTTTTTTTTTTTTTTTTTTTTTTTTTTTTTTTTTTTTTTTTTTTTTTTTTTTTTTTTTTTTTTTTTTTTTTTTTTTTTTTTTTTTTTTTTTTTTTTTTTTTTTTTTTTTTTTTTTTTTTTTTTTTTTTTTTTTTTTTTTTTTTTTTTTTTTTTTTTTTTTTTTTTTTTTTTTTTTTTTTTTTTTTTTTTTTTTTTTTTTTTTTTTTTTTTTTTTTTTTTTTTTTTTTTTTTTTTTTTTTTTTTTTTTTTTTTTTTTTTTTTTTTTTTTTTTTTTTTTTTTTTTTTTTTTTTTTTTTTTTTTTTTTTTTTTTTTTTTTTTTTTTTTTTTTTTTTTTTTTTTTTTTTTTTTTTTTTTTTTTTTTTTTTTTTTTTTTTTTTTTTTTTTTTTTTTTTTTTTTTTTTTTTTTTTTTTTTTTTTTTTTTTTTTTTTTTTTTTTTTTTTTTTTTTTTTTTTTTTTTTTTTTTTTTTTTTTTTTTTTTTTTTTTTTTTTTTTTTTTTTTTTTTTTTTTTTTTTTTTTTTTTTTTTTTTTTTTTTTTTTTTTTTTTTTTTTTTTTTTTTTTTTTTTTTTTTTTTTTTTTTTTTTTTTTTTTTTTTTTTCTTATTTCATTTTTTCTCTTTTTATTTTATTTTTTTCTGTTTTTCACTTCACTTTTTTTTTTTTTTATTCATTTATAATTATCTTTATCTATCTATCACACCTTAATTTGCCTTCACTCTGGCCATTAATTAATTTCACATTGATTATAATTTATTTATAATTAAATAAATAAATAAAACAAAGGTACGTAGTATGGAATCAATAATGGCAAGGGCACTGGAATACACTCTTAAATACTGGCTTAAATCTTTCTCCAGAGATCAGTTTAAATTACAAGGCCGCACTGTTCAGCTCTCTAATTTAGGTAACCTACATACCTTCATTTCACATCCCATCCATTCCATATTTATTATATATCACATGCATGCATGTAATAATACAAATTAATGTGCTGAATTTTTGTATCTATATATGTATGTATAGATTTAAGTGGCGATGCTCTACATGCTAGCCTTGGACTGCCTCCAGCTTTAACTGTTAGCATGGCTAAATCCGGCAAGTTAGAGATTGTTGTATGTAACTCATCATCCATCCATCCATCTTCTCTTCTAATTAATCTCCCTACCTTATAACATGTTACTTTATATACTCTCGCGTTCCAATATAGATGTCATAGTTTGACTTTTAGCGTCTTTCAATATCAACTTTTACCATAAATATCTTTATTTGTGTTATTAATATTTGATGAAATTTACATCAATGAAAATGCATCTAAAACCTAATCCATTTATATATTTTACATCAAGTATTATATAACACAACCAAAAATATTTATGGTCAAAGTTGTGAATAAAAGACTCAGCAAGTCAAACTTAGACTTTTAATGGGAAGGAGGGAGTATATATTACATGATTCAATCAATTGGATTAATGTTGTATTAATTTTTGAATTAGCTACCTTATTTGAGTAATGTACAACTCGAGCCGATTGTTGTGCAAATTGATAAGTTGGATGTGGTGTTGGAGGAGAATGATCAGAGCACAAGCAGGTGATTGATCAGCTAGTGTTATATTTTGTTCACTATAATTATCTCTAAATATTCATTTTGGAGTCCGTACTAATTTGATGTTTTTTGGCCCATATTAATTTAGAAATACACAAACGCCTTCTAGTTCATTAAAAGGCAGTGGCTATGGATTTGCTGAGAAGGTAATTTGTTTGCTGCAACAATTAATTGTTTGAACTACAGACGACAGTTTTTGGAATGGCCGGAATTATTGAAACTCTTGTTGTTGACTTTATTCTTGTTATAGATCGCCGATGGAATGACATTAAATATACAGACGGTTAATTTGTTACTTGACATTCATGGCGGCGCTAGACATCTTGAAGAAGAAACTTGGTAACTTTATACTCTACATTCTCTGATATCTATATGTACAATGCTTTTTAATTATCTTTATTTTTATATGTTATTGTTTGATTAGGGCGTCACCAATGGCATCTATTACTATTCGCAATCTTGTTCTGTATACCACAAATGAGAACTGGCAGGTCATATTCTGAAATGTACTTGATTTAACAATTTTCCATTGAAGTAGTTGCTTTTGTCAAACAAATGAGCATTTAGGAACTACGTGTTGCAGGTTGTAAACCTTAAGGCGGCAAGGGACTTTTCATCCAGCAAGAAGTTTATATATGTTTTCAGAGTAAATTTCTCATGTTAATCTTCATACTTATCTTGGTTATATTTACAAAGATATGTGCATATATGTCATAGTTATAGTCATGTTGTCTTCTTTTTCTAATCACAGAAGCTTGAATGGGAGTATATGTGTATCGATCTTTTGCCCCATCCTGATATTCTTGCAAATGCTTCTGAGAGAGCTTCTAGCCCAAAAGAGGATGATGGTGCAAAACGAGCATTCTTTGGTGGTGAACGGTGTATTGATGGATTATCTGGAGAGGCTTATGTAACACAATGTTAACCCTCTTAAGACTTGATTGTCTGCAAACTTCTGTCATTTTCCAGTTAATTTGTATATTGCTATATATTTTATCCAGCTTCTCTTTACTTTTGTACTCAGATTACAATACAGCGGACAGATCTTAATAAGCCATTAGGTCTGGAACTTCAGGTGCATGTTTCCGAAGCAATCTGCCAGGCATTGAGTGAACAAGGTTAGTAGAAAGTTGGCTATTTCAACACTGTTATTTTGGTCTGGCTAAGCATGATTATAAAATAATATGAGCAGGACTTCGAGCTCTTCTTCGCTTCTTCAGTGGACTATATGTGTGTCTTAACAGGGAAGATGTGAATCCACAAGTTCAAGAGGTAGAAAAGTTTATACAGTATCTTTCGGCGCATTCCATAGTACTTTTCAACCCTTATATCTCGGGTTGTGTAAAATACTACTCGTATTTTTTTTTTCTCTTTTTTTTTTTTTTTTTTTTTTTTTTTTTTTTTTTTTTTTTTTTTTTTTTTTTTTTTTTTTTTTTTTTTTTTTTTTTTTTTTTTTTTTTTTTTTTTTTTTTTTTTTTTTTTTTTTTTTTTTTTTTTTTTTTTTTTTTTTTTTTTTTTTTTTTTTTTTTTTTTTTTTTTTTTTTTTTTTTTTTTTTTTTTTTTTTTTTTTTTTTTTTTTTTTTTTTTTTTTTTTTTTTTTTTTTTTTTTTTTTTTTTTTTTTTTTTTTTTTTTTTTTTTTTTTTTTTTTTTTTTTTTTTTTTTTTTTTTTTTTTTTTTTTTTTTTTTTTTTTTTTTTTTTTTTTTTTTTTTTTTTTTTTTTTTTTTTTTTTTTTTTTTTTTTTTTTTTTTTTTTTTTTTTTTTTTTTTTTTTTTTTTTTTTTTTTTTTTTTTTTTTTTTTTTTTTTTTTTTTTTTTTTTTTTTTTTTTTTTTTTTTTTTTTTTTTTTTTTTTTTTTTTTTTTTTTTTTTTTTTTTTTTTTTTTTTTTTTTTTTTTTTTTTTTTTTTTTTTTTTTTTTTTTTTTTTTTTTTTTTTTTTTTTTTTTTTTTTTTTTTTTTTTTTTTTTTTTTTTTTTTTTTTTTTTTTTTTTTTTTTTTTTTTTTTTTTTTTTTTTTTTTTTTTTTTTTTTTTTTTTTTTTTTTTTTTTTTTTTTTTTTTTTTTTTTTTTTTTTTTTTTTTTTTTTTTTTTTTTTTTTTTTTTTTTTTTTTTTTTTTTTTTTTTTTTTTTTTTTTTTTTTTTTTTTTTTTTTTTTTTTTTTTTTTTTTTTTTTTTTTTTTTTTTTTTTTTTTTTTTTTTTTTTTTTTTTTTTTTTTTTTTTTTTTTTTTTTTTTTTTTTTTTTTTTTTTTTTTTTTTTTTTTTTTTTTTTTTTTTTTTTTTTTTTTTTTTTTTTTTTTTTTTTTTTTTTTTTTTTTTTTTTTTTTTTTTTTTTTTTTTTTTTTTTTTTTTTTTTTTTTTTTTTTTTTTTTTTTTTTTTTTTTTTTTTTTTTTTTTTTTTTTTTTTTTTTTTTTTTTTTTTTTTTTTTTTTTTTTTTTTTTTTTTTTTTTTTTTTTTTTTTTTTTTTTTTTTTTTTTTTTTTTTTTTTTTTTTTTTTTTTTTTTTTTTTTTTTTTTTTTTTTTTTTTTTTTTTTTTTTTTTTTTTTTTTTTTTTTTTTTTTTTTTTTTTTTTTTTTTTTTTTTTTTTTTTTTTTTTTTTTTTTTTTTTTTTTTTTTTTTTTTTTTTTTTTTTTTTTTTTTTTTTTTTTTTTTTTTTTTTTTTTTTTTTTTTTTTTTTTTTTTTTTTTTTTTTTTTTTTTTTTTTTTTTTTTTTTTTTTTTTTTTTTTTTTTTTTTTTTTTTTTTTTTTTTTTTTTTTTTTTTTTTTTTTTTTTTTTTTTTTTTTTTTTTTTTTTTTTTTTTTTTTTTTTTTTTTTTTTTTTTTTTTTTTTTTTTTTTTTTTTTTTTTTTTTTTTTTTTTTTTTTTTTTTTTTTTTTTTTTTTTTTTTTTTTTTTTTTTTTTTTTTTTTTTTTTTTTTTTTTTTTTTTTTTTTTTTTTTTTTTTTTTTTTTTTTTTTTTTTTTTTTTTTTTTTTTTTTTTTTTTTTTTTTTTTTTATTCTTATTTTGTCATTTTCTGCAGGTTTTTTTTTTTTTTTTTTTTTTTTTTTTTTTTTTTATTTTTTAGTCTAAAGGAAGTAGAACTTATAGTCTCATACATTTCGAAAAGAATTTATAGTCGCATCACATAAGTATTACACTAGGTGATTATAACTAATGTGTTTACCTTTGTCAAATTATGAAACTTATACAAAACGCGTGATGATTGAATTCAGGGATACATTCTCTCGTCCACCATGCCCACTACTACAACCATCGATGGATGATCTTGAAGAAAAACATCCACAAATTCCAGATTTTGGTATGAATTAATTGCGTATTTCATGACGTGCTGACCATTAATCTGCAAAAAATTTAGCACCTCATTTGAAATTGACATTATGAACCTTCTTGATATAGGAAAAAATTTCTGTCCTCCTATATATCCGCTAGGTGAGCAACAGTGGGGACTAAGCGACCGTGTTCCACTCATGTCTCTTCATTCTCTTAAATTTATGCCTTCCGTTGCCCCACCTTCGTTTTCTTCTCAAACTGTAATCGACTGCAAGCCTCTTACGGTACAACATTTTGATATCATTATATAAGCCATTGAACATCATGTATATCACTAGAAGTCTTGAAGGTGGAAAAATGGGGAGGCTGGGCGGGTTGATTAATGGGTGAAATGGGTAATGTTTTCTAATATTTGGGTCTAGTAGGGTCAACCCAGAATTTTTTTTGTCCATTTTTTAAGATGTTTACGATCTATGTGGTAATTATGATTTTTGAATATTTTATTACAATAACAATCCTATTTCTGAGTAGATTTAGCTGGTTCTATGCTTAAAAAAGTACATTTTGGATGACTTTCAAAACCTTCAAACAGTTTACTACTGTCTACATTTAAAAGTTTACCCATTTAGCCTGTTAGAAACTAAACATAAGCCAAATTGACCGGTTTAACTCTACACGAGTCATAATTGCTACCTCTGTTTAGTTCTGATATGCGGCCATTCTTTCCAGATTCATCTTCAAGAAGAGTCATGTCTAAGATTATCATCCTATGTAGCCGATGGAGTTGTGATTAATGTCAGTGATATATCATCAGATATACCCATCAGCTCCCTTCAGTTCAGTATGAAAAAGTTAGATATCACTTTTCCATTGGAGACCAGGAAAGACAGCCCATTCAGAGGGACAAGGCTTCATATTGAGAACTTGTACATTTCCGAGTCACCTTCACTGAGGGTTGGGCTGCTAAATCTTGACATGGATGCTGCATGCTTCTGTATGTGGGAAGGCCAACCTATCGATGCCAGCCAGAAAAAATGGACAGCCAGTGCTTCTCTCCTTGGCTTATCTCTAGACACTTCTAATAACGCAAATGAACCTAATGGTTCACGGTCAGACCAATGGAGGTGCATCGAGATTAAAGATGTTAGTGTACAGGCAGCAATGGTGACATCAGAAGGAAGCCCGCTTAGAATTATTCCTCCACCTGGCGGAGTTGTTAGAGTAGGAGCTGTCTGTGAACAATTTGTGTCCAACACTTCAGTTGAACAATTATTTTTTGTGTTAGATCTCTATGCGTACATTGATAACGTCAGTGATAAGATCGCAATGGGTGGCAAAAATAAAAAAATGAATACAGTGCAGAAAGACCCTTCTGATCATAAAAGTTTTAGAGAAAAGGTTCCTGCTGATACTGCTATCAGCATAGTATTTAAGAACCTGAAACTAACGTTTCTTGAATCTTCTTCTGTAGACATTATGGGAACGCCTCTAGTTCAGTTCATTGGAGATGATTTGTCATTGCAAGTTACTCATAGAACTTTGGGTGCAGCAATGGCCATTTCATCAACTTTACGATGGGACAAAGTACAAGTAGACTGTGCAGCCAATGTTGTTGCGCCATCTGGCCCTGAATTGAGAACTGTGTTTTGGGTACAAAACATGAAGAATATTCGATCAAATGGAAATGTGGTCTTGATCCCGTTCTTGAATTTAAGCATGGTGCATGTAGTTCCCTATGATGCAACGGATACAAAGTGTCATAGTTTACGTGTATTGGCTTGTATCTCTGGTGTACGTCTTGCAGGGGGGATGAATTACAACGAAAGTTTGCTCCAGCGTTTCGGAATTCTGGGGATAGATGGCAGGCCAGGGGCTGGACTCTCGAAAGGCTTAGAGCGTTTTTCATCAGGACCCTTGTCAAAACTATTCAAAGAGTCACCTCCATTTGTTGATGAGGTGAGGGAGAGTCAAAGTAAGCTCACTATGCTATGAATTTTACTAAAGGTGCCAATCTTGACCCTTTTATTATGAATGGGCCAATTTGGGTTAAACGGGTCAAATAGAAATCTAGAGTATTCTTAGTTTGATACTCTTTTAAAACCATAAGTTAAGACATCGATTATGTATAAAAATTCAGAAAAGTGAACTAAAAAGCTTTTTACGGGTTCTATGCAAATCAGGTTTGACCCGTACTAAAAAATGACCTGTTACCAACTTTTCAGACCTGTGCGTCCTGTAACTTCTGATTTTCACTTTTCGACGTACATTACTTTAATTGGTAGTGTAGTCATTTAAATTAACTTATCCTTGTTTTTGTATTTAGATGAAAGCATAGGAGACGAGAAGAATAGTAGTTACATGCAGTTAAGTTCAGCCAACGATGTGTTTATATTACTAGAGCTGAAGGATTGGTTATTTTCTCTGGAAAGCGCGGATGAAATGGAAGAAAGGCATAGTTTTAATGATTTAGAGGATCCTTTTAGAGAAGGGAGATCCTGGCACACCTCTTTTGAGACTTTCAAAGTTAAAGCGAATGGTAACAAAACCGACACAGTGAATACCGAAGGAAACAAGTACCCTATTGAAGTAGTCAAGGTGTGTAAATAAAATTCCGCACCTTATAAAAGTTTCTTCCATTGTTCTACAGCTGATTAACTTTCATTTCTGTGTTACTTTAGGTTGGCATTGAAGGCTTAAAGACCTTGAAACCTCAACAAAAGGGAAATGCACCAACAAAAACTGTTGAACCCCATAGTGGAATAGATCTTGAAGTTGACATAGCACCTTCTCAAGATATTGATGTCAATGGGATGTTTACTTGGGCGGTCGAACATTTAAAAGTTTCAGCAAAACAACCGGTGAATATCTTCTACTTCTTTCTATAGTATTTTTGGAACACATCTAATCATAATCATATGATCGATATCAAAAGAACTGCATATAGAATATAGCATTTTGAGTGTTTATCAGTTTCTGATTGTTGTGAGGGACTAACAGATAACATGGCCATAATTGACATTTTTGTGAAAAAAAATATAGAGTATAAGTCTTACAAGTTTGGTCCGAAGAAGAGGTAACGTGTCAATATATTTTTACAGCAAGACACTGTAGTTAGTTTTGTTTGTAGCTGGTATGAAACTGATTATCCAGACCAGAACTGATTATATGCCCCAAAATAATTAGATAATTAGAAGATTTCAAAATATTAAAAAAACTGCTTATTGCAACTTCAAGAGGCAACAATCAGTTTCAAAAAGGAAAAATAAGTCTTATATGTGTGTCGGCATGTACATTGATAATTAGTATTGTGCAGATTGAGGTAATTGTAAAAAAGGATGAATTGCAACATGTTGCTCACTTGTGCAAGTTGGAGATAGACTCAATGGGACGAATAGCTCTTGGGATCCTGCGGTTGCTTAACTTTGATAGATCGTTTGGTCAGGCAGCACTTGATCAATTAAGCCGTCTTGGTAATTTCTCTTTCCTTCTCATTTCTATAAGGCAATCATAGCATAAAATGAAATGAATATGTCTACTAGTGTAGTTGATATAACTTAAACGATATCATATATCGGGAAAAAGGTAAAGCAAAACATGATACACTAAATAATCTCAATGAGACAGTACTAGTTATATTGCTTGAGTTAAGAATAATGATAATAAAAATTGCAGGAAGTGAGGGTCTTGAAGAAATATTCTCTCCAAGAAACCAGAGCACTCCAAACAAACGTCCTAGCGTTGACTGTGGTCAATCTTCTCTTGCACCGCCGGATAACCAACCTTCTCCTTCTTCCTCCTTGAATATAACATTAGACTCACTTGAGACAGCATTGTTAGATTCACAGTCCAATTGCGCGACCCTTTCTGCCAGATTAGACACTTCCGATTCTTCCAATCCCCATGTTCATAATGTACAAGAACTAACGCAAAAACTAGAGAGTATGCATACCTTATTGATGAAGTTGCGCTCTCAATTATAAATTTCTTTACCATTCTGGAACAAATGGTCTTGCCTGTACAGGCTTGTATTATTTTTTGACACATAGTTGCATATATTGTCTATATTAGCAAATGTGTGTTTATATAAATTGTTAGATATAGTTGATGAAACATTTGTTGATAGAAGATAATGTACCAATTTTTGTGTACTCCGTACAGCTAGTAAACAGTTTTATTTTTGTGATGTTCATTTTAACAACACCTATATTAGTTGATGGGGAGGTTAGTTTTTTCCTTTTAAAACGTGAATTATGATGCTTGAAACCAAATCCCCTGGCTATCCATAGACATGGCAATGAGAATTATACAAACTCTCGATTGCCCAGATTATTGATGATTTTACTATCATCAATCATGTTACGAAGTGATATTTACCCGAGAACGAGAGACTGTAATTTAAGTTCTATATAATATAATTTGATTTTAGGGAATGATTAATCGCGAAAGTCAAAGATGGTCCTTGTGGGTCCACCGTTGCACCCTGGCTCCGAATAACAAGTATGGTTGGTTCAATGGATTTTTCCCACCAAAATCACCATAGCTCCAACCGAAAGATATTGGCTCACCAATGGTTGCAACTGTTCGTGTTCTGATAAACATAAACTGGTCTGTAATGACTTATGAGTTATGTTTTTGCTCTAGTTTTTCTTCCCAAATATTGAGTGATTCTTTGTCTTAGATTCTGTGTAACGTTGGCAAAATCTGTCAATCTCAGAGTCTTCGTTTTACATTTGGAGATACTCTAATAGAGCATATATCCTTCTCTAGTCTTTATAGAAAGTTCGACAAATTAAATTTATAATAGGTTTGCAAATCATTTTTTAGTTTGATAACGCATTTGACATAAAATAACTAGAAGTTGTATTTTTATCTACTTCATGATCAATTTTACCTTAAAACTTAGAATTTTCTGAGAATGAGTAATTAGTAGTAACTGAAAAGTCAAATAATAGTAATAATAATGCAAGATATCTATTATTAATTAAAATATAAAATACCAATTGACAAAACGTAAATAGTGAAATAATGTTACTAATCTACTTAAACAAAAGTATGTTAGTAACATTTTCCGAAATAAAAAAATGAAAGAAGTTATACATGTATTAGCTAGAATAATTAAAATAATATGAAAATGAAAGACATTTTTGGCGGGTAGTAACAAACATATGAAATAGAAAAAAAAAAAAAAAAAAAAAAAAAAAAAAAAAAAAAAAAAAAAAAAAAAAAAAAAAAAAAAAAAAAAAAAAAAAAAAAAAAAAAAAAAAAAAAAAAAAAAAAAAAAAAAAAAAAAAAAAAAAAAAAAAAAAAAAAAAAAAAAAAAAAAAAAAAAAAAAAAAAAAAAAAAAAAAAAAAAAAAAAAAAAAAAAAAAAAAAAAAAAAAAAAAAAAAAAAAAAAAAAAAAAAAAAAAAAAAAAAAAAAAAAAAAAAAAAAAAAAAAAAAAAAAAAAAAAAAAAAAAAAAAAAAAAAAAAAAAAAAAAAAAAAAAAAAAAAAAAAAAAAAAAAAAAAAAAAAAAAAAAAAAAAAAAAAAAAAAAAAAAAAAAAAAAAAAAAAAAAAAAAAAAAAAAAAAAAAAAAAAAAAAAAAAAAAAAAAAAAAAAAAAAAAAAAAAAAAAAAAAAAAAAAAAAAAAAAAAAAAAAAAAAAAAAAAAAAAAAAAAAAAAAAAAAAAAAAAAAAAAAAAAAAAAAAAAAAAAAAAAAAAAAAAAAAAAAAAAAAAAAAAAAAAAAAAAAAAAAAAAAAAAAAAAAAAAAAAAAAAAAAAAAAAAAAAAAAAAAAAAAAAAAAAAAAAAAAAAAAAAAAAAAAAAAAAAAAAAAAAAAAAAAAAAAAAAAAAAAAAAAAAAAAAAAAAAAAAAAAAAAAAAAAAAAAAAAAAAAAAAAAAAAAAAAAAAAAAAAAAAAAAAAAAAAAAAAAAAAAAAAAAAAAAAAAAAAAAAAAAAAAAAAAAAAAAAAAAAAAAAAAAAAAAAAAAAAAAAAAAAAAAAAAAAAAAAAAAAAAAAAAAAAAAAAAAAAAAAAAAAAAAAAAAAAAAAAAAAAAAAAAAAAAAAAAAAAAAAAAAAAAAAAAAAAAAAAAAAAAAAAAAAAAAAAAAAAAAAAAAAAAAAAAAAAAAAAAAAAAAAAAAAAAAAAAAAAAAAAAAAAAAAAAAAAAAAAAAAAAAAAAAAAAAAAAAAAAAAAAAAAAAAAAAAAAAAAAAAAAAAAAAAAAAAAAAAAAAAAAAAAAAAAAAAAAAAAAAAAAAAAAAAAAAAAAAAAAAAAAAAAAAAAAAAAAAAAAAAAAAAAAAAAAAAAAAAAAAAAAAAAAAAAAAAAAAAAAAAAAAAAAAAAAAAAAAAAAAAAAAAAAAAAAAAAAAAAAAAAAAAAAAAAAAAAAAAAAAAAAAAAAAAAAAAAAAAAAAAAAAAAAAAAAAAAAAAAAAAAAAAAAAAAAAAAAAAAAAAAAAAAAAAAAAAAAAAAAAAAAAAAAAAAAAAAAAAAAAAAAAAAAAAAAAAAAAAAAAAAAAAAAAAAAAAAAAAAAAAAAAAAAAAAAAAAAAAAAAAAAAAAAAAAAAAAAAAAAAAAAAAAAAAAAAAAAAAAAAAAAAAAAAAAAAAAAAAAAAAAAAAAAAAAAAAAAAAAAAAAAAAAAAAAAAAAAAAAAAAAAAAAAAAAAAAAAAAAAAAAAAAAAAAAAAAAAAAAAAAAAAAAAAAAAAAAAAAAAAAAAAAAAAAAAAAAAAAAAAAAAAAAAAAAAAAAAAAAAAAAAAAAAAAAAAAAAAAAAAAAAAAAAAAAAAAAAAAAAAAAAAAAAAAGCTAGGTGTCGTCAAGCCATTCTTGTTGCTAATTCGTTTTGATTTCTGGTAACTTTTTTGGAATGTGCACCTTAACATAACATATTTTATGTCCTTTTCATCATATGTTATGGGGTTTCTGATAGCATAAGTATTTGTCACAACTCACAAGTGAAGTAAATAATGAAAGATGAAAGGGCTTTGTTTAATAGAGGAGATTGGATTATGTTCTGTTATTTGTAAGGCAACTAAAATACCGACATTCATACAGTAATTAGGGTATTATGGGCCTAAACCCAGTCCGGACCGGTGATAAACCAGCCAGACTCGCAACCCGCAAACTACAAGAGACGTGATCCACGGACTGGACCATCTTTAAAAACTGGTAACATGATCATGCTGGTTAAACTATCGAGTTTATATTTTAACACACAACAAATACATAGCGAACATAATCAAATGAATATACTAACCATGATGTGTTCCAGATTCAAAACCAACATCATCAATATATTTATTAGAGAGCTACAGAATTCATGCAATCAACTGAATCAAGCATATATATGACGCTATTCATTAATTAAAGTCTAGAATAACTCATGACATCAATTAAATTCTTAACATGATTGATGTGTTACAAATTCAAAACCGAAAGTTTAATTTGATTAAATTATCACCTAAAAATATCTCATCTCAACTTTCTTTTTTTTTCTTTTTTTTGAAAGGTTTTTTTTTTTTTTTTTTTTTTTTTTTTTTTTTTTTTTTTTTTTTTTTTTTTTTTTTTTTTTTTTTTTTTTTTTTTTTTTTTTTTTTTTTTTTTTTTTTTTTTTTTTTTTTTTTTTTTTTTTTTTTTTTTTTTTTTTTTTTTTTTTTTTTTTTTTTTTTTTTTTTTTTTTTTTTTTTTTTTTTTTTTTTTTTTTTTTTTTTTTTTTTTTTTTTTTTTTTTTTTTTTTTTTTTTTTTTTTTTTTTTTTTTTTTTTTTTTTTTTTTTTTTTTTTTTTTTTTTTTTTTTTTTTTTTTTTTTTTTTTTTTTTTTTTTTTTTTTTTTTTTTTTTTTTTTTTTTTTTTTTTTTTTTTTTTTTTTTTTTTTTTTTTTTTTTTTTTTTTTTTTTTTTTTTTTTTTTTTTTTTTTTTTTTTTTTTTTTTTTTTTTTTTTTTTTTTTTTTTTTTTTTTTTTTTTTTTTTTTTTTTTTTTTTTTTTTTTTTTTTTTTTTTTTTTTTTTTTTTTTTTTTTTTTTTTTTTTTTTTTTTTTTTTTTTTTTTTTTTTTTTTTTTTTTTTTTTTTTTTTTTTTTTTTTTTTTTTTTTTTTTTTTTTTTTTTTTTTTTTTTTTTTTTTTTTTTTTTTTTTTTTTTTTTTTTTTTTTTTTTTTTTTTTTTTTTTTTTTTTTTTTTTTTTTTTTTTTTTTTTTTTTTTTTTTTTTTTTTTTTTTTTTTTTTTTTTTTTTTTTTTTTTTTTTTTTTTTTTTTTTTTTTTTTTTTTTTTTTTTTTTTTTTTTTTTTTTTTTTTTTTTTTTTTTTTTTTTTTTTTTTTTTTTTTTTTTTTTTTTTTTTTTTTTTTTTTTTTTTTTTTTTTTTTTTTTTTTTTTTTTTTTTTTTTTTTTTTTTTTTTTTTTTTTTTTTTTTTTTTTTTTTTTTTTTTTTTTTTTTTTTTTTTTTTTTTTTTTTTTTTTTTTTTTTTTTTTTTTTTTTTTTTTTTTTTTTTTTTTTTTTTTTTTTTTTTTTTTTTTTTTTTTTTTTTTTTTTTTTTTTTTTTTTTTTTTTTTTTTTTTTTTTTTTTTTTTTTTTTTTTTTTTTTTTTTTTTTTTTTTTTTTTTTTTTTTTTTTTTTTTTTTTTTTTTTTTTTTTTTTTTTTTTTTTTTTTTTTTTTTTTTTTTTTTTTTTTTTTTTTTTTTTTTTTTTTTTTTTTTTTTTTTTTTTTTTTTTTTTTTTTTTTTTTTTTTTTTTTTTTTTTTTTTTTTTTTTTTTTTTTTTTTTTTTTTTTTTTTTTTTTTTTTTTTTTTTTTTTTTTTTTTTTCTAATGTTATGATTTCAATATAATTGTAAATTTGTAATACTAGCAACTTGCTAGCTTTTCATTATTAACAAAATTTTAATGTTCAAAAAAAAAATGTTTATCAATTATCGTATCAACAGCCATGATTCGGACCTACGAGTTTTCGGTTTTCAATTGGGCTTAGCCCGGGACTAGACCCAAACCCGGTTTTATAAAATATAGGGACGTGGACTGGACCGGTGCTTAACAGGTAGAGCAGGTTCAGGCTTTATCATAACAAACTTTCAAGGAATGTGTTACATACATTCAATGCATCTATTTGACTAAAGGTAAATTCTATGATGGATTAATTTATGCAAGGGACAAATAGCAGTAGTAGCTCTTAAATATTTTAAGAAATACAATATCAATCAGATCCCTAACAGCCAGATGATGCATCTGATACTGCAAAACTAATAACTTTGGAATTAAAAGGCTCTCAGCAAAGGTGTATTCTTTCTCACTATTTCAAGAGAGAGAGAAGAGGAGGGGGGGGGGGGGGGGGGGGGGGGGGGGGGGGGGGGGGGGGGGGGGGGGGGGGGGGGGGGGGGGGGGGGGGGGGGGGGGGGGGGGGGGGGGGGGGGGGGGGGGGGGGGGGGGGGGGGGGGGGGGGGGGGGGGGGGGGGGGGGGGGGGGGGGGGGGGGGGGGGGGGGGGGGGGGGGGGGGGGGGGGGGGGGGGGGGGGGGGGGGGGGGGGGGGGGGGGGGGGGGGGGGGGGGGGGGGGGGGGGGGGGGGGGGGGGGGGGGGGGGGGGGGGGGGGGGGGGGGGGGGGGGGGGGGGGGGGGGGGGGGGGGGGGGGGGGGGGGGGGGGGGGGGGGGGGGGGGGGGGGGGGGGGGGGGGGGGGGGGGGGGGGGGGGGGGGGGGGGGGGGGGGGGGGGGGGGGGGGGGGGGGGGGGGGGGGGGGGGGGGGGGGGGGGGGGGGGGGGGGGGGGGGGGGGGGGGGGGGGGGGGGGGGGGGGGGGGGGGGGGGGGGGGGGGGGGGGGGGGGGGGG
>CM067167.1:66904191-66956691 GCA_034093135.1 Erigeron breviscapus
GAACGTACATCAACCCAAAACATAGACATCATCTACATCAAACCGTATAATTAGAAAGTCCAAAAATGTACATATTTACACACTTATATAAAAAGAAAACCACATGAGTACATTTGCCAAATCACCATAGAAACCACTCTAGTGTTGCTGACATTTTATTAAATGGGGAATCGCTAACCTTTATGATATCTTCTTCACTGTTGCAATTGCCTATAATATAGCTAAAAGTTTGAGAATCTGGTTTGACATTTAAAGCATCCATTTCTTTTAGAACCTTCAGACCTTTATGGAAGTTCTTCTGCATGTAAAAACATAAATAGTTATCAACAAAAGAGCAAGTGATACATGCAAAATCTAGCAAGAACTAATAGCATGGATGCCATGTGATGCTAACTTGCCTACAATATAAACCAAAATTCATCACATGCAAATATGCTGTATGATATGATTACACCTGAAGTGAGGGACTTTCATGAACTATTTACATGTTTGTCCAACTATGAGTAGGTAGCAATTTCAACCCATTCATAAGAAAACGGGTTGATGGGGGCTGATATGATTTCGTAACGGATCAAACAAAATACAAAAACGGCTATAATGCTAGTATATGTTAAAGAAGTCAGTATTCACTTAACATGCATTTAATGCTTAAAGTGTCCTACATTTGTTTTGCAAAATATAGTTATTAGACTCGTATTTCATTCAGTTGATATCTGAAAACAAAGAAATAAAAACAGAGAAAAATATTGTCGCTGAAGTGGTGAAGGAGTAAACGAGTCAACAAAATTAACGAGCAACTAGTGATTTGAGCACAAGCTTGCTAAAATTCAATCTTAAGTTGAACAAAAATTACTGATCAATTAGCTTCATAGAGCCGGGCTTAAAAATAATAGTAGTTCGCTCGTCCCATTCAAAAACTCCTTTAACACTTCTACTCAAACGATCTGATGAAACTTAACAAGCCTAGACACAGTGTGTTTTATGAGCCCTGTAATAAGTTTACTTGTAATCATAGATGCGCCTATCTGACCTCGAGCTTTGAGTTACATCCCTAGGTGGGTGCCCCAACCAAAAATGACCCGTTTTACAAACATATACTATAATTAACTGTTCTGACACACACATTAGATTTACCTGTTTTAACCCAAAACCATTTTCACACGTTACCTATTCTCCAAACTTCCCACCTGTAATTATTACATACATATAATGGATGAAATTACCTGTCGAAAGTAGCCACCCATTATAGCATTGTACATGTTAGCAGTAGGCTTTTTGTTCAATTTCTTCAGATCTTTCATCACGCCATATGCTCCGTCAAACTGCAAATGAGATGCAAGATGTAAACATATTTCATACCAAAATACTTGAAATTCAACATGAGAAATACATCAGCTGCAAGAAAAATTACTTACATCTTTTAATTTCACACACAGGCTTGTCATAATCCTGATGGTCTCTACGTCCATTCGTATATTATGATCATCTATCATGGATTTAATGCGATAGACCTACCATCCAAGACCATAAAATTAGAGCTATTAGCATTACTGATTGTGAAATAATATAAATCATCAACTCAACAAGAAAAAGGAGCCCTAACAACATACCATATTATAATCGCAACTAGTATAACATGACGTAAGTAAGGAATTGACCGTGATGGTCGGCACATTTAAGCCAGCCTTAAGCATAGAATCAACTAAATCAATTGCCAAATGTACCTGTCTCGGTTAAGAGGAAAATAAACTATCAGAAATTTCAAGTGACCAATAGTATAAAAAGAGCATTTGTTTGCATCGAAGAGACAATGACGACACTGATGATAATTTAATACTTATTTATTTAGAGATGAAGAAAATGGATATATGAATACAGAAAAAGAGGGACAGAAAAGTCAAAGATTTTTCTCACCTCCAGTGACTCGCAACACGTTTTAACAAGCTTCTCATAAGCTGATGATGACGGAATCTTTAGTTCTGCTTGCAAACTTTTAAACTTCAAAACAATGTCTTCAACCTTCAAATCAAGACATCATGTCATTAGTCATCAACAACAGCACTAAATTGACAAAAGTTCATTACAATCGAGCATGAAATGTTTATCACAATGACACATGATAAACTCTCATGGGAAGTGATGACATCATGACATCACTTTATACTCTTGAACGAACTTCTTTTTCCATGACATGGTCTACCAAAATGAATGTTCCCTATAGTGTAAATAAATGCAACTATAATAATGTATGATGCCATCACAGCATAATAGATTAATAGCAACCATGATCATAAGATTTAGGTGGTTGAATTAAAGAGTCAACATAAAGTCCATACCCTATATCTTTCTATTAGATACCCACTTAAGAATTTATTATTTGTTTCACTATTAGCATCCAAGAACTAATAACCAAATGGTTTTTAGATGGGTAAAGCAGTTCATGATAAATATCATTTGATTCGCAAAACTTAGCATTAACTTTCCTTTTAATTTGAAGATGTATACAATGAACAACTATAACTACTTGGGGATAAAAATGAACCAATACTTCTAGGCTTTACATGCATGAACTCATAATCCCTTGACCTTTATACACAAAAGAAAGGAGGCGTTGTCATAAAGATTCAAACTCCTCAAAGGGTTCATAGCCATGAAGATTATTAAAAAAATAAATAACCAAAATGACAACAAACTTGTAAAAACGCATTGATAAAAAGGATCATTTCACTAGTTTATATAGTATTAAAAAACATAGACAAAGCTTTCAAGCAGATAAATACAAGCTCAAAATCAAAGGTCTCAACATAATTAGCACATCAAAGAAAATTTCAGTAAAAAGAGAATTCAAGTCAACTATTCTATGTGAACTACGGTATTTACAACATCAAGTCAACAAAAACATATTTCAGCAAAAAAGATAACTCGCAATTCTGGACTTAGTAATAGTATAACAGCTAAATACAAGACAGGTACTGACCTGTATGTTTGGTAAGCTTACTGCATAACTGTAAATCAAATCTAATAGATATTCCCTTGCATCCTCTGTATCAAACAAAAATGCCAAAGAAAGAACTAAGAAGGGTATATATCATAGTCACATAAATCGCTAGACGGGCCAACGATCTGGGAGTTTGTACCAAATCACGGTAGGGTAGCTCCTGGAACGGTCAGGAAACAATCTTAGATGCCAGATACTATATACTTCCTGATCGTAAATGTCAATTTCTATATTTTAGTGCAGAATTCGGTTCACAAGTAAAATAAGTTACCTTCAGCTTTGAGTTCCAGTACAAATTTCTTTGCATAGGACTCCAATAAAAGCCTTCCCAACCATTCAAAAATCCTTTCATTATTCTCTTTTGTGGAAACTTTCTTTATATCTATTTTTTCTAGAAGCATCGACACCTCATCTTGTCGGCCCGCTTCACACAAGGCTATCAAATAGCTTTCTGCAAAATCAACTCCAACATTGCCAATAAGGTTCCTACTATGAGCATTTATGCATATTTATAATCCATATAGGTCCTTCAAGTATTATAAATATACCTAACAGATCATATATTATGTGATATAACAATAAATTCTATTCCAGAACTCCGATGTATGAACTTTGAGTACAAACTATTTTTGTAGATCAGAACTGACTAGAATACTTAAAGAACATATAGCTTTTAATCTGTTGTGTGCCAAAAGTTCAAACACAAACTCTTTATTGGATTATAAATTATAACTATTTGATTTACATTGGAAGATATAACTGTGTTTTCTCCCATAAAGAATATCTGCTCTAGATCTATGCCCAGTGACGCATGCACGTATTTGAGATCTTATTGCCAGTACGGGCAACCAAGAAAACAGATTTTGCATTTGAAACAATGAACAACAATATTTGGATCCGGATATTAAAAGTCAACATAGCTGGTATTTAAAAAAACATGAAGAAGTTCTTGGATGTTGAATACAAACCAGGGAAGTAGGACTCGTCGCTGTCATTACTGATTAAAGTTTTTATCTTCTCTTCATCACCAACCTGTATCCATAGAAGCATCTCGTAGTACGCCAGTCTAGAAAGAGACTCCGGATTATCCTTCCTAATGTTTTTACAGAAGAAGTGAAATTCTTCAACCATACCCATGTCAATGATAAACATAAGAAAGGGACCATAAGTAACTTCCTCGATTTTAAGACCACGCTCCCTAATAGCTTCAAAAACCATATAGGCCCTATGGAACTCTTCTAAAGCTAAATCCTCGTCATCTGCTTTCCTAGCCTTCTCTATGCAAACTTCTATCATGGCATTAAAATCCTTAACACCTGTTTCACAGTTCAATTTACCAAAAAGTTGTATAGTACAATTGGCGCCTAGTTTGTGTGTACACATTCTAACCAGCTTCCCATAACGATTTTCCTGCGTAGAAGTGAAGGTCCAACTTTGCTTCCTCAACCGGGTAACTTCTTTGCGACGTATCGATGCAATGCTAGTTTTTGGTATTCGTGACCATTGATCATCTAAATCCGAATCCAACGTTCTAATTGGTAGCTCATCAACTCTCTCATCTGATTCGGATAGAGCAATTGTATGTTCTGCAGTTCAACTATAATAAGTACGAAAAAAGCCAAATATCAACATGACTTAAATGAACCTTAACAAGTTCAGCATTGCTAGCCATATTACGAAATTCATGAAGGGTTCCATAAGAATCACAAAGTTTTTTCCCTAAACCATTAATAGTAAAAAAGAAAAATTGTTTATCTTAATTCAACATTGCTATTTTCATACAACAGTACAACAGTCCACAGCATACAGTTACCAAATAATACATACCGCTCAATACACGCGCGAGGTCCTTCTCAAGAGCTCTCGGATCTGTTTCACAGTACAGATACATCAAAAACTTCACATTTTCAATTTATAAAAATCCTATAACTGAAAATTATTAAATATATATAATATTGATTCTTATGAGAACACTAAAAAAAAAAATACAAAATGTCATATAACCGATTTTGAAACAATGTCATATAACTTCGTGGCAATAATATTATAGATATAGATATATGTATATATATATATATATATGATTATGATGATGATTACGTTTCTTTACGGGAGCTTTGATGCTGCATTCAACTGCTAATGCACTCAGAGGTTTAATGTTAACAGATGATTTTCCTTTATTTTTCTTTGATTTATTCGATTTAGTCGACTTTGAGGGTTTTAAACCGACGGCAACGGGGCTGGTGTTGGTTCCTTGGAGATAGTTTTTTAGGGTTACGCCTTTTGTTCCGGCGGGAGCGGCGTTGGATTGTTGGAGATAGTTTTTTTGTGTTACGACTTGTGTTGCGGCGGCGGCGGCGACGGTGGTGGAGCGGCTGGTTGCGACGGAATTTAACAGCTTTGTTGTGAGGATTTTAACCTTGCTGGACATTTCTCACCGCCCATATACTGCTCTGCAACTGCCCAATTCCAATTGCAATTGCAATTGCAAATGCACAAAATGTGAATTGTGATTATTATAATTTTATTATTATTGTTTCATTTTTAACACGTTTCTTATAAAACATGGATTTTCGAGCAAAATTCTTTTTACAAACTTTAGAAGCATATGTCTCGTCGTGGAATTATATTCCCGGTTTCGTTGTATATACAAGCTAATACAAAGGCAATGTTTATAAAATCGAATTTTTGGAACCGGATCAAGCAATCCAAAAACTCTGGTTCGGGGTTGGGTTTTCAATTTTACTTTTACCATTGATTTATTGTTACGACTAAACGAAGCTAGTTAATAGTATTAAAATCGATTAGAAATTGATACAAAATAGTTAAGTAAATATAAATTTTAAAGTTTACAAACAACAAAATATATTAAAGTATACAATAAAAAATAGCTTATAAAGAAAAATCAAAACTGGTTAAAACATGGAAAAAAAAACTTTCACAAACCAAAAGGAAAAAAAAAACGGTTGGTCCAAACCGAAATACGATTCGAAGCCAAAATCGGACGGTGGAACCCGGCAATAAAAAGGTCCGTTCAACCGGATATTTAAAACATTGCAATTGAGGGAGTTATTATTATATTTTGGAAAATAGTTGGAAACGATAATGGTTCTTAAAAGACTAGACGTATTAAGATTATTAATTTCATAATAAAAACCTAATCTATTCAGAAAAAAAATAATAGATGCATGAATGATAAAAGAAACCATAGAATGTAAAATCAGTTTTATAGATGTGGGCCAAAATAATCCTTGCAAGTTCTAAGACATGTCATTAATCTTAATTTAATATGGACTAATAAAACACAATAAATTAAGGTGAGGTTTTAATCTATCAATATTGACTTAAAGTCGAGTCAATAACCATAACCAATGTGAAGTATATATTATCATTAAAGAGCTAAAATTTTGGAACTGTTCAAGGTTGTTTGGTTAATTGTATTAGAAATAGAAATAGAAATGTGTGGATAACTTCTTGACTCAACACACATTTAACATTTTGTTAACTATGTAATTGGAGTGAACATGTCAAGGTTTAGGTTGTTGTGGGTTGGGAGGTATGAAGTGTATGTCTGTATAACTCAAAGTGTGTCTGGGGCCAAAATAACGGGGGTTGTTTCCCCTTGTGGAGGTCTCGTCGGTGAGCGTGGTGAAGGCGCAAATCCTTTTGGAGGGTTCGGGGCAACGATTTTACCAAGCTAGTTAATAAGGAGTAATTGAGTGATAGAATCTTTTACTACTCAGTAATATATGCATGCTCTTATCAATAAGTCGTTGCTATGACCTATAAGTCTATAACCACTATCCTTATCCGATCCCATTATCATATAATATGTGATGGAGACATATTGGGACAGACAAAAAAACACACACATTCATATTCTCTTTTGAAGCATGGTTATTGATTATGGAAGTCAAAACAATAAGATAACAAGATATTTGCCCCAATACAAAATTTATGATACCCAAGTGTAACACCCCGACAAGGTGGAATCACGAGGGTTACATACTAAGCACAGCACGACATGGAAATTAAGTAGAGACAAATCTAAATGCATTAGAAGGATTGGAAATCCATACAATTCAATCAATTACAAATACCGGAAATCATACAAAAATGCATAAGGAGCACGACCATCAAACGTTTACAAAAGAGAGTACAAAAGATGGCATATGATCCTAAGCATAACCCATAAGCGGGGAACTATGAATCACGGATCCAAGAATAGTCCAAGTTCAATCCTAGCATGTAAATAATCAAGCAATCATCCAATACGCCTTTGGTTAACCTGTTCACCTGAAAAGTGTACTAAAACGTGTCAACATAAAGTTGGTGAGTTCGTAGGTTTTTGTAATAAAATCAAGTGTCGGGATATCAACCGTTATCGATAAGTGAGGATTAGAATACCTAATCACGTCAAAGTCAATACAATAAACGTCACGTCACAATAATCGTCAATATATAAATAAACGTCATAATATGGGCTCAAAACCCTTATCCCGAGTATGATCATGCCGGGTGTGGATTCGTCAATCCACCGTCACGTCAATACATAATAAATATATAATATACGTCATACGTCATAAGTATAACATTGTCATAAAGTGGCCATGATCATACCGGGTGTGGATTCGTCAATCCACCGTCACGTCAATACATAAATATGGTATACGTCTTTCGTCACATATAAACGTCAAGTAACACATATCACAAGCAAACAATTAGATAACTAACGTCTCATCTCATATCATAAACAATTATATCAACCGACAAGCGTTTAAACGACAAGTACACTTTCCACCCCAAAATAGAATAAACGTAGGGGCTACGAAACTCACCTTGATCGGCAAAAGAGAAGTTTATAATCAAATAATATCGTCCAACGAACGTCACACGTGTCCACCTATCAATATGTATACACGTTTTACATTACAAGTGTTTACTTGACATTTTATAATGATTTATAACTTTAGACGACCCTTAGGTCTCAAATCAACGCAAATTGGGTCGAGTTTTAAGTATTTAACGAATTACTAACATCCGGAAGTCCTTAAAGTTGAGGACTTATCGTTAGTTTTTAAGTATTTAACGAATTACTAACGTCCGGAAGTCCTTAAAGTTGACGACTTATCGTTAGTTTTTAAGTCTTGTATTAAAATGCAAATATGTATTTATATATATGTATTCATATTTTTGTTACTATGGACCATCTCCTTCGCAGGCCTACCCTAAATGAGTCCCCAATACATTAGACGAAGAGTGTGAGTCCAAAAGAAGGTTGGAATGGGCCCTCGTAGTGAGGAACGGAAGCTGGACACAAAACAGAAAAAGATGCAATCGGCACCACCGTAAGCTACGGTGGTTCTGGCGTAAAGTACGGTGGTCAGAAGCTTAACTAGCGTAATGGACGCCATTTCAGGCGTAACCTACGGCAGGCCTCGTTCAACATGTCACATTTAATTAAATACGACCATCTAGTCTCGTTCAACATGTCACACGTCATTAAATCGTCAAATAACGTTCCACGTAAATTGACTAACTAAACTAGTTAATCATTGACACACTTAATTCACGAGTCAAGCATATGGAAATAAATATTGCAATTTAGCCACGTTTAAACACGTCAAAATACAAGTCAAGTAAGTCAAAATTGACAAATGTTACATCATTCCCCCGTTAAAGGAATTTCGTCCCGAAATTCAAATCTAACTAGATTCGGTAAATAAATGGGGATACTTGGCTTTCATAGAGTCCTCACGTTCCCAAGTAAATTCGGGTCCACGTCTAGCTCGCCATCTCACTTTAACGAGTGTATACCAAGTGTTTTTAAGCTTCCTAGTTTCCCGGTCTAGAATTTCTATTGGCTCTTCTACAAACTTCAACGTTTTATCGACACGAATTTCTTCAAGAGGCACGTGAAGTGTTGGATCGGCCAAACACTTCCTAAGATTACAAACATGGAAAACGTTATGAACTCCACTCAAATTTTGAGGAAGTTCCAATCAGTACGCTACCGGGCCAATTCGTTCAAGGATTTTAAACGGGCCAATATATCTCGGGCCCAACTTGCCACGTTTCACAAATCGAACCATGCCTTTCCACGGGGATACTTTAAGCAACACATAATCACCGACTTCAAACTCAAGAGGCCGTCGCCTAACGTTTGCATACTTCAATTGCCTTTCCCGGGCTACTCTCAACTTTTCTTTAATTTGTGAGATCACTTTAGTCGTTTCAATGACAATTTCGGGCCCAATGAGTTGGCTTTCACCAACTTCCGCCCAAGCTAAAGGTGATCTACAATCTCTCCCATACAAAGCTTTAAACGGAGCCATTTGGATACTAGCATGGTAGCTATTATTATAGGAGAATTCGACTAACGGTAAATGTGCATCCCAATTGCCACCAAAATCGATGGCACAAGCTCGTAACATATCTTCAAGCGTTTGAATCGTCCTTTGTTAGGTCCAGATTTACTGGACTCGCTCCAGACTCGACTACTGGAGCCTTACTGAAGATCTGTCCAGAAACGTGTTCTACTGGACCTACTCCAGACTTGGAATCTGGAGTCCTTCTGAAGATTTGTCCAGAAATAATGGAAGACCAGTGAGCAAATACTTGTATAGGAAATCTGGAGTATTCTCCATATTAGCTCACTGGACTTCACCCCAGTCCAGATCTACTCTACTGAAGACGTTCTCACTGAAGTCAAAGACTGAAGTCAGAATAAAGAAGACTGACAAATGGCGAAGTCCACTGGAAGTCTTACCAGATCTGTACACTGGAGGATTGTCAGTGTTCTAGACCTTACAAGTCTGAACACTGATATCGAGGAATTGACTTTTACCTTTACACACTTTCCAAAGAACAATCCACTTGTTCTTTACCAAAGTTTATGCGTGTAAAGGTGGTTGGTTAAAAGAATAAAATCATATCGATATGACTTTATTCTTGTACCATTAACCAATGCATTTAATGTTCTTGTCGGATCATTAAATGCATGCAACCATATTTGTACGGCACAGAATTCACTGGTGAATTTTGTTGCCTATAAATACAAAGTCATTTCTTTGAGAAAATACTTTTAAGCATACATTTTGCATTAGAGTGAATTTGTTTAAATACTCTCGATCTTAAACTGGGATACTTCACAACTTTAAGTATCTCGATCCAAAAGAGTTATTTGACAAATATAGATCATTTGTAATTCATAGGTTGTTAGGATACATACTTATTTGTATTATCTTGATTCCGCACAACCTTGTATTTTATTTAACATCATAAATAAAATACACCATTGAAAAATACATAATGTTCCACTTTACTTGTTTATTGCTTTAAGTCTTGTATTACTTTGTTTATATATTCTTGTATTTATTTACAAGTAATACTAGTCCATTCTAGTGATTATTAGACTTGTTGTATTTTACACTTCTAGGTTAACCATCGTATTTCAGGGACTCACATCCTTTCGCTTTGACCATCGGTTTGAGGGTGGAACGTCGTACTCATGTTGAGTTGAGTACCCATTGCTTTTTGGAACGCCTTCCAAAACTTTGAAGTAAATCGGGCATCCCGATCGGTTATGATGGAAATCGGCACTCCATGTTTGGATATCACTTCTTTGATGTACAAGCGTGCCATGGTGTCAAATTTATCATCTTCCCGGATGGCTAAGAAGTGAGCCGACTTAGTCAACCGGTCAATTATCACCCAAATGGTGTCCCGACCACGACTCGTTCTAGGTAACTTCGTGATGAAGTCCATGGCAATATCTTCCCATTTCCACTTCAGCGTCGCCGGTTGAACTAGCAAACCGGGTGGTTTCTTGTGGTCGGCTTTTACTTGCAGACACGTGATGCATTCACTAACGTATCTAGCAATGTCTTTCTTCATTCTCGGCCACCAATACAAGTCTCTCAAGCCAAAATACATCTTGTCGGAACCCGGATGAACCGAATAGGCTGACTTATGAGCTTCATTCATCAACTTCAACCGCCACCCGCCAAGAACGGGAATCCACAATCGTTAAACAAAGTACAAACCGTCATCATTCTTTCTATCAAATTGTTCTTCTAAGCCGTGTAATGCTTCATTGATGAAGTTTTCCGGCCTAGTTGCCAACCTTTGTGCTTCAATGATGGAGTCACGAACACTCCTTTGCACGACAAGGCTCATAGCTTTAATTCGTCTTGGCTTTATACGTTCCTTTCGGCTCAAGGCATCGGTTACTACATTTGATTTACCCGGGTGATACCGGATAACACAATCATAATCACTAAAGAGCTCAAGCCATCTTCGTTGCCTCATATTCAATTCACTTTGGTCAAAAATGTGTTGAAGGCTCTTGTGATCGGTATAGATCACACTCTTGGTGCCATACAAGTAATACCTCCAACATTTCAAAGCAAATACGACCGCTCCCAACTCCAAGTCATGAGTCGGGTAATTCTTCTCATGTACCTTCAATTGCCTCAATGCATAAGCAATCACTTTACCCCGTTGCATTAAGACACATCCCAACCCTTGCCCGAACGCATCACAATACACAACGAAATCATCGGCTCCATCGGGCAAGCTTAAAATGGGTGCATCGCACAACTTGTCCTTTAACAATTGAAATGCTTGTTCTTGCTTTTCGCCCCAATCAAACCTTCTTTCCCGTTGAGTCAACAAGGTCAAAGGTTGGGCGATCTTGGAAAAGTTTTCAATGAACCGTCTATAGTAACCCGCCAAACCAAGGAATTGGCGAATCTCGGTTGGCGTTTCGGGTCGTATCCAATTCTTCACCGCTTCAATCTTACTTGGATCCACGTGGATTCCTTCCTTGCTCACCACGTGACCAAGAAAGTGGACCTCTTCAAGCCAAAATTCACATTTGGAGAATTTGGCATACAATTTCTCTTCCCGAGGCAACTCTAAGACTTTCTTCAAGTGTTCGGCGTGATCTTCTTTAGTCTTGGAGTAGATAAATATGTCATCAATGAAAACAATGACAAACTCATCCAAGTAGGGCTGACACACCCGGTTCATCAAATCCATGAACACCGCCGGTGCATTGGTCAACCCAAATGGCATAACCGTGAATTCAAAATGCCCATAACGTGTACGAAAGGTCGTCTTGGGAATATCATCTTCATGAACACGTAATTGGTGGTAACCCAACCGCAAATGAGTTGATCAAACAAGTCGTCAATTCTTGGGAGGGGATAACGATTCTTCACCGTGAGTTTGTTTAATTCTCGATAATCGATGCACATTCGGAATGAACCGTCTTTCTTTTTGACAAAGAGAACCGGTGCACCCCACGGTGATTGACTAGGGCGAATAAAACCCTTTTCTTGAAGTTCTTTGAGTTGGGCGGCCAACTCTTGCATTTCGGTGATGGCTAGGCGATAAGGTGCCTTAGCCACGGGAGTAGCATTTGGGACAAGATCAATACAAAAATCAAGTTCACGAGATGGAGGCAAACCCGGTAGGTCATCCGGGAATACATCCATGAATCTATTAACCACAGGCACGGCTTTTATTTCGACTTTTGTGACGTTGACATTATATATTTTTCCTTCCCACGGCTCGGTCGTCTCGCCTTGAACCACCAACTCTTCACCATTTTCTAACGGAATTCTCACTACTCGACTACCACAATCTATAACCGCGTTCATTGCCGACATCCAATCCATTCCCACAATTACATCAAAACTACCGATATCGAAAGGAATCAAATCTATAAGGAATGGGTAGTCACATAACTCTAAGGTACAATCACGAACCACTTGATCAATTTTTGTTAACCCACCGTTTACCATTTCAAGTTCAAAGTAATACGACAAAGGACTAAGGCTAGCATCAATCAACGGTATGAAATCATTGGAGACAAGACTAAAATCGGCCCCGGAATCAAATAATACGGTAGCATATTGGTTGTTGAGGAGAAATGTACCTGCAACGACATTAGGATCGACACGAGCCTCGGCCGCATTCACGGCAAAAGCTCTTCCACGGGGAGCAAGTTGTTGTTGTGGAGCTTGATGTTGTTGTTGGCCTTGATTTCCCCGATTTTGATTTGGACCGGCAATTTGCAATTGGTTAGGATGCACGGTCACTTGAACTTGTTGGCCAATGAGATTAGGACACCGCTTACGGTAGTGATCTTGGCTACCACATTCATAACAAGTACCCGGTGCCATTGGGGGACGTCTCATATTGAGGGGAGCAACATTCAAAGGAGCAACACGACCGTTAGTAGGACAAAATTTTGAAGTGTGACCCGGTTGTTTACAATGGAAGCAAGCATCACACCTTACATTAGCCCAATGGTGACGGTTACACCTAGGGCACAAAGGACTAGCCCCGGCATAACCACCTTTCGGGGGCTCAACATGTGGCACAACCGCCGCATACACCTTACCACCACGATTATGACGCTTGTAATCACGCCTTTCATCCTTCTTGGTGCCGCTTGACTCGGCCACATCTTTTCACTTGACTTCATTCTTGCCTAGTTCACCACCTTTCACAAGATCCATGGTGACACTAGCGGTTCGGGTAATGGCCTCATTGATGGTTAGTGGCATGGTGGGATGAGAGACAAGCACTCTCACTTTATGAGGCAAACCGACAACATACTTCTCCACCTTCTTATCTTCGGGTCTTACAAGATGAGGGATGAGTCTAGAAAGTTGATTGAACCGACGGGTATAACCCACATGATCGGCTCCTTTCATGGAGAGGCTTGTGAATTCTTCTTGTAGGTTCCTCATCTCATACGGTGGACAAGCTTGAAGCTTTCCCAAGGTATGGAATTTGCAAGATCAATCCCCAAATTATCCACCTCCACATTCCACCACTCTAGAGGATCACCTCCTAGCATGCCGGTGGCGTGAGAAACCCTTTGGTCTTGAGTACACCCACTCCTAGGAATAACGGCTTCAATCTTCTCTAGCCACTCCAAACAACCGGTGGCTCCACCTTCTCCCTTCCATTCCGGAGCTCCACAAGCCTTAAAATCTTTGAAGATGCAACCTTGGCGGTAGGCATTATCATTTCTTTGTTGGACATAAGCACCATTCACATTCACATCCTCATTTTCATTCTCATTTTCAACATGAACCGCTTCATCCTCCGGTTCCTCTTGTTCATTGTTAGCTTCCATGGCCGCCGAGATTCGGGCCACGAGATCCGGCATGATATCATTTAAAGCTTGAGTGATAACCTCGGTTGATACCCGATGATTTGCACCACCCCGGCCTCCTCGACCTCCTCTACCACCATGACCACCTCTACCACCACGACCACCTCTACCACCACGTCCACCTACAACTTCTTCTTGATCACCTTGGTCACGACGATTTCTCACAACGCTCCTTGGTCTAACCATTGTCCTGGGCACACGTGTTAGATTAGCAAGTTAGTTCTCACGATTCACACACACAAGTTATCCAAAATCATTCGTCACATAACAAGCATTTTATATCTAGGGTTTCCCTAGACCATCTAACATGCATATCTCTACGGGGATATTATCATGGCAATAATATAAGGCTTCATCAATCATACAATTCACAATCAATCAACACAATTCGCAAGTCAATTAACACAATTCACAAGTCAATTAACACAATTCACAAGTCAATTAACACAATATAAAAGGGGTCAAGTCTTGACAAGGCGGGTAAAGCATAGTCCGAATCTTAACTTCAACATTCAAAACATTAAAAGTGTTTGTATACAGGGTGTACCAGCGGCTAATCCTCCACACTGTTAATACATTGAATGGATATCGGGACTCGGTTCCGTTATGCCCTATAAGTATTGGTCGGGTATTTATGCAGGGTGTACCAGCGGCTAACCCTTCACCTAACCAACACTCATCAAACATACCGGGTTACCTACTATACTTTATCCACAATGTGCAATCCACGAGGTCATTAACTTTATATGACATAGGGTAACCATAGATTTGTTGATCAGGCGCCTCTAGGGTTACCGAGTGTCATATTCCATTAATGCCATCATTTCACTTTGCTAGGGTCAAATAATCTATTAATTCACAAGAATATACGTCAACGTCAATTCGACAAGCGTCACGTCACAATAATCGTCAATATATAAATAAACGTCACGTCAATTCGACAAGCCATGGTGATATCCCGACACAATCACATACGTCAATCAAGTCATCACATAATCAATCAAGTCACAAGTCATGAGAAACCTACGAACTCCGTTTTAAACAAGTTTTATGCGTCATACAATTCACGTTGCACATAAAATTTCCTATCATGCATGCTAATATGAAATGTGGGTGCAATGGCTATAGGCTAGGTCAATCCACCTAATTCTCTACAACCACGGCTCTGATACCATTCTGTAACACCCCTACAAGGCGGAATCACGAGGGTTACATACTAAGCACAGCACGACATGGAAATTAAGTAGAGACAAGTCTAAATGCATTAGAAGGATTGGAAATCCATACAATTCAATCAATTACAAATACCAGAAATCATACAAAAATGCATAAGGAGCACGACCATCAAACGTTTACAAAAGAGAGTACAAAAGATGGCATATGATCCTAAGCATAACCCATAAGCGGGGAACTATGAATCACGGATCCAAGAATAGTCCAAGTTCAATCCTAGCATGTAAATAATCAAGCAATCATCCAATACGCCTTTGGTTAACCTGTTCACCTGAAAAGTGTACTAAAACGTGTCAACATAAAGTTGGTGAGTTCGTAGGTTTTTGTAATAAAATCAAGTGTCGGGATATCAACCGTTATCGATAAGTGAGGATTAGAATACCTAATCACGTCAAAGTCAATACAATAAACGTCACGTCACAATAATCGTCAATATATAAATAAACGTCATAATATGGGCTCAAAACCCTTATCCCGAGTATGATCATGCCGGGTGTGGATTCGTCAATCCACCGTCACGTCAATACATAATAATATATAATATACGTCATATGTCATAAGTATAACATGTCATAAAGTGGCCATGATCATACTGGGTGTGGATTCGTCAATCCACCGTCACGTCAATACATAAATATAGTATACGTCTTTCGTCACATATAAACGTCAAGTAACACGTATCACAAGCAAATAATTAGATAACTAACGTCTCATCTCATATCATAAACAATTGTATCAACCGTCAAACGTTTAAACGAGTACACTTTCCACCTCAAAATAGAATAAACGTAGGGGCTACGAAACTCACCTTGATCGGCAAAAGAGAAGTTTATAATCAAATAATATCGTCCAACGAACGTCACACGTGTCCACCTATCAATATATATACACGTTTTACATTACAATTGTTTACTTGACATTTTATAATGATTTATAACTTTAGACGACCCTTAGGTCTCAAATCAACGCAAATTGGGTCGAGTTTTAAGTATTTAACGAATTACTAACGTCCGGAAGTCCTTAAAGTTGACGATTTATCGTTAGTTTTTAAGTCTTGTTTTAAATGCAAATATGTATTTATATATATATATATATATATTCAAATATGCAAATATGTATTTATATATATGTATTCATATTTTTGTTACTATGGACCATCTCCTTCGCAGGCCTACCCTAAATGAGTCCCCAATACATTAGACGAAGAGTGTGAGTCCAAAAGAAGGTTGGAATGGGCCCTCGTAGTGAGGAACGGAAGCTGGACACAAAACAGAAAAAGATGCAATCGGCACCACCGTAAGCTACGGTGGTTCCGGCGTAAAGTACGGTGGTCAGAAGCTTAACCAGCGTAATGGACGCCATTTCAGGCGTAACCTACGGCAGGCCAGAACAGAAGGAGCGTAAAGGACGGTGGGTTTCACCGTAAGCTACGCCGGCTCCTAATTTCCAATTTTAGCGTCTCAAGTTCCAAAACCCAACGTAAACAGAGGAGGATTAGCGTAAGGCTCATTTTGAGGTTCCAAAAGGGCATAACCTACGCCAATATAGGCGTATCCTACGGCGGTTCAAGAGCAAAAAATCTGGGCAACTCAAAGAAGATGACACAGTTGACTTTTTGAGTCAACTTTGACCCACGAACAACAAACCTTAATTGACACCCAAATCCGACTTGTAGGCTTCATAAACTCGTTTTTAGTCCTTGTTAAACATATATGGATGTAAACAAACGTACCCCACTTCATAAATTCGATTCAAATCATCAAATTCGTGGTTCATTTGTTTTTGACTTTATTTATTTGCTTAAAACCCTAATTTTTAGTTCTTGTGGGATTTAAATCCGAATTTTGTACATAAATTGTTTATATTAGATAAATAACATAATTTCAAACATAACCTAACCTAAGAACTCGATCCATATCACCAATTGGGTATAAAACCCGGTTTTTGACCCGTTTACCCATTTGAAACCCTAAATTGACCTCTAATCCGATTTTGACTTAGAAAGTGACTCAAGAATGTTTGTATATGATTAAAACATGTTTATAAACATAAAATGATGATATTGAGACAAGTTTGCTTACCAAAATCCTTCCAACAAACTCTAAATCCGAATTTTAGCTATAAACCAAGCTTCCTTGCACTTTGACTTTCTAAATTTGGAGATGATGATTACTTGATGATAATTATTATTATTCTAGTATTAATTTATCTTGAAACACATTTAATGAAGACAAGAATTTAGAGAGGAAGAGAGATAAGTTGGTGATGCATTTAGTGAGAGAGAGAAGAGAAGAGATGTGAGGTGATAATGAATGAATGGAGGAAGAGTGGGAGATTTTGGTTGGGGATAGGGTTGGGTCAAGATAGGTGGGATGGGTCATGGGTGGTGGGTTTGACCCACGGGTTGACCCATTCATATAACTAGTCAAATATCAATCGTCTCATGTCACATTTAATTAAATACGACCATCTAGTCTCGTTCAACATGTCACGGACATGCGTCATTAAATCGCCAAATAACGTTCCACATAAATTGACTAACTAAACTAGTTAATCATTGACACACTTAATTCACGAGTCAAGCATATGGAAATAAATATTGCAATTTAGCCACGTTTAAACACGTCAAAATACAAGTCAAGTAAGTCAAAATTGACAAATGTTACACCAAGCCATGTATAGGGTCGAATTATTGTATTTAGAAAGTGATATCACGCTTCATATTATTATGCAGTCATTAAAATATGACCAGTTTATACAGTTTTTGCAATAAAATGTAGATATTGCTAACTACTCGTAGTATAATTTAGGCTTGTACGCAAAACTTGTCATTCTTTCACGTATATGAAATGACTTATTCAAGATTATTATAATATGAGCACATCAAACTCGATTCTATATTGTCGAGTACATGTAACTCACGGTCATGGCACATCAATTATGAATGATAGTGAAAGCAGAATGAAGGATATGAGATATTTTAACAATTAAAAAGTGGAAAAGATGAAAGAAGAAAGTATAACATATTAACAACAATAACTTTCTTTGCTTCTATCGTTGTCGCATCATCTACAGTATTACCATGACCCGAATACGGTCATGTGTTGGCCACGAATCTAAGAAAAAAAACACACACAAGTTAAAACACACCTAGTGTAGATGAGAGATGATAGCAAGACCCAAAAGTTACTGTTAATAAGGGTAGCAATCCATGAAAAAATTTGAAAGCAGAGGCTGGGATCCTTGCTAATCACTTGAAGCAAACCTTATAGGATATTTTAAGTTGAACCTCGAGCAGACTCCTGTTATTCGTCGTATGAAAGAATTAGCTAGGTAAAGAAAATCTATCTAGTACTTATAGGATAACTATAATTTGCTATTAAAAAATACAGTAAAAAATAGAGAAAATGAATCAACAAGATTAGTTTTTCAAATAAGTGATGCTTGTGTATATATGGAAATTGATAAGTTACTCTGCTGGCTTGGCTTGCACATTGGTGTAATTATCTCTTGTATGTGTTTGTGTGATAGTGGAAAAAAATCAAAATTGAGTTTTTGCCTTATCAATATAAATATATCTCATCTAACAATTAGGCAATTGCGAACATACCTTCTGGAGAAGGAGGACGACTCTGCGAACAGTCTCCTTTATATATTTGTTGATGGAGTCCATTGGCATTTCTTTTGGGTCTAGTTCATCCAATGACTTGATGCCGACGGCCCTAAGCTGTACGCCTAGCGTCACAAGTGAGCCATCACTATCACCACCCGTATTGCTACAACTACTGATACTGTTTTGGTGGCTGTTGGAGCTGATAGTGAACCCTGTTAAGGTATTAAAGGGAAGACACATAGGTAATCCACCATCATATTTCCTATGTTTAACCACAGACCATACCACTAACGATCCAGATCGGTTGACACTAGTCTCTTGGAGTATATTATGACCGCTCGACTTGTCAATCTGTTACAGATATCATATAATGTCAACATTGTCACAAAAGTTATCTGAAAGACATGTGGGTTGTATCGATCGTGCGTTTAGTCAACATACCTCATAAAGAGATATCTGGTTCCTGGGGTCATTGCCAGTTATGTAATCTCCCACCTTTGTTAGTCCCTTAGGCCTCCCAGCCAAATCACACTGTTAAAATTAAACCAAATTAAATTAACATGGAGTACTATACGTACCATTATCAATTCTGTGTGTGTGTTTGAGAATGTTTAGTATAGAGTACCTCATGACGTCTACGTTCATCTGCAAGGATTTCAAAGACAAACTCTAGAGACTGACGTAGACGAAGGGTGGTAGCTGCTACTATGACCATTTCTTTCGGATCATCATAGCAGGGAGACCTACGGAGAGTTGCATAAATCTTCGAGGACCGGGGACCAGAAACAAATGACCACCTCAATGTTATGACTACGAGGACTGATAATCTGACAGAAGGCATTGACCATCCTTTGTCCTAACTCCATCATATATCTATTCTCGTAATCATACAGATCCCCTGCCCATGAATTGATAATTAATTACTCGTATTATATATGCAAATCAACACTTTATTAGTCATCTACGATAATAAGAACAAGAATATATTGAACGTACCTTTAGGAAGTTCTGATAATTCTGGAGCGAAAGTATCAATCTGTATCTCGTAAGATTTTCTTTCACATGATCGTTCAAGGTATGCGGCCCATCGTTCAGCTCCAAATGCAAAGCCTATATGGCCCAGAAGATTGTAAAACTTGCGTTCTACAAATCTTTGTTTAATTTTGAAATGCTCCACCCATATGACCTGTTCAAGTCAACATAAAGGGCATGAAGGGACCTGTTCAAATCAATATATTGTGCAATGTGTTTACGGATTACGTTTATACAGGGTAGGTGGTTGTAAATGTTTGCACTTCTAAAAAAACAAAACTAAGCTACATTTTTAAAACCTTAGATAATCCCTCGGATGTTCCTTGTATCCAACATCCGGATGGATAACTGATATGACTTAATATACACATATTTCCCACATAGTATTTGGACGTTTTATACCTGTTTTATGGTCGTTTTGTATGCATTTGTGTGCTTTATGGTATGCTTTAGTTCTTTCAGGTTATAGCAGGTATAATAGAAGAAAACCGGGTAAGTGATGCTAAGAAGGTCCGAATATGCCTACCGAAGAGTTTGAGGAAACGAAGAAAACAAGCTTGAAGCACTTCTGGAGGCTGGTCCCATCGTGACTTTTGTGGTCCCATCGCAACGGGGAGGCAGTTAACACAAAGAAGTCATGGATTATAGATGGTCCCATCAGGACCAATTTTGGTCCCGTCGCAATTGTAGGTCGACCAGCAAGCAATTTTCTCTAAACCTATAAATACCAAGTGCAAATAAACCCTAGGGGATATCTTATTCATTCCAGCCATTTTTAAGAGTTTTTAGAGGGGTTTTTCATCTGGAGAAACATCTTGGAGGATCAAGAACACGATTGGATCATTCTCGTTATTTGCTTCCATTTATTTGTATTCGGTAACGATGAATTCTTCTATTTTGATTTGTTATTCTTATTTCAATATGAGTAGCTAATCACTTTATCATCCATCTTGATAAAGTGAGACAATATGTAAGGATTGCACTATTTTATTAATTCAAAGTTGATTTCAATTATCATTGTGTCAAGATCTTGATGATATAATTCTTTATTAATTATCCTTATGATGTTGATGATATATATGTTCTTCGTTAGTGGTACTAGTTGAACATATGTGTGATTTCGATTAATTATCTTTAATAAATTGTCACTAGTTCATGGTATGATAGTGAACGTC
Organism: Erigeron breviscapus; assembly: GCA_034093135.1. NCBI lineage: Eukaryota > Viridiplantae > Streptophyta > Magnoliopsida > Asterales > Asteraceae > Erigeron > Erigeron breviscapus. Next base: position 66,925,437 of record CM067167.1, read on the forward strand.
ATTTTGATAAAAGGAATTATTTTGTCAACGTGTTGAATAACGGTTGGTGGTACCACGTTGTCTCCACATAGATACAATTGGTAATTTGATAGTCAAACAAACTAGTTGGTTAGGGAAATTGTTTTAAGCATTGGTGGTACCGGCTTTTACAAAGGAATTGATTAATTAGGTGACTGAAATGATTTTACAAACGTTGGTGGTACCACGTTGTCTCCACATAGATACAATTGGTAATTTGATAGTCAAACAAACTAGTTGGTTAGGGAAATTGTTTTAAGCATTGGTGGTACCGGCTTTTACAAAGGAACTGATTAATTAGGTGATTGAAATGATTTTACAAACGTTGGTGGTACCAGTTTGTGTCTTTGTTCTGTCACGATTATCTTTGTCAACTTAATTGAATTTGAACTTCATTTATGTGCAATCTGAACGTGTTGTGAAGCGGATTCAAGATGGATGCCTTTTAATATTATTGTCATAAAAATCATTTTTACTTTCGTCTTCCGACGAACCCTGCCCCGGTAACACCGGATTTAATTTATTTACTTTTACCTTTTGCAAAGTGACAATTCGGTCACAAACCCTTTTTACTTGAACTACTTAATTTGAGCAACTGTTTTTACTTTAGTCCTTGTGATCGACCTCGGATTTACCAGGTTTACTATACTGCATGCGATCAGGTTCACTGCCTGTGAGTGTGTTGTAGTCAGTCTTTTGGTAGTTTCGTGTTTATAAATTTTATTACTCGATTTCACACATCAAGTTTTTGGCGCCGTTGCCGGGGACTTTTGTTTAGTAGTTGTTTAATTTTGTAGTTCGATCCTTTCTTGTATTCATTTACGAGAAAGTTACTTGCTTTCTTAGGTTAGCGTAATTTAGTGTTAATTTTTTTTTATTTAGTTCTAGTACATTTTATTATTTAATTTTTCTTTTCCATTTGTGCTTTTCACGGGGTGTGCTAGTGTTTGTTTTGTAGTATTAGCGTCACCTGTTGGAATATAATTAGTTTAAGACTTGAGGGGTTTAAAGTGTCATTAGGACAAAGAGGAAAAGAGACGTCTGTTCAAGGAAAAGGGCCAACTGTTTTGGGCCTCACACAAACAGACAGACGCGACTATACAAAAGGACATGGCGCTTGTGAATCAACACAACACTTCAGGGATAACTGCCATATTAGACTAGTATAAATAGAAGTAGATCTCATTCGGTTTATTATCCAACCGTGTAACAAAATTTATAGTTATTGTAAACATATATTCTATTCAATATAATTGTGTGATTCAATTGTACACTTTGTTCTTCAATTCGATAATCATACCTGGGCATCAGTGGCATCAGAGCGAAGGTTAAGATTCAGGCTTGAAGAATCGTTGCAGATTGGATCAACAGGATCAGCGAGTGATCGAGATTTTCTGTTCGAGAAGAACCGAAACAGAGTCGGTGATTTTTGTGAAGAAAATCATTTGAAGAGGCTGTTTGTTTGTGATAAACAAACCACCAGAAACTTGTTATAGAAAGGATCGAGTGAGTCGATCAAAACAAACGGAAGAATCGAGTGAGTCGATTACAAAGAACGAGGAAAACAGGGGCGGTTTTCCATTCGGGTATATAAGAAAGAACAAGGTCAGCGGTTTCTAAAAGAAGAAGACGAGTGGATTGATTGATTGTGATAATCGGACAACGACAAAATAAAAGGGAGATTCATTGTTGTTGTGCGAACAAAAGAGAGAATAAAACAATTTCTTTGGTGACTTACAAAGGAATAACAAAGGGCAGGTTCTATTGCTTTCAAGTTGGGAAGAAGATTCTACGCATACTTTAGAAAAATAAAAACAAGAAGGAAATTAAATATACAGGTTTTATCCTATTAAACTCCTGTCTTTTAATTTCAACAAGTATATCTATTAGAAGAATAGATTGACAAGTTAGTTTTTAATTGTGTTAGAATCATTTAGAAACTACTGTGGTTAGACGAAAGCGATTAAGTTCGACTATTGGAATTAGGAAAATTCATATTAGATTTTAAGTTTTAAGGAAAAAACTTAGAAATATGGCGGGTTCAAGCAGCAACAATAATGCACTTGGGGGATCATTGGCACATTTTCAATGTCCGGTTTTAAATTCTACAAATTACCCCGTTTGGGCTATTCGTTTCAAAACTATTTTAGAAGCAAACGGTATATGGGAAATTATAGAACCAAACACTGAAACTGATGTGAAGAAAAACAAGGCCGCGATGGCGTATATATTTCAAGCGTTGTCAGAAGATCTAGTTTTACAAGTTGCAAGTTGTAAGACCGCAAAAGAAGTGTGGGATGCACTTAAGACAAGATATGTTGGAGAAGATCGAGTGCAAAAGGCAAGATTGCAAACACTCAAATCGGAGTTTGAGATGTTGCAAATGAAAGAGGAAGAGACAATTGATGCATTTATCGCGAAGATAAATGGGATTGTCACTAAGGCAACGAATTTGGGTTCAACATTTGATCAACCAAGTCTAGTACGAAAACTTTTGAATTCCGTACCAGATAGGTTTATACAAATTGTTGCATCCATCGAGCAACACTGCGATCTTGACAAAATGACGCTAGATGATGCGATAGGAAGATTGAAGGCTTTCGAGGAGAGAACAAAGTTTAAGAAAAATAAAGAAAGCAACAGTCAAAACAAGTTATTGTTGACACGTCACAACAATAATTTTAATTAAGGATGGCGTTTTGGGAAACATGGACAAGATTCGTCGAGAGGACGAGGCAGAGGGAAATATAAAGGCGAAGGACACAACTCAGAAGATTCGGAAGGAAACGACAACAAACCGCGAAGGAATGTTGATAAGTCGCAAATAGATTGCTACAAGTGTGGAAAATAGGACAAAGAGGAAAAGAGACGTATGTTCAAGGAAAAGGGCCAGCTGTTTTGGGCCTCACACAAACAGACAGACGCGACTATACAAAAGTACATGGCGCTTGTGAATCAACACAACACTTCAGGGATAACTGCCATATTAGACTAGTATAAATAGAAGTAGATCTCATTCGGTTTATTATCCAACCGTGTAACAAAATTTACAGTGATTGTAAACATATATTCTATTCAATATAATTGTGTGATTCAATTGTACACTTTGTTCTTCAATTCGATAATCATACCTGGGCATCATCACCAATGGCCGATCAAGACTATGAGTTGGAAGGAGAGTATCCAGACGAGATTCGGTACTTTAAGCAGTTACCAAACGAAATTTGGTATGAAGCATGGTTGAGGATTAGAGACGTAGTTGATAAGTTAAGCACGAACAACATTTTTGTTTGTGAACTTGTTACGTTTTATTTGAGTGGGCTAGATAACGAATCCTACGATATTCTAAGCGAGGAATTCTTAGGGATGAATACGGATGGGGTATTTGATTATTTGGAAGAATTTATTCAATCTGAGGAATTGGTGTATGTGCCCAAAAATAATGCAATGTTGCAAGAAGTGTATGAGACTTCATAAGAGAACGAAACAACGGAAGCTTATGATCTCTTGGAAAATGAATCTCCTACCCAACCTCCTGAAATCCAAAAATATCCAGAGATACAGGATTCCATTCAAATCCTGAACACTGATGCAATGGAGGAACCACATGTGTCTCTTCCGCAATCTGAATTTGGTGAAGTAATAATGGAAGAGTTAAGCTTTAAAGAAGAATTTATGGAACGGGGCGATGGTGTGAGTAAGATAGTAGCACAAGAGCCAAAATCCCATTTACAACCTTTCATTGGAGTTGACTCGAAAGAAGATGATTATCAGTTCACTCATTCGGAACCAAATGAACTACCACTTATTAGCAATGCGCCAGTGATTGAAGTTATTGATTTGGAGATTTGTTCCTCCTTCCTTGGTAAGGTATGTGATGTTTCTTATGATGATACAAATGTTGCTAACTATATCTTGCAGGATTTGGATGATGAAGTCATAATCGACTTGGATGAGGAGTTGGTAACTGGTCCAACAAAGAGGATTGAGCTTGAACACACCATAATGGATGAATTACAGAAAGTTCAAGCATGTATTAAATTGGTGAGCAGAAAGAGGAAGCTAGAGGAAGCATCGACTACTTTCCTCATTGATAAGTGCTTAATTGTCTCTAAAAAGAGATGTGTTTACACTTCAGGTAACCCAGTATTGTTTGATCATAATAAATGGATGAATTGGGTAGAATTCATGGATTTAAAAATGGATGTGATAGATTATGTGAATGGAGATTTTAAAAAGGTGGATTTTAATGAATGAGTAATGATAAAAGTTAAGTTCACAAAATTTTCACCCTACTCGTGTAGGCCACCAGACTTTTGTGTAGGTGATGTTGATGATTGGATTCTGACAAAGGTGAAAGGTAATTGTTTTTCACCATTTAAGGGTAGACCGCCCAACACTTTAAGTGTGGGGGTGTCAGAGACCCCACCATGGTAATTATTCGGGGTAGGAGTCTAGCTAACGACTCGTAAATAAATTAAGCGCTTCTCGGGAGGCAACCCGTGTCTTCTATTTTGTTATTTATATTTTAATTTTGCATTTTTCTTTTTGTGTGTGTTTTTGAATAAACTCTTGATGATGGTTGGGGTTATGCTATTTGATTGGTATTCCTGTTATGCGTTAATCATGTGTTCATGTTGAATAGCAAGTTTTGTCATATGCATATGCTGGCAGTAAGTTCAGCGCAATATTCTTGTTGGCATCATTCAAGCATGGAACACCCGTCATACCCGGCAAGTTTTTCTTGTTCTTGATTTTACTTTTTGTTTACTTTTCCCTATTTCCCATAGTTTTCCTTAGTTCATTGGACATTGAGGGCATTGTCCAACTCAATTGTGGGGGGTGGTAAATAGGAAAAAGTCGGGTATTTTAGAGGATTTTTAAACTTTTGCATGTTTGTCCTTGTAGTTAATTGTTTTTGTCACCTAATTATAGATTTTAATGAGCAATTTGACTACACCCTTGGTACATAGTTTAATTGGTGGAATCCCTTCTGGATTAATAACATGACTAGCACGCTTATAGCACCAAAACACCAAATTTGTGAGATTCTTGATTCATTTCTAGATATGCTAGGTGTTTACGGGTTTGGATTAATTAGCCTTGTAAATTTGTCCCTCTCGTAGGCTTTTGAATTTATTCAAGAGTAAGGGTTCTATTTAGAACTCTGAACTATGATGTGCAAGTTTGAGGTTAGTTTTTCCATTTCCGGGTTACTTTCATTTGCTATGAGTGTGCCGGTGATTGCGTTGATTCTAGAACTTGTCCTGGTTGATCGTTCCGTGTTTTCTAGATGAGGAAGAGGTAAATTTAGGATTAAAACCTTTGTTCTTGTATGTTCACCTCTTGTTTCATAAAAATTTGTTATGTGCATGTTTTGTTAATGTGCTTAGTAGCTAACTACACTGTTTAGTGAACCACCTGTTAAAACCCTTTGGTTGCACTCATTTTTAGTGCAAGAAACAATAGAAAACATGTTGTCATTAGCCTGTTCTTTGTTATTGAATCCACCTTAAATATACACCTTTCCTAGCCATACCGATAGTCGAAGTCCTGGTGGGTCATTGGTTGCCTATGCTAGTGGATGGTTTGGGGTTGTCCTATTGTGTCGGGTTGGGATATTCTCGGTTACTGAGGATAGATTGATTTCGTCATGATTTTTGGATAAAGTCTGGATTGTTCATTTTAGCATTTTATTACATGATTTGTCACTGTTTCGATATTACTTAGAGAATACCAATTAGTCAGAGTAAAAGTAGCTCACAAAAAAAAAAGAATAAAAGAATTGAAAAACAGAAAAAGAAAAAAAAATAGAAAAAAAAATGAAAAAGAGCTTGGGCTGTCAGTTGGTATTTCTCATTTTTGGTCAAATCATTTTTGTAAGTTGGTTCATCAATAACACCAACAAAAGCTTCATTATTTCTTCAATTTATCGAGTTGAGTTGGTACATCTTTATAACCAACAAAAGGATTATAATGTTATATTCTTCAGTTATCATATTTGGGTTGGCAAGTTCGTTTAAGCCAACATGGTTAGTCTTGGTTGATTGAGTTGTTTGATGTCATACACCACAATGGTGTCGGTTTTAATCGTTCTATTGGGGTATTGTCGGGACAACTTTTCGGGTTTTGGACCGTTGGCAACTAATGACATGGGATTTATGGATTAGACTATTATGTGAAAACTTTGTTAAATGTTGTGTTATTTCCTTTTAACACCAATTGTTATCCAAAATTTCCATACCCTTTTAAATACCCTTTTTAGCCGCTGAATACATTACAACCCTTAAAAGACCTCTTCTGATAGACGTCCTGGTGCTTGCGCCATGATGGGGCAGGAACGATTCTAGTACAAGCCTATTGTAAAAGATTATGCATCACGACTAGGCCTTGAGTGATTATTCAAATATTCAACCCCAAAAGTAAGTTAGTTGGAGTAGGATAGATGATATATCATTGATTCGATTGTTCAGTGCTTAGTCATGTTATTGGGGCTTGTGTATCAATCAAGTATTGTCAAACTTAACGTTCCAGTTTTCATTTAAGATTAAAACTGCTTAACCATCTCTTTTCATTTTCATGTATGGTTTAGCTTCTTTTTGATTACTGACATGTTATTCCCATGTATGTGCCAAGGTAATTAAAGTTTTGAAGTTTGGAATTGCTTGAGGACAAGCAAAGCTTAAGTGTGGGGGGATTTGATATGACTTAATATACACATATTTCCCACATAGTATTTGGACGTTTTATACCTGTTTTATGGTCGTTTTGTATGCATTTGTGTGCTTTATGGTATGCTTTAGTTCTTTCAGGTTATAGCAGGTATAATAGAAGAAAACCGGGTAAGTGATGCTAAGAAGGTCCGAATATGCCTACCGAAGAGTTTGAGGAAACGAAGAAAACAAGCTTGAAGCACTTCTGGAGGCTGGTCCCATCGTGACTTTTGTGGTCCCATGGCAATGGGGAGGCAGTCAACACAAAGAAGTCATGGATTATAGATGGTCCCATCAGGACCAATTTTGGTCCCGTCGCAATTGTAGGTCGGCCAGCAAGCAATTTTCTCTAAACCTATAAATACCAAGTGCAAATAAACCCTAGGGGATATCTTATTCATTCCAGCCATTTTTAAGAGTTTTTAGAGGGGTTTTTCATCTGGAGAAACATCTTGGAGGATCAAGAACATGATTGGATCATTCTCGTTATTTGCTTCCATTTATTTGTATTCGGTAACGATGAATTCTTTTATTTTGATTTGTTATTCTATATTTCAATATGAGTAGCTAATCACTTTATCATCCATCTTGATGAAGTGAGACAATATGTAAGGATTGCACTATTTTATTAATTCAAAGTTAATTTCTATTATCATTGTGTCGAGATCTCGATGATATAATTCTTTATTAATTATCCTTATGATGTTGATGATATATATGTTCTTCGTTAGTGGTACTAGTTGAACATATGTGTGATTTCGATTAATTATCTTTAATAAATTGTCACTAGTTCATGGTATGATAGTGAACGTCATTTTGATAAAAGGAATTATTTTGTCAATGTGTTGAATAACGGTTGGTGGTACCACGTTGTCTCCACATAGATACAATTGGTAATTTGATAGTCAAACAAACTAGTTGGTTAGGGAAATTGTTTTAAGCATTGGTGGTACCGGCTTTTACAAAGGAACTGATTAATTAGGTGACTGAAATGATTTTACAAACGTTGGTGGTACCAGTTTGTGTCTTTGTTCTGTCACGATTATCTTTGTCAACTTAATTGAATTTGAACTTCATTTATGTGTAATCTGAACGTGTTGTGAAGCGGATTCAAGATGGATGCCTTTTAATATTATTGTCATAAAAATCATTTTTACTTTCGTCTACTGACGAACCCTGCCCCGGTAACACCGGATTTAATTTATTTACTTTTACCTTTTGCAAAGTGACAATTCGGTCACAAAATCCCCTTTCTACTTGAACTACTTAATTTGAGCAACTGTTTTTACTTTAGTCCTTGTGATCGACCTCGGATTTACCAGGTTTACTATACTGCATGCGATCAGGTTCACTGCTTGTGAGTGTGTTGTAGTCAGTCTTTTGGTAGTTTCGTGTTTATAAATTTTATTACTCGATTTCACACATCAATAACCAACATTCCCAGAAGCATCAATTGGAATGTCTGCGACTACCCAAGTCGATTGATCGATTTGTTTACAAGTTCTAAGAAAAGCAAACCTCCTTTTGGAAATAATTGGTGTAGTTGCTTGCAACTCTGTGTATATCTGCATGTAATCAAGACAATATATACAAGCGACTATAAATCTAAGCAAATACGAGTATATATAAAAAGGATTACATTTAAGAAAGAAGAAAAAAAGTTAATGGATGTGAAATATATACAAGTTGCAAAGAGCTATCTGGGTTATCCAAGGATGATCCATTGATCAAGACTCGGATTGTTATCTCTTCCAACACTATGGATGGAAATAGTTCACACCATTTATTCTGAAAAAAATAAAAATTGTAAGAATGAAGATAGTATTTATCCGTAAATCAACATAGAAGTTTAAGATGTACTAATTAAGTAATTATTGAATTTGGGTAGATGAGTTACTACGTACAACGGTGAGATCATGGGCCAGTCGCATTGGTTCCATGTTGACAACAGCAGAAGCCCTTAATCCTTCGGTCCATAAAGAAGAAGAAGAATAGTTGGTATAATTTGGCCTGGGGAAGGTTTGTTGATAATGTTGTTCGTCAAGAATGTCCCTCCCGTCAATAGGAGACTTGGTCCATAGAATTCCATTGTTGTCGTTAGCAATAATGCACAATTCTTGAACAGCAGAGCTCGCAATGCGGGAATGGTCTATATACCTAGTCTTCTCCTCCTCCTCAGCCTCCTCTTGTTGTTGTGGTAGTTTTAATCCAAGAGAAGCAACCCTGGGGTCGATAGCCTCCAACGGAGCAACAACACGACCAATCAACTCAAGTTCGAAATCCCTCATAAGTTTTTTACGACTACAAAGATACTCTTCCTGTATATAAACCCCACATTGATCAACATCAACCAATTAATATATGGGAAGTGATAATCGTACCATATTTTTTGATGCATTTACCACACTGTACATGTTTTATAGCATACCGTTCAAGTATGTAATGCACCACAGTGGTAAATTAATCAAATTCTGTGGTAAGAATATCACTTCTCATAATATATACATACATACATAAATAAAACCACCTAGCTACTAGTAAGTAGTAACATAATATACAGTATATTCTATGCATTAAACATAGTACCAATTGTTCATGCGTAATTGGTTCCTGTTGTCCTGGGAATATTGGTTTATCAAAGAGGAACAGATGATACAGGTCTTCTTCCGTAATATTCAATGCGCCTTCTTTTTCATTCTCCAACAATAATTGTTGTGCTTTTTTCTCTACATGATCAGAAATCGTCGTCATGTTATCCAAGAAGAAGACAGTTACAGAGACGTATTTTTATTCTTTTTTGGGGGGAGGGGGTTTATTATGTCTCAGTTTTTTTAGAGCACGTAGTCTCTCTCGGCCGTCTGTCTATTTATACATATGGATGGATTGGATTATGATCTGATCCATTAATGATTCAATTTAAATGGATCATAATCCGATCCATAATCCAACATAGTGTATTGTGGTCCAATTTATATCCAAACAATCATAAACGGATCGATCCATTTTACTTTTAAATAATATTTTGATAAATTAATATAACATATGTATAGTAAATTAGATATGAAAAATAACATTAGTCAAATAACAAACTGTGTTCAGCTATCAATGAATATGCCCGATTGTAATAAACTAAAACTAAAAGTTGAACAACAAGTAAAAAAGACGCCACCAGGCCGGTCCGTACAGCGAGTCAATGAGGCGTTGACAATGGCGTCGGCTCATGACGCTGTAGGCATCACGACATCGTGGATTGTCGTAAATTGTCACACCCTGTTGTAGCGGAAATACAGGGTTAACAAAAAATTGCGTACTAATCAGAAGGTAAATATAGATTACATCCATTAATCCAAATACAAGTTTAATACAAGTATAATCGTTCAGATGTGGACCCCAATACACGGATACAAACTATCCTCAATTGGAAATGGGCCCACTGAATACGAGTTCAATAAATTGGACAGTCTAATACAATTAAAGCTAATAACATGAGAGTCCTCAAATGTCTGTTGCTAATCGTACGTCCAATGTCAAAAGAATGGCCCTATAATGCCATAGATGATCCAAGACTTACTGTTGGTTACCTGAAAAACATGAAATTTGAGAGGATCAACTATCGAAATAGTTGGTGAGTTTACAGTGTGTTTGACTAAAAGATCAGTCGTCATTGGGAGCACCCAATGACAATGTAGTTGTTTAAGACAAGACAGTCCAGACCGAAGTCCGACCATAATATATAAATGACAAGGCAGTCCAGACCGAAGTCCGACCATAATGTAATGACAGTCAGATACGAAAGCTGACAAGACTACCATTAAAATCTCATAATGGTAAAAACTACATAAGGGGGATCATTTTAGTTCGTCAAACACAAAGAACAGTTTAGTCAGCCGACAACATGGCAAGTCAAGACATATAGATCAATTTTCATAAGACATGTATACACATTTTCAAACAGCCGTCAACATGGCAAGACATAAGACAAATGATTTCATTTACCAAATCTCATGGCATAGACAAAGACAAATCATTTATAAAGTAGTCGTGTACACAGTACAAGCTTTTCAGGCCCAAAGTAAAAGGAAAGGGCGCCATAAACTCACCTTAGCGTTCTACGTGCTAAAAGGTGCAAAATGTAGCTCAAGAAGATCAACTGTCAATTCTCCAGGTTATCCACAACCTATGATTTGATTACCAATAGTGAGGATTAAAGCTCACACGACAAGTACCCTACGTACAACTACTTAGCTATAGACCCTAGAATGCCACGGCCAAGAATGTGATTTAATGTTCAATGTATATTTGACTCAAGTTACTAACGTCGTTGACATTGTCATTACAAAATGTCCATAATATACACCTTACTAGTTAATCTATATCATAACTCAAGTTTATCTTTTGTCACCAAATTTGGATGGAAAATCAAAGTGTTTAAATGTGTGTTTTAACAAGTTTGATACTCTTTTTATGATGATATAAGACTAGTAAATAAGTTTTGGATCATTAGAAGTCGACTGCTAATCAAACGGAAAAGTTACAAAAATTCCAGGAGGAGGACGGCTCTTGCTGATGAGGACGGCTCTTAACAAGGGCCGTGCTCTGAAAAAGGACGGCCTCTGTATAAGGCCGTGCTTTGGCACAAAGGTCGTGCTCTTGCTGTTCGTTAAAATGGGTTTTAACACTCAAATTTACTAGGCTAAGCTCAAAATCAATGTCCCAATCCTTAACATAACCTTCTATGAGTATAAACAAGCCTAGAAAACAACCTTAAACCAAAACCCACATCCAAAATCATAAGTTACCATTAATGAACTTTGAAGAACTCATTTTGCTTCCAAGTCTATCTAATTCGATTAACAAAACTGAAATCAAACTTGAAATGGAAATTTAATCAAATCAAAAGTTTATAGAAAAGTTAACTTACCAAAATTTGTGTTCTTGAAGGAAAATGATGAAGATGATGATGATAAACCCTAATTATTATAGTTATAAAACCTTAAATTCTTCCTTTGCCAAAATCAGATTCTTGATGGGGAAGAGATTGAGAGATTTGAGATTTTGAGTGATGTATGTGTGTTTTGTGTGGTGTGTTGTGTGTTTTGGTCGACCAGGAGAAAAGAAAAGGGGGAAAAGGGCCTTGGTGGTTCTTTTCCTGCCATAAGTCACAAAACCGGCCATGTGGCCTAAAATTGATATTTTTGGTACTTCTAATTTGGTAAAATGCTTGCGATTAAATACCGTTTGACCAAAAGGTTATAATTTAAAGTAAAGGTATTTTCCCTCGTCTCATTTTAGTTAAGACAAGCCAATAAAGTTTCGTCAAAGTGAACTTTATAATATTAAGTCTAGACTGTCTATTTATTTTGTACAAGACATAACCTTTAAATATTCATTTAAAGTTATTTTTAAGACTCGGCATTCGTCTAAATAGCTAATAGTCTACGTCATCAAGATACGTCTAATTTGACTAAGTCAAAAGTTCAAAAGTCTAATAATTTCCACGTCAAATGACTGTCTAATTGAGATTAAGACTAACCCGAGGTAAATAAATTACGAGTTGTCACAGCATCCCCGACTTCTTAGGATTTCGTCCCGAAATTAATTGTTGCTCAGTAAACAGATGAGGATAAGTCTTCATCATATAGTCTTCACGTTCCCAAGTCGAGTCAGGTCCATGTTTCGAGTTCCAACGAACTTTGACCAACTTGATACGACTACGTCTAAGTTGTTTGAGCTGTTGGTCTAGAATTTCAACAGGTTCCTCTACAAATTGAAGAGAGTCATTCACTTGCAGCTCTTCGACAGGTACGACTAAAGTTTCATCAGTCAGACATTTCTTAAGATTTGACACGTGAAACGTGTGATGAACATGTTCTAGCTCTTGGGGCAAATCGAGCTTATAAGCCACGGAACCAATTCTTTGAACAATCTCAAATGGTCCGATATAACGAGGACTAAGTTTTCCTCGCACGCCAAAACGCGCAGTGCCTTTCCAAGGCGACACTTTTAACATGACTTTGTCTCCCACTTGAAACTCAAGTGGTTTCCATCTACGGTCGGCATAGCTCTTTTGGCGATCTTGATCCGCCTTCAGCCGTGCTCTAATTTCAACAATTTGATCAGTAGTCTTCTGAACTAGTCCATATTTGTATAAACGACGTTCTCCAGCATCAAGCCAACAAACAGGCGATCTACATTTTCGTCCATACAAAGCCTCATAAGGAGCACATTTGATGCTAGTGTGGTAGCTGTTATTATATGAAAATTCAGCTAACGGCAAAAAGGTATCCCAACTACCCTTGAAGTCAATGACACATGCACGAAGCATGTCTTCCAACGTCTGAATGGTACGTTCACTTTGTCCGTCAGTCTGTGGATGGTAAGCCGTACTCAAATGCAATTGAGTGCCTAGGGCGTCTTGAAAATATCTCCATGACTGTGAAGTGAAACGACCATCTCGATCAGAGATAATAGACAAAGGGACGCCATGAAGTGATACGATCTTTTCAATATATAACTGAGACAACTTCTTTATCTTCCAATTCTCCCGTATTGGAATGAAATGAGCAGACTTCGTTAATCGATCGACAATGACCCAAACAGTATCGTATCCTTTCAGGGTTCGAGGTAACTTCATAATGAAGTCCATAGTAATCTGTTCCCATTTCCAGTCAGGAATTTGGGGTTGTTGGAGCAGCCCAGAAGGCTTTTGGTGCTCCGCCTTGACCATTGAACAATTTAGACACTTTGAGACATAAGTGGCGATATCTCTTTTCATACCAGGCCACCAATAAAAGTCCTTTAGTCCATGGTACATTTTGTCAGCACCAGGATGGATTGAATACTTAGATCGATGACTCTCGTTCATCAAGAGTTCTCTAAGTCCATTATACTTGGGAATTCACTCTGCCCTTGACATGTCGGATCCCATCACCATCCATTTCAAATAAACATTCAGCATTCCAAAATGCTTCTTTCTCGATACGCCCTGGTTGAGGGCCTCACTTTGATCATCCAAAACTCTATCTCTTAATGATGAGCCAAGATAAGAACTTGCTCTTGTTATTACAGATAGTGAAATCCTATCTTTTCTACTCAGCGCGTCAGCAACAACATTTGCTTTACCAGGATGATATTTGAGTTCACAATCATAATCACTGAGTAATTCTACCCATCGTCTTTGTCGCATATTCAGCATTTTCTGATCGAATATATGCTGAAGACTTTTGTGATCTGTGAATATCGTACACTTTGTACCATACAAGTAGTGCCTCCAAATCTTTAAGGCAAAAACAACTGCTCCGAGTTCAAGATCGTGGGTTGGATAATTCTTTTCGTGGATTTTGAGCTGTCTGGAAGCGTAAGCAATGACCTTACCTTCTTGCATAAGTACACATCCCATGCCCTGATGTGATGCGTCACAGTATACCACGAAGTTTTCAATTCCATTCGAAAATGCTAAAATAGGAGCATTACATAACTTATCTTTCAACGTTTGAAATGCCTTTTCTTGGGCATCCTGCCAAATAAATTCCTTAGTCTTTTGAGTCAACAACGTCAAAGGTTGAGCAACCTTTGAGAAGTTCTCGATAAATCTCCTATAATATCCAGCCAATCCAAGAAACTGGCGGATTTCTGTCGGAGTCTTAGGGGCTTCCCACTTCTTTATTGCTTCAATCTTAGATGGATCTACGTGGATTCCATCCATATTCACTACATGACCCAAGAAGTGTACTTCCCTAATCCAGAATTCACATTTTGAGAATTTTGCGTACAACTTTTGATCCTTGAGTAGTTGTAGAATGGTTCTCAGATGACTTTCATGCTCATCTTTATTTCTCGAGTATATCAGTATGTCATCAATGAATACAATGACAAACTTGTCAAGATATGGTCGACATACTCGATTCATTAAGTCCATAAACACAGCAGTTACATTGGTTAAACCAAGCGGCATAACCAAAAAAACTCATAATGTCCATAACGAGTTCTGAAAGCTGTTTTAGGAACGTCCGTCTCTTTGACTCTGAGTTGATGATACCCAGATCTGAGATCAATCTTGGAAAAGTGTGATGCACCTTCCAGTTGGTCAAACAAGTCGTCAATGCGAGGTAAAGGGTACCTGTTCTTGACAGTCAACTTGTTCAATTCTCTGTAATCAATACACATGCGCATAGAGCCGTCTTTCTTCTTGACAAATAGTATTGGAGCTCCCCACGGTGATGAACTTGGATGAATTAGTCCTTTAGATAACAACTCTTGAAGTTGTTCGGACAATTCTTGCATTTTTCTGACGGCGCAAGGCGATAGGGTGCATTGGCCACGGGTGCAGCTCCAGGGACCAAATCTATTCCAAACTCAACTGGTCTGTGAGGTGGAAGTCCCGTCAAATCTTCGGGAAATACCTCCAGAAAATCTTTAACTACTGGAATATCTTGAATGCCTTTACCCTTTGGTTTCCTTTCAACCACTAGTGCCAAGAAAGCAGGGTATTCTTTTTGTAAGTATCTATTCGCTTTTATCACCGACACCAAAATCAATTCCTTCCCTGACTTGTCTCCTTGCACTATCAACGTTTCGTCATTTGGAAGAGGTATTCTTACAACTTTCTCGTAACAACCAATATCAGCGCGAACTCTAGATAACCAGTCCATACCAACGATTACATCGAAACTTCCTAGTTCTATGGGAATCAGATCTATCTTAAAGGTTTTACCAGACAATGTTAAATTGCAATCTACCAAATGATCTCTAGCAACATACTTTTGACCGTTTGCATATTCGACGATATAAGTTTCTTTCATGGGGATAGCTACTATATTAAATCGAGACTTAAATTCTAAGGATATAAAGCTTTTATCAGCACCAGAGTCGAATAACACAAAGACATAATGATTATTGAGTATGAATGTACCTATCACAACGTTGGGATCACGTCGTGCATCAGCAGCATCCAAAGCAAACACTCGGCCTCTACCTTGACCTCCTTGATTCCTCCCCTGATTCCCAGCTTGATTATTCCCTGCATTGTTCCTCATTGGAACTATAGCATTGTTGTTCGGGGCTTGATTTAGTCTTGGACACGCTGGTCGGAAATGAGTTTCACTTCCACACTCGTAGCATTGATTAGGTACTTTCTCCCTACAGGACTTTGCTTGATGTCCCATCTTCTTACAACGGTAGCAAGCGGGACAATTCCCCATGTGACGAGTGCCACATATGTTACATCTTGTGTCTGCGCCGGGGTACCTCTTGATATCTTGTGGGACCACTGCAAAGTTTCTGGCAGCTTTAAACCTCTTGCCATTCCCACCATTTCCAAAACCACTACCAGAGGCTTGATCATTTCTTCGCTTGATCAGTTCAGTTCCAACAGAAGAACCAGTGGTTCTTTTCAAATCTATCACCATCCGATTGGTCGCACTAACTGTTGCTTGAAGAGTCAAGGGATTAAAAGCGGCTACCAACCTTCGGATATCAGGTGACAATCCATAACAGTATCTTTCAACTAACTTCTCCTCCGTATCCACCATACGAGGAACAAGTCTTGTCAGCTCATGAAAACGAGTAGTGTATTTCTCGTTGTCTAGCCCGACCATGTTATGATTCCAAAATTCGCCCTCCATTTTCTGTACTTCCTCCCGAGGACAGTACTTCTCCATCAACATCCTTTTAAAGTTTAACCAAGGGATGCTATTAGCCCGCTCTCGACCACGAGTCCTTATCTGTTCGTTCCACCATGATAGAGCGTGCTTTTGAAACTGAGAGGCAGCATATTCCACTTTGTTCTCTTCGGCACAACGGCTGATGTGAAGCACCACCTCTATGCTTTCTAGCCAATTGATTAGTCCAACTGGACCCTCGGTGCCATGAAACTCCTTTGGCTTACAATAAGTGAAGGTCTTAAAGTCACTCCCGTGCAGATGAACTCGAGGAATAACTTGTTCAGCAGTAGGTTCAACGTTGTTACTATTGTCAGCATGATGATTATTATTGGCGTTCATGCTTGTAGTGATCTGAGCGACTAAAGTAGGCATGGCGGCCAACAGTTGTTGTGTCACAAATGCTGCCATATTATTTTCCCCGCCAGCATGTGGGGTAGATCCAAGACCAGTGTTCACATTTGCAGCAGCAGTTTCTGGTTCTTGCTGGATCACAGGTTCTTCTTGTTCAGCTGTATTGGATTTAGGAGTTGATCGAGTAACTCTCTTGGGAGCAGCCTTCTTCTGGACCTTGCCTCGTGTCTTGGGAGCCATAAGTCTATGACATGAACAAAAATGTCATTTAGAGGTTTTCTCATAAGAACAACACAGAATGTAGCTTTTCAAGATGTAAGAGGATACCAAACACAGTTCACAATTTACCGACTTACTTGAACTCATTAACTAAACAAGACAAGAAATATAGAACGCTACATTTCTAGAATTGAAATGAGCAGGTAACGTAGTCTGAACAAGTATGTAAGCCAAAAGACAATCATATTTCATTAATACCCAAAATTTTACATAATCTGACTTGTACATTTCAAAACCTTGTGGGAACTACATCCACAAATCAAAATCATGTGGGAACAACATCCACGCTGATATACTACACAGTCAGGGCGATACGATCCGAAATACGTGGGAAATACATCCACCAAAAGACTACAACTCAAATACAAAGTATGAGTCGTTACAAGTTCTAGGCTTACAATACGTCACTACTACAGATTACAGCTTAAAAAGAACAATAAGTAGCAAAGCCACGACCAAGACCACCACGACTGGCAGTATCCAGATCATATTTCCAATGGCCTCCTTCCCTTCCTTAGCAACAATCATAGCCTCAGAAGCATGAGAATAAGCTCCAGTCAACGCTTGAGCTTGATTGTCAATAGCCTCCCTAGTACGGATGAGAGAGTTGCTCATCCTTGACATTTGTCGGAGATAGTATTCCGACCTATCAGTTGCATCAGCAACTGGCATCACTTCAGCAGCATTGGGATTGTAAACAGGCACTCTGGAGGGACCCGCAACATATGGATCGCCCAGAAGAAATGAAGGACCAAACACACGGTTGTCCTGAGCCGGTGCAGAAGGACCAGGAGCATTAGGGTCTCGAGGAGCATAAGGCAGATGAGCTCCCTCGGTAGTTCTCCTCTGATATGGAGCTACCGGTGACTGAGATGATTGAACATGAATAGATACATGTTCATTTCCAGATTCACTGGATGTTGATACTAGATTGATAGGACGAGATTCATTGCCCGAAGTCTCAAATGGTTCCTCTTCATAAGAGTTAGGAACACATGGGTAGGAATTAACTACCACAGGAATTGGAGGTGTACAAGGTACAACAGCATTAGAGCTAACTCCGTCCGACATGACCTATCTGAAAAGATAGTCAAAGAATCCATATAAGTCTGATGGATAAGACTATTCGAGTCAATCGAGTGAGACAGTACGCAACATTGAGTTTTAAAATAAATCTTTGTCTAGATTATACACATTCGATTTGGGTTTCTATTACCAACATATTTGAAATGCTTATATATAGGGTCACCCGCAGCCTTCCCACCACATTTAAATATGTTGTTAATATAATCCAAACTATCACGCATATAAACCTTATGCATACACATACGAGTTGAGTTTCTATTCCTAACATACCTTCAATGCTTATGTATAGGGTCACCCGCAGCCTTCCCACCACATTTACAGTATGTTGTGAATATAATTCAACTAATACGTATATACACAATTTAAGATATTTATTTCGAGCCTTATACTATTTCACATAATTGGGACGTAGTTGATCGGGTTACGTCTAATTATTAACTGTAAAGTCCCTAACACGAGATGGTTAACCCAGAAGTGTAAAATACAACAAGTCTAATAATCACTAGAATGGACTAGTATTACTTGAATATAAATGCAAGTATATAAACAAAGTAATACAAGACTAAAAGCAATAAACTAAAGGTGGAACACAATATAATATTTTCAAGTGTATTTTATTTATGATGTTAAATAAAATACAAGGTTGTGCGGAATCAAGATAATACAAATATGTAAGTATCCTAACAACCTATGAATTACAAATGATCTATATTTGCCAAATAACTCTTTTGGATCGACATACTTAAAGTTGTGAAGTATCCCTGTTTAAGATCGAGAGTATTTAGACAAATTCACCTTTAATGCTAAAAGTAATTTTCTCAAAGAAATGACTTTGTATTTATAGGCAAACAATTTCACTGGTGAAATTGTGCCGTACAAATATGGTTGCATGCATTTAATGAACCGACAAGATCATTAAATGCATTGGTTAAGGTACAAGGATAAAGTCACATCAATATGACTTTATTCTTTTAACCAACCACCTTTACACACGTAGATACTTTAGTAAAGAACAAGTGGAATGTTCTTTGGAAAGTGTGTAAAGGCAAAAGTCAATTCCTCGATATCAGTGTTCAGACTTGTAAGGTCTAGAACACTGACAATCCTCCAGTGTTCAGATCTGGTAAGACTTCCAGTGGACTCCGCCATTTGTCAGTCTTCTTTATTCTGACTTTATTCTTTGACTTCAGTGAGAACGTCTTCAGTAGAATAGATCTGGACTGGGGTGAAGTCCAGTGAGCTAATCTGGAGGATGTCTCCAGATTTCCTATACAAGTATTTGCTCACTGGTCTTCCATTTTTTCTGAACAAATCTTCAGAGGGACTCCAGATTCCAAGTCTGGAGTAGGTCCAGTAAATATTATTTCTAGACAGATCTTCAGTAAGGCTCCAGTAGTCGAGTCTGGAGCGAGTCCAGTAAATCTAGACCTAATATTAACAAATAGTATAACTCTCGAGATAAGCATCCTAAACCTTAAAGACTTAGATTTCTTATTTGAAGCGACCATGGCTATAGATTGAGTTATTCACGAGGAATAACTCCGTATTCACTATAACCTTGTCTCTGATACCAATTTTTGTCACACCCCGTTGTAGCGGAAATACAGGGTTAACAAAAAATTGCGTACTAATCAGAAGGTAAATAGAGATTACATCCATTAATCCAAATACAAGTTTAATACAAGTATAATCGTTCAGATGTGGACCCCAATACACGGATACAAACTATCCTCAATTGGAAATGGGCCCACTGAATACGAGTTCAATAAATTGGACAGTCTAATACAATTAAAGCTAATAACATGAGAGTCCTCAAATGTCTGTTGCTAATCGTACGTCCAATGTCAAAAGAATGGCCCTATAATGCCATAGATGATGCAAGACTTACTGTTGGTTACCTGAAAAGCATGAAATTTGAGAGGATCAACTATCGAAATAGTTGGTGAGTCTACAGTGTGTTTGACTAAAAGATCAGTCGTCATTATAAAATGACAAGGCAGTCCAGACCGAAGTCCGACCATAATGTAATGACAGTCAGATACGAAAGCTGACAAGACTACCATTAAAATCTCATAATGGTAAAAACTACATAAGGGGGATCATTTTAGTTCGTCAAACACAAAGAACAGTTTAGTCAGCCGACAACATGGCAAGTCAAGACATATAGATCAATTTTCATAAGACATGTATACACATTTTCAAACAGACGTCAACATGGCAAGACATAAGACAAATGATTTCATTTACCAAATCTCATGGCATAGACAAAGACAAATCATTTATAAAGTAGTCGTGTATACAGTACATGCTTTTCAGGCCCGAAGTAAAAGGAAAGTCGCCATAAACTCACCTTAGCGTTCTACGTGCTAAAAGGTGCAAAATGTAGCTCAAGAAGATCAACTGTCAATTCTCCAGGTTATCCACAACCTATGATTTGATTACCAATAGTGAGGATTAAAGCTCACACGACAAGTACCCTACGTACAACTACTTAGTTTATCTTTTGTCACCAAATTTGGATGGAAAATCAAAGTGTTTAAATGTGTGTTTTAACAAGTTTGATACTCTTTTTATAATGATATAAGACTAGTAAATAAGTTTTGGATCATTAGAAGTCGACTGCTAATCAAACGGAAAAGTTACAAAAATTCCAGGAGGAGGACGACTCTTGCTGATGAGGACGGCTCTTAACAAGGGTCGTGCTCTGAAAAAGGACGACCTCTGTATAAGGCCGTCCTCTGGGCACAAAGGTCGTGCTCTGAAAAAGGACGACCTCTGTATAAGGCCGTGCTCTGGGCACAAAGGGTCGTGCTCTGAAAAAGGACGACCTCTGTATAAGGCCGTGCTCTGGGCACAAAGGGTCGTGCTCTGAAAAAGGACGACCTCTGTATAAGGCCGTGCTCTGGGCACAAAGGGTCGTGCTCTGAAAAAGGACGACCTCTGTATAAGGCCGTGCTCTGGGCACAAAGGGTCGTGCTCTGAAAAAGGACGACCTCTGTATAAGGCCGTGCTCTGGGCACAAAGGTCGTGCTCTGAAAAAGGACGACCTCTGTATAAGGCCGTGCTCTGGGCACAAAGGGTCGTGCTCTGAAAAAGGACGACCTCTGTATAAGGCCGTGCTCTGGGCACAAAGGGTCGTGCTCTGAAAAAGGACGACCTCTGTATAAGGCCGTGCTCTGGGCACAAAGGGTCGTGCTCTGAAAAAGGACGACCTCTGTATAAGGCCGTGCTCTGGGCACAAAGGGTCGTGCTCTGAAAAAGGACGACCTCTGTATAAGGCCGTGCTCTGGGCACAAAGGGTCGTGCTCTGAAAAAGGACGACCTCTGTATAAGGCCGTGCTCTGGGCACAAAGGGTCGTGCTCTGAAAAAGGACGACCTCTGTATAAGGCCGTGCTCTGGGCACAAAGGGTCGTGCTCTGAAAAAGGACGACCTCTGTATAAGGCCGTGCTCTGGGCACAAAGGGTCGTGCTCTGAAAAAGGACGACCTCTGTATAAGGCCGTGCTCTGGGCACAAAGGGTCGTGCTCTGAAAAAGGACGACCTCTGTATAAGGCCGTGCTCTGGGCACAAAGGTCGTGCTCTGAAAAAGGACGACCTCTGTATAAGGCCGTGCTCTGGGCACAAAGGGTCGTGCTCTGAAAAAGGACGACCTCTGTATAAGGCCGTGCTCTGGGCACAAAGGGTCGTGCTCTGAAAAAGGACGACCTCTGTATAAGGCCGTGCTCTGGGCACAAAGGGTCGTGCTCTGAAAAAGGACGACCTCTGTATAAGGCCGTGCTCTGGGCACAAAGGGTCGTGCTCTGAAAAAGGACGACCTCTGTATAAGGCCGTGCTCTGGGCACAAAGGGTCGTGCTCTGAAAAAGGACGACCTCTGTATAAGGCCGTGCTCTGGGCACAAAGGGTCGTGCTCTGAAAAAGGACGACCTCTGTATAAGGCCGTGCTCTGGGCACAAAGGGTCGTGCTCTGAAAAAGGACGACCTCTGTATAAGGCCGTGCTCTGGGCACAAAGGGTCGTGCTCTGAAAAAGGACGACCTCTGTATAAGGCCGTGCTCTGGGCACAAAGGTCGTGCTCTTGCTGTTCGTTAAAACGGGTTTTAACACTCAAATTTACTAGGCTAAGCTCAAAATCAATGTCCCAATCCTTAACATAACCTTCTATGAGTATAAACAAGCCTAGAAAACAACCTTAAACCAAAACCCACATCCAAAATCATAAGTTACCATTAATGAACTTTGAAGAACTCATTTTGCTTCCAAGTCTATCTAATTCGATTAACAAAACTGAAATCAAACTTGAAATGGAAATTTAATCAAATCAAAAGTTTATAGAAAAGTTAACTTACCAAAATTTGTGTTCTTGAAGGAAAATGATGAAGATGATGATGATAAACCCTAATTATTATAGTTATAAAACCTTAAATTCTTCCTTTGCCAAAATCAGATTCTTGATGGGGAAGAGATTGAGAGATTTGAGATTTTGAGTGATGTATGTGTGTTTTGTGTGGTGTGTTGTGTGTTTTGGTCGACCAGGAGAAAAGAAAAGGGGGAAAAGGGCCTTGGTGGTTCTTTTCCTGCCATAAGTCACAAAACCGGCCCATGTGGCCTAAAATTGATATTTTTGGTACTTCTAATTTGGTAAAATGCTTGCGATTAAATACCGTTTGACCAAAAGGTTATAATTTGACTAAGTCAAAAGTTCAAAAGTCTAATAATTTCCACGTCAAATGACTGTCTAATTGAGATTAAGACTAACCCGAGGTAAATAAATTACGAGTTGTCACATAAATGGAGTCATCGATTAGTCTATCGCCTGACGAGGTCGACGAAGGAGGTGAGGCCCAAGAGGAGCTGAGCGAGGGTAATAGATTATAAATATTTATATAGTTTTCAAAAGTATTTTTAATTTTAAATGGTTGTATGCTAACTTTAATTTCTGTTTTTTTAAACTTCCATCTTTATTTAAACAACTAAACCACAGTCATTTCAATTCAAAGCCATTTCTTATCAACCATTTCATACTATCACAAACACTTCCGACGTGTCAAAAAAAGACAATTAAAACAAACCATCTTGAACTCCAAGTGCGGATATGTTTCAATGCTTTCTCGACGTACCATCAACGTCATCAAATCCGCAAGGTCAAACAAGCAACTCTTTGAGATACCGAAATTTGTTGATCATACCATCATTGACGGTGTATGACAAAGGTGAGATGTAGACGGTAATTAACATGGTCATTAAAAGAATAAAGAAAAATGATGAGATCCGCTTTTTTGCCCCATTCAAGATTTTAACCTAAGTAGAGATTCCACTTTTAAACGATCCCAATCCGTAAATAACACGATAAAGAAGAATGAGAAAGAGTAAGAAATGCAGATCATTAAAATCAGATTAAAATACACTTGCTGCGTAGATGAGAGATGAAGACAAACGGGGAAATAGTACTGATGTGGAAGTGTCCAGGTTCACTGAACTGGAAGAACCCAGGGAACTGAAGAAGTCCACTGAGCTGAAGGAAACTGAGCTGATCATGCCATCTGAACAAGCCATGCTGATTCTGCCAGCAGTGGCCCATTTCAAACAAGTCTTTTCTGAACAAATCCAGTCGCCAGTAGTAACACTCCTCCAGTGGCAAGTTTCACCAGTAACCAATTCTGGTAGTCCACCAGTGAAGCTCTCCAGTGAAGCGCTCCAGATGACTGCTCCAGACAAATGGTCCAGTAACCACTACTGAAGACCACCAGTGAAGTGCTCCAGATATTATCTCCAGTAAGGGTCCAGATATTTTATCTCCAGATTTATGTTCCAGTGTCCAGATAATAAAGTCCCCACTGAAGTCCTATGTCTGTGGGTCCAATAAAGAAGGAATGACAGCTGTCAAGGAAGGAGCGTGTGACTAACGGTATTGTGGGACCACTTGCAGGGGAATAATTCTAGAAGCCCACGCTGTCCATTTTCTATTGGTCCAAATTGATTAGTGGCTTAGCGCGTGACAGCTTTTATGTATTATTTTATTATTTTGTCGTTAATTCCTAGGTAGAGCATGTGGCTATAAATAGAGGTTTTATCTCTCATTGTAAAGTTAGTTGATGTTGAATGAAAATTAATAGAGCAGCCTCTATTTCTTACAAATCTTCTTTTACCTTTATAGATCTTTGATCTTGGTGGTTAGGAGTGACCCCTTTATCAATATTTGTGGTGAGGTCTTTTAAATCTTCGGTTTCCTTTATCTATAATCGTGGTGGCTAGACCTTTATCGGTTGTAGTGGTGGGGCGGAGTGTTTCCTTTATCTATAATCGTGGTGGCTAGACCTTTATCGGTTGTAGTGGTGGGGCGGAGTGTTTCCTTTATCCTTGATTCGTGGTGGCTAGACCTTTATCGGTTGTAGTGGTGGGGCGGAGTGTTTCCTTTATCTATAATCGTGGTGGCTAGACCTTTATCGGTTGTAGTGGTGGGGCGGAGTGTTTCCTTTATCTATAATCGTGGTGGCTAGACCTTTATCGGTTGTAGTGGTGGGGCGGAGTGTTTCCTTTATCTATAATCGTGGTGGCTAGACCTTTATCGGTTGTAGTGGTGGGGCGGAGTGTTTCCTTTATCCTTGATTCCGGTGGCTTAGCCTTTACGAGTCTTGGTGGTGGAGTCTTTATCTATCAATTTAATTTTTATTGTCTTGTTTGTTGTTTGTTTCATATAAAATCCAGAAAATACCAAAAATAGTCTTCCGCTGTCGTTTGTCGCGTGATTTACGCATCAAATTTGGTATCAGAGCCAGGTTTAAAAAGGTTTCTTAATCTTTTTGTCCGTTGGGGTATTGTTTGTTTAGATCTAGTTGTTGCTGGTATAGATCTATTGTTTGTTGAATATAAATGGCTTTTAGAAGAAACATGACATTAGAAGAAGCTCATAATGCTAGGAGAGATAAGCAGATTGAAGATCTACAAGAGGCACTTGGTAGAGTTGTTCATATGTTAGAAGATGGTGGTTTAAGATTTAATCGAGAAAATATTGTTACTAGTGAAAGAGATTCTGAATCTCAAGGTCCTAGTATAAGATCTGATAGTACACCTAGAAACTCTAGTGATTCTGATGATAGAAAAAGTTTCAAGGTTGCCATTATTAAACTTAAGAAATATGCTTCATCATGGTATGATAATATGAAGTCTGAAAGGGAATACAAGGGCAAAAGTAAAATCAAGACCTGGTCCAAACTGAAGGAGGTCATGCAGAAGAGGTTTGTTCCCCAGTCGTACAAGCAAGATCAGTATCTACTGATGAACAATCTGAAGCAAGGATCCAAGGAAGTTGTGGAGTACATTAGAGAGTTTGAGCATCTGAAGACCAGAACTGGTGTGAATGAGACTGAAGAGCACACTATTGCCAGATTTCTTGGTGGTCTGAACGCTGCCATTACTGAGAAAATTGAGTTGCAGCCTATCTGGACATATGAAGGTGCATGCAAGATGGCTATCCAGATTGAAAGACAACTGAAGAAGAAGGTTCCGTACAAGTCATTCAGTAAGGTTCCTGCCAGTGCAAGTCAACCAGTTACCAGTCAACCAGTTCCCAGATTTACTGAAACTGTCCAGAAATCCTTCAGAGGCAAAGAGAAAGAAACTGGAGGATCAAAGGAACCAGTTGGAAGGAAATGTTTTAAGTGTCATGGCTTTGGTCACTTCCAGGCCCAGTGTCCTAATCAAAGAGCCTTGACTGCCAGAAATCCTTCAGAGGCAAAGAGAAAGAAACTGGAGGATCAAAAGAACCATTTGGAAGAAAATGTTTCAAGTGCCATGGCTTTGGTCACTTCCAGGCCCAGTGTCCTAATCAAAGAGCCTTGACTGCCAAAGAGATTGAATGTTTGCCAGATGTCGACACTGAAGAAGGTGAGCCAGTGTATGATGAAGATGAAGAAGAAGATGAAGAGTCTTATGTTGGTGCAGATGTTGGAGAAATGTTGGTTGTCAGAAGAGTGATGCATGCTGATGAAGTTACCACTGATACTGCCCAGAGGGAGAACATTTTTCACTCCAGATGCACAGTCAAAGGAAAAGTTTGTGATCTGATCATTGACGGTGGGAGTTGTGCAAATGCTGCTTCAACTTACATGGTAGAGAAACTGGAACTACCCACAGTTAAGCACCCTCGACCTTACAAGTTGCAATGGCTCAGTAAAGGATCAGAGGTAAAAGTTAATCGTCAAGTTACTATTCCGTTTTCAATTGGGTCAGTTTATCAAGACAAAATTGTTTGTGATGTTGTACCTATGGATGCTTGTCATATTTTATTGGGTCGACCATGGTTATTTGATAATTATGTTCTTCATGATGGTCGTATGAACTCGTATTCTTTGAATATAAGTGGAAAGAAGGTCACACTGACTTCTTTGAAGCCTAATGAACTGATGAAAGTCAAGAAAGACCAGCCCAGTAAGCCTTTGTTTTTGTCTCAAGCTGAAGTCGAAGAAGAGTTATCTGAAGGCTCTCCAGTTATGATGTTACTGGTCGTAGAAAAATCTGTAGAAAAGGAGTTCACTGGTGTCCCCAGTCTCCTGAAGACTTTACTGAAGGAATTCACTGACGTTTTCCCAGAAGACCTACCTGAAGGTTTGCCACCAGTAAGAGGAATTGAACACCAGATTGACCTGGTTCCAGGTTCAGTTCTTCCAAACAAAGCTGCTTATAGGTGTTCACCTACTGAAGCAAAAGAGTTGCAAAGGCAGGTAGATGAGTTGGTTGAGAAGGGTTATGTGAGAGCAAGTATGAGTCCTTGTTCAGTACCAGCTCTCCTGGTTCCAAAGAAAGATGGTACAATGAGAATGTGTGTTGATAGCAGGGCCATCAATAATATCACCATTAAGTATAGATATCCCATTCCCAGGTTGGATGATATGCTTGATGAGTTGCATGGCTCCAGAGTATTTTCCAAGATTGATCTCAGAAGTGGCTACCACCAGATAAGGATGAAAGATGGAGATGAGTGGAAAACTGCTTTCAAAATCAAGGGAGGTTTGTATGAATGGTTAGTTATGCCTTTTGGCTTATCTAATGCTCCCAGTACTTTCATGAGACTGATGAATGAAGTTCTCAGACCACTCATTGGTCAGTTTGTTGTTGTTTACTTTGATGATATTCTGGTGTATTCAAAATCTGAAGCTGAACATGTTAGCCATCTGAAGAAGGTATTTGAACTGTTGAGAAGACACCAGTTGTATGGCAAACTGGAGAAATGTGATTTTATGGTGGAGAGTGTGATATTTCTGGGATATGTTGTTTCAAAAGAAGGAATTTCTATGGATCCCTCTAAGGTTGATGCCATCAGATCATGGCCAGTTCCAACCACAATCACTGAAGTAAGAAGTTTTCATGGACTGGCGTCATTTTATAGAAGATTTATCAAGAATTTCTCTACAGTTGTAGCTCCAATTACTGATTGTCTGAAGAAAGGTGTGTTCAACTGGCCGAGTTCAGCCCAACTGGCGTTTGAAGCACTGAAGGATAAGCTCAGTTCAGCTCCAGTCTTATCCTTACCAGATTTTGATATGTTGTTCGAGCTAGAATGTGATGCAAGTGGGGTAGGTATTGGTGCAGTTCTGGTACAAGCAGGGCGTCCAGTTGCATATTTCAGTGAAAAGCTCAATGGCTCTAAACTGAAGTATAGTACTTATGATAAAGAATTTTATGCAATTATTCGTGCTATCACTCACTGGTCACATTATCTGAAGCCAAAGCAGTTTGTCTTATTCTCTGATCACGAAGCACTGAAGTTTATAAACGGTCAGCACAAGCTTAATGCCAGACATGCCAAATGGGTAGAATTCTTACAGTCTTATTCATTTGTTTCAAAACATAAAGCTGGAGTTTGTAATGTTGTTGCTGACGCGCTTTCCAGACGATATTCACTGTTGTCTATCCTGGAAGCAAGAGTGCTGGGGTTTTCATTTATAAAAGAGTTATATTCTGCAGACCCAGATTTTTCTGAAAAGTTCACTGAAGCTAATCAGAAGGGACCATTTACTGTACAAGATGGTTTCTTATTTAAGAATGGCAAATTGTGCATTCCCAGAGGTTCGATTAGAGATTTACTGATAAGAGAAGCACATGGAGGAGGTCTAGCTGGTCATTTTGGAATCAACAAAACTGGAGAGATCTTGACTGAACATTTCTACTGGCCAAGTCTCCTGAAGGACGTCCAGAATATTATCAGTCGCTGCCCAACTTGTCACCAGGCCAAGACGACTTTTCACAAGGGTTTGTATACTCCTCTTCCAGTTCCGAGCCAACCATGGGAAGATCTCAGTATGGATTTTATTGTTGCACTGCCCAGAACCCAGAGGGGAAAAGATTCAATAATGGTGGTTGTTGATCGATTTTCGAAGATGGCACATTTTATTGCTTGTAACACAACCAATGATGCTTCAGCAGTAGCGAATTTATTCTTTAAAGAGATTGTCAGATTGCATGGAATTCCAAAGACAATTGTGTCAGATCGAGATGTGAAGTTTCTGAGTTATTTCTGGAAGACTCTATGGAGATTAATGGGTACCAGATTGTTGTTCAGTACGTCTCACCATCCTCAGACTGATGGACAGACTGAAGTAACGAACAGAACAATTGGCATGTTATTGAGAACACTGGTGAAGAAGACACTGAAAGATTGGGATCTGAAGCTTGCTCATGCTGAGTTTGCTTTCAACAGAGCTCCTAACTATTCTACCAGTAAATCCCCATTTGAAATCTGCTATGGTGTCAATCCACTGACTCCCATTGATTTAATTCCATTTTCGATTGAACCAAAAGCAAGCATTGAAGCTGAAACCAGAGCAAAAGAAATAAAGAAAATTCATGGAGAAGTGAAGGCCAGAATAGAGAAGGCAAATGCCAGTTACAAGGCCAGAGCAAACAAGAATAGAAAGGCAAATGCCAGTTACAAGGCCAGAGCAAACAAGAATAGAAAGCAGCCCAGTTTTTCACCAGGTGATCTTGTGTGGGTACATCTGAGGAAAGAAAGGTTTCCAGCGAAGAGAAAGAGTAAACTGATGCCCAGAGCTGAAGGTCCGTTCAAGATCCTGGAGAGATATGGCGATAATGCTTACAAGGTTGAATTACCTGGAGATATGGCAGTTTCTAGCACGTTTAATGTGGGAGATCTGATGCCTTATCTGGAGGATGAGTACCTCGAAGACTTGAGGACAAGTCTCTTTTCAGAGGGGGAGAATGATGCGGAAGTGTCCAGGTTCACTGAACTGGAGGAACCCAGGGAACTGAAGAAGTCCACTGAGCTGAAGGAAACTGAGCTGATCATGCCATCTGAACAAGCCATGCTGATTCTGCCAGCAGTGGCCCATTTCAAACAAGTCTTTTCTGAACAAATCCAGTCGCCAGTAGTAACACTCCTCCAGTGGCAAGTTTCACCAGTAACCAATTCTGGTAGTCCACCAGTGAAGCTCTCCAGTGAAGCGCTCCAGATGACTGCTCCAGACAAATGGTCCAGTAACCACTACTGAAGACCACCAGTGAAGTGCTCCAGTGAAGCGCTCCAGATGACTGCTCCAGACAAATGGTCCAGTAACCACTACTGAAGACCACCAGTGAAGTGCTCCAGATATTATCTCCAGTAAGGGTCCAGATATTTTATCTCCAGATTTATGTTCCAGTGTCCAGATAATAAAGTCCCCACTGAAGTCCTATGTCTGTGGGTCCAATAAAGAAGGAATGACAGCTGTCAAGGAAGGAGCGTGTGACTAACGGTATTGTGGGACCACTTGCAGGGGAATAATTCTAGAAGCCCACGCTGTCCATTTTCTATTGGTCCAAATTGATTAGTGGCTTAGCGCGTGACAGCTTTTATGTATTATTTTATTATTTTGTCGTTAATTCCTAGGTAGAGCATGTGGCTATAAATAGAGGTTTTATCTCTCATTGTAAAGTTAGTTGATGTTGAATGAAAATTAATAGAGCAGCCTCTATTTCTTACAAATCTTCTTTTACCTTTATAGATCTTTGATCTTGGTGGTTAGGAGTGACCCCTTTATCAATATTTGTGGTGGTTCGTCCTTTATCAAATATTGTGGTGAGGTCTTTTAAATCTTCGGTTTCCTTTATCTATAATCGTGGTGGCTAGACCTTTATCGGTTGTAGTGGTGGGGCGGAGTGTTTCCTTTATCCTTGATTCCGGTGGCTTAGCCTTTACGAGTCTTGGTGGTGGAGTCTTTATCTATCAATTTAATTTTTTATTGTCTTGTTTGTTGTTTTTTTTTTTTTTTTTTTTTTTTTTTTTTTTTTTTTTTTTTTTTTTTTTTTTTTTTTTTTTTTTTTTTTTTTTTTTTTTTTTTTTTTTTTTTTTTTTTTTTTTTTTTTTTTTTTTTTTTTTTTTTTTTTTTTTTTTTTTTTTTTTTTTTTTTTTTTTTTTTTTTTTTTTTTTTTTTTTTTTTTTTTTTTTTTTTTTTTTTTTTTTTTTTTTTTTTTTTTTTTTTTTTTTTTTTTTTTTTTTTTTTTTTTTTTTTTTTTTTTTTTTTTTTTTTTTTTTTTTTTTTTTTTTTTTTTTTTTTTTTTTTTTTTTTTTTTTTTTTTTTTTTTTTTTTTTTTTTTTTTTTTTTTTTTTTTTTTTTTTTTTTTTTTTTTTTTTTTTTTTTTTTTTTTTTTTTTTTTTTTTTTTTTTTTTTTTTTTTTTTTTTTTTTTTTTTTTTTTTTTTTTTTTTTTTTTTTTTTTTTTTTTTTTTTTTTTTTTTTTTTTTTTTTTTTTTTTTTTTTTTTTTTTTTTTTTTTTTTTTTTTTTTTTTTTTTTTTTTTTTTTTTTTTTTTTTTTTTTTTTTTTTTTTTTTTTTTTTTTTTTTTTTTTTTTTTTTTTTTTTTTTTTTTTTTTTTTTTTTTTTTTTTTTTTTTTTTTTTTTTTTTTTTTTTTTTTTTTTTTTTTTTTTTTTTTTTTTTTTTTTTTTTTTTTTTTTTTTTTTTTTTTTTTTTTTTTTTTTTTTTTTTTTTTTTTTTTTTTTTTTTTTTTTTTTTTTTTTTTTTTTTTTTTTTTTTTTTTTTTTTTTTTTTTTTTTTTTTTTTTTTTTTTTTTTTTTTTTTTTTTTTTTTTTTTTTTTTTTTTTTTTTTTTTTTTTTTTTTTTTTTTTTTTTTTTTTTTTTTTTTTTTTTTTTTTTTT
>CM067167.1:66961691-66966691 GCA_034093135.1 Erigeron breviscapus
CATCATATATCTATTCTGGTAATCACACTCATTCCCTGCAGCCCATGATCAAATGTATTTTTAATCATTATGTATGAAAATCGCAATATCATTTATATTTTAAAATATAATTTTATATATGCAAATCATCAACACTTATCATTTATATGAAAAATATGGTTGGATAATCAAATGTGTACCTCCAGGAAGAGTTTGCATCTCATAAGATTTTCTTTCACATGATCGTTCAAGGAATGCGACCCATCGTTGAGCTCCAAATGCAAAGCCTCTAGAGGTAAACTTGGAGTAATTTGCTTTAACCATCAGATGCTCCACCCATATGACCTGTTCAAATCAATATACAGACCGTGTGTGTTATGTAATACGTAAAATTAATATTGTCTGTATGGATATGCCGTAAATTGGTTTATACAGTAGGTGGTTTGGTTGTTCTAAAAATAAATAAACGAAGCTAGCTAGATTTTTAAACCTTGGATAATCCCTCGGCTGTTCCTTGTATCCAACATCCGTATGGATAACCAACATTCCCCAAAGGTTCAATTAAAATGTCTGCGACTACCCAAGTCGATTGATCAATTTGTTTACAAGTTCTAAGGAAAGCAAACCTCCTTTTGGGAACTAATGGTGTAGTCGCTTGCAACTCAGTGTATATATGTGAGACAATACAAATAAGCAAAGATATATATTAAGGAATACAAGAAAGAAAGAAGAAAAAGAAAAGTGAATGGGGTGTGAAATATATACACGCTTCAAAGACCCATCTGGGTTATCCAAGGATGATCCATTGAACAAGACCCGGATTGTTATCTCTTCCAACACTATGGATGGAAATAGTTCCCTCCGTCTATTCTGAAAAAAATAAAGAAGTGTAAGGATGAAGATAGTATCTACGTATAAATCAACAAAGAAATTGATTAAGATGTACTAGCTTATTGAATATTTAGGCAGATGAGTTACTAGGTACGTACACCGTTGGTGAGCTCACGGGCTAGTCGCATTGGTTCCATGTTAACAACAGCAAAAGCCCTTGATCCTTCAGAAGGGAAATTTGTCTTGGGGAAGTATTGTTGATATTGAAGTTTGTTAAGAATGTCCGTCCCGTCGATTGGAGACTTGGTCCATAGGATTATATCATTGACGACGTCATTATTAGCAAGAATGCACAATTCTTGGACAGCACAGCTAGCAATCATGGAATGGTCTCGACCAATCAATCCACCTTCGAAATCCCTTATAACATTTTTTCCTCTACAAACTAACTCTTCCTGCATACAAATCGGATTTTCTAAATCAGATTATATATACTTATATATACGAGGCATATGCCCGCGCGATGCAGCGGTATAATTGTGGTTCGAACTAAAAAAAATTGGGATAGCGGCGAAGGAGGGAGTCATTATTTTTTGAAACTTGAATCAGGAAAAATTCGGGTTGGGTATTTTATATAAAAATTTATTAATTTTGAAAATATGTGTATGTAAAATAAATTTTAAACATAAACTTGTGTTATAGAAAATAATAAATTTTACTCCGTATAAAAGTCTATTATGACTTTAGTTTATCAAATTTTTATGGTTTATGGAAACAAAAATTAAAGGGTTATTTTAAGTTAAAACCAATAAAAATAAAAATTGAGACTGATATTGTAAGAAATAAAGTTTTAAATGTTAAAAGGTAAGTTAAATGTCTCAAATTTGAATAAATACAGTTATTTGTTTTTCTAAAAACATCAGAAATTCAGAATACCTATAACATCTATTTAATTATCTATAAAAATTTATTTTATCATTCTATCTTAAATCTTTGGATAAAATAGATAAACTAATAATATCTCATCGAAAATTACAATGTCATTGTAGTTTTATCATAAAAAAATAAAAGTAATAATAATATTCAGAGTGAAAGACAAATGAAAGGCTTTGGTTATATACACGTAAGTTTCCATTTTGCACAAAGCCATCTCTTTCTTTGGTCTATGTGAATACATTTAACCTTCACCCAATAATTACTCTCTATCTGTCTCTGTCTCTCTATCTCTCTCTCACAACCACCGCCGCCGGTGACCTCCCTCCCTCTTCTCTTTCTCCTCTACTATCCCCTCCTCCCACAACCACCACTGGCCACTGCTCTTTCTCTCTCTTCTCAGATCCGTCCATCGCAACACCAACCCCTCTGCCGGACTTTGCTACCAAATCGATGGGAACATCCAGATCTAGGTTGGACTTAGCAAAATCCCTCTCTGCCAACTCGATTCTACCCTTTCTGCTCCGTTGACCGGGGTTGACCGTTGGTTGTAGACGTTTTTCACTTTTCCGGCGAGTTTCCGAATTTTCCGGCGAACCTTGAATCGGTTTTATTTTGACAAGGGTTTGTGCGGATTTTGTTCCTGAACATTTTGGTGACAATTTTGAGTTCCAATTCGAAGAAACGGAGGAGAAATCGTAGATCTAAGTTTTCCGGCGACTTTTCGAATTTTCCGGCGAACCTTGAATCGGTTTTATTTTGGCAAGGGTTTGTGCGGATTTTGTTCCTGAACATTTTGGTGACAATTTTGAGTTCCAATTCGAAGAAACGGAGGAGCAATCGTAGATCTAAGTTTTCCGGCGATATTCATGAATTTTCAGGCGGCGGTGGTGGTGATGTAATGCGGCGGTGGCGGTGACGGGTGGTGGTGGTGAGCGGCAGTGTTGGCGGCGGTTGGTGGCGGTACGTAACTGCGGCGGTGGTGGAGGGGGCGGCGGTGGCTGGAGGTGTGTGTAGACGGCGGTGGTTGGTGGTGGTTGTAGAGGACTGGTGGCCGGAGGTGGTTGTAAACGGTGGTCAGTGGTGGTTGTAGTGGTGGTGTTTGGGGGTAAAGGGGTAATTATTAAAAAAAGGGTATTTTAGGCGTTTCAATTCTTTAATTGAAAATTAGAAAAAGGGCTTTATAATGTATTATAGATTATAGATATATATTCTATGCATTAATTAAACGTATACCAATTGTTCATCTGTAATTGGTTTCTTCAGTTGTTGTGTTAGTGGTTTATCAAAAAGGAACAGATGATGCAGGTTTTCTTCCGTAATATTCAATGCGTGTTCTTTCTCATTCTCCAACGATAATTGTTGTAATATTTTCTCTACATGATCAGAAATCGTCGTCATGTTTATTATCCAAGAGTACGCAGTACGCACCAATTTATCTAATGTGGGAAATATATATAACCAGATTCTAAGGGCTTCTCAACTTAAACGTAGCTTATAATATTGTCAGAAAATCTAATTTTTCCCCCCATAATCTATCTACCAATAAACTAAAAAGGGATTGAGATTATCTTGAAACGACACGTGACGTAATCTTTGATCGACACTGTTTTTTAATTTATTTATTTTATTAAATTAGCTTTTTTAATTGTATATATATTCAATTTCTTCTTAGACTTAGAATTAAACTCTAACTCTTGACTTATTATTATAAAAAACATTATAACTTTATTTGATTAATCGTTTTCTCATTAATAAATTGTCTCTTTTCTTTCTCATTCTCCAACGATAATTGTTGTAATATTTTCTCTACATGATCAGAAATCGTCGTCATGTTTATTATCCAAGAGTACGCAGTACGCACCAATTTATCTAATGTGGGAAATATATATAACCAGATTCTAAGGGCTTCTCAACTTAAACGTAGCTTATAATATTGTCAGAAAATCTAATTTTTCCCCCCATAATCTATCTACCAATAAACTAAAAAGGGATTGAGATGTTCTTGAAACGACATGTGACGTAATCTTTGATCGACACGTGTCCTTTTAATTTATTTATTTTATTAAATTAGCTTTTTTAATTGTATATATATTCAATTTCTTATTAGACTTAGAATTAAACTCTAACTCTTGACTTATTATTATAAAAAACATTATAACTTTATTTGATTAATCGTTTTCTCATTAATAAATTGTCTCTTTTCTTTCTCAATTCTTCAACTCATATTACTTATATCACTTATAATAAGTTATTAACATGAACACTTCAAAATTTTGAGTTTACGATCCGAAATTACAAGGCTATTTGTCGTCATCCGATATGCTTACAAGTTCCGAATTGATGTGATTCTAAAAATTTTGAGTTTACGATCCGAAATTACAAGGCTATTTGTCGTCATCCGATATGCTTACAAGTTCCGAATTGATGTGATTCTAAAAATTTTGAGTTTACGATCCGAAATTACAAGGCTATTTGTCGTCATCCGATATGCTTACAAGTTCCGAATTGATGTGATTCTAAAAATTTAAGGGAAATCCAAAACTTTAACTAAACATATATTATATAGAAAATTTAAGGTAAATCCAAACCTCTAACTAAACATATATAATATATATTATTCATGTTAATTATAATTTAGTTTCGATCATCGAATTACTTTAACCACAATTTATTTCATACTCACGAATCATGTATGAGGCATATTCGAATTTCTTTATGATACAATCTATATAGCTACCGTACATCGTACGGGTATTAGGACTAGTACAGTATATATATATATATGTGTGTGTGTGTGTGTGTGTTGTGTGTGTGTGTGTTATAGTGTTATTAAATGTCGGAGTTTCTTTTTTATAGCAAATATTTATTTTTCCTTAAGTAGATTTTATACTATTTTAAGTTCAGATATTGAGTATCCACGGGATAGTGAATATAAATACAATAGATAGCGTACGTAATTTTCAAAAAGAAATATATTTACAAGAATATTTAACTAAAAAAAAGATGCATGAAGCTGTATGAGTTGATGGTGCAGATGCTTGGAAGCCAATTGATGCAGTTGCTTGGAAGACAAATGGTGTAGATGGTGGTTGAATGATTACTTTGTTGTAAAATGCATTGTATTGTCTTTGAATATAGTCGAACTAGATTAAACCCGCACGTTGTGCGGAACTAAATGTGAAAAAATAAATAAAAAATACAATAACTAATAGTTACATTATTATTCATAATTTATGATAATATTAAAATCTGTC
>CM067167.1:66971691-66978098 GCA_034093135.1 Erigeron breviscapus
AGGTCGTGAATTTTGAAGACTTCGGGACATTTATAGCTCGTTGAATACTTACAATTACTTATAACTTGACGGTACAAGGCAAAGGTGAGTCTCGTAGCCCCTACGTTTATATTATTTGGGGTGGAAAGTGTACTCGTTATTAAACGGTTGTCGGTTTATTCGCTTTGTTATGATATGGAATGAGATGTTGAATGCTTACTTGTTTTGCTTGTTAACGTGATTGTATGTGTTTATGATTGCGCATTATTTATTATGTAAGTCATGCCAGAAACGTACGCGCATTGTTCATCATGTAAGTCGTGCCGGTTTATCGCGCATTATTTATTATGTAAGTCGTGCCAGAAATGTATTTCGCACATTGTTCATCATGTAAGTCGTGCCGGTTATCGCGCATTATTTATTATGTAAGTCGTGCCGTTACAACTATTATTAAATGTAAACGTTGACTTGTCTTGATTTGTGTGAACGTGATTAGGTACCCTAATCCTCGTGTATCGTTAACGGTTGATATCCCGACACTTGATTTTCATTACTTAAACCTACGAACTCACCAACTTTATGTTGACACGTTTTAGTACACTTTTCAGGTGAACAGGTTAATAGACGACGTATTCGATGATTTATTGCTTGATTGTGCTAGGATTGGACTTGGACTTGGACTTCATGGATCCGTGATTCATAGTTCCCGATTATGGGTTATGCTTAGGATCATTTTCCATCTTTTGAACTTTATTTTGTAAACGTTTGATGGGCGTGCTCCTTATGCATTTTTGTATGATTCCGATACTTGTAATTGATTGATTTATGGATTGTCCAATCCTTTAAATGCATTCTAGATTGTCTCTACTTAATTTCCATGTCGTGATGTGCTTAGTATGTAACCCTCATGATTCCGCCTTGTTGGGGTGTTACAGAATGGTATCAGAGCCAGGTTGTAGAGAATTAGGTGGATCAACCTAGCCTATAGCTATTGCACCCACATTTCATATTAGCATGCATGATAGGAAATTTTGTGTGCAACGTGAATTGTATGATGCATAAAACTTGTTTAATCGGAGTTCGTAGGTTTTTCATGAATTATGACTTGATTGTTATGTGATGACTTGATGAACGTATATGTTAGTGTCGGGATACACCGTGACTTGCCGAATGAACGTTGATGTATATTCTTATAGTTCTATTGTTTAACCCTAGCAAAGTGAAATGATGGCATTAACGGAGTATGACACTCGGTAACCCTAGAGGTGCCTGATCAACAAATCTATGGTCACCCTATGTCATATAAAGTTAATGACCTCGTGGATTGCGCATTGTGGATAAAGTATAGTAGGTAACCCGGTATGCTTGATGAGTGTTGGTTAGGTGGAGGGTTAGCCGCTGGTACACCCTGTATACATACCCGACCAATACTAAGAGAGCATAACGGATCCGAATCCCGACGTCCATTCAATATATTAACGGTGTGGAGGGTTAGCCGCTGGTACACCCTGTATACATACACCTTTAATGTGTTGAATGTTGAAGTTAAGATTAAGACTATGCTTTACCCGCCTTGTCATGACTTGACCCATTTTATATTGTGTTGAATGATTCGTGATTGTATGGTTGATTGTGGATTGTATAATCGATGAAGCCTTAGATTTTTGCCATGATAAAATCCCCGTAGAGATATGCATGTTAGACGGTCTAGGGAAACCCTAGATATGAAATGCTTATTTCGTGATGATATACTTTGGTTAACTCGTGTGTGAATCATGAGAACTAACTTGTTAATCTAACACGTGTGCTCAGGGAAATGGTTAGACCAAGGAGAGTCGTGAGACCCACCCGAAATCAAGATGAGCAAGAGGAGAATGGAGGTGGTCGTGGTGGTAGAGGTGGTCGTGGTGGTAGAGGAGGCCGTGGAGGTAGAGGTGGTCGTGGTGGTAGAGGAGGCCGTGGAGGTAGAGGTGGTCGTGGTGGCCGAGGTGGCCGGGGTGCTGCAAACCCTCGGGTATGAACCGAGGTTATCACTCAATCCTTAAATGACCTCATGCCGGATCTAGTGGCCCGAATCTCGGTGGCCATGGATGCTAGAGGTCTTCAATAAGAGCCGGAAGTTGAAGCGGAGAATGTTGAGAATGAAAATGAAAACGAGAATGAAGATGTAAATGTGAATGGGGAAGATAATGAAGGAGAAGGCTTCATTCGACCGAGGGGTTATGATGTTTACCAACAAGGATGCTTGTTTAAAGATTTCAAACTTTGTGGGGCTCCGGAGTTTAAAGGAGAAGGTGGTGCTACGGGTTGCTTAGAATGGTTGGAGAGTATTGAATCAATCATTGCTCGGAGTGGTTGCGCTTTTCACCAAAGAATTACTTATGCCACCGGTATGTTGAAGGGTGATGCCCTTGAATGGTGGAATGAGGAGGTTGATGAATTGGGGATTGATGCGGCTAACAACCTACTTTGGGGAGAGTTTAAAGATATGATAATTGCTAAGTATTGCCCGGCACATGAAATGAGAAACTTGCAAGTGGAATTTTCTAAGCTTGCCATGAAGGGAGGAGACTATGAGGGTTACACTCGCCGTTTTGGCCAACTCTCTAGGCTCATCCCCCATTATGTGAGACCCCAAGAAGTGAAGGTTGAGAAGTATGTGGCGGGATTGCCCCATGAAGTGAGAATGCTTGTTTCTCACCCCACCATGCCATTGACATACAAAGAGGCAACCACCCGCACCGCTAGTGTGACTTTGGAACTTATAAGAGGTGGTAAGTTGAGCAAAGGTGATAGTAAGAGAAAAGAGGTGGCCGACTCGAGTGGCACCAAGAAAGATGATAGGCGTGATAATAAGCGCCCTAGTCACAGTGGGAAGGTTTATGCGGCGGTTGTGCCAACGACGGGTCCTCCAAAGGGTGGTTATGCCGGGGCTAGTCCTTTATGCCCTAGGTGTAACCGTCACCATTGGACTAATGTGAGATGTGATGTTTGCTTCCTATGTAACCAACCGGGTCACCTCCAAGTTTTGTCCTAATAATCGTCGAAATGCTCCATTGAACATTGCTCCTCTTAATGTGAGACGTCCCCCGATGGCCCCGGGTACTTGTTATGTGTAAGTCTCAACTCAATAGATGGTACTACTGAAGACACCTCTATGTTGATGGTGGAGTTACTTTGCAATATATGCACTGAACTGGAGACGACCAGTTGCAGTATGTATATACCAAGTTCTAGATAGATTACTTATTTAAAAGACAATAAGTAAAGAACAATGCAATAATACAAAATACTTGTAAGATAAATTGATGAGACAATATGTAATTTTCAAGTGTAATTTATTTATTGATGTTAAATAAATTACAAGGTTGTTGCGGAACCAAGATAATACAAGAATGTAAATATCCTAACAACCTATGAACTACAATTGATCTACACTCGGAATTTCTCTAAACAATCGAAACACATAAAGTTGTGAAATGTTCCTTTTTACGATTGAGAGAATATTGCACAAGTTTACCAAGAATATTGCAGGTATGCAAAGTGTGAAATCTATCGAAGTGTATTCGAAGAAGTAATATTCTTGTTGTGCAATGACTTGTATTTATAGGCAAAGTTAACATTGGGATGTTAACTTTGGCCGTACAAATGTGGTTGAGAGCATTTAAGGAATAACATTTAATTCCTTAAAATGCAGTGTAAAGTTGCAGGATAAAGCAACTTTATTCAACCAGCTTTATGTACCTTTTAGTAATTAAATAATAAGATAAGTCTTATTATCCGGGTAAAAGGACATAAGCACAAAAGTCAATTCCTCGTAATCAGTGTAAAGCTTTGTAAGAGCTTTCCACTGATGGTCTCCAGTTTGTAACTGACTAGAATGTCAACTGGGCTTCGCTGCCATTGCCATTCTCTATCTTCCATTTGTTGTCTTCGACTTCAACTGGAATGATTCTTCAACTGGTCAGTTCTCAACTGGAGGAAGTCTTCAGTTGTGTTGACTGTACGATGCAACTGGACTTCAATATATTTCTGGACAAATCTTCTGGGTCTCCAGTTCACTGGACAGTTTCACTGGGTCTCCAGGTGCAACTGGAGACTGGCCATTTTACCAGTAAACTGGTCCTAACAAATTCCCCCTATTTGTCTAGAAATATTGCCAAGTCTTTTTCAGTTCTTGTATCTGTACAAGTGTGAACTGGAGAGACTTGTTCGATTTAAATCTATCTAAGTTTCCAAGGCATTTTTATAGATCAATAAATGCTTAGGTTTTTCTTTTAGGTTTGTTAGATTTTAATCTATTATCTACCTTGTGGTTACAGACTGGTAACTTCATTTATACAAGGAAATGAAATTTATACAAGTTACAGAATGTAAAACAAAATACAAGTAGATAACTGAAAGAAAGAACTTAATGAGATGGCCCTTCGCCAGTTCTTCTTCTCTTGGTCACTGAAGAGATAGGTTGTGAGTCTTCAGGGTTAATATTCAACTTTAGCTCCAGATTTTCTTTGTGTTGAATCTTGCCCCTTAGGAAGTTCACCCATGCTTTCTCAAACCTATTCTTTTGTGCCTTTGCATCCAACACATTCGCCATTTCAACCCATTCACTGAACCCATACTGCATTGCACCAGGATTGTCAGTTTTAACCAGTGGCCCTCTGGTATAACTAACTTCAACGTGAAAGACTTTGGTGCCTGGCTTGATTGTTACATTAACACCATTGATAGTACCACTATTCTTCTGGTTGACATGATCTGGGAGTAATAGCTTCTTGCTTCAGATTCATTTGTTATTTTTATACTCCCAGCACCAGCAGCCAGTACAGCGGACTTGATGTCTTCATTAGATACCTCGCTAGTTGGTTCAACAAATGTGCTAAGGTCAGCATCTCTTGTCAGTGGTCTTCTTGGTTGAGGAATCCTTCTTGGTGGATTCAATACCTTTTTCACAACCTTCTTAACATTTGCAATTCTTTTTAGAATCCCACTGGCCCTATTCTCCTTAGCCTTCTCCACTGATATGTTCAAACTTTTGGCATCGAATTCAGCTTCATCATCAGGATAGTGTCTGTCCAGTTCAACATCAAGCATTTCTTTCAACTGGTCAACTATCCTGGGATCATTCTTAATTATGGCATACTCCTCCTTAGTGATTCCCAAAAGATTAGCATCACTCATATCAAGCAGTTTGATCTGTGCAAGATGTGCTCTGGGTTCAACTTGGTTTCTTTGTTTCATTTTCTTTCTTTCTTTAATATCATTGCCAAGTCTAGCCAATCTTCTGCTATCACTATCTGAAACTGGAGGAAGTACATCAGCATTGCCAGTTTCTAACATAGGAATATCAGTGGCCGGCTGGGCAGATACATCAACTGCTAACCCTTTGCCCTTATCCAAAACATTCCCCCTATCACCCATATCACCAGTTTGCTCACCAGCTTCAGTACTGGCAGCTACAACCATTTCCCTACCAGCTTGACTTCCAGATGGAGTTTTTTCAGGTGCAACTGGTGGAAGGACTGCACTTCTTCCCCCCTTGGCAGCATCTAGACCTGCCCTAATAACTTCCCATTCAGAAGGGTGAGATGGAAACCGGTCAAGAGGCTGCCATGTTTGCATGTCCTTGCACTCCTTGAAAATCCCACACATCATCCTGAAAGACCTCCACAAATGGTTGGTCTCCTTTGACTGGGTCAAAACATTTGCAGTAACCTGTTCTTGACCAGTTTTTAATTCATTTAAGATCTTGGAGTCTTCATCCAAACCAGAAACAACCTTTTCCTTCACTTCCTCATCCTTCTTCTTCAAACTTTCCACTTCAGTTGTCAGTTTATCCAAAGACTGAGCATGAAGTGATACCTGGGTGTTATGTATATCAGCCACCAGGATTCATAAATGAAGAAAGACCTCATTGGGTGTACAGACTAAACAAAGCTTTATATGGTCTGAGACAAGCACCTAGAGCCTGGTATGATACTCTTACTAAGCATCTTCTGAAAAATGGTTTTAAAAGGGGTGCAATAGATAACACTTTATTCATATTGCATGATAAAAATGATATCTTACTTGTACAAGTTTATGTTGATGATATTGTGTTTGGGTCTACGAAAAACAAAATGTGTGAACAGTTTTCTAAAATAATGTCATCTGAGTATGAAATGAGTA
This sequence comes from Erigeron breviscapus, assembly GCA_034093135.1. NCBI lineage: Eukaryota > Viridiplantae > Streptophyta > Magnoliopsida > Asterales > Asteraceae > Erigeron > Erigeron breviscapus. Next base: position 66,977,839 of record CM067167.1, read on the forward strand.
TGATGGGCGAACTGACATATTTTCTATGTCTTCAAGTGAAACAAACCAGTGATGGTATTTTTATAAATCAGGAAAAATATGTCAGAGACTTATTAAAGAAATATCAATTTGATTCAGTCTCATCGAAAGATACTCCTATTTCTGCACCATTAACTTTGGACTCAGATCCCAATGGAAAAACGGTGGATCCCACAAAATATCGTGGTATGGTGGGATCCCTCATGTACTTAACTGCTAGTAGACCTGACATAATGTTTGGC
>CM067167.1:66979098-67043031 GCA_034093135.1 Erigeron breviscapus
GAGAAGATGGTGTTTGAGAAGTTGATGAACTGGTACTGGCCACAAACACAATACTGAAAATTTCAAAGTGGCAGTCCAGGGTTTAGAGACAAGGTGGTTAGTTCTGTTCAGACTGCAGTCACTGGTGAACTGGCAGGTCTGAAAGAAGAAGTTCAGAAGTTGGTTTCCAGGGTCAGTTCTCTGGAGACTAGATCCACACTTGACCAGGATGCAGTTGTCAGTACAATAAGTGATGAATGTACAAAGAAGTTCAGAATCAGTATGCTGAAAGAATTATCTGAAGAGATTTCTGAGACTGTTCTTCGTACCATTCAAGATGGGTTGTTACCTCATGTGGTGAAGTTTGTGGAAGAAAAGTTGCCAAAACACTTGCCTAAAGCAGTTGCAAATGTTCAAAAGGAAGTGCAGGCACTTAAGAAAGTTGTGACTGAAACAACTCCAGTGGCAGGTATAACATTTGGTGCACTGGACAGACATATGCTGGAACAGTTATGGAATGATCTCAAGTCAAGGACTGGTGATCATTCCAAGGGGGAAAAGTCGTCTGGTGACCAAACACAAAGAGCATATGGCACTGAAGCCGGGCTAACTGAAGAAGCTACTGGTACTGAAGCCAGTGAGCCCCAGTTTGAAACCTTCCCAGATATTCCATCAATGCTACACTGAAGGCTGTTAAGGGAAAAAATGGTATCTGGAGAAGAAGAGCAAACTGCTGAAGAATCAATTATGTTAGAAATCCAATAATAGTGATAAATTGTAATCTAGATTAGAGGAATTTCTTGTTATTAATTCATAGATAAATGATCACTAAGGTTGAGGGGCTAATTGTGATAATTAGCATAATTGTATAGTTAGACTATAAATAACCCCTCACACCTTAGAGATCATAACACTTGTAACAACCAACACACTCATTAATTCCAATCAGCCAATTTCATACACTTTCTCTCTCAAACACACACAAACACCAAGAACACACACTATCTAAACAGCCATTGATGAATTGAATTCGGTGATAGAAATCGTGTTATAACAAGTGGTATCAGAGCAAACATCATTACTGAACGATCCATAGCTCGATTTTGCAATTCTCATCCAATTTTCGAAATTTTTTCAAAACCGTTTTTTTTAAACGATTTTCCGTTTCATCAAATTTTCACCTCTCAAATCACATGAAATCACAGTTATTTGTTCACCAATAGATTCGTGGTAGTTAAAAACATAATCCTGTCAAGTTTCAAGTTCCAATTCGATCTAAATCTCGAGTTTGAATTTTTGGATTTTGGCGCGATTTTTTGGGTTTTGAATCTGTTGTGTTTTGTGTTGAATTTTGTTAATCGGTGTGTTGCTAAGGTGAAAACAAACAGTTTGCAAGTGATTTCAAGTTCTAACTCCTAGTAAATCAAAAGTTATTGAAGCTTTTTGAAGTCGTTAATGGAGTTTTTATGTAAAACTGATGTTCTGATGATGAAGATGACTCTAGGACGATCTACACTAGGACGATCTTCCCAAGATCGTCTTAGTCTTTGAACTTCAATTTTTATTCTTGTACTTGGTAGCTTGTAGGACGATCCTCACAAGATCGTTCTGACAAGTGGTGTGTGGTGAAGTGTTTGTTTGTGGCTAATTAATCCGTAAGGATTGGTTTGGTCAATTCAAACACTTGGAAAGTGTTTGATACTTGAAGATTCTAAGCCAGAACCTAGGATGATCTTACCAAGATCGTCCCATCACATTGAAGGATAAGACGATCCTGACCAGATCGTCTCAGCATTGTGACATTAGGACGATCTTGTCAAGATCGTCTCAGTTCCTTTGAATACCGTTCCCTAAAACGATTCTCACCAAGATCGTTTCACCAAGATCGTTTCACAAGATCGTTCCAATTCCAATTCCAACATAAAAAAAAAAAAAAACTTTTGGCGGGAAAAATAATTTTTGCCCAGGATCTTAAAAAGGGATAATTCATGAAGATTTAAAATTTGATAGCGTTAAAAAAATTTTTAGGCCAATTTTCATCCGTTATCGACGCGGTTTTGGCGAAAATTTTTAGAAATTATCAAATTTTCCTATGATCATGATATCCAAAGTTTACATGAAATTCAAAGTTTCGTGAGAACATATTTCGGCGAAAAAAATTTGGAGGGAAACCTGAAGTACAAAATCTCCAAATTTCAATTTTAATTCTTTCACCTTCAATTTCAATCACAATTACCTTTTCATTTCATTTCACCCTTTGCTAAACAAAATGTCAAGTCCAAGTATCTCAAATTCAGTCAAAAATGATTTCGTCTTCAATTTGTGGTTAACTTCTTCACCCAAGAAACCAACTTCATCTGAAGAAAAACTTCATAAAGGTGGACTGTGTTCATGTTGTTCGTCGAAACCTTATCCAAATCCTTGTTAAGTGATGAAGATATTGATTCATTCGACTGCATCTGAAAATGTCAAGTTTCAAGAGGAATTAGTCACGTTACAAGCTGAGAATGTCAAACTGAAAGAACAAATGATCTACTATCGAGCTGGAAATGTGAGACTTACAAATGAGATGAAAGAACTTCAAGTTGAATTTTGAAACCTTGCAGTTTGGAATGAAATTGACAAACAAACTTTGAAGAAGAATGATGAGTTGAAGTCACAAATGAAAGCTGCGATAAAAGAACTTCAAACAGAATTGAAAACTTCCAACAAGAAGCTGAATGATAGTATCTTGGAAAGCAAATCAAGAGAACTTATTTTGCAAGAAAAGATTTCAAGTTTTCAATCTCAGTCAAAAAATGAGACATCCATATTCTTAACCATGGAGAGCAAGTTTATTGATGAGATGAACAAAGTTGAGAAAGAGAGACAAGATGTTTGCAACAAAATCAAGACTCTTGAAGAGAATTGTTTGCAATATCAATCAAATGAAACATCTCTACGAAAGAGAATCTCTGAACTTGAGATGGAATTGCAAACACAATCAACATCTTGTGACACTCAAAGTGATGATGGCTCAGTTTATCATGATGCAAGTCCAATATTTCCAACTGAACTTGATGCTCCAAAGAAAGTTTGCACTGAGTCCATCCCAAAGAACTCAAAGATCAAAGTTTCATCACCTGCTGAACGTAAAGCTTCTCAATTTACTAACTATGCCTTATTCAAGGATAGAAAGTATTCGTCGAAGCCTACTATAGATGGAAAACAGACTCTCATTCCATTCTTATCATTTGAAGACAATACCAAATTCATCTCCGAAGCAAAAGCTCAGTTGACAAAGACTATGTCAAAGTCAGTTTATAAGCCCAAGTCAACTGAGTCAAGGACATTCAAATATTCACTTTGGGAGTTATTTGATCTTGCACCAAAACCATTTGCAGTGCAAAAAGTGAATGTCTTTGCATCTCCACTGCGTCCACAAAAACTCAACTTTTCAACAACCTCGAGTTTTCACCCACCATGGACTGCAGATTCTATTCGTCGAATCGATGACACGTACATTTGGAATGTCAAGACAAAAACCGTTGGGCCTACACAAAAATGGGTCCCAAAGGTTGTTTGTAAGTAATTCGATGAATGGCTTATACACATGTCAGTGTATAACCCGGGCTAAAGATGTTGTTTATTGGACTACTACTTCATAATGGTTGATTCCCCAGTTTCGACTTCAAAGAGACATGATGAACATGTTGTCACACATTCATCATGAGGGGAAGAAAACTGAGATTGAGCTAAACATCAAATTCATCAAAGCTCTTGGTCCATAATGGGAAGATTTTGGAACACAGATCAAGCAACATCAAAATCTGACCAAGTTCACCATTCATTCTCTTTATGAATCTTTCAAACTCAATGAAAACCAAGTCCTAAACAAAGCTTCATCAAACAAAATGCCAGAAGTTGTATCTTCTGATCCTTTGGCATTAATAGTTGAGAAGAAGATTTTTGAAGCTCTTAAGAGGCAAATGGTAGTTGTTTCTTCATCTGATGAGGAGGGAGATGATCTGATGGCTACAAGATATGGTGTTTCAGATGAACTATATCAAGCTCTTGCCGCGGAACAAAGCATTTCAAGAAAAATTTTACAAAGCGAGGCCAACAAACAACAATCTCCGCACTGCTTCTACAAGTGCATTTCCCAAGAAGGAACATTATCATCCTAAGAGTAATGAGCAAGGAGAAGCTAATGGATCAAAACATGGTGAAAAGAAGGAAGCTTATGAGAAACAAGTGTTGAGAAGGGTAAGGCATCAGACAAAAAGTGCTACAATTGTGGTATTCCTGGACATTTTGCTGTTGATTGCAAACAACCTCGAAAGCGGAATTATGAGTATTACAAGCAGAAGATGCTTTTAGCCAAACAAGTTGAAGCAGGACATGCATTGCTCGCTGAAGATGACAAATGGCTGTTACTCACAGATGATGAAGATCAAGATCTCTCTGCTAATGTTTGCTTTATGGCAAGGTTGGCCAAGGACAAAGTCTTTGAAGCAGAAAGCACTGATGATGAATACCCAGATGATGAGGTAACTCTTGACTCTACTTTTTCTTTGATTAAGGACAAAGAGTCATGTAGATTAGCTTTATCAAATTTGAACAACTCATATCAAATCTTTAGCCAACAAAAACAAAAAGTTGAAAAATAGTTTTCATTTTCTAAAAGTGAATTTTCAAAACTTCTTGAAGAACATTCAAAATTACTTTTTGAACATGATGCTATTAAACAAGATTTTCAAGCATACAAAGATAAGATGTTGGTTAAAGAATGTGAGTTGAATGTCTCTCCTGATTCTAAGTTATTACAAAAATGTCAAAATCTTGAAAAGACCATTCATGATCTTGAAAAGGCCAATCAAGATCTTGAAATTCAAAAGACCAATGAATGGCTTCGGGCAAATGCAAGACAAATGGATGTTGATATTCTTAATAAAAAGCTCCAAGAAGCTAAACCAAACAATGTTGAATTCGAAAGGAAGGTTTCTGATTTAAATCATAATTGTTTTCTAAAAGGCATTGAGATTGAGAATCTTGAAAAACATTGAGGAATTTAAAAAGAATATACTTTTCTATCAAGAAAAGTTATATAAAGTTGAACAAAATCCTCTCTTGAATTTCACTGCCTATTTCAACAAGTCAAAATTGACAAAACAGATCTTCTTCTCGGGTTGGGATTTGAGAATATCACACCATTACAAAAAGCCAAAGAGGAAATTGAACCCCTGTATGATGAAAAATTTCTACGACTTGGTATGATACAACAATTTATTCGTCCATTGGATGACGAATTTGAGACTGATGAAGTTGAGAGAATACCAAAACAAGAATTTTTGGTTAATTATGATGCAATAAATGATTCATACAAAACTAAAGAATCTTCAATTTTCAAATTGGAAGAAATTGAATCAAATTTTCAAAACCAAGAATCTGTTGGTACTTCACTAAACCAACTAAAATGTATTTTCCAACCACATTTTTGGAAAAACAAATAGAAGGTTTACAACAAAAGGTGGAATCTCAACAAAAAGTTATTAATCACCTCAAGTCTCAAAGTCCGAACTCAGAGGATAAATGTATTGTTGTTGATACTAAGAAAGTTTGTGAGAATGTTTCTACTCAAACTGACCAAAGTGCTTTAGTAGACAATTCTACCAAACTACTTGTGATTCATCTACCAATACTCTACTCAGACCTTGACTGATTCTCTTGAATGTACTTGTCAAAATACTGCTACATTTATAGCTGATAATTATGTGCAATCTGATTTATCTGATGAAGAACTTGCACATAGTTTAGTTTTGATATGGTACTTCTATAGGTTTTTCACATGCAACACTGTTGATGAGTTAGTTGTTCACCCTAAGCCTAGTGCTAGTATAGGTGTTGATACGTCTACTCAATTTTCTTGTAAGACCAAAGATGTGTCAGTTCAAGTTGACCTAATTTCCGAGACTACCCATGATGTGAAGTTGGACACCAAGATTCCTGATTTTTCAAAACTTTCAAATGAATTTGAAACTAATCAATCTTCATTGAAATTTTCTTTTTCAAAAGATTTCACAAAGGATGATTTTGATAAATTCATGGAGGGAGAATATGTTTTTAATTCAGAAACTGAGAAAAAGATTGAATCTACCAAAATCAAAGTTGAAACAAAGGTGGAATCTCAAAAACCATTGTCCAAAGCTCCAACTTCATATTACTCAAAGAAACGAGTTAAGACCAAACTCGTCAAGACTGAACCAAAGACCATTAAGTTAGAAACCTTTGTTGCTACCCCAGTGAAACATGTCAAAGAGAAACAAGCTGAGACCCCACACAAGACAAAGTACACCAAAGTGAAACTTCCGAAAGACTATTCAAATGCTTCTAAATCTAGCTCTCAATCTAGCTCTATACCTAAGGTGTCTAAGTCTAGCTCAGTTTCGCTAACTAAGGATGCATCAAATGGTACAACTAGATATAGGGATAGATATGGATGGTTTTCTCATGATAAACCAAAGAAGCAAGAAGTTTCCTCACCTCCAAAAGATTCCAAAAAGATGAAAGTGTTTAAAACTCCTAGTTCTAATTTTCTTAGTTTCAATTCAACAGGTGGAAAGAGCATAACTAGTGGTGCTAAATGGGTTGCTAATACATTAGTACCTAAGATCACTAGTAATCAAAAGAATGTTGAGAAAAAGAAGAAAAGAAGGAGGAGAAAGGCTGTCAATAGGAGGAAGAGTGTTTCTATTAATCAAAACAATTTTTCTTTGTTAAATAATGTTGAATATGCCAAGGCAAGACCTTGTGAGCTTGTAAACAATCTTAATTCTCGTACTTGTGTAGGTGATGTTGATGCTTGTAGACATGTTACTTTTAATTCTCATGTGAATGTTCGTACTTTTTATTCAAATGTGTTTGTTGATAATGTGCTTGTTAATGCTTATGTTGATTCGAAAACATGTTTGAATGCTTATCCTAAGTTATATACCCTGCCTGTTTTAACTAACCATAAAGGACCCGTCTTCAAGTGGGTACCTAAAAACGGTTAAATTTCTTTGATTGCAGGAAATAACCATCTGTGTTTGGATACTTGATTCCGGGTGTTCGAAGCACATGACTGGAAATAAATCTTTGCTGAAGAATTTTGTTGAACGATTCATGGGAACTGTTCGCTTTGGAAACAACAATTTCGCTCCTATCTTAGGTTATGGAGACATTGAACGAAATGGGATTATCATCAAGAAAGTTCATTATGTTGAAGGATTAAGTCACAACTTGTTCAGTGTTGGACAATTCTGTGATAACAATCTTCAAGTTCTTTTTCGAAAATCTCTATGCAAAGTCCAAACTCTAGATGGAGTTGATATTCTTTGTGGTGATCGTGACGATAACCTTTTTACCATCAATCTCGATGATAACCAACCAACCGATAATATTTGTCTCATTTCAAAGGCTACTTCAAAGAATTCTTGGTTATGGCATAGAAGGCTTTCTCATCTGAATTTTCAAACCATCAATACTTTGGTCAACAAGCATCTTGTTGAAGGCTTACCTGACTATAAGTATGAAAGTGAACATGTTTGTCCTTCTTGTGCTGTTGGGAAGATTAAGAGAGCTTCTCATAAACCGAAGAAATCTCCAAATTCTTTAGCACCTCTTCATTTGCTTCACATGGATCTTTGTGGGCCAATGAAAGTACAAAGCCGAAATGGGAAGAAATACATCTTGGTTATTGTTGATGATTATTCAAGATATACTTGGGTCAAGTTCCTTGCATCCAAAGATGAAACAACTCAGATGTTGATAGATTTCATCACCAATACTCAAGTAAATCTTCAACTTCCAGTTCGTTACATCCGTTCGGATAACGGTACTGAATTCAAGAATGCTGTTTTTGATGAATTCTGCAAATCCAAAGGTATTACTCATCAATTCTCAGCAGTTCGCACCCCACAACAAAACGGTGTTGTTGAAAGGAGAAATCGATCGCTGGTGGAAGCAGCAAGGACAATGCTTGCTTATTCCAAATTGCCATCCAATATGTGGGCTGAAGCTGTTGACACTGCTTGTCACACTCAGAATCGGTCCATTATTAATCAGCGTTTCGAAAAGACTCCTTATGAGGTTGTTAACAAACGCAAACCCAACATCAACTACTTTCATATATTTGGGTGTGTTTGTTACACTTTGAATGATCGGGAGAATCTTGGAAAGTTCGAGAAGAAAGGTGATAAAGGATATTTTGTTGGTTATTCCAAAACATCAATTGCCTACCGAATCTATAATCGTCGAACAAACACAATTCAAGAGACAATGAATGTTTGGTTTGATGAGATGTCAGGCATGATTTTTGAGCAAGAAAGTTTGCTACCAACAAGTAATGATCCAAGTGCTTCAAGTACTCCTACAAGGAATTCTACCTTAGCTTCTAAATTCAAGAAGTTTCCAACTCCAACAAGTGATGAATTAGATATTCTTTTTGAAGAATTATATAATTCAAAACCGATTCATGATCAAGAACCTCAAGTCATCGTTGAACCAATTCAAAACAATGAACCTCTTCATAACAACGATCCAGTTCCTGACAACATTCATGAATCGTCATCAAGTCCTTCAGAGCAAGGATCCTCTTCTAATGATTCTTCTCCACCATCCTCTCCTGATAATTCTTCTCAAGTGAATGTTCAAGAACAACCTTCTCGATTACTCAGACAACAAATCCTTTGAACACTCCAAATGTGTATGTTCCACTTGACTTTGATCATCCAGCTTATGAGGAAAGAGTTATACCAAGTTATGATTCTATCTCTCAACAAAACTCAAGTTTCAATGATGGTGATGTTGATCTTCAACAACAAGATCCTCTTCCTCATGCTCACAAGTGGACACGTATGCAGAAAAACCATCCTACTGATCAAATAATTGGAGATCCACAAGCAGGAGTAACTACTCGTACTTCAGTAAATGAGTGTCTTGTTGCACTTTCTCTTAGCAATATCGAACCCAAAACAGTATCTGAAGCTCTTCGTGATCCAGAGTGGGTATAATACAAATAAGTATGTATCCTAACAACTTATGAATTACAAATGATCTATATTTGTCAAATAACTCTTTTGGATCGAGATACTTAAAGTTGTGAAGTATCCTGTTTAAGATCGAGAGTATTTAGACAAATTCACTTTAATGCAAAATGTATGCTTAAAAGTGTTTTCTCAAAGAAATGACTTTGTATTTATAGGCAACAAAATTCACCAGTGAATTTTGTGCCGTACAAATATGGTTGCATGCATTTAATGATCCGACAAGAACATTAAATGCATTGGATAAGGAATAAGGATAAAGTCACATCAAATGACTTTGTATCCTTTTATCCAACCACCTTTACACGCATAAACTTTGGTAAAGAACAAGTGGATTGTTCTTTGGAAAGTGTGTAAAGGCAAAAGTCAATCCTCGATATCAGTGTTCAGACTTGTAAGATCTAGAACACTGACAATCCTCCAGTGTACAGATCTGGAAAGACTTCCAGTGGACTCCGCCATTTGTCAGTCTTCTTTATTCTGACTTCAGTCTTTGACTTCAGTGAGAATGTCTTTAGTAGAGTTGATCTGGACTGGGGGTGAAGTCCAGTGAGCTAATCTGGAGAATACTCCAGATTTCCTATACAAGTATTTGCTCACTGGTCTTCCATTATTTCTGGACAAATATTCAGAGGGACTCCAGATTCCAAGTCTGGAGTAGGTCCAGTAGAACACGTTTCTGGACAGATCTTCAGTGAGGCTCCAGTAGTCGAGTCTGGAGCGAGTCCAGTAAATCTGGACTAAATCTGGACCTAACAAATTCCCCCTATTTGTTTAGAAATAATGCAAGTGTTTTCAAGCTTAAATCTATACAATTGTATGCTTGAAAAACACAAGTTTTGATTTTAGTCTAAAAAATCTAAGTTACTGGAAAACACTTTATAGATCATGAGTGTTTTCAGTTTCATCTTTAAGTTCTAACTTAGACTAAATCTGATCATTTACTTATATGAATCAAAAATTGCAACTATTATCACATACATCAACTGATAAATAGTTTACAATTTTCATAAAACAATAATTTACAACAAGTAAATGATAAGAGTCAGGCCCTTCTTTTTGATGTCTGTCCTGGAGCATCTTCAGTAGCCTTTCTCTTTGGTGATGGAGAAGATGGTATAGATTCTGGCGATTTCATGCCCATAGCAACTTCCATCTGTTGCTTTCTTCTCCATACCTTTTCAACTCTTTCAGAAATGCTTTAACATCAGTTGACACATTTGTCTTCCCCCTGAACGTTAAAGCAATCTCTTTCAGTTCACTCCATCCAAATGCTTGGACTGAAGTATTTTTCCTTTCATCAGTAAAGTTACCCTCCCTGGTCAACTTTACTTCAAACTTAGACATACCTTCATGATTATCAGCCAATTTGATCTCAGCACCAGTGATCCTTCTAGCATCAGCCCTGAAATTTAACATTTCATTGTATTTGTCTTTCAACTTGGCTGTCTGGATCAATGCTTCAGTTTCCTTAGACACTCTCTTTTGCTCTACAACAGACTGGAGTTGTTGACGATTAATTTTTCGAGAAGTGTCCAGGGGAATGAATTTGCTTACATCAGCATCTTTAATCGTTTTGATTTGTTTGGCAGTCAGTTTTGGTAAGCCAGTAAGTTTCTTCCTGTACTCTATCTCCAGAGCACCAGCGTTCTTTCTGATCTTTTTCTGGAGGCTTACCAGTTCATCCTTCCTTTGTCTGATGAGTTCTGGTACACTCACGCCATAAATTATAGAATCATAGACCTGTTCTTCTTCGGCGTAAAATGAGCGTACATAAACATCATCTAATGCATTTAGGCATTGATGAACTCTGGGTCATCCTTCATCTTTTTATATACATCAACATTTATGCCTAACCTTCCAGCATTGTAAGAGTCCAGAGTCCCATTGATGCCATCTCCCTTTGATGGGCCAGCAGTTCATCTTTTTGGTTTCTTTTGAAGATTTCAATCATAATGCACTCTTGTTCAAGCTTCTTGGAAGTTTCATCATCAGCATCTTCAGCAGTTTGCTCTTCTTCTTCACCAGATACCATTTGTTGTTTTCCCTTAACTGACTTCAGAGTTGTTGGTATATCTGGGAAGGACTCAAACTGGGGCTCACTGGCTTCAGTACCAGTAGCTTCTTCAGTTAGCCCGGCTTCAGTGCCATATGCTCTTTGTGCCAAGTGCTTCAGTGTTTGGTCACCAGACGACTTTTCCCCCTTGGAATGATCACCAGTCCTTGACTTGAGATCATTCCATAACTATTCCAGCATATGTCTGTCCAGTGCACCAAATGTTATACCTGTCACTGGAGTTGTTTCAGTCATAACTTTCTTAAGTGCCTGCACTTCCTTTTGAACATTTGCAACTGCTTTAGGCAAGTGTTTTGGCAACTTCTCTTCCAGTAACTTCTCTACTTGGGGTAACACCCCATCTTGAATGGTACGAAGAACAGTTTCAGAGATCTCTTCAGATAGTTCTTTCAGCATACTGATTCTGAACTTCTTTGTGCATTCATCACTTATTGTACTGACCACTGCATCCTGGTCAAGTGTGGATCTAGTCTCCAGAGAACTGACCCTGGAAACCAACTTCTGAACTTCTTCTTTCAGACCTGCTAGTTCACCAGTGACTGCAGTCTGAACAGAACTAACCAACCTTGTCTCTAAACCCTGGACTGCCACTTTGAAATTTTCAGTATTGTTGTTTGTGGCCAGTACCAGTTCATCAAGCTTCTCAAACACAAGCTTCTCATTCCCAGCAAACAGATTCATCTCAGATGCAAGGTTATTTGATAATAAGGATTTGAAGTCTGAAATAACCTGAGATGAAGTCTGGAGTGATCTCTCCAGGTCCGCCACCTTACTTAAAAGGCCTTGGACCTCGGTAGAAGATGAAGTGGAGAGACCACTGGGAGGTTCAAGATGTGAAGGCAATCTGGTCATAAGAGGAACTTGTGCCCAGTCCTCTTCAGTTGCAGCTTCAGATGTTGCAACTGGTGACTCCGGCGCACGAGGTGGAGGTTGAGATTGTGAAGGTTGAGTGGTTGCTGGAGTGAAGTATTGTGTATTTCTAGGAATTGAAGGTGGTGGTGGTGGTGGCATGTTTGATTCTGGTGGTGGTGGCATTTCAGAAGATGTAATTGGTTGGGTGACTGAAGCAATAGCAGATGTGTCAATATTTTCTTCTTCATCACCCAAGAAATTCATGTTTACATCAAAGCCTTCAGACATTGGGGAATCTACATCATCCCATTCTGGAGCCATCCCAACTGTCTGTTCACCAGGCTGTTCACCAGTCTCTACATTAACCTGTTCACCAGCCTCTACATTCAAGTCTATTTGAGCCTCTTGCTCACCAGACATATGTTCATCAGTCTGAACATCTTGTTCTACTTCCTCAACAACCTGCTCAATAATTTGAGCCACATTTTCAATCTCCTCATCAGTCACCTGCCCAACAACCTCTTGTACGTTCTCTTGTTCAAAAATTGGTGACCCATCCAGATTCATAACATCACCAGGATGTCTTTCAGGATTCACCTGAAGTCCAGCTCTCATCAGACGCCTGTTAGTTCTAGGTCATCTGGAAGGTTCAACAACTTTTGTACCTTGACCTTCAGGAGCAATTTGTCTAATGGGCTGTACAGCTTCTATGATCTGTACATCCTGATCACCAGATGGTCCTTCAACAGCTTGACCTCTATCTGGAGCCATTTCAGCTTCTTCCCTTTGAAAGGAAAGCATGGACTGAGGAATATCTACCTCGTCCAGTGGAGATTTGAGGTTGACCAGATCCCTCATATACTCACTCACAGAAAAGTGAGTAGTATCAAAATCATACTGGTCTCCAAGAGCATTTTTAAACATTAGTGAAAGGAAACGAATATAAGGAACAAACGGTTTTCTTCCTTTCACTCTAAGGCGCTCAACCAGGTCATCAAAAAGAATCTGAGCAAAGTCCACCTAAGCCCAAACCATAAGCAGTAGGCAATCTGGAGATGGGTTTGATTTATCTGGTCTAACCCTCCAGAACTGCCTCCCAGACATTCAACAATGTGGGTGAAGAAGTATCTCCATGAGTCTGACAGCTTGCTCATGTAGATAGTTCCTTTCCTGGATAGCTGGCCATGCTCATCCATGATATCTGTGTGCCCCATCAGTCTGCACACTTCCCTTGTATTTATACCAGAGGGAAGTTCGATAGGCAACTCATTCTGGTCAAAATAGTTTAACTGTAGAACAGACCTGAGTAGACTAGCAGTGAAACCAAGGGATCTGGTACCTCCCTTGAGAGTATAATTGATAGATGAAGTTTCATCATCATATTTTGCAGTGTACCAGAATTCACAAAGGTAATCGTGGTACATCCTTCCTGGATTTAGTGTCAACGCACCATATAATGGGCAAGAGAGAAAAAATGTGTTAATCTCCCAATAACAGATTGAGCATCATGAACACTGGAAAGAGAAAGTCTGGCCATCCAGTTGTTCATGTTTATTCTTATAGTATTTGCCTCAAGAGTGATATGAGGTGCCCTGTCAACACTTTCAGAAGGATTATATTCAGTGGCAAGCAGATTTTTAGGCGATCTTGACTGTCTAGGTGCCATTTATAAAGAATAGATGAAGATGAAATTGAATATATATAGGTTATGATGAAGATTTGATGAAGGAATTGAATGGAAATGGAGTAAATAAGAGAGATAAATATGATTGGAAATTAAATGAAGAAGTAAATGAAGGAATTTGAAAGATTTGGGAGTAAATATGTTCGAAGTAAATGCATTTGAAAGTGAAAGTGGGTATATATAGGAGAGAAAATGTGGAACTCAAACGGTTTATTTGAAATTATCAAATATAATTTTGATCGAGGTTCTGAGATCCGCATTAATTACATCACATCACACATAAATGTGTGACAGTTTACAGCCCACAAACATTAACAAGTTGCTCTTTTTGATTTCCCAAGGTAAAAATACCATCATTACGTTGAAAATTTACATGCCACGTAGGATTAAAATATCTCCAAAAAGATTTGCTTACGTGGCACGCACGATGACCAAGTATTTAGAAAATATTATGACATATTTCAGTGCATCTGGAGGTTGATTGGACACTCCAGTATCACTGGTGGATTAGTCCAGTGAACATGTACTGATGGTACACTGGAGGGACACTCCAGTAAAGTATCAGTGAAAACCATTTTTGAAAGACTGGTAACCTCAAACGTGCACGTCAACTAATACAGACAAATGAGAGGGACACATTTAGAAGGAGACATAAGTCACCTCAAACACGCACTTCAACCTGTCCAGTTACCAGTGAGAGGGACACATTTACAAAGCACCAGTAATATTTTCTGAAGAGTTTGTCCAGTGAGAAAATAAATTAATAAATTCCCCCTGAACTTAAAACATTTTTAAGAACAAAAATATTTTTCAAGTCTTTCCCTGGAATGTTGTTCCAGAAATCTAATAATGCAAAGATAGTACACAAAGGCGTTCAATATCTGAGCAGTCACCAGATTTAAGGGTTTAACATTCCCAACTCACCAACAAGATATTCAAAAGTTTTGACATCCAGAGGTTTGGTAAAAATGTCAGCGAGTTGTTTGTCAGTGGGAATAAAATGGAGTTCAATGTTGTCTTTCATAATATGATCACGAATGAAGTGATACCTGAGATCAATGTGCTTCATTCTGGAGTGCATGACTGGATTGTTCGAGATAGCAATGGCACTGGTATTATCATAAAAGATTGGGGTCTTTGAATATTTAATACCATAATCAAGCAACTGGTTCTTCATCCAGAGTATCTGAGCACAACAACTGGCTGCAGATACGTTTCAGCTTCAGCAGTGGACAATGAAACTGAAGTTTGCTTCTTACTGGTCCAGCTGACCAGTTTGCCACCAAGGAAATGACATCCACCTGTAGTGGATTTCCTATCTATCTTACAACCTGCATGATCTGAATCTGAATAACCCATTAGATCCATGCCTGAGCCTTTGGGATACCAAAGACCCAAACTGGGGACACCTTTAAGGTACTTCAGTATGCGCTTTACAGCAAGCATATGAGATTCCTTTGGATTAGACTGATATCTGGAACATAAACATGTTGAAAACATAATATCTGGTCTACTGGCAGTTAAATACATCAGTGAACCAACCATGCCTCTATAGACAGTGGTGTTCACTGGTTTTCCATCTGGATCGGAGTCCAGTGTCAGTGGTGCAGAAATTGGAGTTGGTTTAGATGGTGAAGAGTTCATATCAAATTTCTTTAAAAGATCTCTAACATATTTTTCCTGATTAATAAAAATGCCATCTTTGTTTTGTTTAATCTGGAGTCCAAGAAAATATGTTAATTCACCCATTAAACTCATCTCATATTCAGTTGACATTATTTTTGAAAATTTCTTGCACATGTTTTCATCAGTAGACCCAAAAATAATATCATCAACATAAATTTGTACCATTAACATATTACCTTTTTCATGAAGAATAAATAAGGTATTGTCAATTGCACCTCGTTTGAAACCATTTTTCAACAAATGTTTAGTCAGAGTGTCATACCAGGCACGTGGCGCTTGTCTGAGGCCATAAAGCGCTTTGTCCAGACGATATACCAATGTGGATGCTTTTCATCAACGAAACCTGGTGGTTGTCTGACATAAACTTCTTCTTCAAGCTTTCCATTCAAGAAAGCAATCTTTACATCCATCTGGTAGACCTTGAACTGATGATAAGCAGCGAATGCTAAGAATA
The DNA here is from genome assembly GCA_034093135.1 of Erigeron breviscapus. Taxonomy (NCBI): domain Eukaryota; kingdom Viridiplantae; phylum Streptophyta; class Magnoliopsida; order Asterales; family Asteraceae; genus Erigeron; species Erigeron breviscapus. The sequence goes on from CM067167.1 coordinate 66,994,896, forward strand.
TTCTGATCGCTTCAAGTCTAGCCACTGGAGCAAATGATTCATCAAAGTCGACATCTGACTGGCAGTACCCTTGTGCTACCAGTCTGGCCTTGTTTCTGATTACGTGGCCATCTTCATCTACTTTGTTTCTGAAGACCCATCTTGTTCCAATTGGTTCTTTCTTTCCAACTGGGAAAGGAACCAGATACCTGACCTTGTTCCTTTCAAACTGGTGAAGCTCTTCTTGCATAGCAGTCACCCAGCTTGGATCTTCCATAGCCTCGTCAATCTTCTTTGGTTCCATCAAAGATAGAAAACTAACATATAAGCATTGATTACTGGAGGCTCTTTGTAACACCCGTTTCGTAAAAATATGGATTTCCAAAAATTTTCGCCTAACGGCGTTAAATCATGCGGAAACGATTTAGGAAAATACTCAACTAAGGAAAACAGTTGAGAACATAAGTGGTGTTACTAATAGCATCAAATCAGTAATAAAAGAAATCCATAAGATTGCCCAACATAAAGCAATCATAACATAGTCATTACATAAGTTCCATAAAGGAAGTCAATAACATAAGGTTTATGCGAAGCTATTGGGTAAACTAAAGCCAGCTTGATCATCTACCCATCTCTCGCCAAAGCTTCACACGTCATCTCAATGCCTAACCTGAGGGGTGTCAACACATTAAAAGAAACAAGTGTTAGCTATAAAGCTAAGTAAGATAACACCAGGTTTAAGCAAACATCTCATCCATTTAAATCATCACTTTAAAACATTACATCATTTTAATTAGGCATTCATACCACCGTATAAACATATCCACATCACATATAAGCATAGAGTCCATGACCCTAAGTGTGCCTAATCAATTTCGTCATCTCATCTCATCTCATTAAGTTGTGACTAAGTCACCGTTAAGTTGTAACCGAAGTTACCGTTACCACCGTTTCATCTCATTTCATTAAGTTGTGACTATGTCATCTTATTTTACATACCTATAACCACCGTCAGCATAACATATCATATCGTAAACATATCATTAACCACCGTCATCATAACATATCATATCGTAAACATATCATTAACCACCGTCATCATAACATATCATATCGTAAACATATCATTAACCACCGTCATCATAACATATCATATCGTAAACATATCATTAACCACCGTCATCATAACATATCATATCGTAAACATATCATTAACCACCGTCATCATAACATATCATTAACCACCGTCATCATAACATATCATATCGTAAACATATCATTAACCACCGTCATCATAACATATCATATCGTAAACATATCATTAACCACCGTCATCATAACATATCATATCGTAAACATATCATTAACCACCGTCATCATAACATATCATATCGTAAACATATCATTAACCACCGTCATCATAACATATCATATCGTAAACATATCATTAACCACCGTCATCATAACATATCATATCGTAAACATATCATTAACCACCGTCATCATAACATATCATAAACATAACTACGGGGAAGCATCATAGGCATCGTCATCATTATTCCCCGAGTACCTCCCATATCAACCCAACCACATATGGGTTATACATTACCGTTTGGAGGTTATAGTTTACAAACCGTTTTTGTTGCACCCTCAGCGTGACAAAAGTAGCGTATCTTACCTCGTAGTAGTGTATGCGCGTAAACAACAGCTAGTAGTGCTTAATAGTAATCCCCCGACACCTATCGTACATTAACATATGAAATATAAGTCATTTGGGACCTTAATTAACTAAAAAACGAACTTAGTTTTGTTCTTACGAACTTAGCTTCTTAAAACGAATTTAACTTCATCAAACGAACTTAGAATGTTTCAAACGAAGATCATCTTCGTTTTGTCAAACGAAGTTAGTTTTCCAGAAAACGAATTTAGGCTTTACGAAGATGACTCAAACGAACTTAAGCTTAACTTCGTTCAGAAAACGAATTTATGCTTACGAAGATGACTCAAACGAACTTAAGCTTAACTTCGTTCAGAAAACGAATTTAGGCTTACGAAGATGACTCAAACGAACTTAAGCTTAACTTCGTTCAGAAAACGAATTTAGGCTTACGAAGATGACTCAAACGAACTTAAGCTTAACTTCGTTCAGAAAACGAATTTAGGCTTACGAAGATGACTCAAACGAACTTAAGCTTAACTTCGTTCAGAAAACGAATTTAGGCTTACGAAGATGACTCAAACGAACTTAAGCTTAACTTCGTTCAGAAAACGAATTTAGGCTTACGAAGATGACTCAAACGAACTTAAGCTTAACTTCGTTCAGAAAACGAATTTAGGCTTACGAAGATGACTCAAACGAACTTAAGCTTAACTTCGTTCAGAAAACGAATTTAGGCTTACGAAGATGACTCAAACGAACTTAAGCTTAACTTCGTTCAGAAAACGAATTTAGGCTTACGAAGATGACTCAAACGAACTTAAGCTTAACTTCGTTCAGAAAACGAATTTAGGCTTACGAAGATGACTCAAACGAACTTAAGCTTAACTTCGTTCAGAAAACGAATTTAGGCTTACGAAGATGACTCAAACGAACTTAAGCTTAACTTCGTTCAGAAAACGAATTTAGGCTTTACGAAGATGACTCAAACGAACTTAAGCTTAACTTCGTTCAGAAAACGAATTTATCATCAGCAACGAATTTAAACCCAGAAAACGAATTTAGGCTTTACGAAGATGACTCAAACGAACTTAAGCTTTTCCAGAAAACGAATTTAGGCTTTACGAAGATGACTCAAACGAACTTAAGCTTAACTTCGTTCAGAAAACGAATTTATCATCAGCAACGAATTTAAACCCAGAAAACGAACTTAACCTTAATTTCGTCCAGAATTCAAAAAAAACGACTTTGTTCTTCAATTTCCAGAATTCGATCGATTATGGCTTCACCCAAAACATGTTTTTGACATAATTAAACATCTTTCGATCTTAATGATCGATTACAAACTCGTTTGACATCGTTTTTGAACATTAATTGGCTTAAACATAATATAAACCTTAATTAACCAAAAACCCTTTTAAAAACAGATTTGGAACATCAATTAGGACCTTTAAATCTGTAAATACATCGATGAATCGTTAGTTACCTGATTGCTTTGATAGCCAATTGAAAATAACCCAAAATACACAATCAATTCAACCAAAACTTGAACAATTGCTTTTAGAAATCGATTAAGGGAACTAAAGGAACTGTACGTGTGTTTAGGAATGTAATTAGGCTGCAAAACAATGAGATTAGGCTTAACCTAATCCTTAATCCCGTTTTTAACTTTTCTCCATTGGCAAAACTAGTCCCTGGACTTCATATCGACTTTATTTCACATTCAAACACCTATTGGGGATACATACAACACACTAAAGCACTTTCGCACACTACATAGGCCTTTTACACAACATTTAATCCACTTTATTGTCACTCATTAAAGATAATTAAATCTCACATATAGGGCACATAAACATATAAACACACATTTCCACACAAACGTATCACGGACTAATAATTTGACCTAACGACGTTAGTCAACATATACGTATAAGTTTTGGGATGTTACAATTACCTCCCCCTTAAGAGGATTCCGTCCCCGGAATCACTTCAACATCAAAAAGGTGGGGATAGGTCTCCCGCATTACGGACTCGGTCTCCCAAGTCATACTTTCGCCGTGATTGTGTTTCCACTTTATGAGAACTAGATCGATAGTCTTTCGTCGTAGCTTCTTTTGTTTCCTTCCCAATATAGCAACAGGTTCATCGACAATCTGCTTGTTGGGATTAATACTTACGTCCTCGAGTGGAATGACATCCGTTTCATTCGCATAGCACTTACGTAGGTAACACACATGAAATGTGTTGTGAATTCCATTAAGTTCTGGAGGTAAGTCCAGCTTAAATGCCTGTTCATTAACCTTCTTAATGATCTTAAAAGGTCCAATGAATCTGGGGCTTAACTTTCCACGTTTTCCAAACCGTAATACACCTTTCCAAGGCGACACCTTGAGTAAAACCATTTCGCCTTCTTTAAAATCAAACGGCCTCCTTTTCTTATCAGCATATGACTTTTGCCTTTCACGAGCAACACGTAAGGCTTCCTTTGCTACGTTAACTTTATCGGCCGTAAGTTGTACTAATTCGGGTCCAGCAAATTGCTTTTCCCCGGGCTCCAACCAACAACTAGGAGTCCGACACTTTCTACCATATAACATCTCATAAGGTGGCATTCCAATGCTCGCATGATAACTATTGTTATACGCAAACTCAATAAGAGGTAGGTGTTTATCCCACGAACCACCATAATCCATTACACAAGCTCTGAGCATATCTTCGAGCGTTTGAATAGTCCTTTCACTTTGCCCATCGGTTTGCGGATGGTAGGCTGTGCTCAGACGAACTTGCGTACCAACTTCCCGTTGAAAACTCTTCCAAAAGTTGGAAACGAATCGAGCATCACGATCTGACACAATCGATATCGGAACACCATGTTTAGAAACCACTTCATCAATATACAACGTAGCGAAGTTCTCCATAGGAGCAGTCTCACGAACTGGGAGAAAGTGAGCACTCTTCGTTAATCGATCGACAATAACCCATATCATATCGTGACCACGAGGCGTCCTCGGAAGTTTGGTCACAAAATCCATCGTAATGTGATCCCATTTCCACTCAGGGATCTCAAGTTGCTGAAATTTCCCGTAAGGCTTTTGATGTTCAGCTTTCACCTTCGCACACGTCAAACATTTCTGCACATACATCATCACATCGTTCTTAATACTGGGCCACCAATAAATAGGCTTCAAATCTGCATGCATCTTTGTGGCACCAGGGTGTACAGAATACTTAGTTTTGTGAGCTTCATCCATTACTAACTCACGATTGCCTCCATAGAGAGGAACCCATATTCTACCTTTGTAAGTTCGAAGGCCACGACTATTTTCTTCCATTTGGAGTCTGTTCTTCTTCTTTTTCCCAATAGACTCCGCTTTCACATTATCATCCTTTAACGCTTCGATTTGAGCTAATCGAATAGGTTCCAGTAAATTCGACTCAATCTTTGTAATCATCGCACATAATCTACTCTTCGCATATCCTTTGCGGCTTAAGGCATCAGCAACCACATTAGCCTTGCCTGGGTGATATTTAATCTCACAATCATAATCCTTTAATAACTCCATCCACCGTCGTTGTCTAACATTCATGTCCTTCTGAGTAAACACGTACTGTAAGCTCTTATGATCCGTATAAAGGGTACACTTTGTACCATACAGATAATGTCGCCACAACTTCAGAGCAAAAACAACCGCAGCCAGCTCAAGGTCATGAGTAGGATAGTTCCGCTCATGAGGCTTCAGCTGTCGAGAGGCGTAAGCGATAACTTTGTCTCGTTGCATTAGTACACACCCTAACCCCGTGATGGATGCGTCACTATAAACCACTAGATCATCTGTTCCTTCGGGTAAAGCTAAGACTGGAGCTTCACACAACTTCTTTTTCAACGTTGTGAAGGCTTTCTCCTGAGCATCGGTCCACACAAACTTCACACCTTTCTTCGTTAATTCAGTCATTGGCTTGGCAATGCGCGAGAAATCCTGAATAAAACGTCGATAATAGCCAGCTAAACCGAGAAAACTTTTAATTTCAGTAGGAGACTTAGGCTGTTCCCACTTCGACACCGCTTCTATCTTCGAAGGATCTACTTTTATACCATCAGAGGAGACGACATGGCCGAGGAAATGAACTTCCTTTAACCAGAACTCGCACTTGGAGAATTTAGCATATAGCTTTTTCTCTCTGAGGACTTGAAGGACAGCTCTCAAATGCTCTCTATGTTCCTCTTCCGACTTTGAATACACAAGAATGTCGTCGATAAAAACAATAACGAAATGATCCAAAAACGGTCGACAGACACGGTTCATCAAATCCATAAACTTTGCTGGAGCATTTGTCAAACCGAATGGCATGACAAGGAACTCATAATGACCATAACGAGTTCGGAACGCTGTTTTGGCTACACTTTCTTCTTCAACCTTCAATTGATGATAACCAGACCGTAAGTCGATCTTCGAAAAACAGGAAGCACCTTGAAGTTGATCGAACAAATCATCAATGCGAGGGAGTGGATATTTATTCTTCACCGTTCTTTTATTCAGCTCGCGATAATCGATACACATGCGCATGGATCCGTCTTTCTTCTTTACGAAAAGGATAGGAGCACCCCATGGAGAGGAACTCGGACGAATGAAACCTTTATCTAAAAGTTCCTGAATTTGCGTCATTAACTCCTTCATCTCCGTCGGAGCTAGTCGATAGGGAGCTTTGGCTACAGGAGTAGCACCAGGAATGAGATCAATAGAAAATTCAACCTCACGATCAGGAGGAAGACCTGGAAGATCTTCAGGGAAAACGTCTGGAAACTCGGAAACAACTTCAACATCAGAAACTGTAGGCTTCGCGATACGAGAATCGATGACATAAGCTAGAAAATGTGACTTAGTTTGCCGTATACAACGAAGCGCTTTCATCATCGAGATCACCTTAACATTTCCCGGCTTCTTGTCACCATAAACACAGACACCTTTACCGTCGGGAGTAGCGATACAGACTATCTTTTTCGAACATAGGACGACAGCATCATTCTTAGACATCCAGTCCATACCAAGTACAACATCGAAACTAGGAATGGTAGCGGGTAACAGGTTAGCAGTAAATGAACGACCCTCTATTTCTAAAGGACAATCAGAGTAACCTTCCCGAATAATAGACGTTGCACCATTAGCCACTTCTACTTCTATGGGGCACCGTAAAGAACTAGTAGTCATGTCTAACTTAGGAGCAAACAGAGTAGACACAAAAGATTTGTTCGCACCAGAATCAAATAACACATTAGCAGGTTTGGAGTTAACAATAAGGGTAGCAGTAACTACCTGATCATCGTCTTTTGCCTCCTCAGCCGTCATCTGGAAAGCACGGGCTTTGGCTTTGGAAGCTTCTGCCTTCTTTCCCTCATCTTTCTTCATCTGCGGGCAGTCTGCAATACGGTGCTTGGTGTCTCCACATTTATAACATCTAGCCTTGTCAGTGCATTGATCAATGGTATGACCCTGAGTTCCACACTTATTGCACCTGCGGGTCTTTGTAGAACACTGACCAGAATGGATAGATTTGCAGCCAGGGCACCATTTTCCATCCTTGTCTGCCCTTCCCTTGTCAGAGGACGATGAAGATCCCTTAAATTTCTTTCCAAAACGATTTGATCCACCAAACCGCCTCTTGTTGCCAAACTTCTTCTCATCTTCTTTCTTTTCAACTTTCTTATCCGCAGCAAAATCGTCATCAAGCTTTTTGGATTCCTTGATTGCTTCCGTTAGGGTCTTATGCTGCCTACAAATACCTCGATAACTTGGAGGTAAACCATCGACATAGCAGGCGACTTGATCTGCATCAGTTCTGAATAGATGACCCACAAATTTCATTTTCTCCATAAAGGAACGAGCATAGTCATTAATTTTGCCAACTTCAGCTGTTAAAGCACGGAACTCTTTTTCCATTTTGCGCTGTTCATGAGTCCCGATATACTCCTCAATGAATTTCTGCTTAAAGTCAGCCCATGTAATAGCAGTTACCATAGCCGGGGTCATTGAAATAGTAATGCTCTTCCACCAGTCTCGAGCACCTTCCTTCAACATTCTACTCGCACACAACACCTTTTTATCCTCAGGACAATCACAAGCTTCAAAAACCATTTCAGTATCATCAAGCCATTCCATACAGCCTACTGCGTTTAGTGTTCCATTAAATTTCTGAGCTCCACACTTCTGGAAACTTTCGAACTTAAATCGAGGAGCTTGAACTACATTAGGAGGAGCCACATCAACATTAACAGGGGGAACGACAACATTATCCACTGGTGGCTCAATGTGGTGAGATGGCACTGAGTAATTGCCATCAGTTCCTTCAGCATTCTCAGCGAGAGCGTTGTTCAGTTGCTCTTGAGTCTGTGCTAACTGGGCTTGAAGAGTCAGCACAAGGTTGTACAGTTCAGCTGCATTAGGGATTTGCTCCACCACTGCTTCGTTAACTATGGGTTGATTACCAAGAGGTGGAGGCATAGGGCCTAGCGAGCCTGGTCGATTGACCTGTTGAGGATTCACTTGATTTCCATTCACGTTAGCTGCAGTAGCAGTAGCAGCAGCATTAGTAGCAACTACACCTGGATGGACAGGTGGAGTAACGCTGGCAGTTGCTCCGTCCCGTTGGATGTTGCGGTTGCGAGTGTTAACCATTTTCCTTCAATAAAATGGTGAAGTCGATAAGCGCGTAATAAAACAAAAGTTCGCTGGGATAAGGCTAAATCATACCACCGTAACATAAACATCTCGTAAGCCTTATCATACTCGCACTCATCCCAACCCATCCTACATCACATGTCATCTCTAGCTAAGGCATCCTACAAGTACCTAGCATGCGCATCTTAAGTTTAAGTCCAAATCCTATGGTCAATAGGCCTTGGTTCACTTAAACTACTTCTCTGATACCAACTTGTAACACCCGTTTCGTAAAAATATGGATTTCCAAAAATTTTCGCCTAACGGCGTTAAATCATGCGGAAACGATTTAGGAAAATACTCAACTAAGGAAAACAGTTGAGAACATAAGTGGTGTTACTAATAGCATCAAATCAGTAATAAAAGAAATCCATAAGATTGCCCAACATAAAGCAATCATAACATAGTCATTACATAAGTTCCATAAAGGAAGTCAATAACATAAGGTTTATGCGAAGCTATTGGGTAAACTAAAGCCAGCTTGATCATCTACCCATCTCTCGCCAAAGCTTCACACGTCATCTCAATGCCTAACCTGAGGGGTGTCAACACATTAAAAGAAACAAGTGTTAGCTATAAAGCTAAGTAAGATAACACCAGGTTTAAGCAAACATCTCATCCATTTAAATCATCACTTTAAAACATTACATCATTTTAATTAGGCATTCATACCACCGTATAAACATATCCACATCACATATAAGCATAGAGTCCATGACCCTAAGTGTGCCTAATCAATTTCGTCATCTCATCTCATCTCATTAAGTTGTGACTAAGTCACCGTTAAGTTGTAACCGAAGTTACCGTTACCACCGTAAGGCACTATGTACCTATTACCACCGTAAGGCACTATGTACCTATTACCACCGTAAGGCACTATGTACCTATTACCACCGTAAGGCACTATGTACCTATTACCACCGTAAGGCACTATGTACCTATTACCACCGTAAGGCACTATGTACCTATTACCACCGTAAGGCACTATGTACCTATCACCACCGTAAGGCACTATGTACCTATTACCACCGTAAGGCACTATGTACCTATTACCACCGTAAGGCACTATGTACCTATTACCACCGTAAGGCACAGGTTATGCATAACACTTAACATCTAATTAGCTCGAGCATTATCGTATTTAGTTTAGATTTCCACCTTTAACCTAAACTAATCCATACTATCATCTTTTCACGTTAGGGCCCTTAAAACGTGCACGTGTCATGGCAACCTAAAAAGGTCTAGTGTTCTAGATGAACAAGCCACATATACATGCACATATCAACATTACATCACATCATTAACCACCGTAATCATTACATATCATATCGTAAACATATCATTAACCACCGTCATCATAACATATCATAAACATAACTACGGGGAAGCATCATAGGCATCGTCATCATTATTCCCCGAGTACCTCCCATATCAACCCAACCACATATGGGTTATACATTACCGTTTGGAGGTTATAGTTTACAAACCGTTTTTGTTGCACCCTCAGCGTGACAAAAGTAGCGTATCTTACCTCGTAGTAGTGTATGCGCGTAAACAACAGCTAGTAGTGCTTAATAGTAATCCCCCGACACCTATCGTACATTAACATATGAAATATAAGTCATTTGGGACCTTAATTAACTAAAAAACGAACTTAGTTTTGTTCTTACGAACTTAGCTTCTTAAAACGAATTTAACTTCATCAAACGAACTTAGAATGTTTCAAACGAAGATCATCTTCGTTTTGTCAAACGAAGTTAGTTTTCCAGAAAACGAATTTAGGCTTTACGAAGATGACTCAAACGAACTTAAGCTTAACTTCGTTCAGAAAACGAATTTATCATCAGCAACGAATTTAAACCCAGAAAACGAACTTAACCTTAATTTCGTCCAGAATTCAAAAAACGACTTTGTTCTTCAATTTCCAGAATTCGATCGATTATGGCTTCACCCAAAACATGTTTTTGACATAATTAAACATCTTTCGATCTTAATGATCGATTACAAACTCGTTTGACATCGTTTTTGAACATTAATTGGCTTAAACATAATATAAACCTTAATTAACCAAAAACCCTTTTAAAAACAGATTTGGAACATCAATTAGGACCTTTAAATCTGTAAATACATCGATGAATCGTTAGTTACCTGATTGCTTTGATAGCCAATTGAAAATAACCCAAAATACACAATCAATTCAACCAAAACTTGAACAATTGCTTTTAGAAATCGATTAAGGGAACTAAAGGAACTGTACGTGTGTTTAGGAATGTAATTAGGCTGCAAAACAATGAGATTAGGCTTAACCTAATCCTTAATCCCGTTTTTAACTTTTCTCCATTGGCAAAACTAGTCCCTGGACTTCATATCGACTTTATTTCACATTCAAACACCTATTGGGGATACATACAACACACTAAAGCACTTTCGCACACTACATAGGCCTTTTACACAACATTTAATCCACTTTATTGTCACTCATTAAAGATAATTAAATCTCACATATAGGGCACATAAACATATAAACACACATTTCCACACAAACGTATCACGGACTAATAATTTGACCTAACGACGTTAGTCAACATATACGTATAAGTTTTGGGATGTTACACTCTTCTGGTCTGAACTCCTCTACTGGAGTCACCTATGATCTGATCAATAGGATGAGCTTTTGTCCATCTGGAGTACTGACCAGGATTGTTACTGACAACAATATCAGTGAAAGAATTCAGTTGAGTCTCCTCTGGAGTTGCTCCAGGAGGAAGATCTTGCCAGACTACTTCAGTATCTTCATCTGAGTCATTTAAATCACGATTTGCATCATGAAATTCTTCATTTGAAGGCATTTCTTGAAGTACTGGTTCAGTTTGGAATTCTTCATAAGAAGACATTTCTGGTATTCTCAACTGACACTGATACTGGGGGAGTAGTACGAACATCTGATCCAATATTAATTTCAGAGGGTAGTTTGAAATAATAGAAGGATAGAATGGAGTACTACTGGAGTGTTTCTTTTTCTGAACAGGTTCCAGATCAGGATGACTGGAAACTGTGTCTTCTGAATCTTCTTTATTGTCGTTTATAGGATCAGATTCACAAAAGACAATTGGAGTTACTGGAGGAGTGTCAAGGGCTGGCTTCTTGTTGATTGCAGCATTTGATTCATCAAATGTGACATGAATTGACTCATGGACCTTCTCCAGTCTCTTGTTGTAGACTCTGAAAGCCTTGCGAATGGCTGAATAGCCTAAGAAATACCCTTCATCAGCTTTGGCATCAAATTTGCCTAACTGACTGGAGTCGTTCAAGATGTAAACTGGACATCCAAAAACGTGAAAATAACCAATATTTGGTTTTCTATTTCTTAAGACTTCATAGGCTGTCTTTTTGTGTCGTTTCACATACACTGACCGGTTCTGGGTGTGGCAAAGCAGTAGCAATTGCTTCAGCCCAGAAACTGGTAGACAGACCAGATTCAGCAAGCATACTCCTGGCAGCTTCTATCAGCGTTCGATTCTTCCTTTCCACCACTCCATTCTGTTCTGGAGAGCGGGCTGATGAGAAATTCTGGGAGATGCCAGTGTCAGTACAGAATGACTCCAGAGTTGCATTCTGGAATTATGTTCCATTGTCACTTCTTAACTGACACACCTTTCGACTGTACTTGAGCTCAATTTGCTTGATAAGACTGATGATTTCAGTAGCAGCTTCACTTTTAGACCTCAGAAAGATCACCCAACAATATCTGGAGAATTCATCTACGATCACTAGGGTGTATCTTTTACCAGCACGAGTCTGAACATTCACTGGACCAAAGAGGTCCATATGAAGCATATGAAGAGGTTCAAATATGCTGAAATTCTGTCTGGTCTTGAAACTGGTACGTTTTTGCTTACCCATCTCACATCCTGGACATGGCCTTTCCTTTTTGAAGGAAGCTGAAGGTATCCCATCTGCAAGTTGTTTTCTGGACAACTTATTAATATTCTTGAAATTTAAATGGGATAACCTTTTGTGCCATAACCAGTTTGTGTCTTTATCAGCTTGAGTATAGAAACACTGCTCTGAAGGAGAGCTTTCCATATCCATCACGTACACATTCCCTTTTCTGGGAGCAATCAACACTACCTTCCAATCCTTGTTGAATACGATACCCTGAGCAATATTGAATAGAACTTGATAGCCATCATCACACAGTTGGCTTACACTGATCAGGTTATATTTCAAACCATTCACAAATGCAACACGTCTGAAACTTGACTTGTCCATTGTTCAGAACACCATATCCCTCAGTCTTTCCACAACCATCATTTCCAAAAGTAATGGAGGGTCCATCAGAAATGGTGAACTCCTCCAGCAGGGTCTTACATCCGGTCATCGTCCTGCCAGCAGCACTGTCAAGATACCAGATATATTTCTTTTAATCGCCCTGCACATACACCAGATATTATCAGTTAGATTTGGGAACCCATCGACTGATGGGTTCACTGGACCCTCCCTTATAGGTCCCGGAGCAGTCATCTGGAATGCTCCAGTCTTGACCTCTGGGGATTGAACTGGGTAAATATTGGTCTTGGGAGTTACAGGCTCATCATAAACAGTGGTGGGCCTGAACCCCTCTGGTAATCGATCGATTACTGGTATTAATGATGCTACATGAGTATTTCCATCTAAGTAGCACGTTTTTGAGCAGGAAATTGATTTACTCCAGCATCATATGGCTTTTTGGTTTCTAGCCATGATTTAATTACCAGATTTTCTTTCTCTAAAATGATCTTCAAGATCTTGTTTTTCTTGAATCAATTGTTCAGTTACCAGAACCTGGGCTTGAAATGCCAGTTCAATGTCTTGAAGTTCTTTCAATTTTGATTTTAAAGCAGTTATTTCAGAAGAATCTGTTTCTAGACCATTTACACAATCAGATCTAACAGTTCTACAAATATCAAATCAGAATTAAGAGCTTCAGCTATGTCCAGTTTTAATTCTTGGTCAGTTGCACAATCATAATCACTAACCTTCTTAATAACAATGTCCACCCATCGTCCAGATGTGACATCTTCTTCACCAGGTGCTCATCGTCTGCCAGAGCCATGTAACAGCAATCTCTTTCTTCTTCTTCATCAGCAGATGATTCATCAGAAGTAACCCACTTCTCTTCAGTTGTTGCAATCATGCACTTATTATTGTTTTCAATTTGTTGTGCCATGAGAGCAATCTGGGTCTTAAGCTTTTTATATTTCAGTTTATAGCTATCATCAGGCTTATTATTTGAAGAGAATGGACCAGGCTTGGATACAAACTGGTTGGACCTGCAATCTTTCATGAAATGGCCCTTTTTGCCACACTTAAAGCATGTCAAATTGGTCTTATCAGTTGAAGAACTGGATGCAAATTGTCCAGATGGCCTATTTGCTCTTGCTTTGAACGGTTAAACGTTTTAGCAATCATTGCAATGAGGTCATCATCATCAGTTTCATCACAACAGTCTGGAGAGATTTGACTGGACTCTCCAGAATCCATGAGTTCAGACACCATCTTCTTCATAGAAAATACATTCTCAGAAGATATCAGTGCTGTACTTTGTGATTCAGTATGACTAACCACATTAGGACTACTGGAGGCATGGTTAAAAGCATCTTGTTCTGCCACCACTCTCTGGGCTTGATTTTCTTCAGTGTACCTGAAAGCTCCATATAAAGTTGAGAGAGTGTGTGTGTGCAGAGTTTTACCTTGTCGTAAGACCAGGATCATGTGAGACCATTTGGTGGGTAGAATATCACAAAATTTCTCCAGAAGTATATCCTTGTCCTTCTCAACCCCAAGACCTCTCAACTGGTTTATGATACTCATAAATCTGGTGTAAGTACCAGTGAGAGACTCATTAGGCTGAGTAAAAAATGACTCATACCTCTTGTTTAAGGAGACCTTTCTGGTGACAATGGTGTCATCTCCTCCTTCATGCTGGTTTAAAAGTTCATCCCACATGGTTTTAGCACTAGGAAAAAGAACTAGTGTGGGAATTAGGGTTTCAGGAACGGCCCCGAGGATCATGTTTTTGAGAAGGGTGTCTAGATTCACCAATCTCCTCTCCTCTTCAGACCAATGTTCCTCCCTCTTTTCCCTTCCTCTTCTAGATCCAGAAGGATCAAGAAGGGGATTGAGAGGTGATGTAGGAACATAAGGACCTTCATTTAAAATTTTCATCATGTTCCTCTCAATACCAGTGATATGCAAAACCATCCTAGCCTTCCACGTACCAAATTCATCACTGTTCCCACTTAATTTAGGAACAGGATTATTTGAATAGTGCACATGCACGTGTGGAGAAGCAGGAGTAGGAGGAGGAGGTGGATTAGTGTTATTAACAATAGGTGGTTCATTTTGATTATTAATATTAGCATTAGGATCGGGACCAAGATTAAAACTTCCTTGTGTATTTTCTTGGTTAGCCATCAAAGAAACAGATCTAGGCAATGTTTAGCCTTCTGCTCTGATACCAAATGTGAGTCCCTGAAATACGATGGTTAACCTAGAAAGTGTAAAATACAACAAGTCTAATAATCACTAGAATGGACTAGTATTACTTGTAAATAAATGCAAGAATATATAAACAAAGTAATACAAGACTTAAAGCAATAAACAAGTAAAGTGGAACATTATGTAGTTTTCAATGGTGTATTTTATTTATGATGTTAAATAAAATACAAGGTTGTGCGGAATCAAGATAATACAAATAAGTATGTATCCTAACAACTTATGAATTACAAATGATCTATATTTGTCAAATAACTCTTTTGGATCGAGATACTTAAAGTTGTGAAGTATCCCTGTTTAAGATCGAGAGTATTTAGACAAATTCACTTTAATGCAAAATGTATGCTTAAAAGTGTTTTCTCAAAGAAATGACTTTGTATTTATAGGCAACAAAATTCACCAGTGAATTTTGTGCCGTACAAATATGGTTGCATGCATTTAATGATCCGACAAGAACATTAAATGCATTGGATAAGGAATAAGGATAAAGTCACATCAAATGACTTTGTATCCTTTTATCCAACCACCTTTACACGTATAAACTTTGGTAAAGAACAAGTGGATTGTTCTTTGGAAAGTGTGTAAAGGCAAAAGTCAATCCTCGATATCAGTGTTCAGACTTGTAAGGTCTAGAACACTGACAATCCTCCAGTCTACAGATCTGGTAAGACTTCCAGTGGACTCCGCCATTTGTCAGTCTTCTTTATTCTGACTTCAGTCTTTGACTTCAGTGAGAATGTCTTTAGTAGAGTTGATCTGGACTGGGGGTGAAGTCCAGTGAGCTAATCTGGAGAATACTCCAGATTTCCTATACAAGTGTTTGCTCACTGGTCTTCCATTATTTCTGGACAAATCTTCAGAGGGACTCCAGATTCCAAGTCTGGAGTAGGTCCAGTAGAACACGTTCTGGACAGATCTTCAGTAAGGCTCCAGTAGTCGAGTCTGGAGCGAGTCCAGTACCTCACAATAACTTGGTGATCAACAAAAAGCCCCTAGATCATCTGCGGCCTCGCAGATCTTCTTCGGGCTAGCGGAACAACCTTTGACGACTATAACCTGTAATACCTGCTTGATATTTCGACAAATGTTCAACCCTAAACTCTGTTAGGGTTCGGTTTATATAGGTAACACCCGACATGGGCTTCAGCACACCGGCCTCGTAAACCCAGCCCAGCCCGTCACTAATGCGAGGTCGCATTCTGTGATTGGCCTCGTATTTGTCCCTGCAAATACGGGGTCATATTACCTATATGACTAACCTCGTATTTAACCCTGTAAATATGGGGTCGCATATCCTTTGTGAATTGCGAACTCGCAATTCACACTTAGCAGATTTACTATACATTCAATACTTAAACTTAATCTAGTATTCTATGCATAATACTAAGTTCATTAATGACAATCACATTACAAAGACATATAACAATATAAGCCCAAACAATCTAGACTGCTATTGACATAGACGTGCACTTACAGACTCCCCCTTGGCAATAGCTTCTAGACGTTAACATACCTATGTCTTCGTCTTGTCTTTGTCATCAATCTACTTCCTCTGCTTCTTCTTATCAGCCTTCTTCTTCTGAACTTCCTCTGAATCATCTGCAGCCTTATAGAAATCACAGTCTGAATGTAAGCCGATCTTCAAGCACAAACTCACTGTATTTCTATATCGCAACGCTGGACCCTGAAAATCTTTTGGAAACCAAATATTAACACTGTTCAGCTTCAGCAGATCTTTCCTACAAAAGTTCACTAGATTCAAAGGCTCATAAATCCTCACAATCTCATAGTAATGATCACCATACATCACAGCTTCATATGTCTTACTATCAAAGTACCAGCCTATCATATTATCCAATAAGTCCTTCTTGAATTTCTTCAAAGGCACTTCTTTAGCAAACTTGGTCGGCTCATACTTCAAAGTAACGACAGGCTTCTTTGTCTTCGGATCTATCTTTGATTTATCCTTGACCATCTTGCCTTCCTGTGGATGATACTTTCTTTGAGAAGGATCCTTGACCTTCATGTCTTTCGCTATAGACCTAGCAATATAATTTCCAAACTCAGATCCACTAGGATTGACTAGTTCTAGCCTAGCTAAGCACCAAAAATCAACATCAGTAAGTGAGTTGATGGCTTCTTCGTTATAGTCCAAATACTGCACTCCGTCTGTTCTCCTGATAATGAGAAGTCTCAACTCATCATCCCAATGAAAACTCACGATTCTTGAGCATGCAGTAGTGGCGTAGGCTTCAACCTTCTCTCCCTGAATCTTGTCTTTATATTTGATAGGTTTATGCGATGCCTCATACTTAGCCATGTTATTCTTCCAAGTAATAACCCAATCTGGTCTAGTATCAACAGGCTCTGTATGTTGCACATCAGGATCTTCAGCAATTGGTTCTTGCATGACTGGAGCTACTGGATCTTGGACTTGTTCAGACCTGTCCATTCTATCAAGCTTCGCTCTGAAGTCATCAATACTAAACCCTTTGCGCTCAGCATCTTTATCCACAAGCCTTGAAGCTGTAACTGGCATATCGACTCCTGCGATATCCATCCAGCTCTCATCACCATAGATTATCTCACCTTCTTCCCTCACAACATCAGTTGCCTTAGAAGACCCTACCATACCAGTTGCAATCTCATTCAGAGACTCTATTGCCTTGGTCAGATCTTCTTGATGCTTATTGCCTTTATCTTTTGCTGCATCCGGGTCTTGATTTGAATCATCATCTTTCTTTTTCGAAAGCTCATCACCCTTATAGCCTATATCTGGCAACAATTTCTTTTTCACCAAAAACTTCTCAAACAATTCAGTTAACTCTGATTGCATCACACAATCTAGCATGACATCTGCAATCTTAGTCATCTGTTCAGCTACTCTAACTACTCCTTTATTCGCTCTAGTAGCCGAATTTTCTGCCTGAGTAGCTTCACTACGAACCATGTCAAAGTTGGACATGAGAGTATTAATAAAGTCTTGATGATTCTTTCTTTCATCATTAAGAGCTTTCTTTAACGTCTCAACTTCCTTTTGCTTTCTCAGCATCTCTTTCTCATGGTTTTTCTTTTGTTTCTCCAACTCATCAAACAAACCATTAACTCTAGCCTCTAACACCGTCATCTTTCCTTTCATGTCAGCCATACCAAACACTGGTGGTAATATCGGAACTTGACGTGTAGTCGCTTTAGTTCTTGGTTCAGAACTAGGCACTGAATCCTTCATTCTATGAGTTGTAGACGGCCTTTCAACATTTACAATTGTCTTCTGAAATCTCCTTGGTATCACTGTCTCTGCATGTGACTCAACTGATCTCCTAGACCTCTGTTCAGGAACACTGCTTGATACTTCTGGAGTCTTGATCGTCTCATCTACTCCACTAGCAGCAGTTTTCTCCTTGACTTTCAATTTGATAACAGTTTTCTTCTTTGGAGCAGGTACCTCTTCAACTTCTGGCACCTCAGATTTCCTAGAAGACTCTGCTCGTTTCCTTTTCAGACCTGAATCAGATGAAACTTTCTTTGAAGCACCTTCAGAAGTACTAGCAACATGATCAACATAATCTTCATGTGCTTCTGCTTCTCTTTCAAGATCCACATCTCTCTCAACTATCACCTCTTCAGTGCCTTGAACCTGTGGTTGTGCTATGTCGCCCATTGGCACATCTGGCATCACCATCTGTAGAGGAACTGGATTAGCTACTGGCTCATGTGGAACAATCTCAGTCCTGAATCTGGAAAACTCTTCAGCTGTAGGTGGATTAAAGTTAATATCCACTAGAGCTCCAAACAAAGGAATATCTTGAGCACCTGGATCACCATCAAAGCGACTCTTAAGCTCATCATATGCCCTTTTTACAATAGATGTCACTTTCAGGACTGACTTAGTGATTTATTGGCAAAGAGGCGAAGAAATAGAGTCATCATCCCACTCGAATCGATTCAAGAGGACGAGAACCAATTAATACCTTCTTCAGGTATCTCAATTGAAATCCCGCGAAATGGCATTCTCCGTAGAAATAGTATTCTTGCTTATTTCGACGATCCTCGACCTGGTTTAACAACCGCTACCCAATATTCGGGAGAGCCTTTACCTGAACCCATACGTGTTTCTGCGGGGGTCAACTTGTTGCAATTTTATCTCTATTGAATTTGAATATCAGAATAGCGGATATAGTCATGATTCAATGGGTCAGGTCCACTTATTTTTCTTTTATTGATTTCTAATCTTTACAATGGATTTCATTGGCCTAATTGAATAACATGAAGCTCAGAATTAGGGATGTATTCAAAACGCTCCCAAAAAAGGGAATTCCCGTTCTTGAAAATCCACACTTTTCCAAACCCAGAAAACCGACGGAATTCTAGGATCCCTCCTCCAAGAAAAGGGCGCGATGGAATATACTATTGTGGTAGCCGAAACGGCGGATTCCCCTGCTACATTACAATACCTTCGTTGGTTATTAGCGGCATCCCGAAAACGTCCGGGTCGAAATATGGCTTTCAAATTAAGTTCCGAATTAGTGGATGCTGCCAAAGGGAGTGGCGATGCCATACGCAAAAGGGAAGAGACTCATAGAATGGCAGAGGCAAATAGAGCTTTTGCACATTTTCGTTGAACAGGATCTCATACGTCCGGGAAACCTTTGCACGCCTCCGTTACCTTTTGGGAGGCCTACGCCCCATAGAAACTGTCTACCTAGATGATTTCATTCTACGACCTTCTAACAATGATGCTGTCCATAGATCAAATTATTTCGTGGATTGGATTTCGATTTTTTAGTCTATCTATACGAGGAGATCATATCATATGAAAAATGTAACCGATTCTTTCGTCTAAAGATTCACTTTCAGGACTTAGTAGCAGGCAAATTAGGAATATGATGATTAATGATCATCATAACGAATCTAGGATAAACCATAAACCTATGCCCTAGTCTGGCAGTTGTTTGTTTCCTCAATTCGTTGAAGAAATACTTAGAAAAACTATACGGTTTGTTGTATACCAGACCAACCATCTGAGTTTGAGATTCTTGATTAAGCGTATCCCATCCGGTTCTTCTACTACACAAACTAACCAACAATACGTGCGCTAAGTATCTCCACCTTCCAAAGAATCCGGTTCTTCTACTACACAAACTAACCAACAATACGTGCGCTAAGTATCTCCACCTTCCAAAGAATCCGCGCTTCTTCAATGTTCCAACATTCAAGTCATCAGCATATCCCATCCTAGTAAATCCTCCAACAATAACCTCTCTACTAAAAGTAGTAGGTCCATTCTCTCCTCCTTCTTGATCTACTGTACCTAACTTCAAGATATCAATAAGATCGGAAGCTGAGAACTTAATGGTCTTGCCCGCAACCACTGTTTCAATCCACTCCTGAGTAGCAGTCTTCTTATGCCTTGCATTTTCCCAGAACTCTACCAGGTATGACTCATATAGCACAGGTGAGTGAGTAAGAATGTGATTAATTCTTGACCGCTTCAAAAATCTGAAAATATCATGATAATATTCTGTTCCATCTTGATTCTCGTCCAAGTTAATCAGAAAGTTATGACCTGATACAAATTCTCTTGCCATTTCTGTAATCAATAACAAATAATTAATTACCTAAATATGACATCAAAATTCATACGCAGTCATACAATTAACTTTAATTATCCCTGTAATAAAGTTAACACAACATAAATTAACTCATTTTCAAATCTTTATAAACATAAACTTTTGAAAATCTGTTAAATTAACTTAAATTATCCCTGTAATTAAGTTAAAGGTAAATTAACTCATTTTCAAATATTTATAAAATAAACTTTTGAAAATCTGTTAAGTCAAAAACACGAGGTCGTATCCCTGTACGAGGTCGTATTTCAAGGTCAAAATACGGTCAACCAAACTCTAAAATACGAGGTCGTATTTCAAGGTCAAAATACGGTCAACCAAACTCTAAAATACGAGGTCGTATTTCAAGGTCAAAATACGGTCAACCAAACTCTAAAATACGAGGTCGTATCCCTGTACGAGGTCGTATTTCAAGGTCAAAATACGGTCAACCAAACTCTAAAATACGAGGTCGTATTTCAAGGTCAAAATACGGTCAACCAAACTCTAAAATACGAGGTCGTATTTCAAGGTCAAAATACGGTCAACCAAACTCTAAAATACGAGGTCGTATTTCAAGGTCAAAATACGGTCAACCAACTCTAAAATACGAGGTCGTATTTCAAGGTCAAAATACGGTCAACCAAACTCTAAAATACGAGGTCGTATTTCAAGGTCAAAATACGGTCAACCAAACTCTAAAATACGAGGTCGTATTTCAAGGTCAAAATACGGTCAACCAAACTCTAAAATACGAGGTCGTATTTCAAGGTCAAAATACGGTCAACCAAACTCTAAAATACGAGGTCGTATTTCAAGGTCAAAATACGGTCAACCAAACTCTAAAATACGAGGTCGTATTTCAAGGTCAAAATACGGTCAACCAAACTCTAAAATACGAGGTCGTATTTCAAGGTCAAAATACGGTCAACCAAACTCTAAAATACGAGGTCGTATTTCAAGGTCAAAATACGGTCAACCAAACTCTAAAATACGAGGTCGTATTTCAAGGTCAAAATACGGTCAACCAAACTCTAAAATACGAGGTCGTATTTCAAGGTCAAAATACGGTCAACCAAACTCTAAAATACGAGGTCGTATTTCAAGGTCAAAATACGGTCAACCAAACTCTAAAATACGAGGTCGTATTTCAAGGTCAAAATACGGTCAACCAAACTCTAAAATACGAGGTCGTATTTCAAGGTCAAAATACGGTCAACCTAATTCAAAAATACGAGGTCGTATCCCTGTACGAGGTCGTATTTCAAGGTCAAAATACGGTCAACCAAACTCTAAAATACGAGATCGTATTTTCCAATTTGGCATCGTAACTGATCAGGTCGTAAATCGGCATCGTATTCCGAAAGTCAAACAAGTCAAAATAAATTGACATTTACGAGGTCGCAAATCTGGGCTAGCAAACCCACTTTTACGAGTCCGTCGCACTGTTCATCTTCCCCAACGCGATTTCGCGATTTACCCAACCAAAACTGGTAAAAATTGTTTCTTTATACTCGTATTCAAACGATAAAGATACCCCAACCCTTAGTTTTACCCAGAAAACATCAAAATCGAAGAAAATATGGAAACCTAATTCGAAAATTTTGAAACCCTTTTTCTTGATTTTCTTGTTGCATGGTTAACTACTGGACGATTAGATAGTATACCTAGATTCGGTTTTTCACGGTGATGACGAATATATCAACCAAAAACACTTGATCTAATTGTATATATCGAATCTAATACGGGGTAGCAAAGTAGTATTTCGGGGTCGTAATGCTCTAATTTTGATTTTTAATATGTGAGGTCGTGTTTGGGTAAATTTGGTTTATATACCCACTTGACCCGAATGGGTCTGGGTCAACCCGTCCTAATTACGAGGTCGTATCTGCATAAGGCCCAATCGACCAATCACGAGGTCGTATTCTGCCTCTTGCTAATTACGAGGTCGTATTCTGTCTCTTGCTAATTACGAGGTTGTATTCTGCCTCTTGCTAATTACGAGGTCGTATTCTGCCTCTTGCTAATTACGAGGTCGTATTCTGCTCTTGCTAATTACGAGGTCGTATTCTGCCTCTTGCTAATTACGAGGTCGTATTCTGCCTCTTGCTAATTACGAGGTCGTATCCCTGGTACGAGGTCGTATTTCAAGGTCAAAATACGGTCAACCAAACTCTAAAATACGAGATCGTATTTTCCAATTTGGCATCGTAACTGATCAGGTCGTAAATCGGCATCGTATTCCGAAAGTCAAACAAGTCAAAATAAATTGACATTTACGAGGTCGCAAATCTGGGCTAGCAAACCCACTTTTACGAGTCCGTCGCACTGTTCATCTTCCCCAACGCGATTTCGCGATTTACCCAACCAAAACTGGTAAAAATTGTTTCTTTATACTCGTATTCAAACGATAAAGATACCCCAACCCTTAGTTTTACCCAGAAAACATCAAAATCGAAGAAAATATGGAAACCTAATTCGAAAATTTTGAAACCCTTTTTCTTGATTTTCTTGTTGCATGGTTAACTACTGGACGATTAGATAGTATACCTAGATTCGGTTTTTCACGGTGATGACGAATATATCAACCAAAAACACTTGATCTAATTGTATATATCGAATCTAATACGGGGTAGCAAAGTAGTATTTCGGGGTCGTAATGCTCTAATTTTGATTTTTAATATGTGAGGTCGTGTTTGGGTAAATTTGGTTTATATACCCACTTGACCCGAATGGGTCTGGGTCAACCCGTCCCAATTACGAGGTCGTATTCTGCCTCCCAATTAGCTAATTACGAGGTCGTATTCTGCCTTTGCAATTACGAGGTCGTATTTCAATCAAAATACGGTCAACCAAATTCTAGAATCTTAAGATATCTGTCTTATCATTCTACGGATACTTATCACAAATTCTCGAATCTTAAGAACCCTGTCTTATCATTCTATGGATACTTATCACAAATTCTAGAATCTTAAGAACCCTGTCTTATCATTCTACGGATACTTATCACAAATTCTAGAATCTTAAGAACCCTGTCTTATCATTCTACGGATACTTATCACAAATTCTAGAATCTTAAGAACCCTGTCTTATCATTCTACGGATACTTATCACAAATTCTAGAATCTTAAGAACCCTGTCTTATCATTCTACGGATACTTATCACAAATTCTAGAATCTTAAGAACCCTGTCTTATCATTCTACGGATACTTATCACAAATTCTAGAATCTTAAGAACCCTGTCTTATCATTCTACGGATACTTATCACAAATTCTAGAATCTTAAGAACCCTGTCTTATCATTCTACGGATACTTATCACAAATTCTAGAATCTTAAGAACCCTGTCTTATCATTCTACGGATACTTATCACAAATTCTAGAATCTTAAGAACCCTGTCTTATCATTCTACGGATACTTATCACAAATTCTAGAATCTTAAGAACCCTGTCTTATCATTCTACGGATACTTATCACAAATTCTAGAATCTTAAGAACCCTGTCTTATCATTCTACGGATACTTATCACAAATTCTAGAATCTTAAGAACCCTGTCTTATCATTCTACGGATACTTATCACAAATTCTAGAATCTTAAGAACCCTGTCTTATCATTCTACGGATACTTATCACAAATTCTAGAATCTTAAGAACCCTGTCTTATCATTCTACGGATACTTATCACAAATTCTAGAATCTTAAGAACCCTGTCTTATCATTCTACGGATACTTATCACAAATTCTAGAATCTTAAGAACCCTGTCTTATCATTCTACGGATACTTATCACAAATTCTAGAATCTTAAGAACCCTGTCTTATCATTCTACGGATACTTATCACAAATTCTAGAATCTTAAGAACCCTGTCTTATCATTCTACGGATACTTATCACAAATTCTAGAATCTTAAGAACCCTGTCTTATCATTCTACGGATACTTATCACAAATTCTAGAATCTTAAGAACCCTGTCTTATCATTCTACGGATACTTATCACAAATTCTAGAATCTTAAGAACCCTGTCTTATCATTCTACGGATACTTATCACAAATTCTAGAATCTTAAGAACCCTGTCTTATCATTCTACGGATACTTATCACAAATTCTAGAATCTTAAGAACCCTGTCTTATCATTCTACGGATACTTATCACAAATTCTAGAATCTTAAGAACCCTGTCTTATCATTCTACGGATACTTATCACAAATTCTAGAATCTTAAGAACCCTGTCTTATCATTCTACGGATACTTATCACAAATTCTAGAATCTTAAGAACCCTGTCTTATCATTCTACGGATACTTATCACAAATTCTAGAATCTTAAGAACCCTGTCTTATCATTCTACGGATACTTATCACAAATTCTAGAATCTTAAGAACCCTGTCTTATCATTCTACGGATACTTATCACAAATTCTAGAATCTTAAGAACCCTGTCTTATCATTCTACGGATACTTATCACAAATTCTAGAATCTTAAGAACCCTGTCTTATCATTCTACGGATACTTATCACAAATTTAGAATCTTAAGAACCCTGTCTTATCATTCTACGGATACTTATCACAAATTCTAGAATCTTAAGAACCCTGTCTTATCATTCTACGGATACTTATCACAAATTCTAGAATCTTAAGAACCCTGTCTTATCATTCTACGGATACTTATCACAAATTCTAGAATCTTAAGAACCCTGTCTTATCATTCTACGGATACTTATCACAAATTCTAGAATCTTAAGAACCCTGTCTTATCATTCTACGGATACTTATCACAAATTCTAGAATCTTAAGAACCCTGTCTTATCATTCTACGGATACTTATCACAAATTCTAGAATCTTAAGAACCCTGTCTTATCATTCTACGGATACTTATCACAAATTCTAGAATCTTAAGAACCCTGTCTTATCATTCTACGGATACTTATCACAAATTCTAGAATCTTAAGAACCCTGTCTTATCATTCTACGGATACTTATCACAAATTCTAGAATCTTAAGAACCCTGTCTTATCATTCTACGGATACTTATCACAAATTCTAGAATCTTAAGAACCCTGTCTTATCATTCTATGGATACTTATCACAAATTCTAGAATCTTAAGAACCCTGTCTTATCATTCTATGGATAACCTAATCTAGGTCTTTCAACAAAATATCCTTCATTATGCAAACTTATATAGATTCCGTTTCTAAAGTCACTTGTCTTTAACTCTGTAAAAACATCTAACTGAAACCTAATCTCTTATATTTTTGCAAATGAAATATGATAATGCAAAATCCTAAAACCATATGATGTTCATTCTTAAGAAAATCTTCTTTCTAAGATATAAAATGATTCTTTTAAAGATAAAATTTAAACTATGAACAACTCTGTGTTCATTCTTAAGAAAATCTTCTTTCTAAGATATAAAATGATTCTTTTAAAGATAAAATTTAAACTATGAACAACTCTGTGTTCATTCTTAAGAAAATCTTCTTTCTAAGATATAAAATGATTCTTTTAAAGATAAAATTTAAACTATGAACAACTCTGTGTTCATTCTTAAGAAAATCTTCTTTCTAAGATATAAAATGATTCTTTTAAAGATAAAATTTAAACTATGAACAACTCTGTGTTCATTCTTAAGAAAATCTTCTTTCTAAGATATAAAATGATTCTTTTAAAGATAAAATTTAAACTATGAACAACTCTGTGTTCATTCTTAAGAAAATCTTCTTTCTAAGATATAAAATGATTCTTTTAAAGATAAAATTTAAACTATGAACAACTCTGTGTTCATTCTTAAGAAAATCTTCTTTCTAAGATATAAAATGATTCTTTTAAAGATAAAATTTAAACTATGAACAACTCTGTGTTCATTCTTAAGAAAATCTTCTTTCTAAGATATAAAATGATTCTTTTAAAGATAAAATTTAAACTATGAACAACTCTGTGTTCATTCTTAAGAAAATCTTCTTTCTAAGATATAAAATGATTCTTTTAAAGATAAAATTTAAACTATGAACAACTCTGTGTTCATTCTTAAGAAAATCTTCTTTCTAAGATATAAAATGATTCTTTTAAAGATAAAATTTAAACTATGAACAACTCTGTGTTCATTCTTAAGAAAATCTTCTTTCTAAGATATAAAATGATTCTTTTAAAGATAAAATTTAAACTATGAACAACTCTGTGTTCATTCTTAAGAAAATCTTCTTTCTAAGATATAAAATGATTCTTTTAAAGATAAAATTTAAACTATGAACAACTCTGTGTTCATTCTTAAGAAAATCTTCTTTCTAAGATATAAAATGATTCTTTTAAAGATAAAATTTAAACTATGAACAACTCTGTGTTCATTCTTAAGAAAATCTTCTTTCTAAGATATAAAATGATTCTTTTAAAGATAAAATTTAAACTATGAACAACTCTGTGTTCATTCTTAAGAAAATCTTCTTTCTAAGATATAAAATGATTCTTTTAAAGATAAAATTTAAACTATGAACAACTCTGTGTTCATTCTTAAGAAAATCTTCTTTCTAAGATATAAAATGATTCTTTTAAAGATAAAATTTAAACTATGAACAACTCTGTGTTCATTCTTAAGAAAATCTTCTTTCTAAGATATAAAATGATTCTTTTAAAGATAAAATTTAAACTATGAACAACTCTGTGTTCATTCTTAAGAAAATCTTCTTTCTAAGATATAAAATGATTCTTTTAAAGATAAAATTTAAACTATGAACAACTCTGTGTTCATTCTTAAGAAAATCTTCTTTCTAAGATATAAAATGATTCTTTTAAAGATAAAATTTAAACTATGAACAACTCTGTGTTCATTCTTAAGAAAATCTTCTTTCTAAGATATAAAATGATTCTTTTAAAGATAAAATTTAAACTATGAACAACTCTGTGTTCATTCTTAAGAAAATCTTCTTTCTAAGATATAAAATGATTCTTTTAAAGATAAAATTTAAACTATGAACAACTCTGTGTTCATTCTTAAGAAAATCTTCTTTCTAAGATATAAAATGATTCTTTTAAAGATAAAATTTAAACTATGAACAACTCTGTGTTCATTCTTAAGAAAATCTTCTTTCTAAGATATAAAATGATTCTTTTAAAGATAAAATTTAAACTATGAACAACTCTGTGTTCATTCTTAAGAAAATCTTCTTTCTAAGATATAAAATGATTCTTTTAAAGATAAAATTTAAACTATGAACAACTCTGTGTTCATTCTTAAGAAAATCTTCCTTCTAAGAATCAATGCAAAAGCATTAACTCAATATCCGTTTATTGAAATCAACAACTCTGTGTTCTTTTCCTTAAACCCATATTCTGTTAATGTGACATACTTTCTTTTAGCTTTTAATCACAACACTATTGCTTAACTACCCTACTCGTTTATTCACTGTTCCTTAAGAACGTAGTTGAGTCCTCTTGGAAACTAGATTCTATTCTGACTCTGTCTCTTGTGTAATAGGAACTTTTATTTAAACAATACAATACAAATAAAAATTTCACGAAAAACACACACACACATACACTGAACATAAACGAATAACATAGTTACAAGAGCTAAAGTTACTGCTTGATTAGATCAGCTTAGCATGTTACATAAGCCTACTAGCGAGAAATAATTCTCTTATTATTAGTTATGAACAGTGATCCAAAAACGATTACCAATATGTTTGTCCTCTTAAACACTCGGTACTTCCAGTCTCCTTTTTAGTTTGTGACACTTTCGACATACCCTGGCCAAGGACAGTCACCATGTAACCCGAGTAGCCTAATATGTCACTTAATCATGTTTGCGAACTTATGTGCCCCATATTCAGATACACTCTCACAATCGACACAAGCACTAAGATTAAGACATTTGGTGAGTAAAGTGAGAAAGTCTTTAAGAATCAAGTCAGCGGTGACAGGTCGGTGATTCCTCACGCGCAAAGCGACTTAACTTGACTCACGTACGGAAATATACTCAACATTGCATAATGTTAAGTACTTGCATATTTGTGACATTATTTTTAAGCACTTATGAAAACCCGTGACTTTCGATGAGACCCGTGTAACGAACTTTCTGACAACCTATCCCAAGTTGGAAGCTTTAGGTAGGCTAGGTATACAAAGACACCCCAAGGACTTACTTGTTCGAATCTCAAAGGCCACATTAGCTTCATATTTTCAACAGATTTAGTTTTATTAGATATTTGCATATCTTGTCACAAATATACATCCGAAAAAGCAATACATACACATATATGTACCCGAGACCTTCTTTATAAAGACCAAATATTCATAATTACAATGCAAGATCTTTCATAAGATTTAAAGGACTTGTCTATTTTAAGAACAAGCATTCTCAGCCATATATCTGAATACGTTTCCCATAAGAACATTGTATACATTTAAGTTCAGATTATAAGGAAACCTTGGTACTTTGTGCCTATCGATACATCATATAATGGTATCACTGAACTGAGCAATTTAAAGTACAATTAAGTAGGCTTAAAAGCTAAAGTATCGTCACGTCTAATCGTCTTGATGCAGTGACCTTACTCCTTTTATTCTTTTCTTTTTCTTTTCTGATTTTTCTCATTTTTATTTTGTTTTTCTGACACTATATGACACACATACATTACGACACAAACATTGACTCATTTTACAAAGTTCCTTTTGAGAGACACTGTCACTATAGATTTCTCATTCCAATCAATTGGACTAACAACTCGAAACGAGTTCGATCGAAAGCCTTAGTGAACAGATCAGCTAAATTAAAGTCACTCGGCACTTTTTCTAGGACTATTAGTTTCTTTTCAGCACAATCACGAATAAAATGAAACCTTATGTCTATGTGCTTAGTCCTACTGTGCTTAACAGGAATATTGGTAATGGATAAAGTGGATTTACAATCTGTCTTTATGAGAGTACAAAAGAAAATCTAACCATGATAGCCAGAGCCGGTGAATGAGTATTCACTTGCTGTTCTGTAATCCAATCTCTCCCCTAAGACAAACATCCACTGATGTCTTCTTCCTCAAGAACACCAATTTCTTCATCCATGTGATTAAACTAGTGCACTTCTGGAACTGACATATATCATAACCAACAACAAAAATAAAGCATAAAGTATGATAATCTGTACTATAGATAATCATCTAAACATGATCTTCTATAGTACTTTGTTTATTACAAAATAAATTTACAAAACAGACATAGGATCCTTTAACAAAAGTAAACTTCGTTAATAATCCCTTGTCTTCCATAATGTGCCTGGAGCTTCCGCTATTGACAAACCATAAACCTGCGGTCTTCCTTAGCAGCTCCTGCACATTCAAAAACAATTAGTTTTTCAAAGGACCCCTAGCCCTGTTGGCTTTGGGTCGATCATTCTCTTCATCCGAAACTATATCCGCCCAAGATTCACCAGTAGGCACCCAAACCTTATTTGGTTTAACAGTTGAGCTGTCAGCAGGCCTCCTACTAGGTGAAATTCGTGAATTTCTTTCAGCACTAAGCCTACGACTGGAGGAACCACTGGACCTCCTTTGATCAAAACCCTTAGAATTCTTTTGAAATCTTGACATTTTCTCAGGAGATGATGAGGACATTCTCCTAGGACTATGTCGCTGAAATAAAGAACTAGAATTTGATTTAGCTTCAGCCATTAATCTTTCATAGTAAGCACTGTTGGGTTTATCTCTTAATTTACTAGACTGATTCGAACTACTAGAACCTTTTCGAGATGAGACATTTTTAGGCTTATTACTACTTGTCTTGGCTTTATTCTCAATCTCCTTTTGTAAGACACTTCTAGATTTATCTCTAGGTGAGATACTTCTAGACTTCTCAGAAATGTCTTTTTCAAAATCTCTAAATCTTAAGTAGTTCTTAACAGCTAGACTATCAGGATTTCTCTCAGCATATTCCTCATAATATTTATTCTTGTAATCTTTCATGGACATGTTGTGCATAGACCTACTGCTTTCACTAGAATCCTTACCACCTCTAGATTTTTCAGGTGACACCCTAGATTTATTCTTCTTATAAGGACAACAGCTTGACACGTGACCTACCTCACGACACTTAAAGCATGACCTTTTAGAAGCCTTCTTCGATAAATCACCATGAATAATCTCAGGCACTGGAACCCCATGACCTCTTAATTCATCTATATGTTCAAGGGCTGCATAAGCCTCTTCCCAAGAAGTCGGAGCTTGTATGGGAGGTGCATACCGTTTCACAGTTTGAATCTTTGGATCAATGGATAACATTTCTTTAATTTTCCTTTCAGCAAATTGTTCAGGTGTTTCAGATTGAACACTCAAACCTTCTGCATTAATTGTAGAAGTTTGAACAAAACCTTTTTTGAAAACTGTATCTTTAAAGTTCTTGCTTTTAACAGGTTTTGGCAAATGTTCAGATTTTACGGGTTCATCAAGACTCCATATTTGATCAATATTTTCAGGATATTTACCGTTTAAATCTGACTCCTTTGCTGAAAACACTTTATCATTACCTTTCAAAGTAAAGTAAACAATTGTTTCCATTTCAACTTCTTTTTCAATTTCTTTTAGTTTATTATCCATTGTCCGTTTGGCTTCACTTGGGTCTGAGTGAGCCGTAGATTCACTAGTCTTGTTCCCAGATCTCTCTGACTTAGATATCTCAGAGATAAGAACATCACTAGTTTTGGTCTCCGGAGGGGTAGTCTTGGGTACATATTCAGGACTTGATTTTTCAGATTCTTCTAAAGTAATCTTCTGAAAACTGTCATAATTGTGACTAAAAGGTGGCGGAACGGCATTATATTTCTGGACAAAACTAGGTTGTTCACCTTTAACTTTTGCATCTCTAAGGTGACCCATCATAGTTCCCATGTCTCTCATTTTATTTAGTTTGCCACTTAGTTCAACAATCTGTACCCTAGAATCTGCTAATTCTTTGTCCTTTTTAGCACTTTCTTTCACTACCCTTTCTAAATCCTCTTCTAGCATTTGTTTTCTGCCTTGTAACTGAGCATATTCTACCCTAAGTGACTCAAATCTATCTTCTTCAGATTTAATCCGATTAAGATATTCTTTGGCATGACCTTTAAATACCATGACATCAGTAGATAACTTACTTCTATCACTAGTGGCATCATTTAAAAGAGTCTTGGTAGAATCAAGTTCCTTTCTAAGGACAGTTACTTCACTAGACAAACCTATGCTACTTTTACAAACAGAAATAAGTGAATGTAGAGAAAGACTTACCTGTTGTTCTGGTGCCTCAAGATTGGCCACGAAATTCACGAGCCCTTCTGTACTCAGATCATCAGGTATCTCAATCTTTACATCCTTATCCTTTTTCTCAGTTTTCACAATTTCAATGGCTTCAGTGAAAACCTCTTCATTCTCAGCTCTTAATGGTTCTAACGGTTCAGATTCCTCTTCTACCTTCTGATGAAAACTATCATGATCATCCGTGCTGGCATATAATGTGTAATCGAATGAATTATCAACAAGATCATTCATTCCTCCATCAAAGTCATGAATTTCTGCCAAGAATGCATGATTCTGATCATCGGTACTAGTCGAACCCCAATTATATGTACCATCAGATTGAACAACTAAAGCTCTCGAGTTTTCCGTATCTCCTGAGCTTCAGTTCCCAGTATTAGCATATTGATGTCAGAATTCTGACTCACTATAGAACCACTTTGATTGAAGTTCTGACGGCCGGTAGCTGAATTGTTATCCCGTCTTGGCCTCTGACACTCTCTTGCAAAATGTCCAAAACCATCACAGTTATAACACTTCACCTTGGTCTTGTCAAACCCTACTTTTCCATTCACAACCTTCCTTCCGGTTCTATCTAGTGAAACGCTGAACTCTCAATGTTAACATAGCTAATTGCCAGTTCAGATCCATTTCTTCCAAGTCATCTGGATCAACTTGCTTGTAATCCTCCCTAACAAAATCAGGATCAGTTAGTTTTCCTCCAATTAACTTTTCATGAGCAGACACAAATGAAGCGAGCATGCCCAATTGTCCCTCAGCAGATCTTATGCTCATCGGCATCCCTGTGTAACCCGAACTTGGAGAACTACTATTCTGAACCCCATTATGCACTATCATGGCCGATTCTGGAGAAGTTACATACTTCAAGTTGCTATCAGAATCCGTTGACATCTTCATCTTGTCATCATCTCCACTATAGAAGGCAGTAATCCCTCCATTTGAAGATTTTGCAGAAGGAACGCTTGATTTGCTATGATAGAGTTCAGGACGCTGAACAAAATCACTGCTACCTGCTTCCTTCGACTTTCGTTTCATGTCTTGACCTCTCAGCTTTCGAATGATCTGATCCAAAGTCCATGTGCTAAATTCGGGATTTTGTTGGATTGAAGTTACAAACCCTTCCCACTTAACTGGAAGTGCTTCCAACAACTTCTCGATGACATCTTCTGGATCAGGTTTGTACCCAAAATATGCAAGCTCAACCAGCAGATGACTGTAACGAATCAAAATCTCATCAAGAGGTTCATCTTTGAAGCTAGTAAAGACATAATACTGCTTCTTCAGCAAATCCTTCCTTCTCTTCTTGAGATCATCATCACCTTCACAATGCTCTTTGAGTGCATCCCATAAGCCTTTTGAACTATCATACATTTCAAACAAGTGCAAGAATTCCCCTTGGAGAGCCATTCGGAGTGATCCTAAAGCTTTACTTTCTGTTTCGTAATCTTTCTTTTGATCAACAGTCATTTGCTCATACGAAGCTGCTTTTCCACCACCTGAACCAGTAGGTTCTTTGTCATTTTGCACAGTGGGATGAACATAACCATTAACAATACATATCCACATCCTCACATCCATTAACCTGCAATATGACTCGAATCTGCCCTTCCAACTGAAATATCTATAAAGGCTTATTAACTTGGGCGGTGAGTTGGCCTTTCCGGTTTCGTGATCCATCAAAATTAGTTGATTCAGAAAAGATTGATAATTTGCGGGTAATTGAGACGTCATTTTCTCCGAGCTAGCAAAATTCACGAACTGTTTATAAAAATGAGGTCGTAAAAGTTCACGAGGTCGTGAAGAAAAACGAGGTCGCAATTAACTACTCGAGGTCGTAATTGAACTGGCGAGGTCGTAATTGAAGCTCGAGGTCGCAATTGAAGCTCGAGGTCGCAATTAACTCGAGGTCGTAATTGAACTGGCGAGGTCGTAATTAGCTACCCAGGTCGCAATACGAGCTGGATGAGGTAATACGAGCCCGCGAGGTCGCAACAGCTGCTGGAATCCTTAGATCTCTTGAATTCGAAACCCTAAACACCAACAATAACACCTTCGACTGCTGCAAACCCAAATCGAGGTCACAAACAAGATTTCCGGTCGTAAACTCGTGAAAGAATCACGTCTAAACGACCCTAAATCAATATTGTCTATCACCAACAAGCTATAACCTTCCGGTATTAAACCAAGAGGCTCTGATACCAATTGTAAGTCCCCTGGTACGGATCGTCAATAGCTTGATCCAGTTATCTTGAGGTGCGGAATCCCTCACAATAACTTGGTGATCAACAAAAAGCCCCTAGATCATCTGCGGCCTCGCAGATCTTCTTCGGGCTAGCGGAACAACCTTTGACGACTATAACCTGCAATACCTGCTTGATATTTCGACAAATGTTCAACCCTAAACTCTGTTAGGGTTCGGTTTATATAGGTAACACCCGACATGGGCTTCAGCACATCGGCCTCGTAAACCCAGCCCAGCCCGTCACTAATGCGAGGTCGCATTCTGTGATTGGCCTCGTATTTGTCCCTGCAAATACGGGGTCGTATTACCTATATGACTAACCTCGTATTTAACCCTGTAAATATGGGGTCGCATATCCTTTGTGAATTGCGAACTCGCAATTCACACTTAGCAGATTTACTATACATTCAATACTTAAACTTAATCTAGTATTCTATGCATAATACTAAGTTCATTAATGACAATCACATTACAAAGACATATAACAATATAAGCCCAAACAATCTAGACTGCTATTGACATAGACGTGCACTTACACTACACTTTCACCTAAACTAATCACTTTTATTCTTCTTTACTTTACTTTTTACGCACTAACACTAAGGCTAGAACGATTTCCCACATTTCACACTTTACTTTAACTTTAGGTATTTTCATTACCTAATTAATGTCACATCTACTTCAACGTTTAATCTCACTAACGTGCACAACTCATAATATTTCTTACGTGTATCTAGTGAACTGGACATTTCATACTTAAGTGCCACATAAAAGCCATCACATATCAACATTAAGGCATATCAACGACATTATCAACAACACATATCATAATCATTTTATAGCAATATCGTTAAAGTCATCACACTACTTATGCACATAACTACTTTTACTTTAAACGTCAACATAACAACATAGGTCATTTCAACATACATACATTCCCATATAACCTCCCGCATAACCCGGAAAACCCAACACACATAAGATAATCCGATTAAGAGGTTAATTATAGAAAACAACATTTTGTTGTGCCTCCAGCGTGAGAAAAGTCATGTATCTTACCTCACGAACGCGCAACGATACACCAAACACAAGTTAACAAGCTTCACAATTATCCCGAGTGACCTATATCGAGTTCATAGTCAATAAACTTGTATAAACCCACCATAACTAGATTATAAAACCATCCATTAACTTCGGGACACTTATATACCCATTACATAAGTCAAACGGATCAAAACTAGTGAAGTGCAGGTAGTGGGCCTCACCAAAAAGTCAGTGGGCAGCACTAAAACCATTCTGTCCACAAACGTGGCCATAAGTGGGGCGCACCAGTATTCCAGTGGGCCTCACTAACTGGGCGATCAGCCAACGACTTTTCCGTTTCACTTCAAACTCCTTCCAAACGAATCCCAGCCCCCAACCACGACTTTTATCCATTAAATTAACATTGAATAGGACTTAATTGAACCTTTGAAAACATCAATTGATCCTTGAATCAATTGCAAACATGAATCCCCTTTTTGATCATCAAAACGACTCGAAACCGCAACGTTTAATACAAAAACCTAATTAAACACTTAATTAACAATCAATATACGATATTATACCTGTAGGGTTGAATAACGGATCGAAAAGCAAGCAAAATCCCTTCCGAAAACCCCCGAAATCGACTAGAACTTAAAGAATTGACCTAGGGTTTTGTGTGAAAGACTTCTATAGGGTTTAGATCTGATTAAAGGGTGCTTAGGTCAACCACCATGCCCTATTTATACTAAAACAACTTTTAAAACTTTACATCTAGGCCCTCACACTTCGTTACAACTGGTTTCGTCACTTAACGGCTCGTTTAACGCAACCAGGAACACTTATTGACTTTATAAATCATTATCAACTTTAATTTCATTACTTTAAATCATTTTAACACATATCTCATGTTAATCATTTAAATCACACAATTACATATAAAACACATAGTGACTAACGGTCACTAACGACAACCTAACTATCAACGTCAAAACGTTTTGGGATGTTACAATTTTACACCCATAAAACTATAAAAGTGTCAGGGAATAACATAAACTACATATATTTCAGTTTTTTGAGGCCTGTTAAATAAAATAACTCTGGATTACTTAATTATGTATCGGATTTTAGTGAATTTGGCGGGTCTTTGAGTTGTCGGTTCAATACAGAGTTTCATTCAATGCAGTAACTCACACATTGTTAAGCATCAATCGATTTAATAAAGCTTTTCATGCTGATTTTTTTTTTGTATATGCAACAAGTGAAATAGACTATGTAGCCCTTTTACATTATGCAGCCTGTGGCATTCAGGTGAATGGTCGAGATTACAGATGTCCGGACTAGAATTAACTGATATAACTTTAGATGCACCAGTGAAAAGCTCAGAAAGAAATTTCATGTCACGAAGAGATTAGAACTTCTGGCATAAAGCCTGTGAAACGGATGTTGCATTTCCACTACCAAGGTGCGCGAAACATCATACATCAGGGAAAAGTAATAAGGAATGCTGGTGTTTGTGTGAAATTAGTTGCAAGATATGCCATGAAATGAGTAAAAACTTCGACTTATTAGGTTTAGGTAAGAATATCACACAGTTTATATCTAATTTGTTCCAAAAGCTACAGTTTATATATATACTTCATGGGGTTGCATTCTTTGTGTTCTATGTTTCTCGATATATAAATGTTCATTTTATTGGGCTTTAGGCACATAGTGCACGTTGTATAGACTATGACTTTATGTGAATGTTGCTTGGAGTCTTACCTATTTTTCTTAAACCTCTAACTTTTGAAAAAGCAGGTTAAGATTTCAAGCAGAAATCAGCGATGAAGCTGTCGCGGCTGTGATTTCCTAGCTGGTTGTCGTGGTCATATTACAACTCAACCAAAAATACTGATGCAAAACTTGCATATGGTTCGGGCCATATTGACCCAATAAAGGCAGTTGGCCATGCTTTTGTCTACAACGCTGGAAGCAGATTTTGTGTCACTTTTATGTGGGCAAGTTTACAACGCTACAAATTTGAAAATTGTCACTTGTGATACAAGTGCTTGCTCTGCGGCCAATAATGCAATTGTTTGGGACCTAAACTATCCTTCATTTGCTCTTTCTGCTCCAAAATCGAGAAGTATTGTACGGATCTTTAACAGGACGGTTACTAACTTGGGTGCAACACAATCAGCTTACCAAGCTAAGGTCAGCATACCATCAGGGCTCGAAGTGAAGATTAACCCAAGTAGTCTTGCGTTCAACGTGGTTGGAGAAAAGCAATCATTTGTAGTAACCGTTAGTCAGCTGGTGTTTGGAGCAATGGAGTTCGATCACAATGTTACAAGCCCGATTGTTGCTTTCTAGAATGTATTTATTTCATCTGTTTCTTTCAGTCGAATAATTAGTCCCCATTGTCTGTTGACATTGGGTGAAGTAGGTCTCATTCTTTTCCCATTTACCAATTAAGACTCATGACATTATATTTGGAAAAGATGCATATATACTCCCATATAATTATAAGTTTTTCATTATATTAGATTGCAAGTGTTTATTATATATATATTGCCATATAATCAAAGTCGTCATGATTCTTCAAGTCGATATATAAAACGTTGTGATTTTCAATATATGTTATCTCCATATGGTTATAATTTCTTTCATTGGTGGTCTTTGGTCAAGATAATGTATTAACCAAATGGCCAAACCTTTAGATCTAGTAACAAAGTTATTGATCGTTTGAGTTTAAAACGATTGCCATCGAACATGTTAGACGCGGAAACACCACTATAAATGAAGTCTGTGTAAAAAAGTCTTTTTGGAATTCATTAAGATCTCATAAACCCTACAGGGACTGGAAATTTGAACTTGATGTTGTCCAAACACACCACTCTATCATGACTACACACTTAAATTATTTGATATCGTTACGTTTTTCAAATAAAATTAAATAAAATAACTTACGGTTGCCCGTGCATTGCACGGGGTCTAAGCACTAGTATATATATTAATTTGTATATCACGTATCGTAAAGCCTCTTTGTTAAAATTATATGTCTAATATAAACTTTAGGGTTATATTTGAACATTCTTCTAACTTCAGGGTTGAGTATTGTGCAGGTATGCTATTGTTGATACTGGAAGGACTGTTTTTGCACAAAGGGAAAAGAGGAGGGAGGAGTAGTGCAAGCTTCTTGGAGTATAAATACAACTTATAACCCAATTAGGTTCCAGATCGTTTTATTATCACTTTTATATATTTTCGTTTATATTTTTTCCTCTCAAATATATTCGAGGGATTCTCTTTGTAATTTGATTGATTTATCTTGATCAATCATTTGTTTGATCATCTTGATCATATTTCTTTGTAATAATCGAACTCTATAAGTCGGATTATACAGCCGACTGATTAATTACTTAATAATAATAAAACAATCATTAATAATAATTGGATTTTTGGTTGATCTTTGAGTTCGTTCACTCTTGTCAAATGTCGAGGTGGTCAATAAAAATAGGCCGTTAGAACGATATTAACTCATCCTATAGCTACACAACTCCATTAACATTTAGCATCTGCTTAAGTTGAGCATGTATATATACGAGTCATATGCCCGCACAATGCGACGGTATAATTACGGTGTGAAATTCGGGAATCGAGATTAGATCGGCGAGGGAGAGAGTCATGATTTGTAAATAATAATTTTCAAAATTATATCTAGTAAAAAATTAAATATGTATTAAAAATTTCACATTAAACATAATTGTTTTTATGTTTATTGATAATAAAACAGATTAATGGGTTGATCGGTTGATGGGCTTTTTAATAAATTGAAAATGAATGTTGGGCTTATAAAATGAAGTGTACCCTAAATTCCAATTGCAATAAAGTATGAAATAAAACAAAATAAATTAAAAACCCAAACATATCTCTCTCTATAACTAAGAGAGGATATGAAAAAACTTATATGACTAATCTTCTACAATGACAAATCAGCTTTTATCCTTTGTGTAAAATTGTAGTTAAATCCATCGTTTTTAATAACTTTTTCTTCCCCATATATTAATTAAAAAAATTGTTGTAAATGTTAGATTTGATTTATTTTGTTCCACGGTACTTTTCCTATTAGATATATGTAGATTTGATTAAATTTTAATTCTTTTTTAATGTTTTTATCTACAACTAAATCTTTTTTAAATCTTCAATAATATAATTTAGATCTTTAAATATATTATTCATGCTAAATACTAAATATAAATATATGTAACTTTTATTTTATTATTTATTTTTTCATAAAAAGTATTTTAATAAGATTCTATCCCTATCTTTTTGTTCCATCAATTTTTTTCAAAATTAAATATAATCTATTATTTTTGAAAATCTCTCAAGAAAGGTATTGGATATTCCATTGTTATTCTTATTATCAAATAAAATATAAAAAGCATCACGGTATTTTAATTCCCTTATCCAACAATTTGATTTTCCTTTCAAATTTGGTTTTTTATGTCTTCTATGTCTATTATGTTTTTTCCTATGTAACATTTTTAGTTTATTGATACATTGGATTTTTAATGAGTTGTAATTTTTTTTCCACTTAAATTGTTATATTTATGTTGTAATGTATGATCTTAATCATCAATTTTAATCTTAATCTTCAGTCATAATCCTAATCATTAATATTAACTTTTTTTTATATGTAAAGATGTTTATATACATTATACTATGTTTTTTTTATTAATTCAATAATAATTATTTTTTTTCAAATAAGATTGTTTATTATATTATGGTTATTTTTTTAAAAAGTATTTATTATATTTTATTTAATAAGTATATATCATCAAAAGTATTTTTATGATTTATAAATCTTTATGTTTCATTATTCATGCTTTAACATATTTGACGTATATTATATATTCATTAACTATAATTTTACTGTTTTTATTATCATAAATTATGAATAATAATGTAATTCTCTAAGTATTGTATTTATCTCTCTATATAACTAAGAGCGGATAGAAAAAATCCTATGTGTCATTATCTCTTTTTTTTGACAATTAGAATTTTTGCTTACTTGTCATTTTTTTATATTAAGTGTTTTTTTTAATGCCATATAGATTAAAAATAATAATAATATTAAATTAAATAATAAATATAATCTCTCAATTATAAAGTAGATGAATTTCTAGAATTAAATCACCAAGTAATATCAATTACGGCATATAATAACTCTCAATTATTGTTTTAAAAAGTTTGGATAATATTTGTAAAGTATCACATCTTTATCTTTTTCCTCAAATGAATAAAAATGAATAATTTTTTAATTGTTCAATGTACATAATTATCACATCTTTATAAGTTTCATGAAGTAAATTAAAATAAATAATTTTAAAAAAAAAATAAAAAAAATAAAAAAAATAAAAATAAAAATAAATAATAATCATCATAAGAATAGTTAGCTTTTGTTTTATCAAGAGTATGTGTTTAAAATTTCACTTAATAATAAGTTTATTTATTTGTCGCAGATTATTGTCATCGTCTTTACTATTTTTGTATTCGTTGATAAGTAGCCAAGTATTTTATCATGATAACTTTTATAAAATAAACAACATATTGAGAATTTGTAATGCAGTGTCTTGGACATAGTCTAGACATGTTATGGATCCGTTAATTTTTTTCAGTTATTTTTTGTTGACGATGTTTGTAACATGTTATGTATAGTTTACTTTCGCTTTTTGTCCGTTTGGTGTTTTAATTAAGGCAAATTTAAAAAATTAATTAATTGGATACTTTTTATTGTTATTTTTATATACATTGTTTTCATGATATATCATTATTTTTTTATAATTGGGTACTTTTTTATTGTTATTTTTATATACATTGATGTCATGATATATCATTATTTTTTATTATAGTTCAACTTATTTTGTTTTGAACTCATTTATATCATAATTATATCTCTAACTGTGCAACGCACATGTTTAATCTAGTTATTTATGTTCACAGTCATCCCCGCATAACGTGCGTGTTTAATCTAGTATACAAACATATCTATATCATATCATACTCAAACACATACATACATTATCACATACATACATTCACAAATTCACTCGGTCGATCCCTTTTATCTT
This sequence comes from Erigeron breviscapus, assembly GCA_034093135.1. Taxonomy (NCBI): domain Eukaryota; kingdom Viridiplantae; phylum Streptophyta; class Magnoliopsida; order Asterales; family Asteraceae; genus Erigeron; species Erigeron breviscapus. The sequence continues at coordinate 67,036,045 of CM067167.1, forward strand.
TTTTTTTTTTTTTAAATACAACTTTCAGATCTCCAATTTATCCCTTTTAAAATATCTATAATTCTATATCATCACCTAACATTCTTTATCTTTTTCATATATTAAGATTAGGTCATATATATTTAATATATATCTATAGAGGTTAGGTATTATAAAATAACTATTAACCTAAAACAAAAAGGATAACATATTAGCCTTTAGATCCTCCATCGTGATCAGATTAAAAATATATATCTAATGATGGCATTTTTATAAATTTTTGGATGTTCAATGGCATGGAATATTCATAAAAACATCCGTTCCATGTTTGTAGCTTCCTTATATAATTTATTAATTTAAAATTTAATTATTCATCAACAAGATTTACTGTACAGTATATTAGATTTCATAAAATATAATCTCTTGGTTTCTTTTTATTTTAATTTGCTATAATGTCATATTAATAACTTTTTTTAATCTAAATTGTTAGTTTGTGATGCATGGGGCATTATAATTAGTTTCAAATAATCACGATACATCATTTTGATGTCAATATTTATATTAGATTTAAGTCAATAAATCATATTAAATAAAAATTTTTGTTTCTTTTTATTTTAATTTGCTATATTGTCGTATTGATAACCTTATATTCATATTTTTTTTTATTATCAAAAGTGTTAGTTTGTCATGCACGTTGATTCATATATTTTATTATTTACTAATTTGTTAGAATAAATAATCACGATGCATCACTTTATTAATTATGTGCATCATAATTAGTTTAAGAAAATCACGATGCATCGTTTTGATTTCAAATTTTTGTTCATAACCGTTCTTTTTAATACATATAGTGATGCATAAAATTTTTTAACACATTCATGACAAACCATTATGATGCACAAAAATATAAAAAATTGTCTTTTTTATAAATTATTTAAAAACCTTACAAAATATTCATTGTATTTTTTGATTCACATTAATATAATAATGGATTGATGCACAAAAATTATGTAAGAATTGATGCACAAGTATCATATGCAAAAAGTGATTGTTATATATAAAATGTTGTAAACACTGATGTACAAGTATTTTGTAAGAATTGATGCACTAGTATAAGATAATCATGGTGCCTATGTGATGCATATGCATATTAATAAATAAACTATTTTAAACTTAGAAATTGTAATGGATGATGAAAGGCTTTAATTCACATACATAAATTTAATGTAACTTTATACTAATTTATGAAAAATAATTTTTTATGAATTTAATGTAACTTTAGGGCTAAAGATCTGATGGTAGGCTGTTAATAATTCATTTGATGATTGTGGCAATTAATGTATTATTTGAGGGAGAAAAAACAGGTAAATGGATGAGAGTGGGAGGGATGATTTTTAAGGAAGTTCCAACGTAAATTTGGGAGGTAATTTACAGTAATACCCTTATCTATTATAAATATTAATTTATTAGTAAAGGACACATGACAAACTCATATCATGTCTCACTTGTTTTAGGATAATAATTATTTTATTTTACCCCTTTCCTATATCTATATCATCACCAACATTATCACCATCTTGGTTTTTGGCGACACAAAAACACTGCATTTTTCCAGTGACAAATTTCAAGTAGGTATTTTAGTTCCAAAAAACGGAATCACTTTAGTTTTATGCATCTGACGGAATCCAATAACCACCACCATCAGACGGCTGCACCATTCTACTGCCAAAAAAACGAAAGAGTAATCACGTTTATCACTTTTCCGGGGAGTTTTCGAGTTTTCCGGCGAACTTTGAATCGTTTTTATTTTGGCAAGGGTTTGTGCGGCTTTTGTTCCTGAGCATTTTGGTGACAATTTCGAGTTCCAATTCGAATAAACAGAAGAGCAATCGTAGATCTAAGTTTTCCGGCGAGATTCATGAATTTTCAGGCAGCGGTGGTGGTGATGTAATGGCGGTGGCGGTGACGGTGGTGGTGACGGCCTGACGGGTGGTGGTGGTGAGCGGAGGGAGCGGCAGGGTTGGCGGCGGCGACTGGTGGTGGAGGTGGCGGCGGTCGTTGGTGGTAGTTTTAGACGGCGTCGGTGGCTGGTGATGGTTATAGACGGCGGTGGTTGGCGGTGGTTGTAGATGGTGGTCGGTGGTCATTGGAGTGGTGGTGATTAGAGAAGTTAAGGGGTAATGGAGTAATTATCAATAAAAGGATAGGGTATATTTGATACTTCAATTCATCTTTTTCTTAAAAGAAAAATACGGGTCCTGCTTTATAATGTATTATAGATATAGATATAGATATAGATTATCTTTATCTCTATTTCCACTACTTTATAAAGCATTTACCTTTTTTTTTTCTCAAAAAAGAACTTGATGTACCTAATTTGCCCATCTCTTTTATCTATTAGTTTGAATATCCTTACCTTATATTTCTATAATACCCTCAACCACTCATTTTTTTTTCTCTCTTTTCAAATCTCAACGACTCATTTTTTCTCTCTCCTCTATAAATTATTTTATTCCTCTAATTCATTCAAAATCTTTTATCTCAAAAACCGTACATCGATAAATTATAAAAGTTATATGGGTGTTCTTAAAATTTCATGCTCTTTCATTAGAGATGTTATTCGATATACTTTCGACGAATTTTTAAATCCGAGGGCGGAGCCCGTACGGCTAAGGAATTTGGCTATCACACTTTATGATATATCACCTCATATGACCTATCACACTCTATGACCTATCACCCCCACCATCTCACCGCCGCAACACGCGGGTACTTTCTCTCTAGATATAGATATACATCATTCAATATGCGCCATGACATGCATAGTTTTAAGGTGTTTGATGATATTACAAACTCGTATAGTTAATGAGGGCAACCCACATATATAATCATCTATAAGTTGTGGATTTCCATGCTAGATTACCGATCTTAATTGGCATTTAAAACAAAATGCAGGTATTTTCACAAAAAAAATGTCGGGTGCAAAAGAGTAATTCTAGGTTTACAAACCTTTTACAAACAAATTTTTACAAACTTAACTTCCACCAATTAAACCACCTCTATGTGTTCTCTCTCTTCTTTCTATCTCTTGTTTGATTGGACCACCTCACATGCCACCTATGTTTGTAACAATTAGTTTGTAATTTGTTTGTCATTCTAGCATGGCTCGGGGCAAAATGCTTAATATTTGTAGTTAATAATGTCACAAAATTAAAAGTGCACATTTCGCCATAAGTGGTACGTAAGGTCACTTTTGTGTCATGATTCTGTTCCACCCACTTTTTCAATTCGTAAAGGGAGGGTGTCGTCGGCAGTTTTCATCGGCTTTTTTCATTGGCAAACGTTGGCTTTTTGGCTTCATTATTTTCCCTATCCATTGGCAAGCATTTACATTTTGTATTGGCAAGTTCCATCGGCTATATTTGGCCGATTGTGGCTTCTTTTGGCTTCTCTTTTTGTTCACAAAAGCAAGTACAAGGACCCACCATTTTTTTTTGTTTTTTGTGTTTGACATTTTGGCTTAAATCGTTAACTTTTAACTTTTGGCCACATGTCAAATTGTGATTGGTTGTGTAATCTGGCGAAAATGTCAATTTGTGCCAACTGCACCCTTTGCCCCTAACGTTTTCTGTTTATAAAGATATCTTCGGAAAGAGAAAAGGTGAACAACCTAATGAACATGGTGGGTAAAGATGTAAAGATGCACGTATATATTTCTTGTGGAACGATAATGAATCTGTTTGGAGATTTTGCATAACATATGGAAGTGTAATTGAAAGAAGAGAAAATAATACTGAAGCACAAAATAAACGAAGGAATTGAGAGTTCCTTTGAAAGTTTTGTTAATTTCCCTTTTCTTGAGCTCCAACCTTGGCAAAGTCATAGTTCAAGTTGCGAAATGATCAAAAAATGTGATTTCTGTTCCATTTTCTATATTTCCCATATCAGATATATTGTTACTCGGATCATTTACATTATGTAATTCTAGTTCATTTATAAAAAAAAAAACACAAAGCAAGTGGGTTTTGACATGAGTTCTTAATGCAAGCCTAGTCGTGTGTAAATGTTGGTTGAAAGGGGAAAAACCAAATAGCCAACTAAAAAGTAATTAGCCATATTGTGTTTGTATCAAAATTTTATAAACCAGTTCTTGGTTTATTACCAGGAACACATGGATGGTTTAGATGTCAAAAGAGCCAAGGTCTTTTTCGTTATGAAAACATATCAACCCATTTTTCATATCAACCCATACTAGATATTTGTATAACAAACCACACATGTGACCATTTGCATAGAGTAAGGCTACAATAAAACTCAAGTGATCCAAGCGTCGCAGGTCAAAAGATTAAACACCTTTAAAATTTGTACAACCAACATGTAACCATATCGCAACGAACCACACATTTGCATAACGAACCACACATGTCACCATATGCCAAAACACATGTGCTCCAAGCATCGCAGTTATCGGGGTCGGTTTCAGGTGTCATTTGTATCAGGTTGAGGTTCGGGTATGGTATTAACCGTCTTAAACCCGACCCATTGTCATTCTTATTTCCTTTCAAGCCATACACAAATATCAAGTGACAACAAAAGAAAAATGATAGAACTAATTGATTCAATTAAAACAAATCCATAATGAGAAAAAAAGAGATTCAAACGTATCATCAGTCTAATTTTTATTCTTTTTATTCCTCAAGTCCTATCAAATTGCATAATTCAAATAAGGAAAGTGATAAATCTACAACATTTATTAGCCATCTACAACAAATGTACATGTTTTACTGCACAGTGTACAACTGTATAAAGCAGACATTGTTGTAGATGGCTAAAACTTGTTGTAGCTTTATCACATCCCTTCAAATAAGTGTCAAGACACGCATACTTCACCTGAGCCGGAATCAACCATCTGTTACTCTATCTACTCCTCGTGAACGCCTCATCCGGATTCTCAAATGTTTTCCCCAAAACATTAATTGTCAAATCCTTGATTCCGGTATTCTCCGATAGACGACAATAGCCAATGTCCCAACATCTGACAACCATCTTATGATCCTTGATAAACTTTTTGACATGTTTTTCTATCCCATATCTAACGAACGTATCAGTCGGGTTCCTTAAAAAAACTTCTGATGGATGTTTGGATTGCGGAATATACTAAATGGAAAATAAAAAATCTTTTGGCTACACTTGGCTATAATAAAGCGACACAATTATCGTTTTTGGAGGCTTCGTAATGTTGGATTAGGTGTCTAAGCCATAACTATAATTGATAGAAGCACAGTCCTTTTGGGTTGCCCTCGAGACTCAAAATAAGTAGAAGTGATAAAGGAGAAGAAAATTTCTTTTGGGAAATTTGTCCCACATCGGTGGGATAGGAAAACCATGGAGGCTATCCAAGGCTATAAATAGGGCCTTAGGGATTCATTCTTTTTGCTCATTCTTGGCTTGAGTATTCGCCTCCTTCTTTCTCCTCTTGGAAGAACTCTTTTATAGTTCATCCATACTTAGTTAATTTTTGGGTCGCCGGGTGTGATTCCATTAGAGGCACGACATTTGTGGTGTTTGCTTCCAAGAGATCCAGAGGGATAATTTTAGTTGTTTACTATAACAACTAAAAGGTATGTAATCTTATTTATTTATTTTCTTTAGTAATTATTGATTATTTATTAGGGTATTAGGGTTCTTATTTTATATTCATAGTTATAGGTTCAATAGTGAAAACATAGATCCTGTTTTAGGTTGCATGCTCCCTTAAAAGTTTAAGTTAGTTTGTAATGCCTAAAACCCATCAGTGGTATCAGAGCGTTAGGCTTGTTTTCAATTGAATTTGCTATAATTGTTGAATTGATTGAGTTAATGATTTAATAATCATCGTATTTTGAAAAGTTTTAAAATACACCTCATACTATATGTAAAATTAAAAGCTTAATTATTACTATATGTATAAGAATAAAGTCAGTCAAATCAATAGTAGGCCTCATTCACGAAGCTAGTCTATAAGGGGGGTATAAGGAAACTGCCTATAAAATGGTAGTTGAATGGGTGTCCACTCTCACCCACCGCTTCCTTGATTAAAGGAGGGTCGTTAGCCGAACGGGTTTGATAGGACTATATTAATTCTCATTAAAAGTATAATGATAATAAAAGTAACTAAACCTTTTATTTAAATCCCAATCTTATTTACTTTAGGAAAAATGTGAAATTGTATGCTAACCCATGAAATTGCACATTACACTTTATAAGTCATTAGTGGAGCGTGTGTGGTTAACCAGCACACTAATAGGGACTAATAAAGAGTTGTAATGGGTATCTCATAAATTGTCATTGTTGATGGAGCGTGTGTGGTTTACCAGCACATCAATTGAGATGATAAATGACATTGAGGTTACCAAGCACATTTGCATGGTTATTCACATCTTGTTTGTGATCCTCGGTATCCCAGTCACAAATGGAAGAACATAATCAGAGATTAAACATGCCATTGAATAGTTTCAATGAGTCTCAAAAACCTACATGTATGAAATTTGCAATTAGATTACGACATCCCTTTTATAAGTTGTGAATTTCATAGTTGGATCCTAGCCTCGATATTTCAATTTTGAGTTGTTATATTAAGGGTTATTTTTATCTAACTCTAACTACCTTTCTTTTAGAAATGTCTACCCCTAACGATGCTTCTGCTTCCTCTTCCTCCAACCACAACTTTTCTTTCTTGAACATCTGCTCAAAGGTGACATTAGATGGCACCAACTACAATGATTGGATGCACAACATCAAAATGGCTTTTCATTTCGAGGACATACATCCTTGACAAGGAACTTGGAGAAATTGACGAAGAGAAAGCCACCCCTGAAGAATTAGCTGCTTATAAGAAACACTACGTTGATGCAACAAAAGTTGCTTGCATCATGGTTGCTACCATGACTCCTGGACTGCAAAAATTCAATGAGGATTACTGGTCGTACGAGATGAACGACCTTATGGAAAAGTACCATAACGGCGAGC
>CM067167.1:67044031-67089566 GCA_034093135.1 Erigeron breviscapus
CTAAATCCATTTATTCCATGATAAAGTCTTACAGACTAATAATGTACATAAACGAAAGTGAACTATAAATGACCGGAAAAGTGCTTCGGAAAATACGCCCAGGTGACGGTTGTTACAGGTAATCATCTTGATACCCCATCTTTCACAAAAATTTGTAGTTTTCTTCCCTATGAATTGTGATCCATTATCACAAATTATCTCTGCTGGAACTCCAAATCTTGTCAATATATTTCTTTTTATGAAGGATATGACATGTGATTCATGGATCTTGGCGTATGCTCCAACTTCAATCCATTTTGAGAAATAATCTGTCATAGCCAAAAAATATTTTTTCCCAGCTGAAGATTCTGTCATTGGTCCAACAATATCCATTCCCCATTTCATAAATGGCCATGGAGACAGAACTGGATACATGGGTTCTACTGGTTGATGATAAATGTTGCTATGTCGCTGACAAGCATCACATTTCTTCGCATATTCTTCCGCATCTTGTTTCATAGTTGGCCAATAATAACCTGTTCTTAAGATCTTTGAATATAAAGATCTTCCAGCTGTGTGATTTCCACATTCTCCTTCGTGTATATCCTTAAGAACCTCATTGGTCTCAGGAAATTCTAAGCACCTAAGATATGGTCCTGCAAGAGATTTTCTATACAAAATACCATTTATTGTAGAATAATGTGTTGTTTTCATACGGAAATTCCTTGGGTTTTCATCTTTAGGGATTGTCCCAGTATTCAAATATTCTATTATTGGTGTAGTCCAGGATTTTTGATTGTCCCCAAAATTTTCAGTTTCTGTATCTTGAACGGCCAATATATTAGTTGACTCTTTTTCTATAGCAGGATGTAACACATGAATTATAGGAATCTAGTTTCTGGTGACATCTTAAGTGTTGACCCTAGATTTGCTAAAGCATTAGCCTCGGTGTTTTCTTCTCTAGGCACTTGTTCTATATCAAATAAATCGAAATTCTCAGCTAATTTTTTTACTATTTCCAAATATTGCATCAGTTTTTCACCTTTTGCAGCATATGTTCCATTGAAATGATTGGCTATAAGTAATGAATCTACATATACCTTAAGATTCCTAATGTTCATGTCCCTAGCTAATTGCATACCAGAAATTAAAGCTTCGTACTCTGCTTCATTATTAGTGGCTATGAAATGACAATTCACTGCTTGGGGTATAATATCCCCCTGTGGCGATTTTAGTATGATACCTAATCCTATTCCTTTAACATTAGCTGCACCATCAGTGTATAAAATCCATTTTTCAGTAGCTTCTTCTAACATTTTTACTTCTAAGTCTACTTCTGGTTGCAAGTCAGTACTAAAATCAGCCACAAAATCGGCTAAAGCTTGAGATTTTATAGCAGTCCTAGGTTCATAAATTAAATTAAAAGCACTTAATTTCAAAGACCATTTAGCCATTCTACCAGATATTTCAGGTTTTCTTAATACGCATTTTATAGGGTAATTAGTCTTAATATGTATAGCATGCGTTTTGAAATAATGCCTAAGCTTAGTAGATGCCATAATTAATGCAAGTATAAGTTTTTCAAGATGAGAGTACCTTGTTTCAGCATCAATTAAACTTTTACTTACATAGTATACAGGATGTTGTTGACCTTCTTCTTCTTTTACCAAGACAGCGCTGACTGCGTTTGAAGATACTGCCAAGTATAGATATAGAGGCTCACCATCTTCAGGTTTTACCAACAGTGGTGGAGTAGATAGATATTTCTTTAATTCTTGGAAAGCTTCTTCATGTTTTTCTCCCCATTCGAATCTTTTATTTTTCTTCAAGATGTCATAAAATTCTTTGCATCTATCAGAAGATCTTGATATGAATATGTTCAAAGCTGCCAATCTCCCAGTTAATCTTTGAACATCTTTAGCATTCGATGGAGACTTCAAGTTCAAGATAGCTTTGATCTGTTCTGGGCTTGCTTATATTCCTCTTTTAGTGACCATATATCCTAAAAATTTTCCAGCTCCTACTCCAAAATTACATTTTGCAGGGTTATACTTGTCCAGGATATTGAAGGCCACTTCAAGATCTTTTAAGTGATCTTCAGCTCTCTTTGATTTTACCACCATGTCATCTATATATACTTCCATTGTATCCCCCAGTTGGTCTTTGAACATCATGTTGACTAGCCTTTGATATGTCACACCTGCATTTTTAAGACCAAAAGGCATAGCAATATAACAATAAATACCTGTCGGGGTCATGAAAGCGGTTGCTTCTTGATCTTCAGGTTCCATCTGAATTTGCTGAAATCCAGAAGAAGCGTCCATAAACGTGAGCATCTCATGTCCAGAAGTTGCATCTACCATTGCATCAATATGTGGCAGTGGAAATGGATCTTTTGGGCAGGCTTTGTTGAGATCAGTGAAGTCTACACAAACCCTCCACTTTCCATTTTTCTTTTGTACTACCACCACATTTGCTAACCATTCAGGAAATTTTACTTCCCTAATCATTTTTGCTTTTAATAATCTCTCCACATCTTCTTGGATAATTGCGTTCCTTTCTGGAGCAAATTTTCTTCTTTTTTGCTGAATTGGCTTGAAACTTTTATCAATTCCAAGCTTGTGTGTAATCACATCTTTGGATATTCCAGTCATATCTTCCTGCTTCCAAGCAAAAGTCTTCATTCTGACCTTCAAAAAATCAGTGAGTTTGACCTCGAAATCTTTCGAGATCTTGGCACCTAATAAAACTTTTACGTTAGGATCTTCAGGGTCCAAAATAACATCTTTAACATCTTGCTCCTCTGGCCCATTGACATCGAAGATCCTCTTCTGTAATTGCTATTGTGAAGTTGACTTTGCTGCCGACTTCATGGTGGATGTATAACATTCCTTAGCTTCTTGTTGATCTCCTTTAACAGTGATCACTCCCCAAGGTGTTGGCATTTTAACACATTGGTGATATGTTGATGGTACTTCCTTCATTTCATGAATCCAAGGCCTTCCCAAAATTATGTTGCAGCCTGGAAGAGTGTCAACCACACAAAATTTTTGCATGGAATTAACCCCTCCAACATATACTGGTAGCTTAATTTCACCCACAGTATATTTGGTCTCGCCACTGAACCCGATTAGTGGTGACGCCTTGCCAATAATATTATCTTCAGAAATGTCCATTCTTCTCAGAGTCTCCAGCTTGATTATATTCACTGAACTTCCATTATCTATCAAAATCCTGCGAACATAATGGTTAGCAATAAATAAAGTGACAACCAAAGTGTCATGATGAGGCTCCATTATGTCAACAAAGTCATCGTCTTCAAAAGAAACAATATCTGAATCCGAAATTGAAGCCCTCTTCACGCCTTTTTCTCCTTTATCTGCCTTGCTTTGTTTTGCAAATCTCTTGGCTGCTGAATATGTTGTGCCACATACTTCTGATCCACCAGAAATAGTGTTAATCACTCTAGCATCTGGAGGCGGAGAATATGCTTTTTGAGTCGAATTGGGCCTTGCAAATTCTACACCTTCAACATCCTTAGCCTTCTTCCTTCCAAGGAGTTCTTTAAGATAACCCTTGTCCAGAAGAATGGAAATCTCCCTTCTTAACATTTTGCAATCTTCAGTAAGATGGCCAAAGTCTTCATGATAAGCACACCATTGACTGGTATCTTTCTTTTTGTAATAAAAATCATTCTTCTTTTGTGGCCACCTCACTTTGTCTCCAAGATCTCTAAGTGCCATTATAATGCCAGGTGTTGATACTGAGAAGCAGTATGTTGAAAGGGAAGGATATTCGACCCCATCATCTTCTTCGACTGCACTCATTTGATGGTCAACATGTCTTGTGTAGGGCTTATTTCTTGGCTTAAATACTGGAGTTTCTTCTTTCCTATTTGGGCGATCATATGATAAAGCTTCCAGTTTTGAAGATGTCAGCTCATTTTCTTCAAGCCTTATAAATCTTGCAGCCCTTGCTTTGGCTTCATCGAGATTTCTGCATGGTGTCATTATAAGATCTTCTTGGAATTTAGATCCTTTACGGAGACCCCTCTGCAAAAGCTTGTATAGCAGTTAGCATATGTAATTTAGGAATATTGAGAGATTCTTTTGTAAATCTAGTCATAAAATCCCGAAGTGATTCGTGTGGTTTTTGAGTAATTTTATAAAGATCATCAGTCAATTTTTCAAAGGTTCTACTACATGCAAACTGACTATAAAATAAATTAGTTAAATCAGCGAAAGAATTGATAGATAGAGGAGGCAAACTCTGCAGCCATTTTAAGGCTGATCCTGAAAGTGTAGATCCAAAGCTCCTACATAAGCAAGCTTCCTTCAGATTGGATGGAACAGGCACAGTTTCCATTTTCTCCAAATATAACGCAATGTGCTCTTGAGGATCGGTAGTTCCATCATATGGCTTCATATTTGGAACCTGGAACTTCTTTGGGATCTCTACATTCGCGATCCTGTCACCATATCTATTAATAAGATAGGATGCAGGGTTGACCTCTGGAATTGGATTGCAGAATCCAGGAACACTAGAGATCATATCTTTAATCCTCTGAAACTCTCTTGCGATATATTCGTTTGGTCCTTGTCCCTGCGATGAGTTAGTAAAAGCAAATGATCCATTATAATTATTAGAATTATGTAATCCTGCGCCCATAGTGGCAGATGTCCCAGCAGCATGAGTATTTTGAGAATGTTGCTCCCAAAATTCGGAGTTGCAGTTGGGAATGACGTATTAAATGGCGCAGATCCAGGCGCTGCAACTCCTGGAGTTGAAAATAAATTCCTTGGGGTTATTGAAGGTCCATTTTCTGTAATTCTGGATTCCAAAATCCTAAATTGAGCCTGATTAAATTCTTGATTGGCTGCGACAGTATCGGTGAGTTTCTGCAAAATAGCAAACAAATTAGGGACTTCTTCATGATCGAGATTTCGAGCAGCCTCTTCAGATCCAATATTAAATGGGTCTGGGTGGCCTTTGTCATTGTAAAAGCTTGATCGTTCCGGTTGTCCAACATTTATTTGAGGCGAATTTCCAGCCGGTGTGTCGTCGACGATGTGGAATTCGTTACTTCGATCAGCTGGTCCTTTGTCTTTGCTTTGATTCGGAATTCGAGCAGCATTATTCTTGTTTCTTCGATACGAATTATTTCCTGGAGGAGGGGGCATCATAGAAGAAGAAACAGCAGGAGTGTTTTGTGAAGAATTAGTTGGTTGAGTCGACATTATCGGAATTAATTTCGAAAAATTGGTTTTGATAAAAAATCAAAAGAACTTTTAATCAATCGAAAGCACCTTTTGCCCCACGGTGGGCGCCAAATTGTTTTGGTCAAAAATTACCTAAGATAATCTACGTCGAAGACTTAGATTAATAATGTAACCAAACTTTCGTTCGTGAGGTCAAGGGCTTGTAAAATATGTTTGAGATTCAAAGATGCGTTTGTTAAAAGGTTTTTAAAGAACGATTATGTCGACTAAACAAGAGATAAAGGTGTAAAACAATGATAATCAGAATAATAAGTATCGAAATAAATAAAATTACGATAAATAATACTAATCAAAGTAAATAATGCGTTAAAGGTAAAGAGTAAAGAACAACAACACCGAGATTTGTTATCGAGGAAAAGCCCTTAATCCTTTGAGGATTGCCGGCATAAAAACCCCGGGAGGAAGCAATCGTCCCTGCCTTTGTTTTCTTATTAATGATTGTTAAATGATTACAAATGATGGAATTCGGTTGATCGATATATCTAAGTGTAAAATAAATGAGAGTAATGTGTGTGAATACAAGTGTGTAATGAGCAGTAGATAAGTGATAGATAGGATGCCTATGATCGATCAGCCTCATTCTTTATATAGACCTAAGATCTAACTAACTAATGCAAGATTGTAGGGATCTTCCAGGTCTTTAGTAGTCGAACGTTAATGCGTATCTTGACCAGTCAAGTGAACGTTGTAGTTCTTCTCCTCGTGCTGAATTCAACTTGAAGTCCGATTATCTTGGCAGACTAAGTCTTCTTTGCGTGTTGAAGATTAATCCCACGTGTGAAATCCTTTTTCTACCGTTGGAGATATTTTCCTTAGCTTTATTCTGAAATCTGCATACTTATCTCACATGGAAATGACAATAATATTTGAAACATAACGTTAGCAAAGTATTAACAAGTGATCAGAATATTCTCCTACGTCAAGATCCTGGGCTGTCAAGATCTTGGAGCTTCAGGATATTGACACCTGAAATTTCACCCATAACAGTAACAAACTGCCAAAAACACACACAGTATTTTAGCTTTTTTTGTATTCAATTTTCATAATTGCTTAAATTTGGTAAACATATGATTTTCAGCTATTTATATTATAAATATTTTAAATTAATATCCAAAGCGCCAAAACACAACGATTGTAAACATAATATGAATTATCTAAAATTTCAAAGCTCAAATATGTTAATAAGTTTGTTTTATAAACCAAAAAATTATTACGAGTAATATTTAAAAGCCTAAAAATTCTAATTTGCCTAAGAAATCTATAAAAAAATTTATAAACATTTCCAATCGTTGCTGTTGCAAATAAATTCAGAACATCTGTTATAACAATTTAGTATCTAACTGATATTTTCTTTAAATTTTATATTTTATAAGATTGGATAACGTTTAATATATCAAAAGGAAGATTACATTTAAAATATTATGTTTTCAATTGCCGCTTTATACGAAAACCATATATTCTCTTTCTCATTCTATATAAATCATCTTTACATGTAGGTTCATCATTATTAAACCGCCATCCTCTCTAAAAATATATCTCTTCAAACATCCTTGTTAATTAACCTACAATAAAACATCTCAATGGAATCTGATATTATTATATCACTTTTTATACCAATCAAATATACAATCATGATTTCACCGTTTAATATATGTAAGTATACTAATCTTTTTTTATCTGTTTTGTATTGTTGATTTTTTTTTTCAAGTTTAATATATTCTTAAAATTAAATTGTATACTTACCATTTATATAATTTATTACTAATTAATTAAATAAATATTATATAATTATATAATAATCATTATAGGTTTAATTTGAAGATATAAAAGTTTATCGATTGATTCCTTTCGGTCTCAGACAAAGGTAAAAAGTTATTTCTTTAAATTTTGCAATAGATGATATTTATTTAGAAATTATTATAAAAATTCGTTAATTATTTATTTTTTTATAGGTTTTCCTGCTCATGAAATGACAAGTGTAGACGAAAGTGCTTGAATGAATTGTAGGATTCATTTGAGCAGCCATCGTCTATAATTGGAAAACTTCTTTTGTTTGTTGCTACTATCGATAAACGTTGATTTTCTAGAAAATATTTACTTTTCATACATTCACCTTTGATTATTGTTCATTTTGGAAGGATGTGCATTATGTTACTTACAATTCTTTATTATGATTACAATTGTTTGATCTTAATCATATCGATCATTTTTAATTTATACAGAAAATGTTCTCTGCTAATAGCTTACTATTAGATATTTGTCCATTATGTTACTTACAATAATGTAATGTTGACACTAATGTTCGAATAATGCTTGCCTATCAGATAGATATTCTACCAAACAGCTTCTTAGTCTTATAAATAAAATATTAAATTGTTTGTATCAATATAAATTATGCATTTATAATATATAAACAAATGAAGCTTATTTGTATTTATAAGATACATATGTATATGATGTATAATAGATGTTTGTATCGGTTTTGTACAGTGATTTAGGGTATCGTGAAAAAAATGGTCCTAACACTTTTTAAAGTAATTCAATAATAATAATTATGCAAATAAGTTTATATAAACGTTGATGGTTAGTAAAATTGATATTATATCAAAAGTTGATAATAAAATCTTTAAATAAATTTTTAAAAAATATCTACATTTTTTGAAGAATTTATTAAAAAAAATAGACTGAGTATTTCTTATTATGTTCTTTATTTTATGCATCACAAAATAAAACTTAAAATGGAGGATTATTTGACTTTGATAATAACTGTGAGTCCCTTAAGTTCGACGGTTAACCTTGAAAGTGTAAAATACAACAAGTCTAATAATCACTAGAATGGACTAGTATTACTTTTAAATAAATGCAAGAATATATAAACAAAGTAATACAAGACTTAAAGCAATAAACAAGTAAAGTGGAACATTATGTATTTTTCAATGGTGTATTTTATTTATGATGTTAAATAAAATACAAGGTTGTGCGGAATCAAGATAATACAAATAAGTATGTATCCTAACAACCTATGAATTACAAATGATCAATATTTGTCAAATAACTCTTTTGGATCGAGATACTTAAAGTTGTGAAGTATCCCTGTTTAAGATCGAGAGTATTTAGACAAATTCACTTTAATGCAAAATGTATGCTTAAAAGTATTTATGTCAAGGAAATGACTTTGTATTTATAGGCAACAAAATTCACCAGTGAATTTTGTGCCGTACAAATATGGTTGCATGTATTTAATGATCCGACAAGAACATTAAATGCATTGGATAAGGAATAAGGATAAAGTCACATCAAATGACTTTGTATCCTTTTATCCAACCACCTTTACACACGTATACTTTGGTAAAGAACAAGTGGATTGTTCTTTGGAAAGTGTGTAAAGGCAAAAGTCAATCCTCGATATCAGTGTTCAGATTTGTAAGGTCTAGAACACTGACAATCCTCCAGTGTACAGATCTGGTAAGACTTCCAGTGGACTCCGCCATTTGTAAGTCTTCTTTATTCTGACTTCAATCTTTGACTTCAGTGAGAATGTCTTCAGTAGAGTTGATCTGGACTGGGGGTGAAGTCCAGTGAGCTCATCTGGAGAATACTCCAGATTTCCTATACAAGTATTTGCTCACTGGTCTTCCATTATTTCTGGACAAATCTTCAGATGGACTCCAGATTCCAAGTCTGGAGTAGGTCCAGTAGAACACGTTTCTGGACAGATCTTCAGTAAGGCTCCAGTAGTCGAGTCTGGAGCGAGTCCAGTAAATCTGGACTAAATCTGGACCTAACAAATTCCCCCTATTTGTTTAGAAATAATGCAAGTGTTTTCAAGCTTAAATCTATACACTTTGTATGCTTGAAAAACACAAGTTTGATTTTAGTCTAAAAAATCTAAGTTACTGGAAAACACTTTATAGATCATGAGTGTTTTCAGTTTCATCTTTTAAGTTCTAACTTAGACTAAATCTGATCATTTACTTATATGAATCAAAAATTGCAACTATTATTACATACATCAACTGATAAATAGTATACAATTTTCATAAAACAATAATTTACAACAAGTAAATGATAAGAGTCAGGCCCTTCTTTTTGATGTTTGTCCTGGAGCATCTTCAGTAGCCTTTCTCTTTGGTGATGGAGAAGATGGTATTGATTCTGGCGATCTTATGCCCATTGCAACTTCCATCTGTTGCTTTCTTCTCCATACCTTTTCAACTCTTTTCAGAAATGCTTTAACATCAGTCGACACATTTGTCTTCCCCCTGAACGTTAAAACGATTTCTTTCAGTTCACTCCATCCAAATGCTTGGACTGAAGTACTTTTCCTTTCATCAGTAAAGTTACCCTCCCTGGTCAACTTTACTTCAAACTTAGACATGCCTTCATTATTTTCAGCCAATTTGATCTCAGCACCAGTGATCCTTCTGGCATCAGCCCTGAAATTTAACATCTCATTGTACTTGTCTTTCACTTTGGCTTGCTGGATCAATGCTTCAGTTTCCTTGGACATTCTCTTTTGCTCAATAGCAGATCGATCAATTTTTCGAGAAGTTTCGAGGGGAATGAATTTGCTTACATCAGCATCTTTGAGCGCTTTGATTTGCTTGGCAGTCAATTTTGGTAAACCAGTAAGTCTCTTCCTGTACTCTATCTCCAGAGCACCAGCGTTCTTTCTGATCTTTTTCTGGAGACTTACCAGTTCATCCTTCCTTTGTCTGATGAGTTCTGGTACACTCACGCCATAAATTATAGAATCATAGACCTGTTCTTCTTCGGCGTAGAATGAGCGTACATGAACATCATCTAATGCATTTAGGCATTGATGAACTCTGGGGTCATCCTTCATCTTTTTATATATATCAATATTTATGCCTAACCTTCCAGCATTGTAAGAGTCCAGAGTCCCCATTGATGCCATCTCCCTTTGATAGGCCAGCAGTTCATCTTTTTGGTTTCTTTTGAAGATTTCAATCATAATGCATTCTTGTTCAAGCTTTTTGGATGTTTCATCATCAGCATCTTCAACAGTTTGCTCTTTTTCTTCACCAGATACCATTTGTTGTTTTCCCTTAACTGACTTCAGAGTTGTTGGTATATCTGGGAAGGACTCAAACTGGGGCTCACTGGCTTCAGTACCAGTAGCTTCTTTAGTTAGCCCGACTTCAGTGCCATATGCTCTTTGTGCCATGTGCTTCAGTGTTTGGTCACCAGACGACTTTTCCCCCTTGGAATGATCACCAGTCCTTGACTTGAGATCATTCCATAACTGTTCAAGCATAAGTCTGTCCAGTGGACCAAAAGTTATACCTGTTACTGGAGTTGTTTCAGTCACAACTTTCTTAAGTTCCTGCACTTCCTTTTGAACATTTGCAACTGCTTTAGGCAAGTGCTTTGGCAACTTTTCTTCCAGTAACTTGTCTACTTGGGGTAACACCCCATCTTGAATGGTACGAAGAACAGTCTCAGAAATCTCTTCACATAACTCTTTCAGCATACTGTTTCTGAACTTTCTTGTACATTCATCACTTATTGTACTGACCACTGCATCCTGGTCAAGTGTGGATCTAGTCTCCAAAGAACTGACCCTGGAAACCAAATTCTGAACTTCGTCTTTCAGACCTGCCAGTTCACCAGTGACTGCAGTCTGAACAGAACTAACCAACCTTGTCTCTAGACCCTGGACTGCCACTTTGAAATTTTCAGTATTGTTATTTGTGGCCAGTACCAGTTCATCAAGCTTTTCAAATACAAGCTTCTCATTCCCAGCAAACAGATTCATCTCAGATGCCAGGTTATTTGATAATAATGATTTGAAGTCTGAAATAACCTGAGATGAAGTCTGGAGTGATCTCTCCAGGTCCGCCACCTTACTTAAAAGGCCTTGGACCTCGGCAGAAGATGAAGTGGAGAGACCACTGGGAGGTTCAAGAGTTGAAGGCAATCTGGTCATAAGAGGAACTTGTGCCCAGTCCTCTTCAGTTGCAGCTTCAGATGTTGCAACTGGTGACTCCGGCGCACGAGGTGGAGGTTGAGATTGTGAAGGTTGAGTGGTTGCAGGAGTGAAGTATTGAGTGTTTTCTGGAATTGAAGGTGGTGGTGGTGGTGGCATGTTTGATTGTGGTGGTGGCGGTGGTGGTGGTGGCATTTCTGGTGGGGGTGGTGGCATTTCTGGTAGACTTTCTTCTTCCTGTACATCTTCACCCAAAAAATTCATGTTAACATCAAAACCTTCAGACATTGGGGAATCTACATCATCCCATTCTGGAGCCATCCCAACTGTCTGATCACCAGGCTGTTCACCAGTCTCTACATTAACCTGTACACCAGCCTCTACATTCAAGTCTAGTTGAGCCTCTTGCTCACCAGAAACATGTTCAACTTCCTCAACAACTTGCTCACTAATCTGAGCAACATTTTCAATCTCCTCATCAGTCACCTGCCCAACAACCTCTTGTACGTTCTCTTGTTCAAAAATTGGTGACCCATCCAGATTCATAACATCACCAGGATGTCTTTCAGGATTCACCTGAAGTCCAGCTCTCATCAGACGCCTATTAGTTCTAGGTCGTCTGGAAGGTTCAACAACTTCTGTACCTTGACCTTCAGGAGCAATTTGTCTAATGGGCTGTACAGCTTCTATTATCTGTACATCCTGATCACCAGATGGTCTTTCAAAAGCTTGACCTCTATCTGGACCCATTTCAGCTTCTTCCCTTTGGAAGGAAAGCATGGACTGAGGAATATCTACCTCATCCAGTGGAGATCTGAGGTTGACCAGGTCCCTCATATACTCACTCACAGTAAAGTGAGTAGTATCAAAATCATACTGGTCTCCAAGAGCATTTTTAAACATAAGAGAAAGGAAACGAATATAAGGAACAAACGGTTTTCTTCCTTTAACTCTAAGGCGCTCAACCAAGTCATCAAAAAGAATCTGGGCAAAGTCCACTCTAAGCCCAAACCATAAGCAGTAGGCAATCTGGAGATGGGTTTGATTTATCTGGTCTAACCCTCCAGAACTGCCTCCCAGATATTCAACAATATGGGTGAAGAAATATC
The DNA here is from genome assembly GCA_034093135.1 of Erigeron breviscapus. Taxonomy (NCBI): domain Eukaryota; kingdom Viridiplantae; phylum Streptophyta; class Magnoliopsida; order Asterales; family Asteraceae; genus Erigeron; species Erigeron breviscapus. The sequence continues at coordinate 67,056,349 of CM067167.1, forward strand.
TCCATGAGTCTGACAGTTTGCTCATGTAGATAGTTCCTTTCCTGGATAGCTGGCCATGCTCATCCAAGATATCCGTGTGCCCCATCAGTCTGCATACTTCCCTTGTATTGATACCAGTGGGAAGCTCAATAGGCAACTCATTCTGTTCAAAATAGTTTAACTGTAGAACAGACCTGAGTAGACTTGCAGTGAAACCAAGGGATCTGGTACCTCCCTTGAGAGTATAATTGATAGATGAAGTTTCATCATCATATGTTGCAGTGTACCAGAATTCACAAAGGTACTCGTGGTACATCCTTCCTGGATTTAATGTTAACGCACCATATAATGGGCAAGAGAGAAAGAATGTGTTTAATCTCCCAATAATCGATTGGGCATCATGAACACTGGAAAGAGAGAGTCTTGCCATCCTGTTGTTCATATTTATTCTTATGGCAATTGCCTCAAGAGAGATATGAGGTGCCCTGTCAACATTTTCAGAAGGAGCATATTCAGCGGCAAGGAGATTTTTGAGCGATTTTGACTGTCTAGGTGCCATTTAAAGAATAGATGAAGATGAAATTGAATATATATAGGTTATGAATGGAAATGGAGTAAATAAGAGAGATAATGATGATTGGAAAATTGAATGAAGAAGTAAATGAAGGAATTTGAAAGATTTGGGAGTAAATATGTTCGAAGTAAATGCAAATGAAATTGAAAGTGGGTATATATAGGAGAAAGAATGTGGAACTCAAACGGTTTATTTGAAATTATCAAATATAATTTTGATCGATGTTCTGAGATCCGCATTAATTACATCACATCACACATAAATGTGTGATGGTTTACAGCCCACAAACATTAACAAGTTGCTCTTTTTGACTTCCCAAGGTAAAAATACCATCATTACGTTGAAAAATTTACATGCCACGTAGGATTAAAATATCTCCAAAAAGATTTGCTTACGTGGCACGCACAATGACCAAGTATTTAGAAAATATTATGACATATTTCAGTGCATCTGGAGGTTGACTGGACACTCCAGTATCACTGGTGGATTAGTCCAGTGAACATGTACTGATGGTACACTGGAGGGACACTCCAGTAAAGTACCAGTGAAAACAATTTTTGAAAGACTGGTAACCTCAAACTTGCACGTCAACTAATACAGACAAATGAGAGGGACACATTTACAAGGAGACATAAGTCACCTCAAACACGCACTTCAACCTGTCCAGTTACCAGTGAGAGGGACACATTTACAAAGTACCAGTAATATTTTCTGAAGAGTTTGTCCAGTGAAAAAATAAATTAATAAATTCCCCCTGAACTTAAAACATTTTTTAAAAAAATATCTTTCAAGTCTTTCCCTGGAATGTTGTTCCAGAAATCTAATAATGCAAAGATAGTACACAAAGGCGTTCAATATCTGAGCAGTCACCAGATTTAAGGGTTTAACATTCCCAACTCACCAACAAGATATTCAAAAGTTTTGACATCCAGAGGTTTGGCAAAAATGTCAGCGAGTTGTTTGTCAGTGGGAATAAAATGGAGTTCAATGTTGTTTTTCATAATATGATCACGAATGAAGTGATACCTGAGATCAATGTGCTTCGTTCTGGAGTGCATGACTGGATTGTTCGAGATAGCAATGGCACTGGTATTATCACAAAAGATTGGGGTCTTTGAATATTTAATACCATAATCAAGCAACTGGTTCTTCATCCAGAGTATCTGAGCACAACAACTGGCTGCAGACACGTATTCAGCTTCAGCAGTGGACAATGAAACTGAAGTTTGCTTCTTACTGGTCCAGCTGACCAGTTTGCCACCAAGGAAATGACATCCACCAGTAGTGGATTTCCTATCTATCTTACAACCTGCATGATCTGAATCTGAATAACCCATTAGATCCATGCCTGAGCCTTTGGGATACCAAAGACCTAGACTGGGGACACCTTTAAGGTACTTCAATATGCGCTTTACAGCAAGCATATGAGATTCCTTTGGATTAGACTGATATCTGGCACATAAACATGTTGAAAACATAATATCTGGTCTACTGGCAGTTAAATACATCAGTGAACCAACCATGCCTCTATAGACAGTGGTGTTCACTGGTTTTCCATCTGGATCGGAGTCCAGTGTTAGTGGTGCAGAAATTGGAGTTGGTTTAGATGGTGAAGAGTTCATATCAAATTTCTTTAAAAGATCTCTAACATATTTTTCCTGATTAATAAAAATGCCATCTTTGTTTTGTTTAATCTGGAGTCCAAGAAAATATGTTAATTCACCCATCAAACTCATCTCATATTCAGTTGACATTATTTTTGAAAATTTCTTGCACATGTTTTCATCAGTAGACCCAAAAATAATATCATCAACATAAATTTGTACCATTAACAGATTACCTTTTTCATGAAGAATAAATAAGGTATTGTCAATTGCACCTCGTTTGAAACCATTTTTCAACAAATGTTTAGTCAGAGTGTCATACCAGGCACGTGGGGCTTGTCTGAGGCCATACAGCGCTTTGTCCAGACGATATACCCAATGTGGATGCTTTTCATCAACGAAACCTGGTGGTTGTCTGACATAAACTTCTTCTTCAAGCTTTCCATTCAAGAAAGCACTCTTTACATCCATCTGGTAGACCTTGAACTGATGATAAGCAGCGAATGCTAAGAATATTCTGATCGCTTCAAGTCTAGCCACTGGAGCAAATGATTCATCAAAGTCGACATCTGACTGGCAGTAGCCTTGTGCTACCAGTCTGGCCTTGTTTCTGATTATGTGGCCATCTTCATCTACTTTGTTCCTGAAGACCCATCTTGTTCCAATTGGTTCTTTCTTTCCAACTGGGAAAGGAACCAGATACCAGACCTTGTTCCTTTCAAAACTGGGAAAGGAACCAGATACCAGACCTTGTTCCTTTCAAACTGGTGAAGCTCTTCTTGCATAGCAGTCACCCAGCTTGGATCTTTCATAGCCTCGTCAATCTTCTTTGGTCTGAACTCCTCTACTGGAGTCACCTATTATCTGATCAATAGAATGAGCTTTTGTCCATCTGGAGTACTGACCAGGATTGTTACTGACAACAATATCAGTGCAAGAATTCAGTTGAGTCTCCTCTGGAGTTGCTTCTGGAGGAGTATCTTGCCAGACTACTTCAGTATCTTCATCTGAGTCATTTAAATCACGATTTGCATCATGAAATTCTTCATTTGAAGGCATTTCTTGAAGTACTGGTTCAGTTTGGAATTCTTCATAAGAAGACATTTCTGGTCTATTCTCAACTGACACTGATACTGGGGGAGTAGTACGAACATCTGATCTAATATTAATTTCAGAGGGTAGTTTGAAAATAATAGAAGGATAGAATGGAGTACTACTGGAGTGTTTCTTTTTCTGAACAGGTTCCAGATCAGGATGACTGGAAACTGTGTCTTTTGAATCTTCTTTATTGTCATTTATAGGATCAGATTCACAAAAGACAATTGGAGTTACTGGGGGAGTGTCAAGGGCTGGCTTCTTGTTGATTGCAGCATTTGATTCATCAAATGTGACATGAATTGACTCATGAACCTTCTCCAGTCTCTTGTTGTAGACTCTGAAGGCCTTGCGAATGGCTGAATAGCCTAAGAAATACCCTTCATCAGCTTTGGCATCAAATTTGCCTAACTGACTGGAGTCGTTCAGGATGTAAACTGGACATCCAAAAACGTGAAAATAACCAATATTTGGTTTTCTATTTCTTAAGACTTCATAGGCTGTCTTTTTGTGTCGCTTTACATACACTGACCGGTTCTGGGTGTGGCAAGCAGTAGCAATTGCTTCAGCCCAGAAACTGGTAGACAGACCAGATTCAGCAAGCATACTCCTGGCAGCTTCTATCAGCATTCGATTCTTCCTTTCCACCACTCCATTCTGTTCTGGAGAGCGGGCTGATGAGAAATTCTGGGAGATGCCAGTGTCAGTACAGAATGACTCTAGAGTTGCATTCTGGAATTTTGTTCCATTGTCACTTCTTAACTGACACACTTTTCGACTGTACTTGAGCTCAATTTGCTTGATAAGACTGATGATTTCAGCAGTAGCTTCACTTTTAGACCTTAGAAAGATCACCCAACAATATCTGGAGAATTCATCTATGATCACCAGGGTGTATCTTTTACCAGCAAGAGTCTGAACGTTCACTGGACCAAAGAGGTCCATATGAAGCATATGAAGCGGTTCAGATATGCTGAAATTCTGTCTGGTCTTGAAACTGGTACGTTTTTGCTTACCCATCTCACATCCTGGACATGGCCTTTCCTTTTTGAAGGAAACTTAAGGTATCCCAACTGCAAGTTGTTTTCTGGACAACTTATTAATATTCTTGAAATTTAAATGGGATAACCTTTTGTTCCATAACCAGTTTGTGTCTTCATCAGCTTGAGTATAGAAACACTGCTCTGAAGGAGAGCTTTCCATATCCATCACGTACACATTCCCTTTTCTGGGAGCAATCAACACTACCTTCCAGTCCTTGTTGAATACGATACCCTGAGCAATATTGAATAGAACTTGATAGCCATCATCACACAGTTGGCTTACACTGGTCAGGTTATATTTCAAACCATTCACAAATGCAACACGTCTGAACTTGACTTGTCCATTGTTCAGAACATCGTATCCCTCAGTCTTTCCACAACCATCATTTCCAAAAGTAATGGAGGGTCCATCAGAAATGGTGAACTCCTCCAGCAGGGTCTTACATCCGGTCATCGTCCTGCCAGCAGCACTGTCAAGATACCAGACATATTTCTTTCGATCGCCCTGCACATACACCAGATATTATCAGTTAGATTTGGGAACCCATCGACTGATGGGTTCACTGGACCCTCCCTTATAGGTCCCTGGGGCAATCTGGTTTAGTTCACTTTCTTCAACAGTGGTCTTAGTTGAAAGACCACTGGGGTTGATAGTTTTGAAACCTTTTTCATTTTCTCAACTGGAGAAATAGATTTAACTTTCTTTGCAAAAGGTTTTGTATTTTGTCTAGGGCCAGATGAAGTACCCTCAATAAAGTTTAATCTTGCATTAAAACTTTGAGATTGACGAGTCAGTGTTTGAATCTGGCTCTCTAACCTGGACAAAATATTTTCTTCAGATGACACCTTAGCCTTTCCAGTCCTAGGCTTAGGTAGGGGATTGGTCTGAGGCAAAGGTTTATTCTGATAAACCTCTTTAACTGGAGCAGTCATCTGGAATGCTCCAGTCTTGACCTCTGGGGATTGAACTGGGTAAATATTGGTCTTGGGAGTTACAGGCTCATCATAAACAGTGGTGGGCCTGAACCCCTCTGGTAATTGATCGATTACTGGTATTAATGATGCTACATAAGTATTTCCATCTAAGTATGCACGTTTTTGAGCAGGAAATTGATTTACTCCAGCATCATATGGCTTTTTGGTTTCTAGCCATGATTTAATTACCAGTTTTTCTTTCTCTAAAATGACTTTAAGATCTTGTTTTTCTTTAATCAATTGTTCAGTTACCAGAACCTGGGCTTGAAATGCCAGTTCAATGTCTTGAAGTTCTTTTAATTTTGATTTTAAGATGGTTATTTCAGAAGAATTTGTTTCTAGACCATTTACACAATCAGATCTAACAGTTTCTACAAATATCAAATCAGAATTAAGAGCTTCAGCTATGTCCAATTTTAATTCTTGGTCAGTTGCACAATCATAATCACTAACCTTCTTAATAACAATGTCTACCCATCGTCCAGATGTGACATCTTCCTTTACCAGGTGCTCATCGTCTGCCAAAGCCATGTAATAGCAATCTCTTTCTTCTTCTTCATCAGCAGATGATTCATCAGAAGGAACCCACTTCTCTTCAGTTGTTGCGATCATGCACTTATTATTGTTTTTAATTTGTTGTGCCATGAGAGAAATCTGGGCCTTAAGCTTTTTATATTTCAGTTTATAGCTATCATCAGGCTTATTATTTGAAGAGAATGGACCAGGCTTGGATACAAACTGGTTGGACCTGCAATCTTTCATGAAATGACCCTTTTTGCCACACTTAAAGCATGTCAAATTGGTCTTATCAGTTGAAGAACTGGATACAAATTGTCCAGATGGCCTATTTGCTCTTGCTTTGAAACGGTTAAATGTTTTAGCAATCATTGCAATGAGGTCATCATCATCAGTTTCATCACAACAGTCTGGAGAGATTTGACTGGACTCTCCAGAATCCATGAGTTCAGACACCTTCTTCTTCATAGAAAATACATTCTCAGAAGATATCAGTGCTGTACTTTGTGGTTCAGTATGACTAACCACATTAGGACTACTGGAGGCATGGTTAAAAGCATCTTGTTCTGCCACCACTCTCTGGGCTTGATTTTCTTCAGTGTACCTGAAAGCTCCATATAAAGTTGAGAGAGTGTGTGTGTGCAGAGTTTTACCTTGTCGTAAGACCAGGATCATGTGAGACCATTTGGTGGGTAGAATATCACAAAATTTCTCCAGAAGTATATCCTTGTCCTTCTCAACCCCAAGACCTCTCAACTGGTTTATGATACTCATAAATCTGGTGTAAGTACCAGTGAGAGACTCATTAGGCTGAGCAAAAAATGACTCATACCTCTTGTTTAAGGAGACCTTTCTGGTGACAATGATGTCATCTCCTCCTTCATGCTGGTTTAAAAGTTCATCCCACATGGTTTTAGCACTAGGAAAAAGAGCTAGTGTGGGAATTAGGGTTTCAGGAACGGCCCCGAGGATCATGTTTTTGAGAAGGGTGTCTAGATTCACCAATCTCCTCTCCTCTTCAGACCAATGTTCCTCCCTCTTTTCCCTTCATCTTCTAGATCCAGAAGGATCAAGAAGGGGATTGAGAGGAGATGTAGGGACATAAGGACCTTCGATTAAAATTTTCATCATGTTCCTCTCAATACCAGTGATATGCAAAACCATCCTAGCCTTCCACGTACCAAATTCATCACTGTTCCCACTGAATTTAGGAACAGGATTATTTGAATAGTGCACATGCACGTGTGGAGAAGCAGGAGTAGGAGGAGGAGGTGGATTAGTGTTATTAACAATAGGTGGTTCATTTTGATCATTAATATTAGCATTAGGATCGGGACCAAGATTAAAACTTCCTTGTGTATTTTCTTGGTTAGCCATCAAAGAAACAGATCTAGGCAATGTTTAGCCTTCAGTTCTGATACCAAATGTGAGTCCCTTAAGTTCGACGGTTAACCTTGAAAGTGTAAAATACAACAAGTCTAATAATCACTAGAATGGACTAGTATTACTTTTAAATAAATGCAAGAATATATAAACAAAGTAATACAAGACTTAAAGCAATAAACAAGTAAAGTGGAACATTATGTATTTTTCAATGGTGTATTTTATTTATGATGTTAAATAAAATACAAGGTTGTGCAGAATCAAGATAATACAAATAAGTATGTATCCTAACAACCTATGAATTACAAATGATCTATATTTGTCAAATAACTCTTTTGGATCGAGATAATTAAAGTTGTGAAGTATCCCTGTTTAAGATCGAGAGTATTTAGACAAATTCACTTTAATGCAAAATGTATGCTTAAAAGTATTTATGTCAAGGAAATGACTTTGTATTTATAGGCAACAAAATTCACCAGTGAATTTTGTGCCGTACAAATATGGTTGCATGTATTTAATGATCCGACAAGAACATTAAATGCATTGGATAAGGAATAAGGATAAAGTCACATCAAATGACTTTGTATCCTTTTATCCAACCACCTTTACACACGTATACTTTGGTAAAGAACAAGTGGATTGTTCTTTGGAAAGTGTGTAAAGGCAAAAGTCAATCCTCGATATCAGTGTTCAGATTTGTAAGGTCTAGAACACTGACAATCCTCCAGTGTACAGATCTGGTAAGACTTCCAGTGGACTCCGCCATTTGTAAGTCTTCTTTATTCTGACTTCAGTCTTTGACTTCAGTGAGAATGTCTTCAGTAGAGTTGATCTGGACTGGGGGTGAAGTCCAGTGAGCTCATCTGGAGAATACTCCAGATTTCCTATACAAGTATTTGCTCACTGGTCTTCCATTATTTCTGGACAAATCTTCAGAGGGACTCCAGATTCCAAGTTTGGAGTAGGTCCAGTAGAACACGTTTCTGGACAGATCTTCAATAAGGCTCCAGTAGTCGAGTCTGGAGCGAGTCCAGTAAATCTGGACTAAATCTGGACCTAACAATAACATATATTGTCAGCGAGTTTTATTTATAAATCATGTTTAATCCTATTGTCTAACAAGTGTATCTAATCTCAACAGAATCAACCCATCGGATAAAGCAGCCCAATAGTTATAAATAACCATATAAATGTCAGCAGTTCAAGATCAATCTCAGCATTCCAGCATCCAAATAATATCAACAGCAAAGTAGTATCAGCAGCCCAACACAAATAAAATATTTTAGGACTTCTAACCAACAACAACTCCCCTATTTAATCTAACTTCATCAATCTAAAACTATACCAACAACAATTCATATTCTCTCTGTCTTCCTCTCTTCAACAACGTAACTTTCTCTATGTTTTCAAAATGTAGTGAAATATAAGGTTCATAACAATTCTTTAAATAGAGAGATCATTGTCGATAAGCATAATACTTTTGTAATTTTTCTATAAGGTTGTTGACAATGTTTCTTTATTTCAATTTATTGTTTGAATCAATCATAAAAAATCAATCATAAAAAAATCTATTACAATAATATAAAGTAATTCGAGAGAGAGCTATTTGGTTTATATCATTTGATTAAACGATGAAATCATGGTTGTTTAATATCTAAACTGTGTTCTTCTGTTTTTTATTAAAACAGTTTAATACTAGAACCGTGTGTTATGGGTGAAATTTCAGGTGTCAATATCCTGAAGCTCCAAGATCTTGACAGCCCAGGATCTTGACGTAGGAGAATATTCTGATCACTTGTTAATACTTTGCTAACGTTATGTTTCAAATATTATTGTCATTTCCATGTGAGATAAGTATGCAGATTTCAGAATAAAGCTAAGGAAAATATCTCCAACGGTAGAAAAGGGATTTCACACGTGGGATTAATCTTCAACACGCAAAGAAGACTTAGTCTGCCAAGATAATCGGACTTCAAGTTGAATTCAGCACGAGGAGAAGAACTACAACGTTCACTTGACTGGTCAAGATACGCATTAACGTTCGACTGCTGAAGACCTGGAAGATCCCTACAATATCGCATTAGTTAGTTATATCTTAGGTCTATATAAAGAATGAGGCTGATCGATCATAGGCATCTTATCTATCACTTATCTACTGCTCATTACACACTTGTATTCACACACATTACTCTCATTTATTTTACACTTAGATATATCGATCAACCGAATTCCATCATTTGTAATCATTTTACAATCATTAATAAGAGAACAAAGGCAGGGACGATTGCTTCCTCCCGGGGTTTTTATGCCGGCAATCCTCAAAGGATTAAGGGCTTTTCCTCGATAACAAATCTCGGTGTTCTTGTTCTTTACTCTTTACCTTTAACGCATTATTTACTTTGATTAGTATTATTTATCGTAGTTTTATTTATTTCGATACTTATTATTCTGATTATCATTGTTTTACACCTTTATCTCTTGTTTAGTCGACATAATCGTTCTTTAAAAACCTTTTAATAAACGCATCTTTGAATCTCAAACATATTTTACAAGCCCTTGACCTCACGAACGAAAGTTTGGTTACATTATTAATCTAAGTCTTCGACGTAGATTATCTTAGGTAATTTTTGACCAAAACAATTTGGCGCCCACCGTGGGGCAAAAGGTGCTTTTCAAGAAATCAAAATTTGTCTTTTTGTCAGATTATGTCGAATAGACAAGGGAAAAGGTTTTTCAAAAATAAAAACACAGGGACATCTGATGCAAGGAAAGGACTCAAACGTTCTTACCCTTTTTTGTATGCTAACGAAAATCTGTTTTCTATCATTAGTAGAACTGAAACGGATTTAGAAAGAAGAAGTTCTGAAATTATAAGAGATCTAAAAATACTACAGCTGAGATTTTTAGATGTTTTTAAACTTCAAATGATTATAGAAAGATCCAAAGATTTAGATCCTCGTGCTATAGAAAGCTTGGGACTTGAAGACTTAAAACGGCAAAAGATAAGTCATAAACCAGAGGTCATGAAAGAAATTTCCAACCTAGAGGAAGTACGACCTCAAGGTATGGATTCTTTTAATTCTGACAAAATGGCAGTTGCAGGTACGCTACCTAGAAACGGTATTGACACACCAAGAAACTCTAATCTAAAGGTTTGGAACATGGAAATGCAGATCTATAAATTATGAGTTAACTCCTCAAAACAATTTTAGTGTTAAGATTGTTCTAGACAGGTAAAAATGCATCAGCTATCACTCAGCAAACACATGCAACATGGAACAAGGTCTTTACCTTTTGGCTTTCACGCCAACTTTTGGTTGAAGGTTTTCACCTTCTCTTAAATTCGCCCGTGTCGCACGATAATTAATTTCACGGTTGAAGGGTTAAATTCCAAGGTCGTCGAAATTAATTCTGTTGGTTGTCGGTGTTACCATCGATCTCCCGAAATGGGCTAACCAAGCCATCTTCCGAATTTGGCTAACCACGCCACCCAAAAATCATTTCTCCAGAATTGACTGACTAAGCTACTCAATTTGCTCGAGGGACTGGGGACACCCCCTAGATCTTGAGAGCCCAATATTCCTTTGAGAATTTGAAGATTAATATCTTCAACCTCACACACTAATGGGTTTTAGGACTCCCATTCCTAAAATTCATCTTCACACAAATTGATCTTTGCTTTTATTTTATGCAATAACCCCAGGAAAACAGGTAGGAGTAATTGTTATCAGAACATTTTGACAAGTGATTGAAGACTGACGAGGCCGGAAGCCAGTCGTAGCCCACAAGTGGAACAATAAATTCGCTTATAAGGTGCATGTATTCAACTCTTTATTTGTCATTTCTTACTGTTTGAAAATATCTGAATCATGTAGTGATTGATACATAAAAAAGATTTTAAATAAATTTTATACGTATACAATGATAGCAAAAGTATGAGAAAAGCTTATAAATAATAGGTAACAAAATTATGCTTAGATTGTAATACCTATAGTTAAAATAAGATAAAGAATAAAGGTTTGTTGAAAATATCTTTAAAAATAGGATGACCCGCTTTACCTGCAAATAAAAGTTAAAAAGTATCAATCTACTGTAACATTTGCCATTTTTGTCCGTTACTTGTTATATATGATGATGGCAAACTTTTATGAATATATGAAAACTTCGACTATTTTTGTGCATATATATATGAGTTGGACTAATTACAATATTTAGATGGATTCAGATATTGTAAATGATTCGATGTGATTAGGCCCATGTTGTGAGGCCATTATTGTTGTCCATATCTGATATGAAACTTGTATTATTAGGATATGTTAAATAAACTAAATAGGAATGTAAAAATTATTTGGGAAAACGTATTTCTATGCCTTAGTATAATATACGATATTAAATATTTATATTATACCCGAGTGTCAGCAGCCAGCTAATAATGGTACTAATGGGACAAAAGCCAACCCAACCTTTATGAAAAGGTGAACACCGTGATTTGTTTTGGTTGTTATTGATAATGAACTCAATCAATTAGCTAGAAATATTGTATATAATAAATAAATACTAGTAAAATAATTAGGCATTATAGGTATGTAAATTAAGGGGTATATTATACTACTAAATATCCTAAATTATCCTAAATAATATCTACCTAAATAACTAACTATGATTAGCTAACTAAAGTTAGTTAACTTAGGTTAGTTAACTAGCCCATGGTATTACAAAACCATCAAACTAGCCCATGGTATTCCTTAACTTAACCTTAGTTATCAACAAACTAAACTAGTAACCATGGTAAATTTTTACCTATGTAACATCCGTGAATTTTGACCCGTTGACTTTTTGATGTAATTCGACTAACAAACTTGTTGAATGAAATAATTGAGCCCATTTGTGATTATATGACTATGTGGTATGTTAGTCGGGTCGTTAATATGTTTGTTTAACGTTTATTGTATAATCAATTGTAAATTGGCTTGGGGGAAACGGGTCGACCCATGGGTAGTCCATGACCCATGGGCCAACTAGTTACCCATCCTCCCCCCCCCTTATCCTTTCATTTCATATCTTTCTATCTATCTTCTCTATTTCTCTCAAACAAAAGAAAACCAATTCATTCTTCATCCTCTTCTTGCATCAAATTAGTGTTGGAACGGTTATAACATAGAAATCATAGCCATCTTCATCTCACTTTCGTCATATTGAAGAATCAAAAGCCAAGTTCTTGCATTTTACCCATTTTGACCTAATTTCGGGTTCTAGCTCAAGGAGGAGTTTCGGTAAGTCTAATTCATCCCATTTGTACCTACTTATGTTTGTTTATGCATTTCTAGTCATCTTGAAAGTTTGCAAGTCCTAAATCGGCTTAAATCTTGATTTGGGTCAAACTAGGGTTTAATTAGGGTTTGAAGGGTTTGGATGTGATTATGATGTTTTGAATCGAAACTAAGATAGGGGTTATGTTTATTTATGTTGAAATATGTTTGTATAAGCTTCAAAATGAGTCTTGAAACATCACTAGTCGATTTGGTGACCAAAAATGGAGTTTGGGTTAAGTTTGGTTCGTGTTTGAAGTGTTTTGGAACTGATCTGGGCGCAGGTGCGCCGCACCTCCTCTTTGGTGCGCCGCACCAGGGCTTGGACTGGGTTCCCTGATCGTTTTGTGCGTCGCACACCCTCTTTGGTGCGCCGCACCTGGCTTGGTGCGCCGCACCTCATCAATGGTGCGCCGTACCTTTCCTCCAGTGCAGCAAAACCTGTTTTAGTTTGAAAGGTCGTAACTTTTGATCCGTAAGTCCAAATAAGTCGTATGACCTATCGTTGGAATCATGAGAGAGTCTAGTTTTCAGTAGTAACACTCTTTTTGTATGAATCTTTTCTCATTTCTAATAAGGTCGAGTCGAATGCGTCTTGTTCCTACCCGTTAAAGTTGTAAAGGTGTTTAGGGTTCGTGACTTGACTTAATTGTGCTAAACCAACTTGTTTATGATTGTAGAGTTGACTTTACGGTATTATGATGTATAATTATAGGTTGTGGACGTGTGGATCCTATTACTCGTTTGTAATCTTATACTAGCTTCTTTGCCGGTCAAGGTGAGTTTCGTATCTCCCTACTCGCTTGAGATTCGGGCTGAAAAGTGTAAACCTTGCATGTTTACTTGCATTTATTGATTGATTGATTGATTTGGTTTGATTGTTGGATTGTTGATACGGTTATCATGCTTGAATGTCTTGGTTTAAGTTTTGCTAAGTATTTCATTATGTTAGGATAGACGTACATACATGGAAGTCGGTTATGCCTTCATTGGGTTTTAGATGTGGTGGGAAGGCTGCGGGTGACCCTATATATAAGCATCTGGGACTCGAAGGAAGTAGAATCCTCTTAAGTGTATGTACGTATATTTGGTTTAGGTTGAGATTATTGATTTATGATCGGTGATTATTGATTGTTGGCTCACGTTCGTTGAATGTTGATTATTGGCTTAAGACTTACGATTATTGATTGTTGGTTCAAGTTCATCATATATGGATTGTTGGTTCATGATTGATGCATTTACATTTGATTGTAAGCATTGCATACATTGTTGATGACCCTCGGCAGGGGATTGCCGACATCCTGGTGCATAGATGTATGCACCCATTTTGGATGTAGTTCCTGACTCCGAGTATATAGACATATATATCTCGATGATTTTGAGATACAGCCTTGTTCATTGTGATGACAGAAGGGTATCGCTGCATTGGTGACTGGCGTTCACGCATAGGATAGGCATGTTTGCTTATTCATGCATTTGGCACTTACATTGATCCGCATATCATTTGTGCATTCTCATTTCACATTTACTTGTCTTGTGTAATCTTGTTGTTGGGCGATGTTGTGCTATGTAGAGGCTTGCTGTAAGTCATGTCTAGCCTCTATTCTTATATTATGATTATTGATGTTGGTTCTTTACGAACCATTACTACGAACTCACCAACCTTGTGTTGACTATGCTTAGTACACTTTTCAGGTAATCAGATTAACCCTGGGCGTGGAGTATAGTTGCTTGCTTGCTTGCTTGATTGATTGATTGATTGATTGATTTATTGATTTTGATTGATTGTTGTTGATTATTGATTATATGATGTGATTAGGATTGTTTGATTGTGGAAATTGTGATGATTGATTGATTGATTGATTGATTGATTGATTGATTGATTGATTGATTGATTGATTGATTGATTGATTGATTGATTGATTGATTGATTGATTGATTGATTGATTGATTGATTGATTGATTGATTGATTGATTGATTGATTGATTGATTGATTGATTGATTGATTGATTGATTGATTGATTGATTGATTGATTGATTGATTGATTGATTGATTGATTGATTGATTGATTGATTGATTGATTGATTGATTGATTGATTGATTGATTGATTGATTGATTGATTGATTGATTGATTGATTGATTGATTGATTGATTGATTGATTGATTGATTGATTGATTGATTGATTGATTGATTGATTGATTGATTGATTGATTGATTGATTGATTGATTGATTGATTGATTGATTGATTGATTGATTGATTGATTGATTGATTGATTGATTGATTGATTGATTGATTGATTGATTGATTGATTGATTGATTGATTGATTGATTGATTGATTGATTGATTGATTGATTGATTGATTGATTGATTGATTGATTGATTGATTGATTGATTGATTGATTGATTGATTGATTGATTGATTGATTGATTGATTGATTGATTGATTGATTGATTGATTGATTGATTGATTGATTGATTGATTGATTGATTGATTGATTGATTGATTGATTGATTGATTGATTGATTGATTGATTGATTGATTGATTGATTGATTGATTGATTGATTGATTGATTGATTGATTGATTGATTGATTGATTGATTGATTGATTGATTGATTGATTGATTGATTGATTGATTGATTGATTGATTGATTGATTGATTGATTGATTGATTGATTGATTGATTGATTGATTGATTGATTGATTGATTGATTGATTGATTGATTGATTGATTGATTGATTGATTGATTGATTGATTGATTGATTGATTGATTGATTGATTGATTGATTGATTGATTGATTGATTGATTGATTGATTGATTGATTGATTGATTGATTGATTGATTGATTGATTGATTGATTGATTGATTGATTGATTGATTGATTGATTGATTGATTGATTGATTGATTGATTGATTGATTGATTGATTGATTGATTGATTGATTGATTGATTGATTGATTGATTGATTGATTGATTGATTGATTGATTGATTGATTGATTGATTGATTGATTGATTGATTGATTGATTGATTGATTGATTGATTGATTGATTGATTGATTGATTGATTGATTGATTGATTGATTGATTGATTGATTGATTGATTGATTGATTGATTGATTGATTGATTGATTGATTGATTGATTGATTGATTGATTGATTGATTGATTGATTGATTGATTGATTGATTGATTGATTGATTGATTGATTGATTGATTGATTGATTGATTGATTGATTGATTGATTGATTGATTGATTGATTGATTGATTGATTGATTGATTGATTGATTGATTGATTGATTGATTGATTGATTGATTGATTGATTGATTGATTGATTGATTGATTGATTGATTGATTGATTGATTGATTGATTGATTGATTGATTGATTGATTGATTGATTGATTGATTGATTGATTGATTGATTGATTGATTGATTGATTGATTGATTGATTGATTGATTGATTGATTGATTGATTGATTGATTGATTGATTGATTGATTGATTGATTGATTGATTGATTGATTGATTGATTGATTGATTGATTGATTGATTGATTGATTGATTGATTGATTGATTGATTGATTGATTGATTGATTGATTGATTGATTGATTGATTGATTGATTGATTGATTGATTGATTGATTGATTGATTGATTGATTGATTGATTGATTGATTGATTGATTGATTGATTGATTGATTGATTGATTGATTGATTGATTGATTGATTGATTGATTGATTGATTGATTGATTGATTGATTGCTTGCTTGCTTGCTTGCTTGCTTGCTTGCTTGCTTGCTTGCTTGCTTGCTTGCTTGCTTGCTTGCTTGCTTGCTTGCTTGCTTGCTTGCTTGCTTGCTTGCTTGCTTGCTTGCTTGCTTGCTTGCTTGCTTGCTTGCTTGCTTGCTTGCTTGCTTGCTTGCTTGCTTGCTTGCTTGCTTGCTTGCTTGCTTGCTTGCTTGCTTGCTTGCTTGCTTGCTTGCTTGCTTGCTTGCTTGCTTGCTTGCTTGCTTGCTTGCTTGCTTGCTTGCTTGCTTGCTTGCTTGCTTGCTTGCTTGCTTGCTTGCTTAGCATAATGTTGTGAAATTGAGTATGTGGTTTCGGTATGAGAGCATTGACTACTTGTGTGACTAACATGTGAGCTTTTGAGACTAACTCTCGGGTCAACGTGTCACTTGTTTTATAGAAATGGTGAGACCAAGGAGAGTCGGAACAAACTATAGGGCTGAAGAGGAAGGACCTCAACCGGAAGCTCAACCGGAAGTACAAAGAGGTAGGGGCCGTGGTAGGGGCCGTGGTAGGGGCCGTGGTAGGGGTCAAGGAAGGGGTCGTGGTGAGATCCCTGAACCAAATATGGCTGAGGTGATCGCTCAAACGATCGCCAATATCATGCCAACCATCATTGCTCAAGTCACGACAAATCTTGGGCAAAATAATGTGGCTCAAAACAACGAAGCTCCAGAAAATGAAAATAATGAAAATGCCCAACCTCATGCCGAGGAAAATGAAGAAGAGGGACCGGTGGGAATTGGAAACGGTATGCCCATGAATAATCAATATGGCGGGTACCGTCAAGGGTGTATATTTAAAGATTTTAAAAGTTGCGGGGCACCGGAGTTTGATGGGAAAGGTGGTCCCACGGAATGTATAAGGTGGTTTGAAGCGATAGAGGCGGTGATTGAAAGGAGTCATTGCACCTATGATGACCGGATTTCCTATGCATCCGGCATGTTTAGGCATGACGCCTTGAGTTGGTGGAACCAAGAAATAACATTGGGGCGGACTCATAACTTGGAGTGGATCGACTTCAAGAACAAAGTAAAAGCAAAGTTTTGTCCTCCCTATGAACTACAAAACTTGACCATCGAGTTTGCTAATCTCAACATGGAGGGAGCCGATTACAAGGGCTATGTTAGACGATTTCAAGAGTTGTCTACCCTCATTCCTCACTTGGTAGGTACCGAACCTCAGGCCATCCAGAAGTTCGTATTGGGCTTGAATCCTCAAGTCCGATCTTATGTAAACTCCAACATGCCTACTTCTTTGGCTAATGCGGTTAATCAAGCCGGGAGTGTGACAGAAGACTTGTTGAGGAGTGGTGTTTTGAGCAAATCCTCAACGAACAAGAGGAAAGAAGTGGGAGAGTCGAGTGGGGTAAAGAAGATGGGAAAGTTTGACCCTAGAAATGCTAATAGGGGTAGGGTGATGGCGGCGGTGGAACCGGCTAAGAAGGCTTATTCTGGGCCTCATCCTTTCTGTGGGAGATGCAACAGGCATCATCCCGCCAATAACCAATGTGGAGCATGCTTTAATTGCAATCAACTCGGGCACGAAGCTAGAAATTGTAGAGCTCCAAGAGCGGGTCCAATGAATGTGGCTCCCGTTCGGGCCGTTCCTCCTCAAGGTAATCAAAGAAGAGGCGAATGTTTTGAATGTGGTAGCCGTGACCACTACCATAATAATTGTCCTCGATGGGTGGGACAACAAGTTCAGGTAGCCGTTCACCCCAATCAACTCCAAATGGTCGGGCCTAACCAAAACCGGGGCCAACAAGGCCATCAAGTGCAACCACGCGGCCGAGCCTTTGCGGCCAATGTAAATGAAGCCCGCAACGATCCCAACGTAGTAGCAGGTACCTTTCTCCTTAATGGTCACTATGCCACCGTCCTATTTGATTCCGGGGCCGATTATAGCCTCGTGTCTTCTAATTTTGTTCCTTTGATTGATGTGAATCCTTGTGCTTTAAACTATGTGCTTGACATTGAAATGGTAAACGGGTCACTAACTAAAATTAGTCAAATACTTCGCGATTGTGTCCTGACCTTGGAAGATGTCGATTTCTTCATAGACCTTATGCCTTTGGACATTGGTAGTTTTGATATTATAGTGGGTATGGATTGGTTAACGGCGGTGAATGCGACGATCGATTGTGGTGAGAGAGTTGTTAAAATACCTTTGGCTAACGGTAAAATTCTTAGGGTTCAAGGTGAAATCTCCGATTCCTCAAATTCTAAGGTCTTTAGTGCTACCGTCACAAGGGTAGAATTGAAGACTGTTCCTATTGTTTGTGAATTTCCCGATGTTTTTCCGGATGACTTGCCGGGATTACCTCCAACTCGTGAACTAGACTTTCGTATTAATCTTATCCCCGAAGCCGCGCCCGTAGCAAAAGCTCCTTATAGACTAGCTCTAACCGAAATGCAAGAGCTACAAACTCAACTCAAGGAACTCCAAGAGAAGGGTTTCATTCGCCCTAGTCAATCTCCTTGGGGTGCTCCTGTTCTCTTCGTCAAAAAGAAAGATGGGTCCTTCAGAATGTGCATCGACTACCGGGAATTAAACAAGCTCACAGTGAAGAACCGGTATCCCCTCCCAAGAATCGATGACTTATTTGATCAACTTCAAGGTGCTAAGCACTTTTCAAAAATCGATCTTCGCTCGGGTTATCATCAACTCCGGGTACATGAAGATGATATCCCCAAAACGGCTTTTCGCACAAGGTATGGTCATTTTGAATTCACCGTGATGCCTTTTGGGTTGACTAATGCACCGGCGGTGTTCATGGACTTGATGAACCGGGTGTGTCAACCATACTTAGACAAGTCTGTCATTGTGTTCATTGATGACATACTTGTATACTCGAAGACAAAGGAGGAGCATGTTGAGCACTTGCGTGAGGTGCTTGAACTACTAAGAAAAGAGAAGTTGTATGCCAAATTCTCCAAGTGCGAGTTTTGGTTGGAAGAAGTCCACTTCCTTGGTCACGTAGTGAGCAAGGATGGTATTCATGTGGATCCAAGCAAGATTGAAGCGGTCAAGAATTGGAGAAGACCCAAAACGCCATCCGAAATCCGTCAATTCCTTGGATTGGCGGGTTACTATAGAAGATTCATTGAAAACTTCTCCCGTATTGCACAACCACTCACCCTCTTGACTCAAAAAGATAGAAACTTTGAATGGGGCGAAAAACAAGAAAACGCCTTCCAAACTCTTAAAGATATGTTATGTGACGCTCCTATTTTGACGCTACCAGATGGAATCGAAGATTTTGTTGTTTATTGTGATGCTTCGGGGTAAGGGTTGGGTTGTGTTCTTATGCAAAGGGGTAAAGTCATTGCTTATGCCTCTCGTCAATTGAAGGTGCATGAGAAGAACTACCCGACACATGATTTGGAATTGGGAGCGGTTGTGTTTGCTTTGAAGTGTTGGAGGCATTACCTCTATGGCACCAAATGTGTGATTTATACCGATCACAAAAGTCTTCAACACATCTTCAACCAAAGTGAATTGAATATGAGGCAAAGGCGTTGGTTAGAACTATTTAGTGATTATGATTGTGACATCCGTTATCACCCGGGCAAGGCAAATGTAGTAGCCGATGCCTTGAGCCGAAAGGAGAGAGTGAAACCAAGACGGGCTAGAGCTATGAGCCTCACGGTAGGGCCAAATATTCGTGATCGGATTATTGAAGCCCAAATTCAAGCCACCCTACCGGAAAACTTTGGAAACGAAAACCTGGATGGCATGGAACAACTATTTGACCGGAAGAATGATAATGGGCTATACATGGTTGAAAGACTTTGGGTTCCTATTTTCGGCGACTTAAGAACACTTATTATGAATGAAGCTCACCTATCGCCTTATTCGGTCCATCCCGGGTCGGATAAGATGTACTTTGACTTGAAAGAATTGTATTGGTGGCCAGGCATGAAGCGTGATGTGGCTAGGTATGTGAGTGAGTGTCTTACTTGCTTACAAGTCAAAGCCGATCACAAGAAGCCACCCGGATTGTTGGTACAACCGGTGATGCCCGAATGGAAGTGGGAACATATCTCAATGGACTTCATTACTAAATTACCGAAGACGAGAAGCGGTCGTGACACGATTTGGGTGATAGTAGATCGGTTAACGAAGTCGGCTCACTTTTTAGCCATTCGAGAAACCGATAAATTTGACACTTTGGCTCGATTGTACATCAAGGAAGTAATATCTAAGCATGGAGTGCCGATTTCTATCATTTCGGATAGAGATGCCCGTTTCAAATCAAAATTTTGGGAAGCCTTTCAAAAAGCCATGGGTACTCGACTTGACATGAGCACGGCGTTTCACCCTCAAACGGATGGGCAAACCGAGAGAACCATTCAAACACTCGAAGACATGTTGAGGGCATGTGCAATTGATTTTGGTGGAAGTTGGGAAGACCATTTGCCGCTAGTCGAGTTTTCATACAACAATAGTTATCACGCTACCATTCAAATGGCGCCCTTTAAGGCATTGTACGGTAGGATATGTCGTTCTCCCCTAGCTTGGGCGGAAATTGGAGAGAGTCAACTAATCGGGCCCGAAATCGTGATTGAAACGACTAAGGTAATATCTCAAATTAAGGAAAAGTTACAATTGGCCCGTGAGCGTCAAAAGAAGTATGCCGATGTGAGGCGAAGACCGTTGGAGTTTGAAGTTGGTGATTATGTACTTTTGAAGGTATCGCCTTGGAAGGGTGTTGTACGTTTTGTGAAGCGGGGAAAACTTGCGCCAAGGTATGTTGGTCCTTTCAAGATTCTTGAACGGGTTGGGAAAGTTGCTTACCGGTTAGAATTGCCTCAAGAGCTTAACGGTGTGCATGATGTGTTTCATATTTGTAATTTACGCAAGTGTTTGGCGGATCCTACACATCATGTACCTATGGACGAAATTAGGGTTGATTCGAATTTGAACTTTGTTGAAGAGCCGGTGGAGATCTTGGATCGGCAAGAAAAGAAACTCAAGAGCAAGCGCTACACGATTGTTAAGGTTAGATGGAACGCTAGACGTGGAGCCGAGTTCACTTGGGAGAGAGAGGATCACATGAAAACTAAGTATCCGCATTTATTTAGTAATTAGTGTTTTGTTAAATTTCGGGACGAAATTCTTTCAACGGGGGGATAATGTAACATCCGTGAATTTTGACCCGTTGACTTTTTGATGTAATTCGACTAACAAACTTGTTGAATGAAATAATTGAGCCCATTTGTGATTATATGACTATGTGGTATGTTAGTCGGGTCGTTAATATGTTTGTTTAACGTTTATTGTATAATCAATTGTAAATTGGCTTGGGGGAAACGGGTCGACCCATGGGTAGTCCATGACCCATGGGCCAACTAGTTACCCATCCTCCCCCCCCCCTTATCCTTTCATTTCATATCTTTCTATCTATCTTCTCTATTTCTCTCAAACAAAAGAAAACCAATTCATTCTTCATCCTCTTCTTGCATCAAATTAGTGTTGGAACGGTTATAACATAGAAATCATAGCCATCTTCATCTCACTTTCGTCATATTGAAGAATCAAAAGCCAAGTTCTTGCATTTTACCCATTTTGACCTAATTTCGGGTTCTAGCTCAAGGAGGAGTTTCGGTAAGTCTAATTCATCCCATTTGTACCTACTTATGTTTGTTTATGCATTTCTAGTCATCTTGAAAGTTTGCAAGTCCTAAATCGGCTTAAATCTTGATTTGGGTCAAACTAGGGTTTAATTAGGGTTTGAAGGGTTTGGATGTGATTATGATGTTTTGAATCGAAACTAAGATAGGGGTTATGTTTATTTATGTTGAAATATGTTTGTATAAGCTTCAAATGAGTCTTGAAACATCACTAGTCGATTTGGTGACCAAAAATGGAGTTTGGGTTAAGTTTGGTTCGTGTTTGAAGTGTTTTGGAACTGATCTGGGCGCAGGTGCGCCGCACCTCCTCTTTGGTGCGCCGCACCTCCCTTGGTGCGCCGCACCTCCTCTTTGGTGCGCCGCACCTCCTCTTTGGTGCGCCGCACCTCCTCCTTGGTGCGCCGCACCTCCTCTTTGGTGCGCCGCACCTCCTCTTTGGTGCGCCGCACCTCCTCTTGGTGCGCCGCACCTCCTCTTTGGTGCGCCGCACCTCCTCTTGGTGCGCCGCACCTCCTCTTTGGTGCGCCGCACCTCCTCTTTGGTGCGCCGCACCTCCTCTTTGGTGCGCCGCACCTCCTCTTTGGTGCGCCGCACCTCCTCTTGGTCCCTGATCAGTTTGTGCGCCGCACCTCCTCTTTGGTGCGCCGCACCAAAAGTCTGGACTAGTTTCCCTGATCGTTTTGTGCGCCGCACTTCCTCTTTGGTGCGCCGCACTTGGCTTGGTGCGCCGCACCCCCTCAATGGTGCGCCGCATCTTTTGACTGGTTCCCTGGTTGATTTGTGCGCCGCACCTCCTCTTTGGTACGCTAGACGTGGAGCCGAGTTCACTTGGGAGAGAGAGGATCACATGAAAACTAAGTATCCGCATTTATTTAGTAATTAGTGTTTTGTTAAATTTCGGGACGAAATTCTTTCAACGGGGGGATAATGTAACATCCGTGAATTTTGACCCGTTGACTTTTTGATGTAATTCGACTAACAAACTTGTTGAATGAAATAATTGAGCCCATTTGTGATTATATGACTATGTGGTATGTTAGTCGGGTCGTTAATATGTTTGTTTAACGTTTATTGTATAATCAATTGTAAATTGGCTTGGGGGAAACGGGTCGACCCATGGGTAGTCCATGACCCATGGGCCAACTAGTTACCCATCCTCCCCCCCCCCCTTTATCCTCTCACTTCTTATTTCCCCCCCCCCCCCCCCCCCCCCCCCCCCCCCCCCCCCCCCCCCCCCCCCCCCCCCCCCCCCCCCCCCCCCCCCCCCCCCCCCCCCCCCCCCCCCCCCCCCCCCCCCCCCCCCCCCCCCCCCCCCCCCCCCCCCCCCCCCCCCCCCCCCCCCCCCCCCCCCCCCCCCCCCCCCCCCCCCCCCCCCCCCCCCCCCCCCCCCCCCCCCCCCCCCCCCCCCCCCCCCCCCCCCCCCCCCCCCCCCCCCCCCCCCCCCCCCCCCCCCCCCCCCCCCCCCCCCCCCCCCCCCCCCCCCCCCCCCCCCCCCCCCCCCCCCCCCCCCCCCCCCCCCCCCCCCCCCCCCCCCCCCCCCCCCCCCCCCCCCCCCCCCCCCCCCCCCCCCCCCCCCCCCCCCCCCCCCCCCCCCCCCCCCCCCCCCCCCCCCCCCCCCCCCCCCCCCCCCCCCCCCCCCCCCCCCCCCCCCCCCCCCCCCCCCCCCCCCCCCCCCCCCCCCCCCCCCCCCCCCCCCCCCCCCCCCCCCCCCCCCCCCCCCCCCCCCCCCCCCCCCCCCCCCCCCCCCCCCCCCCCCCCCCCCCCCCCCCCCCCCCCCCCCCCCCCCCCCCCCCCCCCCCCCCCCCCCCCCCCCCCCCCCCCCCCCCCCCCCCCCCCCCCCCCCCCCCCCCCCCCCCCCCCCCCCCCCCCCCCCCCCCCCCCCCCCCCCCCCCCCCCCCCTCCCCGCCGCACCTCCTCAATGGTGCGCCGCACCTTTCCTCCAGTGCAGCAAAACCTGTTTTAGTTTGAAAGGTCGTAACTTTTGATCCGTAAGTCCAAATAAGTCGTATGACCTATCGTTGGAATCATGAGAGAGTCTAGTTTTCAGTAGTAACACTCTTTTTGTATGAATCTTTTCTCATTTCTAATAAGGTCGAGTCGAATGCGTCTTGTTCCTACCCGTTAAAGTTGTAAAGGTGTTTAGGGTTCGTGACTTGACTTAATTGTGCTAAACCAACTTGTTTATGATTGTAGAGTTGACTTTACGGTATTATGATGTATAATTATAGGTTGTGGACGTGTGGATCCTATTACTCGTTTGTAATCTTATACTAGCTTCTTTGCCGGTCAAGGTGAGTTTCGTATCTCCCTACTCGCTTGAGATTCGGGCTGAAAAGTGTAAACCTTGCGTGTTTACTTGCATTTATTGATTGATTGATTGATTTGGTTTGATTGTTGGATTGTTGATACGGTTATCACGCTTGAATGTCTTGGTTTAAGTTTTGCTAAGTATTTCATTATGTTAGGATAGACGTACATACATGGAAGTCGGTTATGCCTTCATTGGGTTTTAGATGTGGTGGGAAGGCTGCGGGTGACCCTATATATAAGCATCTGGGACTCGAAGGAAGTAGAATCCTCTTAAGTGTATGTACGTATATTTGGTTTAGGTTGAGATTATTGATTTATGATCGGTGATTATTGATTGTTGGCTCACGTTCGTTGAATGTTGATTATTGGCTTAAGACTTACAATTATTGATTGTTGGCTCACGTTCGTTGAATGTTGATTATTGGCTTAAGACTTACGATTATTGATTGTTGGTTCAAGTTCATCATATATGGATTGTTGGTTCATGATTGATGCATTTACATTTGATTGTAAGCATTGCATACATTGTTGATGACCCTCGGCAGGGGATTGCCGACATCCTGGTGCATAGATGTATGCACCCATTTTGGATGTAGTTCCTGACTCCGAGTATATAGACATATATATCTCGATGATTTTGAGATACAGCCTTGTTCATTGTGATGACAGAAGGGTATCGCTGCATTGGTGACTGGCGTTCACGCATAGGATAGGCATGTTTGCTTATTCATGCATTTGGCACTTACATTGATCCGCATATCATTTGTGCATTCTCATTTCACATTTACTTGTCTTGTGTAATCTTGTTGTTGGGCGATGTTGTGCTATGTAGAGGCTTGCTGTAAGTCATGTCTAGCCTCTATTCTTATATTATGATTATTGATGTTGGTTCTTTACGAACCATTACTACGAACTCACCAACCTTGTGTTGACTATGCTTAGTACACTTTTCAGGTAATCAGATTAATCCTGGGCGTGGAGTATAGTTGCTTGCTTGCTGTTTAACCCGGACTCTGGACTTTATGGATCAAGGATTCATAGACCTTCTCTTTTGCATTATACTTAGGATTAATTGCCATCTTTTGAATGCTCCTTTGTAACTTTGATGGTTATTGCTCCTTTTGTATTTTGGTACTTGTTCGTATTTGTAATGGATTCACTGAATCTTTATTTGCATTTAGTTCTTGTTCTATTGTAATTCCACCTTGTGCTATATGATTTCCGTAATATTTTGAGCCTCGGCTTGGGGTGTTACATACCTATAAATACAAGCTAAGGTTTTCATTACCAATTCACATAATCAAACTTCTTCTTCTTTAATCTCTATCTATCTTATCTATCCTATCTATCTAATTATAAGAACTTCCTTGTTCTCTGCATTCTCAACACTCTAAACAATACATATACATGCAACAAACTTAGCTCTCACGTCATTGAGCCATAGTTGGCTTTGAGAAAGAAAATATCCAAAACAACTCAAAACCCGTTTTTCATTACAGCAGCCCAGAAACCTCCGATCCCCGGAGATTAAACCGTCGGATCATCATGGTTCTTTGACAGTAGCTTCCTAACATATAGACCAACGTTTTCAACCGTTGAATTTGTCCAAAAAGGTCCAGAAGTCAAATTACAAGTATAGAATAGAGGGCTGGAATTTCAGTAGTTCTTAGCTTTAAGTCATCTTTGATCATTCCTTTAAATATCCTTTTGATTAAGTGCACATATAAGGTAATAATTCTTGATCTCTTAATCATAATTTATAAGTATTTTAATGGTGTCAAGTTGTAGATTATGGCTTGGTTTGGATTATTCAATTTAAAGATGTATACCAAAATTTATAAAACTTGAATACTTTTATTACATGACAATATAAATGATATATATAATGAAAACCATGTACATATATATATTTACTTATACACATGATCCCATATACCTAATGCGTTGCACCAACATCCTTGATTGATAGGAACCGGTGTACATGTATGGATTTACAACACTACATCCTTGTTTGATAGGAACCAGTGTTTACACTACATCCTTGTTTGATAGGAACCAGTGTACATACCTAATCTCATGTGTAGAAGTTATTTATATATATATGTAAATTAAACAAATGTCATGATAACAATCTAATTTGGGTAATGAAGATTACAAAAACGAACTTCCTTTCATCTATCTTCTAACAAGAACATATTAACTAAATCAAGTATTACTTTCTTTGAAAAGGTTCCACGAAGCACAACATAGTCTACTTACTTTCTTCTTTCTTCATCCCACGATTCACTCCAATTAAGGTGAGTTTCGTAGCCCCTCTTTTTATCAGTTTTGGGGTGAAAAGTATACTTATTTTTTTAAAACAGTTTTGTCGATTTCTGTTTATGTTCAATATTGAGCCTGTGCGTTTAGAGTTACTTATTCCATTTGACGTGCTTTAATCTTATTTGTATGTGTGTAATTATGTGTTTGTTGTTGTGTTTATAACGTGCTTATTGTGTGAGTTGGAGACTTGGACTAAGGCAGGTACCGTAAGGCCAGACTTTGAGACTTTGAGTACTTTGGTACTTATGGCGTAATTCTGCTCATTGAAATATTGAACTACTACTTGTTTATACTTAAAGAATTGACAAAAGACTTATTTCTTTGACTGGACTTTTTGACTAAAACCTACGAACTAACCAACCTTTGTGTTGACACGTTTTAGTATACTTTTCAGGTACTCAGGCTAATCAGGGATAAAGATTTGAATTCTAGGCAGGACTTCAGAGATTAGTGCTCCTTTACTTATATCGGACTTTAAGGCTGCATGCCTTGGTTTATTTTCTGTTATGGACGCATTAGTAATAAGCTCTCCTAGCATTGGTGACTTGGAACTCTTGTATTAAGACTTATGTTTTGGGAATATATCATTATATTCTATTTCATTTAGCAGTATCTATGTAATTCCATGTCGTGCTGTACTTTTCATGACACATCATGTTTCCGCCAACGGTGGGGTGTTACAGAATGGTATCAGAGCCGTGGTTGTAGAGAATTAGGTGGAAAAGCCTAGACTATAATCTAAGAACCCCATATAGCATTTACGATAGGAAGCATAGATGCATTCTAGACGTGCTAACGTCACTTATACTTTGAGTTCATGTTCCTTTGAGATTCATTATCCCTGTGCTTATTTTGACTGTGGCTGTCATTTGGTGACTGTGTGTTTTTGGTGCTGTTGTGATTATGTATGTGTATTAGGGCAAAGATGAAGTGATGGAACTAACTAGTATTGCAGGACGATAGCAAGGAAACGCCTGATCAATGTTCTGCGATTATCTCCTATTTTACGACAGTTTTTGACCTCATGGATTGCACTAGGAGTTATAGTGTGGTAGCAACCCTGGGCTGCTTGATAGGTGTTGGTTGGGTAGAGGGAAAGCCGCTGGTATCACCTGTATACATACCTTGCCAATACCAAGAGAGCATACCAGTACCGTGATTCGACCTTGAATTAGAGGTACTAGGGGTGTGGAGGGAAAGCCGCTGGTATCACCTGTATACATACACCACTAGTGCAACGGATGTAGGTGTTAGATTCGGACCACATTTTAACTGCGATGGTTTAGGGATATATATTATTAGTATATATATATATATATTAGTATTGCATTGACGTGGACTGCAGGATTAGTTTAAGTTCTTGATAGCATCCCTTAGATCATAAGTCGAGAGAGCTTACTGAGTGCAACGTGTGACATTAACATCGTCGAGCGTATTTTTCTCCGATTAACGTTACGTGGATATAGGACAATGGCAAGGACAAGATCTGGCGCTGGTGCTAGCAATGGGAGAGGCAGTGGTGATGGTCAAGGTGCTGGTCGTGGTATTGGCCATGCAGAAGGTCAAGGTGCTGGTCGTGGTATTGGCCACGCAGAAGGTCAAGGTGCTGGTCGTGGTATTGGCCATGCAGAAGGTCAAGGTGCTGGTCGTGGTATTGGCCATGCAGAAGGTCAAGGTGCTGGTCGTGGTATTGGCCATGCAGAAGGTCAAGGTGCTGGTCGTGGTATTGGCCATGCAGAAGGTCAAGGTGCTGGTCGTGGTATTGGCCATGCAGAAGGTCAAGGTGCTGGTCGTGGTATTGGCCATGCAGAAGGTCAAGGTGCTGGTCGTGGTATTGGCCATGCAGAAGGTCAAGGTGCTGGTCGTGGTATTGGCCATGCAGAAGGTCAAGGTGCTGGTCGTGGTATTGGCCATGCAGAAGGTCAAGGTGCTGGTCGTGGTATTGGCCATGCAGAAGGTCAAGGTGCTGGTCGTGGTATTGGCCATGCAGAAGGTCAAGGTGCTGGTCGTGGTATTGGCCATGCAGAAGGTCAAGGTGCTGGTCGTGGTATTGGCCATGCAGAAGGTCAAGGTGCTGGTCGTGGTATTGGCCATGCAGAAGGTCAAGGTGCTGGTCGTGGTATTGGCCATGCAGAAGGTCAAGGTGCTGGTCGTGGTATTGGCCATGCAGAAGGTCAAGGTGCTGGTCGTGGTATTGGCCATGCAGAAGGTCAAGGTGCTGGTCGTGGTATTGGCCATGCAGAAGGTCAAGGTGCTGGTCGTGGTATTGGCCATGCAGAAGGTCAAGGTGCTGGTCGTGGTATTGGCCATGCAGAAGGTCAAGGTGCTGGTCGTGGTATTGGCCATGCAGAAGGTCAAGGTGCTGGTCGTGGTATTGGCCATGCAGAAGGTCAAGGTGCTGGTCGTGGTATTGGCCATGCAGAAGGTCAAGGTGCTGGTCGTGGTATTGGCCATGCAGAAGGTCAAGGTGCTGGTCGTGGTATTGGCCATGCAGAAGGTCAAGGTGCTGGTCGTGGTATTGGCCATGCAGAAGGTCAAGGTGCTGGTCGTGGTATTGGCCATGCAGAAGGTCAAGGTGCTGGTCGTGGTATTGGCCATGCAGAAGGTCAAGGTGCTGGTCGTGGTATTGGCCATGCAGAAGGTCAAGGTGCTGGTCGTGGTATTGGCCATGCAGAAGGTCAAGGTGCTGGTCGTGGTATTGGCCATGCAGAAGGTCAAGGTGCTGGTCGTGGTATTGGCCATGCAGAAGGTCAAGGTGCTGGTCGTGGTATTGGCCATGCAGAAGGTCAAGGTGCTGGTCGTGGTATTGGCCATGCAGAAGGTCAAGGTGCTGGTCGTGGTATTGGCCATGCAGAAGGTCAAGGTGCTGGTCGTGGTATTGGCCATGCAGAAGGTCAAGGTGCTGGTCGTGGTATTGGCCATGCAGAAGGTCAAGGTGCTGGTCGTGGTATTGGCCATGCAGAAGGTCAAGGTGCTGGTCGTGGTATTGGCCATGCAGAAGGTCAAGGTGCTGGTCGTGGTATTGGCCATGCAGAAGGTCAAGGTGCTGGTCGTGGTATTGGCCATGCAGAAGGTCAAGGTGCTGGTCGTGGTATTGGCCATGCAGAAGGTCAAGGTGCTGGTCGTGGTATTGGCCATGCAGAAGGTCAAGGTGCTGGTCGTGGTATTGGCCATGCAGAAGGTCAAGGTGCTGGTCGTGGTATTGGCCATGCAGAAGGTCAAGGTGCTGGTCGTGGTATTGGCCATGCAGAAGGTCAAGGTGCTGGTCGTGGTATTGGCCATGCAGAAGGTCAAGGTGCTGGTCGTGGTATTGGCCATGCAGAAGGTCAAGGTGCTGGTCGTGGTATTGGCCATGCAGAAGGTCAAGGTGCTGGTCGTGGTATTGGCCATGCAGAAGGTCAAGGTGCTGGTCGTGGTATTGGCCATGCAGAAGGTCAAGGTGCTGGTCGTGGTATTGGCCATGCAGAAGGTCAAGGTGCTGGTCGTGGTATTGGCCATGCAGAAGGTCAAGGTGCTGGTCGTGGTATTGGCCATGCAGAAGGTCAAGGTGCTGGTCGTGGTATTGGCCATGCAGAAGGTCAAGGTGCTGGTCGTGGTATTGGCCATGCAGAAGGTCAAGGTGCTGGTCGTGGTATTGGCCATGCAGAAGGTCAAGGTGCTGGTCGTGGTATTGGCCATGCAGAAGGTCAAGGTGCTGGTCGTGGTATTGGCCATGCAGAAGGTCAAGGTGCTGGTCGTGGTATTGGCCATGCAGAAGGTCAAGGTGCTGGTCGTGGTATTGGCCATGCAGAAGGTCAAGGTGCTGGTCGTGGTATTGGCCATGCAGAAGGTCAAGGTGCTGGTCGTGGTATTGGCCATGCAGAAGGTCAAGGTGCTGGTCGTGGTATTGGCCATGCAGAAGGTCAAGGTGCTGGTCGTGGTATTGGCCATGCAGAAGGTCAAGGTGCTGGTCGTGGTATTGGCCATGCAGAAGGTCAAGGTGCTGGTCGTGGTATTGGCCATGCAGAAGGTCAAGGTGCTGGTCGTGGTATTGGCCATGCAGAAGGTCAAGGTGCTGGTCGTGGTATTGGCCATGCAGAAGGTCAAGGTGCTGGTCGTGGTATTGGCCATGCAGAAGGTCAAGGTGCTGGTCGTGGTATTGGCCATGCAGAAGGTCAAGGTGCTGGTCGTGGTATTGGCCATGCAGAAGGTCAAGGTGCTGGTCGTGGTATTGGCCATGCAGAAGGTCAAGGTGCTGGTCGTGGTATTGGCCATGCAGAAGGTCAAGGTGCTGGTCGTGGTATTGGCCATGCAGAAGGTCAAGGTGCTGGTCGTGGTATTGGCCATGCAGAAGGTCAAGGTGCTGGTCGTGGTATTGGCCATGCAGAAGGTCAAGGTGCTGGTCGTGGTATTGGCCATGCAGAAGGTCAAGGTGCTGGTCGTGGTATTGGCCATGCAGAAGGTCAAGGTGCTGGTCGTGGTATTGGCCATGCAGAAGGTCAAGGTGCTGGTCGTGGTATTGGCCATGCAGAAGGTCAAGGTGCTGGTCGTGGTATTGGCCATGCAGAAGGTCAAGGTGCTGGTCGTGGTATTGGCCATGCAGAAGGTCAAGGTGCTGGTCGTGGTATTGGCCATGCAGAAGGTCAAGGTGCTGGTCGTGGTATTGGCCATGCAGAAGGTCAAGGTGCTGGTCGTGGTATTGGCCATGCAGAAGGTCAAGGTGCTGGTCGTGGTATTGGCCATGCAGAAGGTCAAGGTGTTGGTCATGGTATTGGCCACGCAGAAGGTCAAGGTGTTGGTCATGGTATTGGAGATGCAGAAGGTCAAGGTGTGGTAGTGACTGATGCTGGCAAAAAGGAATATGTGGGTCCTCACCTTAATTGTACCAAGTGAAATCTTCATCATGCAACAAATCAGAGTTGCTTAACATGTTACAACTGCAATAAGACTGGGCATTTGGCAAACTACTGTAGGGAACCAAGGACTCAGGTGGCACCATTGAATAGGGCACCATTGAATGTTGTACCATTGAATCAAAGGGGACCAACTGGAGTTCGTGGGGCATGTTATGAATGTGGGTCTACTGAGCACTACCGAAACACATGTCCTCAATGGATTGGGCAACAGGTTCAAGTGGCGGTTTATCCTAACCAGCTACAGATTACAGGACCCAATCAGAATAGGGGTAATCTAGTTCAAGCTGCTAGAGGACGTGCTTTTGTGCTAAATGCTGCTGAGGCTCGCAATGACCCGAAAGTTGTTGCAGGTACTTTTCTTCTAAATGGACATTATGCTACTGTTCTCTTTGATTCGACAGCTGATTATAGTTTTGTCGCGACTAATTTCGTACCTTTACTGAGTGCTAAGCCGAGCCCTATGTATTTAAGTTTTGACGTAGAAATGGCTAATGGTGAGTTAGTCAGATTAGACCAAGTTATCCATTCGTGCACATTAGTTCTTAATAAACATGCTTTTTTTATTGACTTGGTACCTTTTGAAATGGGGAGTTTTGACGTTATTGTTGGTATGGACTGGATGTCTTTGGTCGACGCGTCGATTTTATGTAGTAAAAAAATTGTTAGAATTCCCTTACCTAGTGGTGAAATGCTAGAAGTCCAGAGCGAGAAGTCTGAGTCTTCTGAGGGTCTTGTTATGAGTTCATCTGTTAAGGAGGTTAGCTTGATTGATGTTCCCGTCGTTCGAGACTATCAGGATGTTTTCCCTGATGATCTACCCGGCTTACCTCCGTCTCGACAACTTGATTAGTCTTATTCCTAACGCAGCTCCTGTAGCTAAATCCCCTTATAGACTAGCAACGACTGAACTACAAGAATTGGCCGCACAACTAAAAGAACTTCAAGACAAAGGATTTATTAGACCTAGTCAATCGCCGTGGGGAGCACCTGTTTTATTTGTCAAAAAGAAGGATGGTTCCTTTCGTATGTGTATCGACTATCGTGAGCTAAATAAGTTAACGGTAAAGAATCGCTATCCTCTTCCTAGGATTGACGATCTGTTCGACCAGCTTCAAGGTGCAAAGTGCTTCTCAAAGATTGATTTACATTCAGGGTATCATCAATTGCGTGTACACGAAGATGACATACCAAAGACCGCTTTCAGAACAAGATATGGACATTTTGAGTTCACAGTGATGCCCTTTGGATTGACTAACGCGCCAACAGTATTTATGGACTTGATGAATAGAGTGTGTCGACCGTATTTAGACGAGTTTGTAATTGTGTTTATCGACGACATTCTGATTTACTCAAAGACAAAGGAAGAGCATGCCGAACACCTGAGAAAGGTATTGGACTTATTGAGGAAGGAAAAACTGTACGGGAAGTTTTCTAAATGTGAATTTTGGCTGGAGGAGGTACACTTTTTGGGACATGTCGTGAGCAAGGATGGAATACACGTGGATCCTAGCAAGATTGATTCAGTCAAGAATTGGAGAACACCAGAGATACCGACTGAAGTCAGACAATTCCTTGGTCTGGCTGGTTACTATAGAAGGTTCATTGAGAACTTCTCTAAGATTGCATTGCCGCTTACGCAATTAACGCAGAAAGATAGACCATATGTCTGGGGCGAGAAACAAGAAGAAGCGTTTCAGATTATGAAGGATAGGTTATGTAACGCGCCTATTTTGAGTCTGCCAGAAGGGTCTGATGACTTTGTGTAACACCCCGAGCTAGGCCC